>CM048845.1:72062032-73262032 GCA_026545225.1 Cornus controversa
CCTTCAAATTCCCAAAATCTAAGACACAAGGACACAACTAAAGAATTGAAATATCTGAAAAGTGGGTGTGAATAAATTAAAAAGGCAATTAAAGGGTAGGTACGCAAGTGCTGAAATCTTAAGACTGAACTGAGAAATTGTAAAAGTATAATACATTTGAGGTTTACTTAGAGCTATAGATAACAGGGGGTGTGATAGTAAAAGTTTTACTGACAATACATAATAGCCAAGGTGTATGTAGAAAATAAGCAAATATCTATTAGTATTTGGTTTAGAACAACTGCGACTTATATATTCTTTTTGAGGATCGAGGATTTAGCTTGCTTAATTTAGCATCACATGGGTGATTAGTGTTTTAGTTTTTGCTACCAATTTTTTTATAAATTCTAGATTTGGGAATAAGTGGTGGTGAAATTAATTGAATTGGAGCAGGCTGGACAGAATGAAGACATGGTAATGGTGTTTTATGTGACAAATTAATAAAAAATAAATTTAAAAGGGTAGTTTTGTAAAACAATTTTTATTTTATTTTTTGATAAGTAATTTTATAAAACAGTTATTGGGACAACTCTTTTATATGGTGCAGAATGTTGGGCTTGGAAAAGAAAAAAACAGGAATAACGAATTCATGTAGTAGAATGAGGATGTTAAGATAAATGATAGGAGTGACTAGAAGATATCAAGTTATTAATCAAAATGTGTGGGTGATATTAGGAGTGGTACGTATCAGTAATAAAATAAAAGAAAGTAAACTTAGTTGTATGAACATGTATAGAGAAAACCTATAGAGGCACGGGTAAGAAGAGGAAGACTAATTTGCATAAAAGGTAGGTCACAGAGAGCCAATCTAAATTAACATGTGATGAATTTATGAGAAATTATTTAAGAAAAGCTAAATCTTATGGGAGAGATAGGATTGCAAATGAGCCGACTCGAGCTGAGCTTTGGGTTGTTTGGGCTTGGCTCATCAAAGTTAGAGGGGTGTTCGGGCTTGGGCGAGCTTGGCACATCCAAGCTCGAGCTTGTCTCGCCGGTGTTTTAGCAAGCCTAGGCTTGGCTAGGCTCAAGCTCGTATTTTAAGAAGTTGGTGTGCATCATCAGCGTTGTCTCACCCTAATCTTCGTTCTACACATCTCATCGGCAGGCTTGTGATTCCATCAGCACCAAAGAAATGCAATCAGAAGGCTTGTGATCCCATTGGCACCAAAGAAATGAAATTAGTCGGCTTGTGATCCCATCGGCACAGTAGAAATGAAAGAATGGCAATCAAGAGAGAATACGGCGCAAGGAGATAAAGAGAGAGAGAGAGAGATAACTTACGATTGCTTCTGGAATAAGGTTGTCGACATGGGTCTAGATGGTGGCGACACAATGGCTAACAGAAAGATAGGGTTGCATCCCTTTTCTTTACTTGTAATAAATCCTGCAGTTGTGATGTATCAACCATATTTACTTATTGAACTGATGGGCTTACATAGATATTGGACTGGAATAAGTTGTGACATAACAAAGATAGTTGCTTGTTGGCTTGATGGGTTAAAAAGATGTTTAATTATTGGGCTAAAATAGAAGTGTTTGGACTAAACTCATAAGATATGGGCCAAACTTTAATATAAACTTTGAAATATATTGTCTTTATATAAACGAGCTTGTTCATGAGGCTAACGAGCTGAGCTTGGAAATGTTCAAGCTCGGCTCGTTTATTAAACGAGCCTAAAAATCGAGCTCGAGCTCGAGCTTGGCTCGTTTACTAAATGAACGAGCTCGAGCCGAGCTTGAGCTGTTCATGAACAGCTCGGTTCATTTGCAGCCCTAAGGAAAGATGACTTGTAATAGAAAAGAATGGAAAAAGAGAATTCACATGGCCGACTTATTCATATGGGATTGAGGCAAGGATGATAATGATGAAATTTTCATGCCTTCACATTTTTCATATTTTCTGAATATATATTGTTATTATTCTGTAATAGTAAAGAAATTTGTTGCATTTTTAGTATTGAATGTTGATCTTGAATCTATCTCTGTAGATGTTGTCCTTTGGTATTCCTTGTCATCTGGAGCATTCTTTAGTACTTAGATACAATGTGAATGAAAATACACTTCATCCTATCACTAATTGGTGGATTGAACTTCCCATAACGATCCTTGTTCTTTTCTCTCTTTAATGATCCTTCTATCATAGTTCAGGAATTTCTGTGTAGTTGGTTATGTTGTTGTGTAATGGTTCTTTCTCCATGTAACTAAATCTCTTTCTGTAGGTACGAACGCCGATTTTCAGAACTTAATGCTAATATACAGGTCAACAAATGCTTGTGGTGTTAACTCCTTTGTTTATATTGTTCAATCTGTTCCAAGCTTCACTAAACTGTACTCTCTACTGATATTAGGGAAAGCTTCAACAAACTCGTAAATACTATGCTACCTTTAATGCTTTGTTGGAGATAAAAGAATTGATGCTAAAGGAGACGTCCTTGTTGAACTCAATAAGTTCACAGGTATAGGTGAAATAAATATATAGTTTCCTCTAAATTTATCATTGGTTTCTCCATTTTGGCATGTATCTATTTCAATTGAGCAAACTATGATTGCTTTTGTTTTCCTTATTGATCTTGCGCCTATTGTTGCTATTGGAATAAAAAAATCATCATTGCTTGATGCGTTTTACGTAATATATGGTGTTGTATCCCTTTGGTTCATTCCTATTGATGGAAATTTTGTTTTGTGAGGGCTATATGTATAATCTAAAGTGGTACTTAAGTAGAACGTTGATGGTAGGAAGAATGATCTTAATGTTCAAAATTTCCATATCTGGGTAGTCTACAGTGGTGTTTATATACTCCTTTGCAATGGAATTTTAGTCCTTTTTAGTGTCAAAACTCAAAGTGGGTATGGCTAATGCTATCTGAAGTCATGCTTCCATTTGATTGTCTAGCTTGACTGGTGTCTCATGTCACCCCTTAAAGATGCACCGTTCAAGTCCCGGTTAGGATTCGGTGAGGTCGTGGATACGATTTGGTGTATATGTCGTACTTCTTAGAAGAAGACATGCTTCTATAGAATTTTGTTTTTGGGTGTGGGCATGGTTGTGTAAGTTGGGGGGAGGAGAGGCATCAAGACATGCTTTTTTAATGTCACATGTAGTACAAACATATTCTCACCTTCAAGCAAAAATATTCATGAGGAGAACTCATCCTCATTTATGTATTAAGGCATTGTACAATCAATTATCTTATGCTAATGCAAAATACCACATAAAAATGCAGCTTGAGTTTTATTTTGTTATTAACATCTTTATGTCACAGACAATAAATGCTTAAATAATATAATACTTAGCTTGGTGACGTCTCATTTGTTTATAATCTAAAAAGTTTTGTCGATCCCTCGACATATTAGTGGTGGCAGTTAGTTAGGCTGGGCTAGTGGCACATTGATACCACTTCAATTTTTAAAATAAAAAATAGAAAAATGAAAATGGCATGAATATGAGAAGCCTGGGAACCAGGGTCCTGTTTAATGCAACCCTTTGTCTAGAAATAATGTAAATAAAAAGAAATATATTTTCTATCCTATGTGGTTTACACCTCTAACCCTAAAAATGAGAAAGGATTATTTAATCATTTTAACTAAATAGAGCTTCTTAATTGAGTTATGATTGCACATTCAGTAAACTTGGAAAAGATATCATATAAATGAACTTTGTTCAGGCATAAGGGCAAGGTATGCAAACATTTGCTATAAATTACCTTTCCCATATTTATAGATTAATTTATGGATCAACTTGGATTACAGTACCGATAACAATTCTGTTCAAAGGCGTTTCTGATTATGCCCCCACCGTGTTTTAAGCTGTTCAACCTGGCATCCTAACAAGCATCACTGAAACATCCAGGATACCTTCTGAAAAGAGCTAATTATCCACTGACTCAGAAGTGCTACGATTAACTTCTCCTCATCAGTGATATCACTCAGCCACAGAGGGTGGAATTCCATCACCACTAATGTCAAAAATTTCATTTCGTACCAGTCTGTTCCAGCTGGAACTTACCATTCCAGTTAGGAAATGGAGCAGTTTAGCCCTCTTTCTTTTCATTTCAAATCCTGCTGCTTTGGCTATTTGGCCTGTTTTGGCCATTTTGGATGGGAGTGTGTTGTGGCCAATACTCTGAATGGAACATTTGGAAAAGTTTGTTTTGTAAATTTGGGCAACTTTAGGGACCTTCTATGGGCAAAGCTGACAACATGTGCTTTCAAAAACTTCTACCAATTGCCCATTATGTGTTCAATAGGCATGCCTTCATATCATGGAGTCAAAGGAAAATTATGTATGGCTAATAACCATGAATGATACCTTTCACCAACAGGAAAAAATAAAAAAACATTCAACTCAACAACTTTGTTAAAAGTGACCATCTGAAATAATATATGCATGCGTATAACCCTTTGAACTCATTATTAAATTTTTAGCTTTGTTCACTTCCTTACTGTTTTTCCCCCCAGTTTGCTGATTATTGTTAAAATGTGTTGCATAAAACTTTTTTTGTTGTCAAAGAGAACATATCCATTATCTTTTGTCATTTTCTACTTAAAGAGTGGCCAACTCCATCCATATGGGATTAAGGCAAGGACGATGATCATGATTTTCAACTTAGAGAACAAAAAGAAAAGGCAATTATGCTACAAAATTTAAGTTAGTATTCCTGTTAACCAGAATACTTGAAAATCTCTTGGAGAAGAATGTTACCTTTGAGATTGGACTTACTAACAGGTTGGTAAATTAAACTTTGTTTAGTGTCGAAATAATAATATGAAATATATAAATTTGTCCAGTGTTTAATTTTGCTAATAAAATTCGATGAGAGAGATCATGGATTTAGTTATTACCTATTTGAATGGAAATTAGTATGATTTCAAGGTCTGCTAATGAAGAGGCTAATATGTTAGCCAAAAGAATGGTAATCACAAATCACGTTAGAATCATTTATTGGGGATTTTTTCTTCCCTCGCTTTTGTTGCTGGTGTCCTTTTGCTGGTTGTTTTGAAATTGCATTTTGCATTTTGTTTTTTAATTTTAGTTTATTACCTCTTTTGGAGGATATCTCATTCTTGTCTCCTTCGTATCATTATTTTTTTTCCCTAAATATTATTCTTTTTTCTTTTAATAAATGATGCGACACTTACCAAGATGGTGGTTCTTCTTAAACCTGTATACTATATTCTTTCATTTCCCTTTCTGTGTCATGAAGTGAACTTAATTCTGGTTGAGATAATCAATACAACAAGATTATTTATCGGAAATGTCCCTCCTTGATAAACTGAACTGGGGTGTAAAATATTCTTTTGCACTCAGTACCTTGTTTTTGTGCAGTAGAATGTGTATCCTATATGTGATTACAGACAGTACTGAAATTTCTAATCATTTATGACTAATTTTTCTTATAAATCTGTATAGTTTCAAGATGCTATTACTAGCACCACTGGTCGTACGAAACTTACAGATTCCATGGATGGAATTGCCAAGGGAACTCAACAGGTAATTGCCAAGTTTGTTTTTATATTTTCTCTACTCAATTCAACAAAGCATTTTCCCAACTATTTGGGATCGGTTATATAAATCTTGTTTACCATTCCGCTCAATGCCAATATTTTCTTTTCATGACCTTGAACAACACCTGATTTTCTTCAAATCTGTCGTCTTCTCTGCGTGAAAAGTGGTTTTTTATGACAAATTATTTGTCATAACCCAATTCTTAACCCCAATCGAGTCCCCCAAGCTTACCTAAAATTCCTATTTCGCTCCATAATTGTTTTTTTCTTAAATAAATGCACACCAAATAACACATAACTCATTCTAACACAATATGAGAGGTTCTGTATTGTCCTTGTTGGTCCAGGTGATGGTGTCTATTGGACAATCTAATTCAGTCATCCTTGCTAGAAAGTGCTTTAAAACCTTAAGCAAGCATGCCCTGATTCAAGGCTATAACCTCTGTCAAAGCAAATGCTAGCATATATTTTCTTATTTTCTCAAATCATGTTAGTTTTAGTCTTCTCTTCTAACATTACCCTCAATGTGGACCATATCATTTTTCCCTACTTGGTGCAATTATTGATATTTTGCTGCATATAGTAGATTTTCTCTCATTTTATATCCATTGGATTCTATTTCAACCAACTTTTGAATGTGATCAGTTCAAATTTTATTTTTCTTGTTTGGCATACATCCAACTCAATATCCGCGTTTTGGCCACATTCATTTTTGAACATGTTGTTTCTTAATGCTAACATTTTGTCTCATAAAGTATGCTCGTCTAATAACGATTTTATTGAATTTACCTTTTAATTTAGAGATACATGTTTATCTATGTTACATGGATTCTTCAAAAATAGGTGAACTCCCCTTGTCGGACACAAAAGACTCGGAAATGATTATGGGATATGTGTCTGACTCTTTTGCTTGGACATGCACATAAAAAACATATCCAGTTATTCAATTTTGTTATATTATTGCTCTAAAATGAGTGAAATGTCTATATTGAACACTATTCCATATGCAAAGAAATAAAAATATGAAATAATATGAATATTTAGCAATGTCCATATGTCCTTTTGTTTAGAGACTCGACATGTCTGACGCTTGAATTGAGACCCGCACTTGATACATGTACTCGAGTCACTTTAACATAGATGTCGATTGCACAATATATTCAATTTTTGTCATATTTATTCTAAACTCTCTCGATTCTAGTGTTTCTCTCGATACTTCTAATTTAGCACTTATCTTGCTCTAGTTTCATTTTTTTTTACTATCTATAAGAATAATTTAAATTAATTTGTAAAGGTGATGCAAAGGAAGCGTTTTATTGCTAAAACTGGAACAACTCACCAAGGTCTTTGAAAGCCAAGTTGTGTCTTACTTCTTGTTGAAACACAAAGGAAACAACCAGCTTAGGTCTTGCAGAATATTCTTCAATTGCCATAAGGAACACTAATTCCTGAAAATGTAATACATGATGTGTCACTTTGTGTGAAAGTTGTTGCTTTTATTTCCTTTGATGGTTTGTGTTTATGAACTTTGTTCTGAGTTTTTTTTTTTTGGTATTGAATTTGATGATTATTTCCCTTATTTTAAATTAAAGGAATAAATTTTTTCCCCCCATCCACATCATGTCACCTACATTTCATAGAACAACAAACACTATCAATGAACTATTGAAATATAATTTTAAGTATTCAAAAACAAGATTTTATACAATGAATAAAATACATTGTACAATAGTAAAGGAGTATAATGATTGAATTATGGACTTCTTGATGTCATGGTCACGTTTAATTGCACAACAACAAAGAAAAATGTGTTCATTGTTTTGCCAAAGAAAATGTAATTATTTTTATTTTTTTCTGGAAAAAAAATGTTCTAAATAAAGGCTATTCCAACTAATTTTGATATTCTTCTGGAGTTCTTTTTCGTGCGATTATGCTCTCAGTCTCACCAAGGTAAAATTTTCTGTCATGAGCCCCAATGCCTTCTCTCCTGCCCTCAACTTGCAACTTTTTCTAATTTTTCCTTCATAAAATTTAATCTAGCCACATAATCCTCATTAATGCAGTCAGTGCTATTCATTTCACATAACCTCCTATTGGGCTCTCCTTTTCCTGGTCATATATACTTAACTTCTCAAAAACACATTTATAGAGTTCTATCTTTTCTTGTTTTATCATTCATCCATACCGTGGACATCTTTCTTGACTGCTTACTACTGTCCACCATAAAGCATGTTTGGTGGTTGGTATCCTTTAATACATTTTCCCACCTCCTTGTTGCCTTTGGTATGTCATTTTAATTTAGTCATGAAGTATTTCAAGTTTCAACTATTTCTAGAGAAAGTAGTGTTTGTGTTCAATTCTGGTCTCACTACTTCCAGTTACTGGCTATGAAAGAAACCCCAGTAACCACCTTTAAATTGGTAAGTTAAAACTAGAAGTTAACTCATCTGAAAGGTTTTGATTATGTTGTAAAGGGGAATATTTGGCTGAGATTTATTGCGGATCTCTAGGGATTGCCTAGCTGTATTTTATGTTTAAATATAGGAAATTTATTGCTGATCTCTAGGGATTGCCTAGCTGAATTTTATGCTTAAATATAGGCCTAGTCAACTCTGTAAATAAGGAAAATTAGGTGTATAGTTATTTTGTTCCTTTTTTAGTGCCTTGTATAGCCTATAAGTAGTGTACGTGTATATCATTCTCAGTATCAATGAAATACCATTTCACTAAAACAATTCTCTCCTAATTCCTTGTTGTTTAGATGGTATCAGAGCCGGAACTTTCTGACTCTTTTCTGCATTCGAAAAAAATTACCAGGACTTATTCCTTGGTAAACTCCACATTTTTTTTTCCTCTCAAATCAAAACTGAGCTTCATTATTCTCTATCTCCCCTTGAAGACACTTTTGTCCAAAGTAAGGCTGACTTTCCACAAACGATACATCCATACTCACAAAAGTTTTTGTTTTTTTTTTGTTTTAGGATTATAACACTTATATCCCCTTTTATTTGGCGCATAACCGATAAACACACATTTTTCTGCCCTAGGATCAAGTTTGGATCGAAGCCTACTAGGTATGTGAACAAGCGCAGTGCACCCAAAAATTTTCAAGGGTAAGTAAGAGAAAAGTCGACATTCAGGGAAGAAGTTTTTGAAACACTCTAAAGGTGTAATATATTTTAAAATACAAGTAGACATTTTATTTATCAAATAAGATGCTGTCAAAATAGCACCTCTCCATAGATATTTTGGCACATGCATTGAGAACATAATGGCACGTGCAACTTTAAATAAATGTCTATTTTTTCTCTCGACAATACCATTTTGTTGAGGAGTATCACTACAAGTAAATTGATGTTGAATTTCCTTTTCCTTTAAAATTTTTTTCAAAAATTGATTGAAATACTCAGTTCCATTATCAGAATGAAGTATTCTTATTTTTGTTTGAAATTGGTTTTCAACCATATTATAAAAATTTTTGAACAAATTTTCAACTTCAGATTTATCATTCATCAAATATACCTGACATAGCCGAGTGTGATCATCTATGAAAGTTACAAACCATTTTTTTCCAGAGGATGTGGTAATTTTTTAAGGACCCCAAATGTCACTATGAATCAAGTAAAATGATTTTGAGGCACAATATGATTTTGAACTGTAAGTAGTTCGATGGCTCTTTGATAAATGACAACTTTCACATTAAAAAGATGAACAATCCACATTATTAAATAGAACAAGAAATAGATACTTCAAATAAGAAAAACTAGGATGTTCTAGTTTAAACTGCCAAATCATTATTTGTTCACAGACAGAGAGAGAACTCATACTAGTACTGAAACCTTGAGCTTGTTTATAACAGAGGAAGTTGTCATCAAAATAGTTGAGTCACCATTCTATCACTGCCAATCATCATCCCCGTGCTCAGGTCTTGAAAGTGAGAGTCAAAAAAGGTAACACGACAATTAGAATCTTTAGAGAGTTGACTCACAAATAAGAGATTATGGTAAGATTAGGGACATGAAGGACAGATTTTAGGGTGATTTTTTCAGAAATTTTGATTGAACCTTTTCCTACAATAGATGAAAATTTTCCATCTGCAATTCTAACTTTTTTGTCACCAAAACAAGGTGAATAAGAATGACATTCATGAGAGAGATTTGTCATGTGATCAGAAGCACCCTAATCAATGATCTAAGGTGTAGGACTAGAATGACAAGAGAAAGCACTAGAGTTGCTACCTGTTTGAGCCAGAGAAACACTAGGATTACCATACTCTGGATTGCATTTCAGCAGCTTCAGAAGATGATCCATCTCCTTTTTATTGAAGGGACCAGCATCAGCCTCATTTGCACGAGCAAAATCTATCTCCAGGCTTGCTGCTCTTCTAGTTGGCGGGTTTGCCATGAATCTTCTAGCATGTCTCAAGTGTATGGCGGGGTTTGTTGCAGAAATCACACCAAATCCTCGGCTTGTCCTCGGCTCTGCGCTGGCTATTGGAAGTTCTGCTCGCATTTGCATCAGCAGTGACTTGGGCAGAATTTTCAATCGATGTCCAAGCCTCCCTTTTTTCGAGCATAACACTACGGTGGCTTTCCTCCCTCCGAACTTCAGCAAATACCTCTCCAAGTGAAGGAAGAGGAGCACGACCAATGATCCTTCCCCTTACTTCATCAAATTCTACGTTCAGGCCAGTAAGAAATTTGTAGATGCAATTGTTTTCCATTGTCTTCTTCTGGTGATTGCAATCATCTAGAGATTTCCATTTAGTCATTGAAAATATCCAGATCCTGCCACAACCTTTTCAAAATATTGAAGTATTTGGTGACATTGTCTCCCCCTTGTAGAATTTCTCCAAGCTGTAGTTACAATTCGTAAACTTGGGATTGATTGCCGAGGTCAGAATACATCTGGTGAATATTATCCCAGAGTTCCTTGGCAGTTGGATAGCACATATAGTTAGAGGTTATGTCTTCATCCATAGAATTAGCAAGCCAGGCCATAACCATGGAATTTTCTGCATCCCAAGTGGCATAAGTCGTATCCTTTAAATCAGGCGCCTTTGGGAAATAGTTGTTCCTTTGCCTAATACCTTCTTTCCCGTACTTGTTCTTGACCCTCCCACCTTTAATAGTCAAGAAATTGGTAGTCACAATAATGAAAAAAAGGGAAATATTAGCCTACCATTGCCAAACTTAGATGACTCACAAACAAGGGGAGAAATACTAAGACAGGATCACATTAATCCTACCTCAGAGCTTCGTGTTTACACTAGAAGGAGTACTCATAAAAAAAAATAAAGACTTGCCTACAACTTTAGCACAAGACCAACCATTGTCTCAGAGCGATGGTCCATCTACTACTCCAGGTAACTCTAATCATTCTTTGTCAAATTCTACTTCTACTGCTTTTGATCTTGATGTACCTATAGCACTTAGAAAGGGAGCCGAACCTGTACAAAACATCCTATTGCTAAATATGTGTATTACCATAGGCTTTCTAAGTCTCATAAAGCTTTTACCTCAAGAATCTCCCACCTATTTATCCTGAGAACCATTCAGGAAGCCTTAGATAATCCGGATTGGAAATTGGCAGTTTTGGAAGAGATGAACGCATTGAAAAAGAATGGGACTTGGGAGATAGTTAACTTACCGAGGGAGAAGAAAACGGTAGAATGCAAATGGGTGTTTACAGTTAAGTGTAGAGTTGATGGAAGTATAGATGGTACAAGACGCATTTAGTAGCGAAAGGATTTACACAGACACACAGTATTGATTACCAGGAGACTTTTGCTCCAGTCACAAAGATTAATTCAATCCGTGTCTTACTATCCTTAGCAGTTAGTCTTAACTGGCCCTTACACCAGCTAGATGTAAAAAACGAATTCTTAAACGGGTATTTGGAAGAGGAAGTCTTTATGAACCTACCACCGGGGTTTGAAGAAAGTTTTGGTGAAGGGAAAGTGTGTAGACTAAGAAAATCCATATATAGCCTCAAACAATCTCCTAGAGCATGGTTTGAGCGATTTGGGAAAGTTGTAAAGGGCCACGGATATACACAAAGTCAGGCAGATCACACTATGTTCTTATAGAAAAATATAAGAGAATTCTTTATAGAAAAAATGAGAGAAAATTCTTCTCACATCGTTGTTCTAGGATAGACAAGAATACCAGAATAAATAAGAGAGGATACCCACACAATTAGGTAACTCAACTCCTTGATTCTAGGAAGTAAAAACAGAAACTCCTTGATTCTAGGAACAGACTAAGCCATAAATCAAGGAGATGAGTAAGCCATAAATCATGGAGATTTGGATACTAATTATCCTCTCTTTATTTTGGAAACTAATAAATAAGGAAATGCAATCCGAGATTTCCTCTGATTGCACACTCGAAATTCGACACTTCCCCTCAAGTTGGGCAGTAAATGTCAATCATTCCCAACTTGGAAAAAAGAACCTCAAAGTGATCTTGGTTGAGAGCCTTGGTGAGGATATCTGCGGTTTGGAGACTTGAAGGAGTATAGATCATCTGGTTGATTCCCTGATTGATCTTCTCTGTGATGAAGTGACGATCAATTTTAACATGTTTAGTTCTGTCATGGTGAACCGGATTCTTCGCAATACTGATAACAGTCTGATTGTCACACAACATTTTTATTGGGCTTTAGTAGGAGTTGTCAGTTCATCTAGGAGTCTTTTGAGCCACATTCCTTCACATATTTCGTGAGCCATAGCTCTGAATTCGGCCTCGGCACTACTTCGAGCTACTATTAACTGCTTCTTACTTCTCCATGTAATGAGGTTTCCTCACACATAGGAACAATAGTTTGAGGTAGATCTGCGATTAGTTAGGGATCCAGCCCAGTCTACATTTGAGAAGATTTCCATGCTACGGTTTGTCCCCTTTTTGAAGAAAAGCCCTTTTCCTGGAGTCTTTTTGAGATATCTGAGAATTCTGTAAACTACATCAAGGTGCTCATTAGTAGGGTTGTTCATAAACTGACTAACCACACTAACAGGAAAACTGATATCTGGTCTTGTGTGGGGACAAGTAAATTAGTTTACCTACTAGTCTTTGGTACTTCCCTTTGTTAACCTGAGTAGAGCTTCCCTTCAGTTTGAGTTTGTTGGAAGGGTCCATTGGTGTATCTGAAGGCTTACAACCAAGCATACCTGTTTCTTTGAGCAAATCTAGTTTATACTTCCACTGAGAGACGGAAATGCCTTTGCTGGAACGAGCTACTTCCATGCCAAGAAAATATCTCAGTGCATCGAGATCCTTGATTTCAAATTCCTTTGCAAGAGTACTCTTTAACAGTCTTATCTTTTCTTCATGATCTCCTGTCAAGATAATATCATCTACATATACAATGAGGATAGTAAGTTTTCCTTCAGGAGATTTCTTGATGAAGAAGGTGTGATCTAATTGACCTTGAGTGTATCCATGCTTCTTGACCGTTATAGTAAATCTCTCAAACCAAGCCCTTTGGTGATTGTTGAAGGCCATAAAGAGATTCCCTTAGTTTGCAAACAAGGTTGGTATTGCTTGAGTCCTCAAAACCAGGAGGAATCTCCGTGTACACTTCATTTTCCAAGTCTCCATTAAGGAATGCATTATTGACATCAAGTTGGTGTAGTGGCCAATCCAAATTGGCTGCCAAGGATAGAAGTGCCCGCACTGTATTTAACTTAGCGACTAGGGCGAAAGTTTCTTGATAATCAATCCCGTAAGTTTGAGTGAATCCCTTGGCTACTAGTCTCGTCTTGTATCGATCAACACTTCCATCTGCCTTGTATTTAACATTGAATATCCACTTGCATCCCACAGGTTGTTTGTCTTTGGGAAGTTCTGCGAGTTCCCAAGTACCATTCTTCTCAAGAGTCCAAATTTCTTCATCAACTGCTTCCTTCCATTCAGGGTGTTTTAGAGCCTCTTGTATGCAACTTGGAACATCTATGCTGGACATATTTGAGGTAAAAACATGCTACGAGGGAGACAGTCTCTCATATGTCACAAAGTTTGAGATTGGGTGCCGAGTGCATGACTTAGTACCTTTCCTTTGAGCAATAGGAATATCAAGATCATTACTAGGATAAGAATCTGTGTTACCTTGAGTAGAAGTGACTGGATTTGGAGCGGACGCTTGGTTCTGTTCAGGAAAAGTGAGTTGATCTACCTCTCTTTGAACGGTGGTCTGCTTTCTTGAATAAACAATCCCTTTAAATATCCTTGATTTTTCTTGTTGGGTCAGAACCTAAGGACTTTGTGGAGTGGGTTCAGATTGAACGGATGGTTCGGGTGTTGATTCAATTAGAATAGGCACATTAGGAAGAGTGGTGGAGTTACCCGGAGGAGATGAACTTGAGTCGGTGGAAGGTACAAATGGGGTATCCACATCTTGCCAAAATTGATATTCTTCCGGCACTATGGAATTCTTCCCCTGAATATGAGTTTTGGAGTAGAATGGTTGATTCTCAAAGAATGTGACATCCATTGAGTTATAGAACTTCCGAGTAGTGGGAGAGTAACATTTGTAACTTTTTTGGTGAGGAAAGTATCCAAGGAATAGACATTTTATGGCTTTGGGATCTAGTTTACTTCTCTGATGTAGAGGTATGTGGACAAACGCTGAGCAACCGAAGACTTTTAGTGGCAAGGACGAGATGAGTCTGGATTGAGGATAGACTTGAGGGAGTACATGGCACGGAGTTTGGAATTTCAAGACTCTTGAAGGCATGCGATTTATGAGATAGGCAGTGGTAAGGAGCTTCCTCCTAGAAATGTTTTGGGACATGACTTGTGAACATGATAGAACGAGCAACTTCTAATAGGTGTCAATTTTTCCTCTCAGCTATCCCATTTTGTTGTGGGGTGTGTATGCAAGAACTCTGATGAATTATCCCATGATCAAGGAGATAATCCCCAAGAATAGAATGAAAGTATTCATTGGCATTGTCCGTTCTGAAAATCTGAACATTGGCAAGGAATTGAGTTTGGATCATTGAGTAAAAATTTTTAAAGATTGGTCCTGCCTCAGATTTTTCTTTCAAAAGGAATATCCAGGTAACTCTAGAATGATCATCAACAAAATAGATAAACGATCGGGTTCGTGTAATACTATTGACTCGAGAGGGTCCCCAAATATCATTATGTATAACTGAGAATGGTTGTGATTCCTTGTATGGTTGAATTGGATAAGTATTTCGAGTATATTTGGACAATTGACAAATTTCACATTGGAAAGACTTTGAGTTTTTTCTAATAAATAAAGAAGAAAACAACTTTTCAAGATACATGAAACTTGGGTGACTAATCGAAAATGCCACAACATAATTGCACTTTCATTATTGGAAACTGGAACATAATTGAAATTTATAACAGACTGACTCTCTGCACAATGAGCACTTCGAGATTGTTTTCCAAGTTGATTATCACTCTTGAGGAGGTAGAGAGGGTTCACTTTCCTTAGCATTGCCAATCGTCCTCCCTGAATCCAAGTCCTGAAATTCATAATGAGTGGGAAAGAATTTAGCAACACAATTCATATCTGTAGTAATTTTGCTAATGGATAAAAGGTACAGGTCAGATTAGGAACCAATAACACGGAATTTAATACAAGGGTCTTTGAGATGTTAATTGACCCAATACCAGCCATAGTGGATAGAGAACCATATGCTATTCTCACTTTGTATTTTTCAGAACATGGGTTGCACTTTGGAAATAAGGAGGCATCCCTAGTCATGTGATCAGATGCTCCAGAGTCAATAATTCATAAGTTAGATTCTTGATTTTGGCTCCAAGAGCACTTAGGAATGTACCTTTTTGTGCTACTGAACCTGTGCTGATGATTAGTGTTGTTGGACTTGACTGAAGTTGGTTGAACATCTTCTGTAGCATCTCGATCTGTTCTTTGCTGAAGGGTGCAACTTTGGTTGTTGGTTGGTCATCTGTAGTGGCTGCCAAACCACGGCCTTCTCTGTCCTGAGATGGTCTATTTGGTTTCCAGTCGGCTGGCTTTCCATGAATTTTCCAGCATGTCTCTTTGGTATGTCCAGGCTTGCGATAGTGATCACACCAAGGCCTGCCTTTGCGGGTTCGATTGTCACTGGTGAGATTCATTCCACGAGTTGCAAGAGCTTAACATTCTGGAATATTTACAACTCTTGGAGTGCTTTGATTTCCCATCATGATCTTCTTTTTGCTTTCTTCTCGACGCACCTCTGAGAAAGCTTCCCGGATTGAGGGCAAAGGCCTCATCCCTAACACTCTCCCCCTGACTTCATCAAGGTTTTTGTTTAGACCAAGTAGGAATTTTGAGACTCTCTCCTTCTCGACTATTTTCCTGTATTTGGCTGTGTCTCCAGGGCAATCCCATTCAAGTTCTTCGAAGACATCCAATTGTTGCCAAAAACGGGTAAGAGTGTTATAGTATTGTGTAACGGAGTGATCCCCTTGTCGCAAATCATGGAGACTGCTTTTAATCTCTAGCAGTTCTGCCGTATTGTCCATGTCGGAGTACGTCTCCTTCGCTGCATCTTAGACGTCTTTTGCAGTTCCATAGAACATGAAATTCTGTCCAATTTCATTGTCCATGGTATTAGTCAACCACGACATTACCATGTTATTTTCCGATCTCTAGGTTCGGAATTTTGGGTCTTCCTTCTGTGGGGTTACAGCAGCGCTTGTGAGGTAGTCATTTTTTCCTTTCCCTGATACGAACATCATTACCAATTGAGACCATTGAAGGTAATTATGTCCGTTTAGTTTGTGTCCAGTTATTGGAAACATGAGACTTTAAGATCTGCCATGGCTGCTGTGAAAAATCTGTTCAGGGCCGGAAGAGGTGTCGAAGGTACTGCTCTTATCAGAGGTCATTCCGTACTTGACCATCATCAGAATTCTTGGAGGTTCAGAGGCTGCTCTGATACCATATAGAAAAATATAAGAGAATTCTTTATAGCAAAAATATGAGAGAAATTCTTCTCACATCGTTGTTCTAGGATAGACAAGAATACCAGAATAAATAGGAGAGGATACCCACACAATTAGGTAACTCAACTCCTTGATTCTAGGAAATAAAAACAGAAACTCCTTGATTCTAGGAAGAGACTAAGTCATAAATCAAGGAGATGAGTAAGCCATAAATCATGGAGATTTGGATACTAATTATCCTCTCTTTATTTTGGAAACTAATAAATAAGGAAATGCAATCCGAGATTTCCTCTGATTGCACACCCGAAATTCTATAGTTCTATAAGCACTCAAAAGAAGGAAATATTGTTATTTTGATTGTTTATGTTGATGATATAATATTAACAGGTGATGATCATGTTGAGCTCAAAAGACTCAAGAGAATTCTTGCTAGATGACTTGAGATTAAGGACTTGGGAGCCTTAAAGTATTTTCTTGGAATGAAGTTTGCCAGGTCAAAAAAGGGCATCTTCGTGTCTCAACGAAATATGTTTTGGATCTTCTTGGAGAGATAGGTCTACTTGGTTGCAAGGCAGCAGAGACACTAATTGAACTTAATTTGAAGCTCCAATTTGCTAAACCCAAAGATGTGAAGTATAGGGAACAATTTCATAGGCTGGTTGGTAGACTGATTTATTACCCGCCTAGATATAGCTTTTGCAGTGAGCATGGTAAGTCAATTTATGCACTCACCAGGTCCAGAACACTTCGAGGCTGTGTACAGAATCCTCAGGTACTTAAAGGGATCACCAGGGAAGGGCCTGGTGTTTGAAAAGCACGGTCACCTACAAATTGAAGTATATATACAGATGAAAACTGGGCTGGGAGTATAACCGATAGAAGGTCAACCTCTAGCTCCTGTACTTTTGTTGGAGGAAATCTTGTTACTTGGTGTAGTAAAAAGCAAAATGTGGTGGCAAGAAGCGGTGCTGAAGCCGAATTTAGATCAGTTGGCCACAGAATTTGTGAGGTGTTGTGGGTTAAGAGAATCTTAGATGAACTGAAGGTCTTAAGTTTCTCTCCGATAAAGGCATACTGTGATAACAAAGCAGCAATCTTAATATCATATAACCCTGTTCTTCATGATAGAACCTAGTATGTTGAGGTAGACAAGAACTTCATCAAGGAGAAAATAGAGAACGGGCAAATTTGTATGACCTATATACCAATTGATGAACAGATAGCAAATGTTTGTACAAAGGATCTGTCCAAGAAACAATTTGAGAAATTGATGGGCAAGTTGGCTATGGAAGGTATCTTCAAACCAGCTTGAGGGGGAGTGTTGGAAAGGAGAATATTCGGCTGAGATTTATTTCTGATCTCTAGGAATTACCTAGCTGTTTTTTATGTTTAAATATAGGAGATTTATTACTAATCTCTAGGGATTGCCTAGCTATATTTTATGTTTAAATATAGGCCTAGTCAACTCTGTAAATAAGGAAAATGAGGTGTATAGTTATTTCATTCCTTTTTTAGTGCCTTGTATAGTCTACAAGTAGTGTACGTGTATATCATTCTCAGGATCAATGAAATACCATTTCACTAAAACAATTCTCTCCTAATTCCTTGTTTAGAGATTATCGACCGTAAAAATTTCAGTCTTCTAAATTTTCTGTTGGCAAAGATGTTTTTAGTTGAAGTTTCTCAAATGGATCAAGTAAGAACAATATTCCTAGGGAAGTTATCTCCTTATTCTTAACCAAGAAATTTTTGGTATTTGCCAACTTTCGATGATCAGGATTAGACTGAATTCAATTAAATTCTGATTTGTTAACTAGTATGAGGTATTTTAAGTATTGGAAAGCTCCTGGTTGTTCTTCTGTGTGTGTATGTGCAAATTCTGTAATTTTTTTGAGGGGTATATACTGTAATAGTGTAATATCCATATTACAGAAACTGGAAAAGGTGCAACTAACGCTAGACAAAGAGCAGAAAGTTTGTGATGTTGTCAAGGAGAGGTATGCTGCGGCAATTGCAGAGCAAAGGCAAAGTTATTCTCTTTTAAAAGCTTTCCAGGTAAGCACCATGGTCATTGTCTTACAATTAACTCATATTAGCAATAGTAACACAGAACTATTCAGATTCAGTTAAAACAGGAATGTTCTTTTCTTCTGAGGACTCTGAACGAGGTGATTCTAGAATAATAGAAATTGTTACCTAATACTTCATAATGTTAGAGCATTCGATGTTAGGCTATTGAAACTATTACGAAACCAAGCACTTTCCTATCTCATTTTATGGCAACCTTGAAGAGAGTACATTAAAGTTTTTGAGTTTTTACAACGATAGAGCATTATAATATTTTATCCCATTGTTTATTGGATAATACCCTAAATAATTGCTTGAATAGAAAATGTTACCTAATACTTCATAATATCAGAGAATTTGGTGTTTAGACTATTAAAACCTTTCCAAAACCTAGCATTTTCCTCTCATTTTATGGTTCTTTTTGTGCTCATCTTCCCTTGCAACTTTGAAGGTACATTAAACTTTGTATTATTTATTGGATAATACACTAATTAACTACTTGTTTTGGTTTTTAAAATGTGAAGGGAAAACTTCCATATCAGATTTACACACAGAATGAATGGTTATGTCTCCCTTAAAGAAAGAAGAAGACAACGAAAAAATTAGCTCGTTCCAAAGTGAAGCAAGCATTTTGGTTATTGCAAGTGATATTGGAATTTTAACAATAATAACAGTTACAAACTTTTCAGCAATTGGAAGTGTAATTGGTTATTGTTTGGTCCAATCATAAAAGTTTAGACTATCAAACGTGGGAATGCGGGTTTAAGTTTGAGAGCACGTGCTTGGTGCAAATAATGACAAAAGCCAGGTTTGTATCTAGTCAAAACACTTGCATTTACTGGACCAACATTGTCTCATGGACAAGCGATTGTTTGGGGTTTGGAGCACTATTGACTTCTGCTGGATTATTGACTTAAAATTAGGTTTTCATTAATGTAAGAGAGTATTTTAATTTTTTTGGTGCTCAAGAAATTTAGGGATCTCTTGTTTGGATATGCAGTGATTAGGGCTCAGCCGAGGAATGAACAAAAATATACGTCTCACAAAAACTGCACACCTGCCAATCTACATGACCTGAATGTAGTTAATGCTCCAATGAGAAAATTTCTTAAATATACAAAAACTGCACACCTGCCAATCTACATGACCTGAATGTAGTTAATGCTCCAATGAGAAAATTTCTTATATATATATATATGAAATTAAAAGTCATCGGTATTTATCGAACAAGTTATAAATATGTTATTAGTATTTTGCATAACTATTGCTGAAATTAAGCAAGAGATATTTTTGAACACCCTGTAGCCTAATCCAATGGAATTATCTGCAAACTGGCCAGCATTAATACTGCATTAGCTCCAATGTTGAATCTAATTGTGATGAATCATCATAATGTATTTCACCATTACCGCATCATTAGTTACATATATCTTGAGATATGACATTTTTTTGTCAATATTTGGCATGCTGCAATCGTTGTCTCAGTATACGCCAATTGCCACTGGTCTATCTTGTTCGTTTCCTCACCCAAATTCTTAATTCGATCTTTTAATTTTCAGGAGGAATGTGCAAAGAATGAGAGTCTTCGGGGCCAAACTTCAGACATACTCCCATAATATGTGTAAGAGCTTTTGAAACATTACTCAGTTGAACTAATGTTGAAATCTCTCCGTTTGTGAACAAAGATAAAATGAGTAGTTTCCGAATATGACGATTGATAGATGGTTGTGAAATTAAATTGATGGTTGCAAGTTTTGAAGCCGAAATATAGAAATAGCTCCAGCGTCTGATTCCCTTTTTACTTGCCTTTATGTATTGTCTTTATATTTGCTGATACTTGGGAACCCTAGATCATTGTTGTGAAAAAGAAGCAACTTTTGTGCATAGCTATTGTAATATCGTTTATGTTCTCTACTGGTTAGTCAGCATTAGGCTCTTGATACACATTTGAGATACCATTTAGAAGAGGATAAGAGTTGATACTTGTAGTAATATCATAAGAAGTGGATGTTATTATAGTTGGAACTAGTGTTGTGTTGACATGAATTTGTTGTCATGCCTTCGTAGTAATGTTAAAACTTCAAAGTTTGCTTTGACAAGTATGAGGGCATAGATTCCATTTTGTGCAAAATTATCCAAATGTTATAAATATAGACTTTTTTTGTTTTTGTTTTTTTGAATTTCGTAGCTATAGTAACGCCAACAGCTTTAAGATCTTATAAAATAAAACCCCAGAAAATGATATATATATATATATATATATATATATATATATATATATATATATATATGTGAAGATGGTTATAGAATTCCAGCTCTTTCTTATCTTTTGTTTCTTTCTTGATGATAATTGTCACACCCATTGAACTGTCAGTTTTATATTATAAGGAAAGGATATGTTGAATCAACTTGTCATCTTTTTCAGTATTCAAATGGGCAACTAACATTTCTTTTTAAGCAGAAGATAGACTGACATTTTGTTGGTATGTTACTCTGTCCATGTGCATATTGCCCTAATAACGACAGTCTAAGTAGACTTCTCTTTCTTTTATATAATGATGTTACTTTCGTGTTTTGTTTGGAAACGGGGAGGGAATGGAAAAGACAACGAGGGAAAAGAGTAGGGACGACCAGGGATTGAATGAGATCGGATTAGACATCAAATCTAATCTCATTCGTGGTGTAGAATCGGTGAAAATTGAAACTGATCCGATTCGTGAGAAGGCCCAATCTGAATTGTACCAATCCATGAAATTATGGATTAGATCGGATTAGTTCTACAGATTAGGCTTGATCTAAACAGTCTAAATATTATTAATTTTTAACCATGACCAAATATCAATTCTTTAACTATGGTCCAATTTGTATTACATTCTCACTTAAATTTGGCCGTTTAGAACAAGCAGTGGTCACTAAATTTAGAACTGGGACCAACCATGGGATGATTTAATGTAACCAATTTCAAGCAAAAACTAAAATGAACAAAACAGTAGAATAGTGTATAATTTATAATGAACAAATAAAGGATTACAACAAATACAGAATACTATAATAGTGTATATATAATATATAATATATATCTAATGAATCACATCAGTTCGGATCAGTTTCTCAGGCCCTAATTCAATAATCGAACTGATCCCAACGGATTGCTATTTTACAAATCCGTAACTAAACTGTGAACTAAAAAAATTGAACCGATCGAATCAGATTGACAAATTAAATGAACACTCCTAGAGAGGAGAGGTTTATCAACTCCCTTAAATCTTTTAAGTTTGTGACTATCCATTTTTCTCTCCTGTCAACAAGTGAAATTTTGTTTTAATCTTTCTTTTATATTGATGTTTCATTTTTATGAAAACAAAAGGCTTTCGTGTTTTGTTTGTTTGGTAATGGGAAGGGAAAGGAAAAGACAACAAGGGAGAGGAGAGGTTTATCAACTCCTTAAATCACTATATTTTTAGAAAGTTCGTGACTATCCATTTTGCTCCCATCAACAAGTGAAATTTTGTTTTATTGATGTTCCATTTTACGAAGACAAAAGGCTTTCATGTTTTGCTTGGAAACGGGGATGGAAAAGAAAAGACGAGAGAGGAGAGGTTTATGAACTCCCTTAAAGCACTATATTTATATAAACTTGGTGACTATCCATTTTACTCAACCAAACAAGTGAAATTGTTTTGATCTTTCACTTCACCTAGTAATTAATAAAATGCTCTTTTTTTCCATTTCTTTCCACCTTGTCTTCAGACAAAATGAAGAGTACATTACCAAAATGCTCTTTTTGTTTTTCGCTGTTTTGGTGGGTAATTTGCAATTAATCTGACATTAACTTATGTGTTCCACAGATAAGGTTAATTAGCAATATAAACGGAAAGTACACGTAGAGATTTATTTCAATTCACAATTGTTTTGAGAGGAATACTAGTTGCAATCCTCGTACCTAAGGTATCTCCACACTCTAGTTGAGGGTTTGACGCCTGTAATAGTCTTTTCCAACAATCTTTTATTTCTACCGTTAATAATCTTGGGTCTCATAAATTAGTACGTGTTCCTACCAAGGGTGTACCTTATCTAAAACAATCTCTTCCTTCCAATTAATAGAATATCAACTTATAGTAAATTTAAAAGAGAGTCTTACCAATATATCTATACTACTATTAAAAGTATAAAGGGATTTTTTAGTTTCAGTACACTATTTTTTTATATTTTTAAATTAAAAAAATAGAGTTATAACTTATACAAAACCCTTTTTTAGTGTCACTACATTATTTATTTTTAAATAAAAAATAGAGTTATAACCTAAACAAAACTCTAAAACTCCTAAAATTATAAAACACAAACACGGCTCTCATCAACAAGTGAATATTCCTCTCGGCTCTTATCAATAGGCATTTTAATTCAATTTTCTCTCGACTCACATTAACTTTCATGTGAGTTTCTTTTTTTTATTATTATTATTATTTATTTTCTTTAATTTTTTCCCCAAGTTGGATATTTTCTTGTATTTTGTGTGAGTTGCGTGGTGCGGAAATGATTGCGAAAAGTATTTTAAAACTTAGAGGGGGTGAATAAGATCACTTGCTCGTTTGCTTAATTTTTCAAGTTATTCAATTTTAAGTCCAATTAATAATTAATCAAATGATTGAAGCAAGTAAATAACTTAAAGTGCAAGTAAAGTAAAGAATGCACCGGATATACGTGAAAAATCCAAGGCGGGAAAAAAAAACCACGGAGCGAGGCAGAAAGCCTCAGGAAACCAATCCACTATAATGAAGCAAAGTACAACAGATTTTGTCTCAGACTCACACCCCTCTTTACTCTGTCAAGAATCTGATGCGGAACACATCAGACTTATGATTGCGACAATACGTCCAGCTGCTGCAGACTTTTAGCTAACGTCACGATCCTTATAGAAAGGTTGCTGGAAGAATAAAAATACTCAGCAAGTATCTCGTTCCCTTCGTAATACGAAATGATCACCTTTCTTCCTCAACAAGCAAGAGAGGAACCATTAATTCAATGTTCTGATCAGCGAATAATTTGATGCAGTATCTGTGTAGCTAATCAGAAGTAGAACACCATCCTAAAGATCACTCCTGAAATATAGATGTGTGTTCTTAAAAATATATAGCCCTAATTATAGTGTATATACTTTCTCTCTCTAAAAATAATAATAGTCCAGTCTCTCTCTTCTTCTTTTGTAGAGAAAATATAGATACATATATATAGGAAAGAGAGTCCTAATTCTATTTGAAAAAGAAGTTAAATATTAAAATAGAACTCTCCTAGAAGTTTCAAACCCAATAGGAATTAGAATTTTTGTTAAAATTTGTTTCCTATTTGGAACAAGCTAAGTGGGACCGGTGCCAAAATAATAGGACCGGTGGGACTTTGTAAAAACTTGCAGAAACTAAACTGCCGAGAAAAGTTGGACTGGTCCTAAATATTGGGGATATATGGTATTCTTACTGATTTATCTGCTTCCATGCACTTGAGTGTCAACTCGAAGATATTGACGATCAATACAAAGAATAAATCAAAAATTATAACTCGATCAATTAGGTTTTGATCACCGAAATACGCCAATTACAAATATATATGTCACAATCTCCCCCTTTGGCAATTTCGTGACAAAACCACCTAGACAATTAATAATCTAACCCATTGGAAAAATTAGATTACATTGTTTTCTAAAAATACATAGAAATAAAGAACTGATCAACAGAAGCTTCACTTGTGTGTTCAAGATGTTTTGAGATGAAAAACTTGTATCTACACATTACTTAAACAACACAACCTATGAAAAGCTTAATAAAAAAAAACATAAATATATAATTCTCAACTCTGTAATGCTCATGTTCCCCCTTAATCTCTCATTTAAATAGAAATATTTATCAAATATTTCTCCCCCTTTTGTTACAAATTAACAAAGAAATGCCAAAAAGAAGCATATAAACAGATAATTATATAAACATATAGAGAGAATAAGACAATAATAAAGCAAAACTAATCATCATCACTGATGAAATAAATATTCAAAATATATTAGTTGATGGAATAAACAAAACATAAATAATTTAAACATCAGGGATAAAAGAAGTCAAAGCTAGTCTAGAACAAAAGATATCAAGACCTAAGGTCTAATCATCCTCTGCATCATCAGCAGCCTCATCAGATACAGCAGGGTCAAGCTTGTCTATCCTAGCATATAAGCGGTCGAACCCTTACTGAATGAACCTGAGAACCTGGTTCATCTGATTGGTCGTCACGGGCGTGTCAGTCACAAGAAGTTGAAAAACTCCGTAACCCCCAGACACAGCTTATCCAGCTCCTTAACTGAGCTCATAGGCTTTCCTATCCTTCTCCTTTTTAACTGAGCGAGTGATTGACGTAGCATCAATTATTCCTTTTGGTCTCTCAACATCTGCTCCATCAGGAATAGGAACCCTAGCACCTCTCAAAATAGCCATGATAATCTATGGGAAGGGTAAGGCTGATGATGACCTAGAGTGTCGAGTAGCTAGAATCATGGTACACATGATTGTTGCGAGAAGATTGATGAGATCCTCTTGAACAATATGATATAGTAGCTTAGCTCAAATTTTGATCAAATTGCCCTTGTGGTCATGAGGATCAAAGTTGTATAAAACCACCAAATTCAATGCCGACACATTGTGTGTGATATAGAGATACAGTAACCTATCAACAAGCCTCAGGGCATTGGGTATGCATAACTCCCTAATCATGTCATCCATGGTTAGTCAGTTTGGATCCTCAACTTGGTATATCAAAACAATGTCATTCTCAATCTTTAGAACTCCCAATATATTGGCAATTGTGTCCTTAGTGACCTCAACACGAATGCCATAACATTTTGTCACAAAAGTTAGGTCGTCCAAGCTCAATGTAATGATATTACCATAGAAGTATCTAATCATGTCAGGCTTGACAATCTCCCGAAGATCATATAAAGACTCCCAACCATTATCCTCAAAGTATTGTACAAAATTCAATTCCCATTATTGTTTTATTGCCACAAGGTTCACTTTTCGTTCTATACTCATGGCCCGACAACCAATGATGTTTATGAAGTTGTTGTAGTTGAAGTCATCTTCAAACATATTCCTAGTGAACACAATGCGATTATCCACACTTGTTGACGCCTCACTACGTCCTCGTTTGCATGCCATGAATACCATAATGAATAGGATCAAAAACAAAGTCAAAAGTTCCATTGGGACTTTTTATCGAACACTTAGTATGCAAGTCTATAAACCTTAAATTTCAAAGATATTTGTTTGCATAATCTCACCCAAATCAACAATCAATAAACCAACAATCACCACAATCTTCAAAAAGTTTAATCTCAACCTACAATAATCACAATCAAGAGAAATATAAATGAAGAAAAAGTAATGTGAGTTGGAGTGTTTTAAGAGTATTTTTAGAGTTAGAGAGATTGAGTGAGAGTGAGAGTGTGTGACTTAAGGCACCACAGTGCACGCAGATTTTTAAAAAAATTAGGCATTGGCTAAGTGCGACCGGTCCTAATATTTGGGGACCGGTCCAACTTATCTTGGTTCCTCAGAACCTGCAAAAGTACAATTGGTGCTCAATAATTGGGACCGGTCCAACTTTGTAAATTATGAAAAATTACACGTTGGACCTCTAATTCACCAAATACACCTCATCTCAACTTGATTTAGCAATTAAGCACACAAAGTATGAAAAATAAACATAGAATCAATATAAGACATATTTTTGGATTTTTGAAAATTTTTTTTAAGAGAAAAAAAAAACTAAATAAAAATAAACATGAATAATCTCATGAGAATAATTAAAACATATTTTTTAGAGAATAATATGAGTTCTAAAACTTCTGAAAAATTTCAAAAATATTCATAAATACAGAATTTTAAAACTCATAATTTCTCTATAAAATTCATCTTCGAATTTATTATCATGACACAACTTCCAACACACAAATATTTATAAAAATTTAGAAATTCATCTAATAAATTCATGTGTGTATGTGCAATCCAACTTCATCAAAAATTAATCAAATTCCTTTGATTCATCTTTTAAAACATATTAGATAATAAGCAAATATAACTACACATGATTAATCATTCATTTTTTTATTTTTTTATTTTCTAAGATGGTGGTTTTCACGCTTATGGGCAACCAACTATTTTCTTCAAAACAACTCTTTCATTTTTAAAGATATCTCATTAGAGATTTACATTGTAGTGGAAGCTTCGAACATATCCCGAAGGCAGCCTTTTATTTTTTGTCTTAGATATTCAACAATTTCTTATTTTTTTTCATACTGAATAAAAGCATAATTTTTTCATTTCATCATTTTTTCATTGATCATTTAAGCATTCAATGCTACTCATACAATACATTTTACTCAACGTCACATTAATTTTTAATCAATTTTCTCAGAGTTGGACTACTGCACAAATTATATGCAAAAGATTCACTTGTAAAAAGAAATAAATACAACACATTAGTCATCAATGTCTAAATTATAAACTCAAGTACTTTATTCATTAACAAAATAAGTGTCACAATTATGCACTCACAAATCATTGTGAAATTAAAAGAAATATAAAGAATTTACATTATTTCTCATAAAAATATAATTCTCATAATCTCATATAATTATTACTAAAAATAAACAAAACCTAACCTATAAAAAAAGATATGGTCTAATGGAAAATAAATAATGAATATAAGCTCAGTCCATGACCATCAAAAGTCCTAATGACCTAGTTAGGGAGTTTTGCACCCAAAGACCTGTTAAGAATAAATTCTATAGTATTAACAGGTACAAACTTCTCCAAATCTTCATTTTTCATCCAGATTGTTTTAACATTCAATTTATTAGGAAAGTATTATGGAGAAACAAAAACATTCTTTTTCTTGTTTGAATTATTTTTAGCTTGAGAATTTTTGGGTTTGTTTCAATAATGTGACTTTTTAGCATGAACCCTACTCTTAGTAAAAGAATTATGCATATAAAAATCAGTATTAGAATGTCTTCTCTTTTTATAGAAATAGTGTTGACTATGTCCATTCTTACCACAAAAAGAACTATAAAGTACATCGGACACAACATTAGCATGCAAGGACTCAACTTGAGGCTTAGGTTTGGGTTCAGACACATTCAAGTTCTTGGGTTTAACAAAAATAGTTTTTTCCTTAGATGATGACCCAACAAAACCTAATCTAGTTTTATCTCCTATAGGCTTTCCAACACTAATCATGCTATCAAGTTTAGTCTGTCTAGATGTAAAAACATTTAATTTCTCTTGTGATTTCTTTAGTTCAGGCTCAAGAAAATTAAATCTAGCAATAAGAACATCTTTGGTAGAAATAGCTTGACTTACCTTACTTTCGAGAAACTTAACATTTCCTTGAAGATTCAGAATTTCTATTTTACTTTCTTCAATTTTCTTTTGGATCTTCTTAGTTTCTTCTATCAATGATTCTTTTTCACTTTCCACCATCTCCAACTACTTGGTTTGCTTTTTATAGGCTTTCTTGACCTTGATAGTTTCTGAAAACAACTCCTCAAAAGCCTTGGACAGTTCTTCCTTGGTTGGTTCTTTTTTTTTTTCATTTTCCGAATCATCAGACCTAATTTGGCTTAGAGTTGTAAACTTCTCTGTTTCACCTTCATCAGAAGAATGATTATCAACATTATCATCATTCAATAAAGTAATGAAAATAAGAGAATCATTTTCTACAGAATAATCACTATTAGAGTTAGAAGACTCAGACTCAGAAACAATAGCTTTCATGGCTTTCTTTTTAGAGTGTGAAGTTTTCTTTGTACTAAAGTTATTTTTTTTAGGACTTAGACATTGATTAGATGTATGACCTTTACCACCACATGTCCAACAAGTGACCTCAATTTTCTTAGAGTCGTCTTCTTTCTTTTTTTTTTCTTTACCTTTGGATGACGAGCTTTGATTCTGGAATTTAGAAGGATTTTCTCTTCTAAGATTTTTATATTTTTCATATTTAAGAATCTTTCTAAATTTTTTAACAAGGAGTGTAACATCATTATCTGAATCATATTCAAAACTTTCAATTTTTTCAACTTTAGATTTTGAAGAATTTGAAATATTTGACAAACTTGAAGACTTGGAAGTCTTTGAGGTTTTTAAAGCCATTTTTTTTTTAATTTTTGAAGCTTTGGATATTTCATCTCAAAAGTTTGAATTGATCCAACTAACCCAGCCACTTCCATTGAATCTACATCTCTGCTCTCATCTAAGGCTTCCAACTTAGCTTGGAACCTATCAGGGAATGATCTCATAATTTTTCTAATAATCTGAAAGATGGAATTTTCTCACCAAGGTTAGCACTACTTTGAACAATATCATTAAGCTTAGAATAAAAATCAGAAAACATCTCATCTCCATCCATTCTAATTGTTTCAAATTTAGTGGCAAGCATTTGTAACTTAGATCTCTTTACCTTGGTGGTACCTTCATGTGTTACTTGTAAAATATCCCATGCTTCTTTCGAAGTGAAAAAAGCAGAGAATTTCACAAATTCAGAAGGAACAACAGAATTAAATATAACATATAAACCCTTGTTGTTATTATTAGTAGCTTTATGCTTAGCATTAGACCATGTTGCTTTATCCTTCTCTATAGTCACAATAGCATCACCATCACCAGTGGTAGTGGTAGAAATTTTCTAGCCATTCTCTACAGTCATCCAAACTCTATATCCTTGAGATTTCAAAAAGGCTTTCATGCGAGACTTCTTGATTTGAACCATCAAACAAAGGAGTTCGTTGAATCGATCCACCTTCTTTCATACTAGATTCCATGATAATTTTTGAAAATAAAAATAAATTTTAATTTTTAAAAATACTTTGTAAGGAACTACTCACAAATTAGAGAACACTGCTCTGATACCAATTGTGAGCTGCGCGGTTGCGAAAAGTATTTTAAAACCTAGAGGGGGGTGAATAGGATCACTTGTTCATTTGTTTAATTTTTCAAGTTAATTCAATTTTAAGTTCAATTAATAATTAATCCAATGATTAAAGCAAGTAAATAACTTAAAGTGCAAGTAAAGTAAAGAATACACCGGATATATGTGAAAAACCCAAGGCGGGAAAAAAATCACTAAGGGAGGTGGAAAACCTTAGGAAATCAATCCACTATAATGAAGCAAAGTATAACAGATTCTGCCTCAGACTCACACCCCTCTTCACTCTATCAAGAATCTGATGCGGAACACCTCAAGCTTACGATTGCGACAATATGTTCAACTACTGCAGATTTCTGGCTAATGTCACGATCCTTACACAAAGGTTATTGGAAGAATAAAAATAATCAGCAAGTATCTTGTTCCCTTCGTAATACGAAATGATCACCTTTCTTCCTCAACAAGCAAGAGAGGAACCATCAATTCAATGTTCTGATCAGCGAATAATTTGATGCAGTATCTGTGTAGCTAATCAGAAGTAGAACACCATCCTAAAGATCACTCCTAAAATATAGATGTGTGTTCTTAAAAATATATAGCCCTAATTATAGTGTATATACTCTCTATCTAAAAATAATAATAGTCCAGTCTCTCTCTTCTTCTTTTGTAAAGAAAATATAGATACATATATATAGGCAAGAGAGTCCTAATTGTACTTGAAAAAGAAGTTAACTATCAAAATATAACTCTCCTAGAAGTTTCAAACCCAATAGAAATAAGAATTTTCGTCAAAATTTATTTCCTATTTGAAACAAGCTAAATGGGATTGGTGCCAAAATAATAGGACAGGTGGAACTTTGTAAAAACCTGCAAAAACTAAATTGCCAAGAAAAGTTAGACCGGTCCTAAATATTGGGGATTGAACCTACTTTGAAAAACCCTAAAATTTTCATTTAACCCTAATTTTTCAAAATGGGCTCGAAAATAAAAAGTGCAGACTGTCCTCACCATACTTAACTGTACTATATGGTGTTCTTGCTAATTTATCTACTTTCATGAACTTGAGTGTCAGTTCGAAGATGTCGACGATCGATACAAAGAATAAATAAAAAAATTACAAGTCGATCAATCAGGTTTTGATCACCAAAATACGCCAATTACAAATATATATGTCACAGTTTGTTTATATGATTAGATGCTCTATGCTATTTATTATCCATGGATTTTTGTCTTTTCTTGTTATTTAATTATTGCAAATCTTTTATTTTTTATTATTATTTGTTTTCTTTAATTTTTCCCCCAAGTAGGATTTTTATTGTATATTTGTTCATGTGATTAGATGTATAAACAAAGAGAAAAAATAATTTGAAAGAATTTTTTTTTGAAAGAAATGCAATCCCAATAATTTTTCAGAGTAGGTCGATTATCTGATTTCACTTTGATAGGAGTTCAAAGAAGAGACGGGAGATGGTAGATGAACTTGCATAAACAATGTAGGTAGAAAGCAACCAAAATTTAATGTTTTAGTAATATTAGAATTATTATAAAACTAAATGATCAAAATTTAATATAATTTTTTAAAAAAAAATCAAGTTTATTTTTTTTATATTATGAAAATCTAACCCATTTAAGGCCTCTAATATCTGAATCTTGACAATTAAATATTTTGGTTTATTTAGGTTGCAAATTATGGTCTCATTAATCAAACAAAGCATACTTATACTTTTACTAAAACTTAAATAAATAAACTTAATTCATAAGGAAATTAAACTAATTAGAACATAATAAGATCAAACACAACCTAAGCTTGACTCTAAGAGTTCAAATTAAGTGGACCTTCCTTTGAAATAGAAGAAATTTTTAAAAGTTTCACTATTTAAATTTGTCTAACTGAATCAATTTTCTTTCTAATGCAAGCAATTTTTTTTAAAAAAAAAATCCTCTTTTCTATATTTTTTTTCTTTGACCTTGTTAATGCACTAGATTGCAACCATATAAACTTGATGTTGTAGTCATAATTATCTTCAATTTTTTCTAAAAATGCACGAAGTTGACCATAATTAATTTGACCTAATGCTAAATTAAGTGACTACCTAAGCTTTCCATAGTTTACTTAATTAATAATTAGCTACTCGATCATACTGAAATATTTTATTAAGGATAATGCTACTCGGGTAGAATTCTTAGGCAGAATTCATAGGTAGAAATATTTACATCCATTGGATGCATGTGGTGAGTGTATGTGGTGAGGCCTATCACATACATCTAATGGATGTAAATATTTCTGCCTACGAATTCTGCCTAAAACTTCTGCCTGAGTAGCATTACCCTTTTATTAAAAGCCTATAGCATCCTTAGTCATTGAATAATTAGAGATAATAGAAAATTGATGCTCCTATGGTCTCTCTAGATTAGATAATCTAATACTAAAAGAGATTAATGTTATAGCAAAGAATTCAAGAAAATTTAATGTAAGATTTGTTTATATCCTAAAAGTGGTTAATTATTAGTCAATTTAGAGAAGATGGATGTTAACTTTAACTCTACGTATAGAAGAATATGCAGAGTTTAAGTCCTTTTGAGATAATATTGTCATATTGGGTATGTGTGATTGAATTGAGTGTACATATTATCTAAATTTTGGGTATTGAAATTGATGAGTAAATGGATATGTATATGATCTTTTTAACTAATTTTTCTTCTAGTTGTCAAGAAAAGTGAGAAAAATAAAAGAAAACTAAATAAGTTTCAAATCTCATATTTTATGTTGTTGGTTTTTATTATGAAAATCTAATCCATCTAAGACCTCTAATATCTAAAGCTCGACAAGGAAAGTTTTTTGTTTATTTAGATTGCAAATTACGGTCTCATTAATCAAACAAAGCTTACTACTATTTTCACAGTTTATTTTATTTTATCTTTGTTTAGAATTGTTCAAATTCATTTTATTGGAGTTTGAATAAAATATTTACTCTTTGCTTTCTGTGCAACTGATGGCATGTGAGATATGCACAATGAGCAAGTTTCAACTTTATACAGGCATATAGTAAATTTGTTTAATTTCATAAATTTGAAACTTTGCATAATGGCTTTTGAAACTTCAGAATATTATATTTTGTTCAAAATATTATGTTTTCAATTTGGAATTAGGTTTTTGTGCATTTGCTCCTTTTGTTTGTTAATGATATCTTTACTATAATTTGTGACTATTTTCATTGTTTAACATGAACAGTCTTCCGTGTAGTTGATCGACTTGGATTAGTTATGATTAATTATTTTTCATAAAATCTATGCATATTCTATTTATGTGGATTGTGCAGTTTTATTGTTTATTATACATTAATTTTGTGCTAGCTACTTTTAGTTGACTTGTTTATCTGAAGTATTGTCTGAATTGAAAATCTTAATATCACTTTTTGAATGTTCTAAAATCCATAAAACGAGGTTGATACTTTTATTTTGTTGAATATCTTCTTGAATATGCATATCAATGGTGAAGGCTTAGATTTTTTATATTTATAACTCTATAATTATATCGGATTACCAACATAGAGGACATTATTGAATTTAAAAGGGAAAATATGAGAAATCTCTCTTTAATTCTCTCTAAAATTGGGTGAAAGGACGATATGAAGCTATATCAGGTTATTTAACTAATTGGAATAGCTTTTAAATATATGCAAATTTCTCTGTCTTAGTGATTGTAATTTTAATTCAAGGAGATTGACACTCGTGGTGATTTTACTTTCTAATTTCTTTTCCTTGTTGTTTTGAACTTAGCTTGATTGTTGGTATTTTGAATGGTTTAATCATGAGTATGAATTAGACAAAAAATTTTGACTTGAATGGTTGGACGCTACTCATAAAAATTCAATGCACAACGAAAAATAAACTACAACTATATTTCTCTTAAAAATCCAATGCATTCCTAAAGTTGATGCTCTGAACTTTTCTTGCATGACCTTTTAGTACAATATAATGCCTCTTATCCATAAGAAGTTGAAAATTAAATTGATTTCCACTAGATGTATTATATATAATATAAAGCTATTATGTAAACTTAAAGTACAAGTCCAATCTTTCTATCTTATAGTTTTATTTTTTTAACAAGTTTTAGATTTCATTTTTTTAGTTACAATATTCTTGAGAAAATATATAGTAAAAGTTGTTGGATTTAGGTTCAAATCCATATTTATTGACTTAATGTGCATTTAATTGTGTATGTCGAGTATTTTTTTCAGTAAATCGTGTATGTTGAGTATTACTGTTGTGCTGTTATTAATTTTTTATTCATATTAACATCTATGGTTCATTTTACTGATTAGTTTTAATCATTAGATCAATTTAGTTAGCCATTTTTTTTAAGAAAGCCTGATTGTGAATAGTTCAATGTTGGCTTCACGTGACATTTTTTTTTCATGCTTAGTGATTCTCAAAGTTTTGGTCTTGGGTGATTGGTCTAAATTTATGTGTATTTTCTTTCTTTTTTTTCTTTTTCTTTTGAACTAATTTTGTTGATATGATATATCAACTAAAATTTTCTCATTTAATTAGTGTCATGTTGATCACGTTTAGTCAGGAATCTTATGTTTTAAATAAATAGGCTAGTCAAAATTGGATTTGCTGTTGCCATTGCTACATGATTGCATATTAATAATGCATTTTCTTTAGATGTTTGATCATTTATTTTTTTATGTACATTAGGTAGTTATTGACGTAGAAAATGAACCACCTTTGCATGTTTTGATAATCAGATTATTATGCTTTTCCGGAAAGATGTCGAGTGGAACACTCTTTAAGCTAAAAGGTATCATGACTCAACCTTTTAGATTATAAGCTTTTTATGTTTATTCAAATAAAGCAACTGTGGGCTCACTTTGTGTATGAGAAATCTAACCATGTGTATAATTATGTGTATATTATGTCAATCATTAATTATATGCTTGAAACAAACTAATAAAAATAAAAGAGGACATTATGTTTGTCTCCTTAGATTTTAGAATTAGTGCTAATTAAAGCCAATTAATTATTTATATGAGAAACTTTACTTTAATTTTTATCCATGTGCATCGCATGTACTTTTTACTAGTGTGTGTGTGTGTGTATATATATATATATCGAAATGTGTAAATGAGAGATCCGAAAAAAAATGGGCTGCAAATATAAGGCTCAACTAGCAAGTGACGAGCGACAGTTGCCACTACCACTACTCTTGTTTTAAAACCTTTAAACATAATTTTAAAAGCAATAATGATAATATATAAAATATGATTAAGTTTGGGTCAAACTTTGGATAAAAATAAAGGGGATATATAAAATTGTAAAAATTATAGAGAAATTAAATTAATAAGTCATACAATGAAATTGTGAGAAAGAATAATTGAACAAAGACTATGAAAAGAAACATCAATCTCTGATAACCAATTCAGATTTATGGCAGGTAGATCCACTATGGGAGTTATATACTTAATAAGACAACTAATAGGAAAATATCGGAGTAAACAAAAAGGCTTGCATATGATTTTCAAGGAACATAATTTGGTAGGCTTTAAAAAGAAAACAAGGATGTATAAAAATTATAAATCTTATTCAAGATATGTATAGTACGTGAAACATTAACTAAAGTTACATGTAGAGAAAACTAGTGATTTATCCATAAAAGTGGGACTACATCAAGGATTGGTGTTAAGTTCATACCAATTTGTGATGGTATTAAACAAATTAATGAAAGATGTTCAACATCCTATAGTATATGTTATTTGAGAATGAAATAGTATTAATAGATAGAAGTCTTAGCAACAAAATTAGAAATATAGAGAAATACATTATAAATAAGAGACTTAAAAATAGAAAAACTAAACCAGAATATATGAAATATAAATTTGATAAAGTAGAAAACAATGACAATACAAAATAAGTAACTATTTTCATTACCTATGATCAATACTACAAAAAGATAGGGAAATAGATTGTGATGTAGTAAATAGTATTGGAATGGGATGGACAAAATGAAGAAAAGCTAGTGGTATCCTTTGTGACTATTGAACGAAGACCAAATAAATTTAAAAAAAATACAATAGAATGATTATTAGGCCAGTAATATTGTATGGTGTAGGGTGTTGGACAATGGAAAATACACAAATACAACACATTCATATAATGGAAATGAGAATGTTATGTTGGATGATAAGAGTAATTAGAAGAGATATAAATAATGAACATGTGAAGAGTATATTATGTATAGTGCCTATAAATGATAAACTTAGGAAAAGTAAACTTGGGTGGTATGACCATATTCTATACCCGATGCACCTCTTAAAAGAAGAAGAATTGTTTGTCCAAAAGGGAAGCGACAAAGGGACAGACCAAACATTATGTGGGATTAACTAATTAAAAGTGAATTCAAAAAATTAAATTTTAAAGAAGACATGGTGTATAATAGAAAAGAAGAAAAAATTAGAATTCATGTGATCAACCCTATTTACATGGGACAAAGACAAGAATGATGATCACGACAAAAAGGAGGAGGAGGAGGGGGAGTCAAACTTACGATAACGAAATAAATAATGATGATATATTTTTTTACTAGTATTTTAAAATGAGGATGCTTCAAGATGTAGGTTGTTCCTCCTGTCCTTGTCTTTTTTTACCAAGTATTATAGATGCAAATTTGCAAATTCATCTTGTTGGTGAGATTGAGGTATGCCTAACAAAGAATTAATGAAAGAAGGATGACTCTTGTTTATAAGTTCTAGCTCATTTGGACTGTTGGAATTAATTTTGAAAATGATAAAAACAAAGTGGTATAATAGCAGTGTTCCAACGTCAATTAGACACACGCCTTGACTTCCTTTTACCAAAAAAGTTTCTAATGTCTCATACTTTATATTTATTAAATGTTGGGAAAGAAAATTATAACTTTGTAGAAGGTGAAAATAAGGACTTTTCTTCTATTAGAATGGCTTATTTTGAACCAATTTATGAAAGTCACAGATGGACATTATTTGGCATGATATTTCATTTTCAAAAGGAGGTTGAGTGATGGAATTCTGTTAGAAACAATATTGTAGGTGTGTGGAGAAGGGTGGTTGAGTGATCGAGTCCTAACAATTACACTTGTGAAAGTCAACTATCTCATGACGAACAAGAGGAACTTGAAGCAAAGAGAATGAAAGAGGCCAAAACACTAATTCTAATAGAAAAGAACAAGAACAATGTTTATGTAGCGGAAATGATAATATTAAGATGGATGTTAAAGATGATTAGAACATATAGCGTTACAAATGATAGTGTGGGAGAAAAATTAGGAGTAGTACTCATCAGTGAAAAAATAAGAGCAAGTAAACTCAAATGGTATAGACACACATATAACAAAGACCTATAAATGCATTAATTAGAAAAAGAAGATTTTCTTAGAGGATAAGATGGAGAGGAATATTAAAACTAAAGTGGGATGAAGTCAATAAAAATAATTTTAAAAAGTTAAATATAATAGATGAGATGTCAGAGATAATAAATAAATAAAAATATAAAAAAGAGAATTTATGTGACCGACTTCATTCATATGAGATTAAGGCAAGAATGATAATGATGATTCTAATCAAAAGACAGTAGAAAGGATTTTAGCTTCTATCATTGAAGGATCTAAAGATTTCAACAAATTATCTGTTGAAGAATTAATAGGCTCCCCACTCTCTCATTAGCAAAGGAAATTGAGACATTCTGGATTGATAATGAGTACACTCTAGTCAAAACTCAACATTGCATAGAAGAATGAGGAGGAGGGGATAATTTCAAAGGAGTCAATATGAAAGCTGAAGAAGTCGTCAAAATTCATTGCAAACTCAAGCCAGAGGACAAGACAGAAGTGGTCCCAAAGTTAATTCTAACTCCTCATATTTAATTTGCAAATCATTGGGGCCTTAATCTAAAATATTTTCAATATAGATGCACTATATGCAAAATTTTAAAAAATAAAATAAAAATAAAATCATAAAGTTTGTTAGTATAAAGAATAGGACAAAAATGATGAAGAGAGTGATGAAGCACATTTTTGTGAAGAAAAAGAAGAGAATCATTTGCTGAAGCACATTTTGTTTGCTATTTTCACCAAATCTGCCACTTTGAAAAAGTGTAAAAAATCAAAATTTTGAACAACAACAACAAAGCCTTTTTCTAATTACTTGGGGTCGGCTACATGAATCCAATATTTTCATTCTGCTTTATTAAGGTCATCTCCTTAGTTAATCCACATGCTATCATATCTTTCTTTACTACATCTACCCATGTTAGCTTTGGTCTAAAGTATGGTTGGTCTAATAACTATTCGATAAAACTCCCCTTTAAATCGTACAGGGATACGCCTATCACACAATATACTAGATGCACCCCTCCATTTAACCCATCCTGCCTTGATTCTATGATTAATGTCATCTCTAATTTCTTCCTCATTTTGAATAACTGAGCCTAAATAGTGAAAATGTTCACTTTTTTGTACCTTTTGATTCTTAATCCTCACTACATCCTCATTTGTCCTTCTAGATTCACTAAAGTTACACTCCATGTATTCAATTTTATTTTGACTTATCTTAAACTCTTTTAGTTCTAAAGCTTATCTCCAAACCTCCAATTTGGCATTAACTCCTTCTCTAGTCTCATCAACTAAAATAATATCATCGACAAATAACATACACCACGGAATATCATCTTGGATGTGTCTTGTCAGCTCATCGATCACTAAAGTAAAGAGGTATGGACTTAATGCTGACCCTTGGTGTAAGCCTACAATGATTGGGAATTTGCTTGTTTCCCTACAGGCGTTCTCACTATAGTTACACACCCATCATACATGTCCTTAATTGTGTCGATGTATCCTTTTGTGACTCACTTCTTTTCTAAAACCCTCCATATTAGGTCTCTAGGTACCCTATTATAGGATTTTTCCAAATCAATAAAAATAATATGGAGATCTCTCTTCTTTTCTCTATATCTTTTCATTAGTCTCCTCAATAAGTGAATAACATCCATCATTGACCTACCCGACATGAATCCAAATTGATTCTCTGACACTTCCATCTTTTGTCTTAGGCGTTGTTTAATCACTCTCTCCCAGAGTTTCATAGTGCTACTCATTAATTTTATACCATGATAATTATGACAACTTTGTACGTCTCCTTTATTTTTATATATAGGTACAAGAAAACTTTGGCACCACTCATCTGGCATCCTTTTAGCTGTTATAATTTTATTAAACAATTTTGTTAACCAAGACAAGCCAATTTCTCCTAGACACTTCCACACTTCGATAGGAAAGCCATCGGGTCCTAAAGCTCTCCTTGATTTCATCTTCCTTAAGACATTCCTAACCTCCCACTCCTTGATCCTACAGAAAAATATAATATCTCTAACATTTTCCTCCACGCCTAAACTTCTTATATGATTTTTGTTTAGTAATTTCTCAAAATAGTTTTTCCACATTTCTTTAATTTCATCGTCCTTTACTAAAACCTATGAATCTTCACTCTTAATACATTTAATATGGCTAAAATATCTAGTTTTCCTCTCCCTTAGCTTGGCAAGTTTATATATATATTATTCTCTCCATCTTTTGTACCTAGCTTAGAATAGAAATCGTCATATGCTCTATGTTTTGCCTCACTTACCACTTTCTTAGCTTCTTTATTTGCTTTTTTATATTTGTTAAAGGTTTCACTATTCTTAGTTTTTTGTCAAATTTTATAACATTTCTGTTTTGTTTCTATGATTTTTTGAACCTCGTCATTCCACCACCAAGTTTCTTTAAATGACAGTCCTGTTCCTTTTGATTCACCTATAACTTCTTTTGTCACTCTTTTTATATATGCAGTCATCTTATTCCACATTAAGTTTGTTTCAGTTTCTACACTCCACGATACTTCTTTTAACATATTTTTAAACAAATTCATTTTCTCCCTTCTTAAATTCCACCACCTAGTCCTTGGGTTTATGGTTCTTTTTTCCCTTTTTGATTGCCCTTTTATGAGAGATATAAATTTGTAATTGGCATATTTCGGTGATCAAAACTTGATTGATCGAGTTGTAATTTTTGATTTATTCTTTGTATCGATCATCGACAACTTCGAACTGATATTCAAGTGCATGGATGCAGATAAATCAGTTAAGAATACCATATAGTACAGGTAAGTATAGTGAGGACACTCTGTATTTTTTAGTCCCGAGCCTATTTTGAAAAACTAAGGTTTAAATGAAAATATAAGGGTTTTTCAAAGTAGGACCGGCCCCCAATATTTAGGACCGGTCCAACTTTTCTCTACAGTTTAGTTTTTGCAGGTTTTTACAAAGTCCCACCGGTCCTGAATATTTGGCACCGATCCAACTTAGCCTGTTCCAAATAGGAAACAAAATTTGACGAAAATTCTGATTCCTATTGGGTTTGAAACTTCTGGGAGAGTTCTATTTCAGTATTCAACTTCTTTTCCAAGTAGAATTGGAACTTCCTTACCTATATATATGTATTCTTATTTTCTCTACAAGCGCCTGAAAAATTAATATTTTTAGAGAGATAAAGTATATACAGTATAATTAGGGCTATATATTTTTAAGAACACACATCCATACTTCACGAGTGATATTTAGGATGGTGTTCTACTTCTGATTAGCTACTCAGAGACTGCATCAAATCTATCTGCTGATCAGAACATTGGATTGATGATTCTTCGCTTGCTGAGGAACAAAGGTGACCAAATCTCACTATGAAGGGAACGAAATACTTGCTGAGTATTTTGGTTCTTCCAGCAACCTTTCTGCAAGAATCATGATGTTAGCCGGAAGTCTACAGCAGTTAGACGTGTTGTCGTAATCATAAGCCTGAGGTGTTCCGCATCAGATTCTTGACAGAGTGAAGAGGGGTGTAAGACTGAGACAGAGTCTGTTGTATTTTGCTTCATCATAGTGGATTAGTTTTTTGAGGCTTGCCGCCTCCCTCCGTGGTTTTTTCCGCCTTGGGTTTCCACGTATATCTGGTGCATTCTTTTCTTTACTTGCACTTTAAGTTATTTACTTGCTTTAATTGTTTGATTAATTAGACTTAAAATTGAATTAATTAAAAATCAAGCAAATGAGCAAGTGATCCTATTCACCCCCCTTTAGGTTTTAAAATACTTTTCGCAACCGCTTCTGCATCGTGCAACTCACATTTTATACCTAAATCTAGGACAAGAAGCCTACATTATGAGGTTACACTCTCTCTGGGAATAACCTTATAATCTTTGCTTCCTAGTCTATCCACCTTTCTAGTTAAAAAGAAATTAATTTTTCTTACATTTGAACCACTTTTAAAGATTATTAAGTGTTCATCTCTCTTTATAGAAAATGTGTTCCTAATTATAAGGTTATATGCTATCGCAAAATCTAAGATAATCTCCCTGGCATGATTTCTATCTCCATATCCATGCCCACCATGTACCATTTCATAGCCTCCGCTCGCTTTTCCTATATGGTCATTAAAGTCTCCTCCTATATACACTTTTTCTCCTTCGCATATCCTTTGCAGCAACTAGTCCATATGGTTCGAAAAAAGTGTTTTAATATTGCCTTCTAATCCTACTTGGGATGCATATGCGCTAATTATATTAACTATATGTTCTAATATGAGCTTTACTAATATGATCCTATCTTCTTTTTTAGTAACGGTTATTACATCATCTTTTAAAATTTTCTCTATGATTATCCTTACTCTATTCCTATGTCTAGTCTTTTTGATAAAGTATAATTTATATCCTTCAATTTCTCTAACTTTTTCACCTACCCATTTAGTTTTTTTGTAGATATAGGATATTAATCTTTCTTCTAATCATAGTGTCTACCCGTTAAAGTTCCTATATTCCAAGTCCCTATCCTAAGCCTAATATCCTGGGCTAACTTCTTTACCCGCGCTCGTCTAGGAAAATGCGAGAACCTTTGCCAATTTTTTACCACATCTGGGCACCGATGTGGTGCCCCTTGCCCATTTTTTGAAGCATCTGAAAGCTGATGCAACGCGTTGCTTAAGGGGAACGCCATATTATTTAATCGTGTATTCATAGGATTCATGTTCATATTGGTCATAACATAGTTTTACGCTGGCTGTCAAGATACTTGATGCAACCCTCCTCATTTATCCGGGCTTGGGACCGGCTGTGTAAAAAGAACACAGGCAGAGTTTATCACCTAAGTCACATAATTCTTTTAAATAGACATCATTCTCGTGCTTCGCACTTATTCTCTCTCTGTCACTTTCTTTATATGATATAAAATTTGTTACTTTCACGCTCTTGCTCTCGTTCTATGTGACTTAGGTTATCACTATTTGCTGTGACTTATAACTAAAATTTGACATTGTTTTGCACTTCGTGCCTAATTTGTTTGAACTTTTACCATTACAGCAAGTAATGACTCCAAATTAGAGATAAGTGATAAGTAAAAGGAGGAGTTGATATATTGACAAACTTTTCAATCATAAATTCTTAATTAGATAGCATATATGGTAGAAAAATAAACATAACTACAATTTTTATTGTTAGAAATAAAGAAAGAGAATTGTATTGATAGAATTGATTTGTCTTGATAATACATAAAGGCCTATTTATAGGTACATAATTTTGGAGGCTAAAAAACTTAGAAGACAAGAAATCCTAGTCCTAGATGGTTTAGGAGAATGTATGAGAAACCTATTAGGAAAAGATATATAATCTATAATAGAAAATATATAATCTAATAGCCTCCCACAAACTCAAGGTGAGTCATATGAAGTCAACGTGAATTTGGAGACAAGATCTTGAATGCGGCTCGCGAAAGCAATCTGGTGATATAGCTAATCGTGGCTATGAACACATACAAAGAAGCTGCAAAAGAGCCGGAAAGACCGAAAGTGGCTTGTTAGAACAAAAATTGATTTAAAAATCAGTAAAGGAATTCATTGAAATCAACGACTTTGACACACAGATGCCACGGGTCGTGAAAGCAATCTGGTGATGTTACCAACAGTAGTTGAGAAACACATACAAAACTTGAGCTGAGCTGTCATATTTTTCTTCTTTTATTATATATATATATATATAATAGGCAGAAGCTATTTTTTACGATTGACCACAGGAGATGAAGCAGATGGTGTCATCCCTAGTGGTGAGGGCGATCGACAATGAAAATTATCAAAAATTGATTGGCTCTGATACCATGTTAGAAATAAAAAAAGAGAATTGTATTGATATAATTGATTTGTCTTGATGATACATAAAGACCTATTTATAGGTATATAATTTTGGAGGTTAAGAAATTTAGAAGACAAGAAATTCTAGTCCTAGACGATTGACGAGAAAGTATAAAAAATCTATTAAAAAAAAATACATAATCTATAATAGAAAATATATAATCTAAGAGCTATCATATCCATCCCTCATTATTAATGATAATGATAAGAAGAAAAAAAAAAAAAAGTTAATCTCCAAACAATGTATGTAATTGTTTAGCTGCATACAATTCAAAGAGCTACTAGATTCCATTCCTTGATGCCCGGGAACTATTTTTACTAGTGACAAAGTAAGTGGGCCATACAGACATGTAAGCAATCATTGGCAGCTACCATAGTTAACAAAAGAAAGACACACATCAATTAGAAAGAAAAAAAGGTTTCAAATCTATCCAATTGTTTAGGAGCCCACATGCATATGTGTCGAGTGTCAACTCACGCTTCAATTTCTTAATTTAAGTTTGCATGTGCTTTTCCTGTGTGTGTGTGTTTTATATGTGTATGATTGCATGTGCTTTTCCTCTGTGTGTGTGTGTGTGTATATGTACGATTGTATGTGCTCTTCCTTTCCTATGACTTGTCTAAGATTTAGGTCTAATTTCCTACACGAGCCTGGGCCTGTCCATCAATGTGACTTGTATCATGAAGGTTAAGGATTGCGACAGGGGTTCTAATCTTCAACCGAAAAAAGTTTTATTATGAGTCAAGTCAAGATTGAACCTTGCTTCTCCATCAGTTGGAAAAGGCCAATAGGTGGCAAACCAATCCTCTAGCCAGTATATGTAAAGACAAAAGTGGAGAGGCGACAGTTGTAAAAGATGAGTACGTGGTAACAAGTTAATATTTTCCAAGATTAAACCCTAAAATAGTTAAACACACCACAGTCAACACTTCAAGAAAAAAAGCCTACCATTTCACCATAATGACAACTACTAAGTGCCAATTAACATACCTACCACATTGTCGTCTTGAGGGCGAATCCAATCTGAATATATTTCTGTAATTGGGACATGAATTAAACATTTAATTCGATAATACATTAATGATCCGAATTCAATATTTCATACTCATAAGACATAATATATATATATTTTTTCTTGAATGAGTTGTTGTATATTAAAAAGAAAACTAAAAAAAGTACAAATACCTAAGAGAGAAGTCCATCAAAACCAAAGTAAAGATGGAAATGAGAAGAACCATTTTCAATACATCAAGAATGAAAAAATGAACATAACCATCAAAAACATTAAAAGATTAAAGAAATGTCAGAATCTGAAGATCCAAAAGCAGAAGACACTCTAGAAGGATGCCTTGCGCAACTTCATGTGAAGTCTTCTTAAAGCCTTGATGTAATACTCCATTTCTTTGACCCCAAATGGATCAAATAACAGTGGGAAAGAGACATTTCAAAGTTTTATTCGGCATAGTAGTGGCGGTTGTGTGAGTCAGGAACCAGTCCAGCAAATGTGCCATAGAGAGGAAGATTGGATAGGAGATATGAAGAATATCGAAAATAAAATTTCATATCTCAGCAACAAATGAGCATTGCAAAAACGCATGATCAACCATATCGGAGCCAACATAGCAACAGTGACAGATTGGAGGAGTCTAGATCCTTCTCTTCTGCAAGTTAATGAATGACGGGATAACATTTTGAAGCACTAAGGCTGTTGTAACCGAAGCTCTGGGTCTGCACTTGCTCCACACAAGATTATGCCAATGAACATGTGGCCCAGAAACACGACTATGGTTCCAAATTGATTTAAACGAGCATGCCCCATGCTTCCATTTTATGACATCTCGACCACCCAATATAGGAATTGACTGAAAGTAGGCAGTGACAGCCGGTGTAACATGCAAAGGAAGATGCCATTGACCGTCCTCAATTATAGAAGCAAGGGTTGCCTGCTTATCAAAGTCTCGACAAGATCTTCTACTAATTTTCTAGAACAGTGTTAAACCATCGCACCAAGGGTCTGTTAGAAGGCCAATCTGAGAACCATCACCAATCTTGTAAGAAATCTGTGTGATCATACACTCTCGAGCTTGAAGAATACTTAACCAAATTGAAGACGAAGAGGTTTTCGGAATGCAAGACCAAAAACTTCCCTTGATGTATCTTTGCTTGAACCAGTCAACCCATAATTTTTCTCCATTTGTGATGAAATCCCAAACCAGCATACACTTAGCAGCAAAGTCTAACTCCCCAATTTTTCGAATGCCAAATCCGCCTTTTATTTTTGGAAGGTTAACTTTAGACCATTTAAGAAAATGTAATTTGTGAACTGTGTCATCATGACCCCAAATGAAAACTCTAATCTTTCTCTTTATGTGCAATCTGCAAGACCATGGAATCTTAAATCCAAAAGCCCAGTAGTAGATAAAAGATAAAACCATTTAATTAGCTCAATTCTTCTTGCTAATGATAAATTCAGTGTATTCCAACTCGTTAATCTCGATGAGATTTTATCCAACAGGGGATTAAAATGAGATTTCTTAAGCACGATATCTTTCAAAGGTAAGCCCAAATACTGAAGAGGAAAACTACCTCTTTTAAAGGAAGAATTCGTTCCAAATTTCTGGATCGCTTCACCGCCTTAGAGAAAATTATTTCGCTTTTCTTTTTACTAGCATGAGACATGTATCAGTGGAAAATTTATGAAGAACAGGGAGCAGGCCCTAAGCAGTAGGGACATCAGCTTTCACCACCACAAAAGGTTATCAGCATAAAAAATATGGGAGAGTTTAATACCCATTTTTATAGCAATTTTAGAAAGAGCTATGGAATCATCATCTACCGTCACATTCATCAAATTACTAAAATATTCTGTGACTAAAGTAAAGAGCAAGGGGGACAATGGACAACCCTGCCTAATACCTCAGCTAGAGTTGAAGAAACCCGCTGGCACACCATTAATAAGAAGCAAGAATTTAGGTGAAGTAATTCAAGTCCTCACCCATTGTATCCACCAACCACCAAAACCATGTAGCTTCAAAACATGCAGAATAAATGCCCAAAATATTGAATCATATGCCTTCCATAAGTCCACCTTCACTGCCTTACCAGCTGCCCCCTCTTGTTATTAAAACCTCTCACCATATCAGAGGCCAACATTATGTTGTCATGAATACGCCGCCCTTTAATAAAAGCTGCATATTCTTGACCAATCAACTTATGTAAACAAGCCCCCATTCTATTTGCCATCACCTTAGAGATGATCTTGTATAAAGTAGAGCAAAGAGAAATTGGGCTGTAATTTGACGTCTTCAGGCCATGATCCTTCTTTGGGATTAAAGTAATAAAAGTACTATTTATTGCTTGAGGAAGAGATGTTGTCACGAAAAAAAATTGCACCGCCTGAATAACATCTTTCCCAACCACATGCCAAAATTTCTGAAAAAATCAAGGAGGAAACCCATCTACACCAGGGGCGTTATCCGGGCTCAATGCCATGACAACCCTTTTAATTTCTACTGGATCAACTTCTCTCTCAAGACCCACTTTCTCGTGCCCTTCGAACATTCGTCTAGCGGGACACAAATCTGATGAAGTAGATGGGGAGGCCTTATAAAGGTTCTCATAATACTGGACCGGCCATTCTTTGACCACTGCAGGATCTTCAATATAACCACCCTCCTCATTTAATAAGGAAGTGATCGCATTCCTGGATCGCCTCTGCTTAACTTTTTGGTGAAAAAAATGAGTGCATCTGTCATTCTCTTTAGTCCATGTCACCAGTGATTTTTGGGCCCATAGCATTTCTTCAAAACCATACATATTTTCCAAGCTAGAAGAAGCCTATTTCTTTGCTTGAAGCAAAATAGAATTTAAAGGCTCTGCCAATAGCTGTTGTTGTATGTCTCCCAGCACCTTTCGAGCATCCAAATTTTTTTGATTAAGATGGCCCTTCTTTTTTTTCCACTCCTTCATATGATCCTTGAAAATACGCAGCTTCTTAAGAAGTTGATGTATAGGATTTCCAGTAACTGTAGCACTCCAGGTCTCCTGAAGCATTGTCTCCACCTCCTGTATGAAACACCACATCTCTAGGAATTTAACAGGTTTCAGACCAGAAGAGTAGTTGGAAGCCCATTTAACAACCAATCCATAATGATCAGATAACGACGCCACAGACGTAGAGAGTGTAGAGTCTATAAATTGATTCAGCCACTCTGTATTCACAAGGCTCCTATCAAGTCTAGCACAAATTCTTTTCTGAAAAAATTATTTATTGGACCAGGACCAAGATCTATTATTTACTGGCAAATCATCTAACTACAGCTCATTTAGCACGCTGTTGAACTCTTCAATCAAAGCCTGAGGAACATGAAGGCCGCCCACCTTTTTAGCATGAAACCGAACCATGTTCCAGTCCCCAACAGCCAACTATGGACCCGTGATAAGAGTAGCTCAAACCTTCAAACTCTTCCAAAACTCTCTTCTCTCACTAATAGTGTTAGCTGCGTATACAGCCGAGATATGGTAGCACACCCCTCCAGACAAGACATTTCATTTGATATGTACATGTTGCCCTTCCGAGTATAAAACATCAACATTAAGGATTACAGGATTCCATCCCACCCAAATTCTACCCCCTGGATGAGCATTATAATTGACATAGTTTCTGTGAAATTCTAGAGAAATTATGTTCCCTAACTCAAGTTTCAACAAGAATAACAAGAGCACATTTTTCAAAGGCGATTCAAAGTTTTACCTCTCTTTGCATATGAGGCCGATTTAGACCTCGAACATTCTAGTATCCTATCATTGAGAATTGGAAGATGGAATAGCTCCACCAGCAAGTTTACTTCTAATAACCCACAAAATTGGTTCCAAAACCTCTTTCTTTTTCTTTTTTCCTTTATCCACCAATTTAGAGTTCGTTCCAATAGGGTGATTGTGAGAAGGCAGTGATCCCTGAGTCGTATGAGAATCCCCACCACTTGGAGACTCAACTTCCTGTATTGCAATAGTATTCCTAGGAGAAACACCTTTCTACTTAGCTAAAACATTACCTCCATTGAGGCCATCTGAAACATCCTTTTTTTGAGCTCTTCTGGGAGGTTGAGATCTTGATAGCGTAGACAGAGTAGTAGCATGTGTTGAACCAACAAATTCCCTAGCCCGTTGAACCACATCTTGCACGATAACAACCTGTGGAGACTCAACGGATACCCTAGGCCTTTGAACCACATCCAGCCCAATTGCATGTGAAGAGGAAGAACTATCACTCATTGGGATAACCTTCTTTCTAGTAGCCATAGAAATCTCAGCATCCAGGTCCTGAACAGGCAACCCACATTCATCTACGTTAGCCAAGACTGTAAAAGAATTATTTGCATGATTTGCATCAACCAGCCCTTGCCCCTCATCCTTATCTTCATTCTGCTATTGAGGACGGAACCATCCATTAACCTTAACTACCTATTTTCCAACCCCTTTCTTTGTTGTGGTTTGCAAGTGTTTCTGTGGACATTTATGAACCAAGTGATCTACACGTTTACAAAATGAGCAGACTTGAGGTTTCCATTCGCACTGAAAAGAAATTGTACTATCAATCCCATAAAAGTCCCCCACCATTATTTTACGTAATTCTTTATGAACATCGACTTCCACCATGACTCTAACATATTGTCCTCTTTCTTTAAAAACTAAGGGATCATTCATATAAATAGGCTTAGAGAATTGGGAATATACCTTCGATATCACTGTAGAATTTCAGCAATGTATAGGCAAATCAAAAATTCGCAACCAGATAAGAACCGACCCAAGAATTTCTTTCTCGAGATTAACATTTTTACTCAACTTATTCAATATGATCAAACGTCCCTCAAAAGTATGAACTCACCTTAAAATCTTCTACATATCTTCCTCACTGTTAAAGCGAACCAAAAATAAACCCTCTTTCAAATAAACAAGAGTAATAGCTGAGCTTCATCTGCGTTCAATGAAAGTTTTGAAAAAGGGGTAATAAGGCTTCTTTCACGTTACATATCCAATCACGAAATGTTGCCAATAATCGATTTCATCAGTGACATCCTCTAATTAAATACAAACTTTCTTTGCACATAAACCTTCATGATACTATAAGTTCTGAAAAGAAGAATCCGTGGTGCTCTCAAAGAGATTTCACCAAGAGGTGCGTGGTGGCGACTCAGGCCAGCTATTAGAAGGTGCCGGATTACCATTGGAGGAAGGATGTCCCCCCTCCATGTGGAGGTGCCGTTGACTTCACGCAAAGTGCACAAACCCTAACCCTAAATAGTAACTGTTCTTTTAAATTTAGTGAAGAACAATGATATTCACCGGCAGAAACATAATTCTAACCAAACATAACAATCACCATTTCTTAACCAAGAAAAGTGTTATTTATCTTAACAAGTCTGGGACATTTTTAAAATGCCTATTCCGTTAACTCGTTTTCCATGTCCAGAAGTGAAAAACATGATATTTTGGATTATGACATAATATTATATATATATATATATATATATATATATATATATACATCTATTATTAGGAATTGTAACTCATATTCTTAATCAAATTAGATTTTTTATTTTTGAGTTGTAATACATGTCTAACATCGAAAAGATATAAGTGAGATGTGAACAATAAAAAGTTATAAATAGATACCAATGTTATGGGTTGAGAATCAGAAAAGAAAATAGAAGAGAATGAATGACTGAGTGAGGAAAGAAGAGAGTGAGTGAGAGTAGAGAGATGCAAAAATGGTGAGCATTTTTTACAGTTGTATTCAAATCAATGTTCCATACTATGGAGGATTTTCGTTAGAGTGTCCACTTTTGACTCCAAGACCCCGAGCTAATAGTTATTTCATGGAAGTGATAGATACCACAGTCTCTGAAAGAAGCGTCATTTGGGCTAGGGAATTCTTAAGCTTGCACCTAGACTTTTTGATGAGCTCACTGAGATTTGAGATCCCCATTATTCTTTTGATCGTTGCCCTCACTCCACCACCCAGCAGAAGCTTTAGAACTACCTACTAATAGAAGGGAGGATGGATGGGAATGTTAGGAATTGTGTCTCAAATTCTATTATAATTAGGTTTCTATTTTAGAGTGGTATTTTATTATGTAATTTCTTGTTAGAAATTATTGGGCTCTAAGTAATTGTAATCCTTGTCTAACAAGGAATTCGGTTTAGCACTCTATAAATAAATACTTAGGTTATGGGTTGAGACTTATGAGCTGAGAGAGATATGGCCTCATGACGGAGTTGATGGGTAGAGAGAGTTACGAGTTTGGTAAAGTGAAATTTTTAGGACGAGAGGGAGTCTTGTGGTTTGGTACATAGGAGTCTTGTGTATTCTCCACCATTGATTGGTTTTAAATATGATTTCGCTTCTGCTGGCCCAACAAGTGGTATCAGAGTCGATGATTTGTGTTGGGATGTTCAACCTTTATTCAAAGAAGATCCAAAACACACAAGAAGTCTCAACTGATGTTGCAATGGGTTTCAATTGCAGGTGGAGTCAATCAATCGATTTATTTGGTCACAATGGTTAGAAAATCGTGATATGTGACATGACATAAAGCTCAAGTAGTCAAAGTGAAGCCTTAGAGGTTTCACTGACCGAGTAGCATACAATGGAGTCAATCAGAGATATGCAAGATTGAAGCCATATGGGTTGTCCGACTAAATTGTTGTGTGAAACAATGATTGACTTGATGGAATTTGAGCCAAGGTGTAGATTGTATTGAATTGTGTCTCAAATTCTATTCTAATTAGATTTCTATTTTAGAGTGGTATTAAGTAATTTCTTTTTAGTAAATTCTTGGGCTCTAAACAATTGTAGTCCTTGTCTAATAAGGAATTAGATTTAGCACTCTATAAATAGATACCTATGTTATGGGTTGAAACTTATGAGTTGAGAGAGATGTAGCCTCATAAGGGAGTTGATGGGTAGAGAGGGTTACCGGTTTGGTAGAGTGAAACACTGAGAGCGAGAGGAAGTCTCATGGATTGGTACACGGTGAAGAGCTCTAGGACAAGAGTTTGTGTACATGGTCCAGTCTTGTGTATTCTCTACTGTTGTAACATCACTAAATCAATTATAGTGAATCTCTTCTCATCTGTGGACGTAGGTTAGGTTGTGTCGAACCACTTATATCTTATGTTTTTACGTGTGTTTGTTGATTGGTTTTAAATATGCTTTTGCTTTCGCTAGCCCAACAGGGAAAGCAAACTCACTTAACGAGGTAAGAGCACTTGTTTTGGATCTCTATATAAACTCACGTAGCTTTATTATTTTGGATCTATATGTTTGTTTGTGTCTTGTTTCTGCTAGCCGCAACATATATATATATATATACATACATATATATATATATATATAAAATATGCTACAATATCCAATTAATATCAAAATACTTTTAGCATTGTCTTTTCTTCTTTTTCCTGTTGTGGTTGTGGAGCCTGAGGGCAATGGTTTTTGGAAGGATGACTGCTGGAAGATTTGTTTTCTATTATTATGAGACTTGTTTAGGAATTTAATTCCTAATTGAACTTTCCTTCTGAAACCCGAAAACTTGGTGACCAAGATATCTCTCTATAAATAGGGATTTTGTGTAACCCTAAAATTATGTGTCAAATTGTGAGAACAATCGTGAGTCGAAGAAATTTAATTTTGTGAAATTGGTGAGAGTAAGAGAGAAGAGAGCTTGAATGATTGTAATCCTCCATAATATTTTTTATAGTGAAATTGTTTGGTGTGATCCTTGGACGTAGCCCATTGTTAAGGTGAACCAAGTAAATCTCTTGTGTTTTGTGTGATTGTTTTATTTTCTGATTGTTTTTCTGCATATATTCCCAACAACTGGTTTCAAAGCCTTGGTTTGCATATTAAGGGCAGGACATGTGGTTGATGAAATTTTGGTGAAGGTTTTATCACAGATTTGTCCATTTGAGTGGGAGTATGACGTCAAAAAATAGAGCATCAAGGATTGAGAAGTTTGATGGCACAACTTCAATTTTTGGAAGATACAGCTAGAGGACTATCTAATTTAAAAAGTGTAATAGCCCGCTCCACCTGATGGTATGATATTGTCCGCTTTGGGCCTAAGCCCGCACAGTTTTGCTCTTGGTTTTACCTCAAAAGGCCTCGTACCATTTGGAGAGAACACACTACATAAAAGCATATCCTCTTCTCCACACCCAAGCAATGTGGGATTGAGCACCCTGTAGCCTGCAAGTGTGGTATCTTGCTCCAGTGTCTCTTCTTGCACCCACCCACATCACACCCGCCTACAAGGGTCACTACAATGTGATGTGGACAGGTGCAAGAGGAGACACTAGAGCGAGCTACCACACTGACAGGATACAGGGTGCTCAATCCCATATCACCTGGGTGTGGAGAAGGGGATGTGCTTATATTTACAGTGTTTTCTCCAAATGGTATGAGGCCTGGGTGTGGAGAAGGGGATGTGCTTATATGTAGGTGGAGTGGGGTGTTATAGAAAGATCTAGATCTACCACTTAGAAAGTAGCTAGCAGAGATGAAAGAAGATGAATAGATCAAGCTTGATCAGAAGGCTCTTGCAATAATCAAATTGACATTATCAAAATCGGTTGCCTTCAATATCAAAAATGAGAAGACGATGGTGTGACGTATATTTTTGTAATTGGTAATCTTCGGTGTCAAAACCAAACATGGTTGAGTTGTAATATTTGAAGTTATATTCTTGTCATTGATCATGTAATTGAAGTCTGAGAATGAGCATGAAGTTCTACACCAACCATGCAAGGGTTCGTCAAATAATGAAGCTTGAATTTTTGGCAGAAGCCACCAATGGTCTGAATAAGGATTTGATCGATTAAACTCTCAATATGGTTCCTAATTCATGAGGACATTATTAATCACATATGAGAGTCACTTAGTTTAGGTCAAGTGGTGAGAACACGTATATTTCAAACTGGGAGGTTTCGACCTTGAAAATGGGGCTTTTAAGAAAAAAAGTGAAATTTCAAGGTTGTATCTGTCTAGGGTTTAGTTGAACTGGTCCATGAGGTCTTGGTATCTCACATTGAGAAGTCCACAAAGTTGGACCGGTCCAAGGTGAAGGGTAGATTAGTCCAAGGTATTTTCTCTACGGGATTTTACCTCATTTGTCTTGTTTTAACCCATAACTTTCTAAAAACATGGGGACTTGTTTCCTATTGGTTTTTAACTCATTTTTCAATAAAAATTAGGATTTTTAATCTCTATAAAAATCTGAAATGATTTCTCTCTCATTACGTTTGCAATATATAAGAAACTCATATTTTTAGAGAAAGAGAAAACATTAAGATATTTTTCTAAGTAGAGAATTTTTTTCACAATTATTTATTTATATTTTAGAAAGCACCACATATACACTGAGTGATTTAGGGTGTCTCTATTTTCTTGATAAACTGTTTGAAGACTACATTGAAGAGTTCTTCGTGATTAAGTTACTGGATTGGTTTCTTCTATAACTGTTTATTGGTGAGGAAGGAGAAGAAGATCGAGTTACGAAGGGGAGAAAATACTTGTTGAGTATTCGTATTCTTCCAATTACCCTTTTGAGAGAATTTTAACTTTGGCCAGGAATCTGCAGTAGTTGGATGAGGTAGTCGCAATAATAAGCCTGAGGTGTTTCGCATAAGATTTATTATCAAAGTGGAGTGGGTGTGAGTCTGGGATAAAGTCTATTGTAGTTTACTTCGATGATAGTGGATTTGCTTCTTCGAGGTTGCAAAGCCTCACATGTCATTTTTTTTATTTTGGTTTTTCACGTATATCTGGTGCATTCTTTACTTTACTGCACATTATTTTATTTACTTGCTTTGTGGGATTGCTTAGAATTTTAATTAGACTTAAAATTGGATAATTTGAAAGATTAAGCAAAAAGTGAGTAAACCTAATCACCCCCCTCTAGGTTTTAAATCTAGCTTTCTCAGTCGCTTCCGCACTGCGCAATTCACAATTGATATTAGAGCAATGTTCTCTAATTTTTGAGTAGTTCCTTGCAAAATATTTTTAAAATCAAAATTTATTTTTGTTTTCAAAACTCATCATGGAATCTAATAAGAGAGAGGGTGAATTGGTTCAACAATCTCATGAATGTGATGTGTTAGACCATAAGGATGACATAAATCTCTTTACTAGAAAATATGGAAGATTACTTAAGAATAAAGATAATGAAAATTTTAGAAAAGAAAATTCTTCTAAATACAGAGGTAAAAATAATAAGAAAGATGTTTTTGTTGTTTTTCCTGCTATTACTCATGTTGATTATGATATTGCTAATAATTCTTTTTTTGATGCAGGTAAATCTAAAAAATATGCAACATTGAGTAAGGTTGGTTCTAATGATTCAAATGATAAGAAAGTTAATAGAGAACCATGTGAAAACCATTTGCAAGTAGTCTTTGATGAGTTATTAAAGGCTTACAAGAAAGAGACCAAAAAGCTCAAATTGGTAGAAAAAGAGAAAAAAATTTTTGAAGAAAAAGAATGAAGAGCTATTGAAGTTGATTGAAAAAAACAAAGCTGATGTTCAAAATCTTCAAAGTAAAGTCAAGTTTTTCAAAAGCAAGGTAAGTCAAGCTATTTCTGCTAGAAATAATCTTGTTGCTAGAATTGACTTTCTTGAGTCTGGATTGAAAAAATCACAAGAGAAATTGATTGCATTTACATCTGGGTAGATTAAACTTGATAGCATGATTAGTGTTGGTAAGCCTGTAGGAGATAAGACTGGAATAGGTTTTGTTGGGTGACATTTAAGGGCAAAACTGTGTTTGTTAAACCCAAGAACTTGAATTTGTCTACACCCAAACCTATGATTTAAGTTGAGTCTAGGCATGCTAATGTTGTGTCCAACGTGCTTCATTAAATTTTTTGTGGTAAAAATGGACATAGTTAACACTATTGCTGTAAGTGCAGACTAAGAGCTTCGTTTGAAATTCCCTTAGTGTTTCAAAATATTATCCCTTCATTCGTCAACTTGTAAAGGAAAGGGATAATGACTCCGACTATCTGTCACTACTGTTATGTTAGTCTAGATACGGTTGATCACGTGTTTATGTGCTATCACTCCACTGCTCAGACATGGCACTTTATTTTTGACATCTTTCATATCTACTATCCAATTTTTCTATCTATGACACATTTGGTGGACTAATTCCTAACTCAAATGACAACCCCTACAATGAGGAGTAATTTTCTGAAATGTCTCTTTCCTACTGTCGTTTGGGGTCAAAGAAATGCAACATTACATCAAGGCTTTAAGAAGACCTCAGATGAAGTGGCTCAAGGCATTATTTTAGAGTGTCTTCTGCTTATGGGTCTTCAGATTTAGGATCTTTCGACAATTTTTTAATGTTTTGTTGATCTTGTTCTGGTTTAAGTTCAATTTTTACTTTTCGCTGTATTGGAAATGGTCTTTCTCATTTCCGTTTAGTTTTTGATTTTGAGGGAATACCCTCTTATTGTATTTGTAAGCTTTTGAGTTTGGTTTTTTAATATTTAACAACCCCATTCAAGAAAAAAAAAAATTAATTCTGATTTTTATATCTATAATGTGAGTTACGTGGTGCGGAAGCAGTTGTGAAAAGTATTTTAGAACCTAAAGGAGGGTGAATAGGATCACTTGCTCGTTTGCTTAATTTTTAATTAATTCAATTTTAAGTTCAATTAGCCAAACAATTAAAGCAAGTAAATAAATAAAGTGTAAGTAAAGAAAAGAATGCACCAGATATACGTAGAACCCAAGGCGGGAAAAATCACGAAGGGAGGTGGCAAGCCTCAGGAAACCAATCCACTATGATGAAGCAAAGTACAATAGACTCAGTCTCAGTCTCACACCCCTCTTCACTTTGTCAAGAATCTGATGCAGAATACCTCAGGTTTATGATTGCGACAACACGTCCAATTGCTGCAGACTTCCGGTTAACGTCACAATCTTTACAAAAAAGTAATTGGAAGAACCAAAATACTCAGCAAGTATTTTGTTCCCTTCATAGTGCAATCTAGTCACCTTTCTTCCTCAACAAGTAAGCAAGCGAAGAACTGTCAATCCAATGTTCTAATCAGCAAATAGATTTGATGTAATCTCTGAGCAGCTAATCAGAAGTAGAACATCATCCTGAATATCACTCGTGAAGTATGGATGTGTGTTCTTAAATATATATAGCCCTAATTATATTGTATATACTTTCTCTCCCTAAATACCAAAATAGAACTCTCCTAGAAGTTTCAAACCCAATAGGAATCAGAATTTTCATCAAAATCTATTTCCTATTTGGACAGGATAAGTGGGACTGGGGCCAAATAATTAGGAACGGTGGGACTTTTGTAAAACTTACAGAAACCAAACTGCCAGGACAAGTTGGACCGATCCTAAATATTGGGGACCGGTCCTACTTTGAAAAACTCTTAATTTTTCATTAAAACCCTAGTTTTTCAAAATAGGCTCAGAAAGAAAAAGTGCAGAGTGTTCTCACCATACTTACCTGTACTATATGGTGTTCTTACTGATTTGTCTGCTTCCATGCACTTGAATATCAGCTCGAAATTATCGATGATCAATACAAAGAATAATATGAAAATTACAACTCAATCAATCATGTTTTGATCACCGAAATATGCCAATTACAAATTTATATCTCACACTATAACCATAAAACATAGAACCAGAATCCAAACAAATGATGAGTTACATAGAAGCAAGCATAAATCAACATATTATGATGTAATACAATCAAATTATAATACCCCATTCCAACATATGGTATGATATTGTCCACTTTGGGCCTGAGCCCACACGATTTTGCTCTTGAATTTTACCCCAAAAGGCCTCATACATTTGAAGAGAACATACTACATATAAGCACATCCCCTTTTCCACACCCAGATGATGTGGGATTGAACACCCTGTACCCTGTCAGTGTGGTAGCTCAGCCCAGTGTATATCTTTGCACCCGCCCACGCACACCCGTCTACAAGGGTTACTACAATCCACCCTCCTACGAGGCCCGACGTCCTCGTCGGCACACTTCTGGCTGGGTTCAGGCTTTGATACCAACTGTAATACCCCGCTCCAACACCTGGTATGATATTGTCCGCTTTGGGCCTAAACCTGCACAGTTTTGCTCTTAGATTTTACCCTAAAAGGTCTCATACCATTTGAAGAGAACATACTACATATAAGCACATCCCCTTTTCCACACCCAAGCGATGTGGGATTGAGTACCCTGTACCCTGTCAGTGTGGTAGCTCAGCCCAGTGTCTATCTTTGCATTCACCCACGCACACCCGTCCACAAGGGTTACTACATAAATAGAATGCAAAGAACCAAATAAAGGAATACCCAAAAATGTCAGTTAAGTTGTTAGGTTTTTTTGAACATTCTCTCTCTCTAATGAATAATTAAACAGAGGAATGAGAAAAAATAATAGAACACCCAAAAAAATAACACTCAAATTGGAAAAGGTTTTAGAGAGAGAACAACAAAGTCCACTTAACACAAAGTCCACCAAAAATAATCCAATCTCAACACCACAAAAGTTCACCAAAAATAATCCAATCCCAACTCCACAAAAGTTCACTAAAAATATTTCAATCACAACACCACAAAGTCCACCAAAATAACACCAAAAATAATCCAATCCCAACACCACAAAAGTTCACCAAAAATAATTCAATCACAATACCACAAAGTCCACCAAAATAACATAATATACCTTGGTGTGGAAACGACGGTCAGTGGGCGCAAGGGAGTCGCAGCGGCAGTAGATCGCGTTGCCGCATTGGTGATCGCAGGTCATGTGTGCTGGAGGGACGATAGGAGCACCAGAGTTACAGTGATAAGAGATCGCGTAGCCGCAACGGTAACTGCATGTGGTGTGTGCCGGAGGGAGCTCACTGTGGATGGACTCGATGTGTCCTCAGTGGCCATGTTTGTGATCGATGGAGAGAGTAAGAAAAAGAATTAACTTGAACAAGTCAATGGTGCTTCTTCAGACCCGTGTTGGCCGGAGGGAGCTCGATGTGAGAGTGAGGGAGAAGGAACTTGAACAGATTGATGGTGCTTCTTTAGATAAGAGAAGAAGAGAGAGAGAATGAGAGAGGAAAAAGGAAGCTCCTTTAGACCCGTTTGTGCCAGAAGGACTCATCGTGGATGGAATTGGTGTGAGACTAGTTGACGATGCTTCTTAGATAAAAGAAGAAGAGAGAAAGGGGAAAGAGAGTTTATGTGAAGAGGAAAGAGCACCAATCAATATGAAACAAGGAAAGAGAGTTTGTACTAATGATGGGACATAGAGAGATAACGTGTACCATAGTATATGTGTATGGGAACTCAGATAGGAGACTCACACACACAACACAGAGCATCTGAGAGGCACTATAATCAACGTATATAATAATATTATTTTATTAAATATATAGATAATAATATTGTTGTAGTTATGAAGGTAGGTGGAGTGCAAATGTAATGGGTGAATTGGAACCGTTAGATCATAAATAGAGAGAGTTATTTTAGACCGTAGATAGAGATATATATTTCGAACCATAATATTGAATTTTTAAGTATAGTAAATAGAGAGAAATAGTTATTTTAGACCGTAGATAGGGATATATATTTTGAACCGTAAGATTGGATTTTTAAGTATTTTTGACGGTTAGATGATGAAATTTTTTTGGAGGGAAATTTAAACTCAAAGCTGAAATGTAATATAGATATATATACATATATACAAAACCTTAAACTCAAGAAATCTCAAAATATCTTTTATGTCACAATTTAAAAGACCTATAGATTCAAAGTAAAGCCAGACTTCACACCACTACCTTGAATATCAAGCTTGGAATCCAACTTTCAAAAATTCCTGTCCTTTCAACTTCACAAATTGGAGACTTTGTTCGGTTCAAACCGAAGCCCTTGGTGTCCCCTACGCATTTTCCTTCTTTGGGAACTTCTAAATCATACCCTAACTAGTCTAAAATCTAGAGAGAAAGGGGAGAGATGAAGTGGGGGAGTTTAGAGAGAGAAGGGGATCTATAAAATAAAATATCCCAGACCTCTTTGATATTTATCTCACTCCTTGGGATTCGAAATGACTATTTTGCCCCGAGCCACTTAACGTACCCTTCCAACCTCCGTTTTCGATTTTAAAAACTCCGTTGGTCTTGAAATCACTTCCTTAATACTCTAAACATTTCATTTGGTTCATAGCCAAAAATAAAAAATTTCAAATTTTTTTCAAAATTCCCGGGCTCCCGTTGACCAAAAAGTCAAACTTCTATAAAACTTTCCAAAACCCTAATACAACTCTCCAAACATATTTTCTGCATTTAAAACATGTTAAATATTATTTAATATGCAATTAAAGTAATAAATGATGAAAAAAATTAAAAACTGGCCAAAATTGGGCACTGTCTCTGCAGTCCAAACCACTTTTATAGACTATAACCCGTTGGAATCGAATGCCACTTTAGGGTCCTTTATTTCATTGATTTTACAATCTTATTTCATCTTTCCATTCCAAGAAACTAGTTAACAATTAGAATGAAGTCTTTTCCTATAACACTTCACTCTAGGCAACCCTTACTAATGAGAGATGAGGTCACCTACAATTACCTATAGTAGCTATATAGTGGTCTCGACCTACTACGTCTACCGCGTCCATTACATTCATCTCTTCCTCCTCATGGGAAGAATCATCCTCACTTCAGGTACCACATGTTAGCGTCCTTACTAACAGTCAACTTATCATTTGCTTAAACATCATATTCAATGTTTATGATACAACTTTTCAATTCATTTCACATAATCCAACGTTTCATTTTCAGATGTACAACGTCATCACATGTCCATTAACTCAAAAAAATTATATCAATTCTATGTCCTCATCCGACTATCTCAATAGTCCATCTTATACATATTTTGACTATAATCTCAGTATCACAATACCACCAATTATCTTAATTATTTGACTAAACACTATCCTTAATAGTTGTGTAAATATTGCAACACTAATCTGAACCACCACCAAACTTTCTGTTTGGAAGACTTAAAAGTAAATCATACCCCTTCCAATAACCTTAGACTCACGCTTTCGAAGTCTATCATAACATGTCTATCTCAATATCACAATTTACTCGAGTTCAAACATCAACCTAGGTTTACCAATCCTCAACCACAGAACAAAAATTCATATTCTAGAGAGAGAAAGCATTGAGATATTTTTCTAACTAGAGAACTTTTTCCTCAATTCTTTATTTATATTTTTTAGAGCATACACATATTCACTGAGTGATTTAGGGTGTCTCTATTTCCTTCCTCAACTGTTCAAATACTACATTGAAGATTTCTTCATGATTAAGTTACTGGATTGGTTTCTTCTACAACTGTTCGTTAGTGAGGAAGGAGAAGAAGATCAATCTACGAAAGGGACAAAATATTTGCTTAGCGTTCGTGTTTTTCTAATTACCCTTCTAAGAGAATTTTGACATTAGCTGGGAATCTACAGTAGTTGGATGAGGTAGTCGCAATTGTAAGCCTGAGGTGTTTCACATCAGAGTTTTTGTTAGAGTGGAGTGGGTTTGAATCTGAGACAAAGTCTATTGTACTTTTCTTTGATGATAGTGGATTTGTTTCTCTAGGACTACAAAGCCTCAGCCATGATTTTTTTCGATCTGGGTTTTTCACGTATATCTGGTGCATTTTTTACTTTACTGCACTTTATTTTATTTACTTATTTTGTGAGATTGCTTTAATTATTAATTGGACTTAAAATTAAATAATCTGAATAATTAAGCAAAAGTGAGTAAACCTAATCACCCTCTCTAGGTTTTAAATCTAACTTTCGCAACTGCTTCCATACAGTACAACTCACACTATTTTGTGACTTTCATTGTTGATCATACACGGAAGGTATGGGTCTATTTTTTGGCGCACAAATATGAGGTATTTGGGGTGTTCAAGAAATGAAAGGCTATGGTAGAGAATGGGACGGGCTTGAAGATTAAGAGGTTTAGGTCAGACAACGGTGGCAAGTATGAAGACACCAGGCTCAAAAAATTCTATTTTGAGAATTGGATCCATTTGAAATGGTCTGTGCAAGGAACCTCACAGCAAAATGGGTGGCATAACGGTTGAACCGAATGTTGATGAAAAGAGCCAGAAGCATGCAAATTCAGTCAGGTATACCCAAATAGTTTTGGGCTAAGGCAGTTAATACAACAACCTACTTTATTAATCGAGGACCGTTAGTGCTGTTAAAGCACCGAATACCAGAAGAAGTTTGGAGCGACAAGGAGGTAAATCTTTCATGGCTGAAAGTATTTGGTTGTATTGTTTAGGGACTATGCCAGGGGAAAACTAGACCCCAAGTCACTAAAGTGCACCTTCATTGGATATAGAATATATGACTTTATTTATCGACTCTGGGATTACCAAAATAAGAAGATCATTTGTAGCAGAGAAGAGATTTTTAATAAAAAAAAATAGTGTACAAGGATAGAGGTATTGCACAACCTACTAGCCCGGTACAAGAAAATCTAGAATATGTTAAGTGGATGATGATCCAATAAGAAGTGTGGCACAACAGGTTGATAAGGGTTGTAATACCCCATAATTTTGAGGTTATTTAATTTGGATTTTTTATTTGTTCAAATTGTTTATTGAGTGTTTTAAATGCTAAATGCTCTATTTGTTTAAATGGTTTATTGGGTATTTTAAATGCAAAATGCTTGAGGTAAATTTTGTCAATGTTGTTCTTTTATGTTTAATGCAGATGTTTGATTATGTGATACTAAGTGGTTGGTTGCTTTAATAAGTGTGCAATTTTTGTTGTAAATGTATTTTTATATAAGTAAAAATATGTGGGTATTTTATTATTATTATTATTTGTTTTGTTGGACCATATTAGTGTTTTTTTTATATATTTTTTTAATTCTCTTCATGTTGGGCTAGGGGGAATTTGGGTTGGATTATTAAGTTTGGGCTGAGTTTGGCCTGGATTATTGCTACATGTTGTATTATAATTGTTTAGGTTTGGGGCTAAGTATATATTTATTATTATTTTCTCTTTTATTTCTTTTAGTATTTTATTTGTAATTCTAAAAAAAAAAGAAAATGGGTTTTTGTCGCTTTCACGCACAGAGAGGGAGAGAACAGTAGACGCAAGAGAGGAGGGAGAGAATGAGCAATTTCTCGTTCAGATCAAAAGGCAAGTTCATGCTCTACACTTCCCCTTTGTGCTTATAAACATATATTGATATTTTTTTCTTTTTGGTTATATGATGGTTATGTGTATACATGTATATATCTATGTTTTTGTATGAATATGTATAGTAGAGTGGACTTTCGATTGAATATACATGTATAATATGTGGACTTTGTAGAGCTATTATGTAAATTTTTGTGTGTATATATGGATATATAGGTAGGTATGTTATATATATATATATAAACATGAATTTTTGTCTATGAACTGGGGAAGTTTCATGTTTTTAGATGTTGAGTTTCACTTCTATGAACACGTCCTGATAACTGTATTGTAGGTTGATGTGAAAATTTGTGGAATTTGGAATTTTAGAGGAAGAACCCTAGAAACTTGAAATTGGGGATTTTTGATTTGGGCTATGGATGGAGGAGATTTTTGTGCCAATAGAAAGCTTAGATGAAGAGGAGTAGTTTGGTGTATAAAATGAGGGGAATGCTGACCGAAAAGAGCCTGGAAAGTGGCCGGAGAGGCTGGTGTGCCGTTACTAGGTTTTTTTGCAGCTGTTGTGCGCTGAAGGAAGAAGAAGAGTAGTGCCCCGCAACACCCACGTGCGCTACCGGCGTGTGGGGGCACGTAGGCTCTGTTTCGGTGGCTGACTGGGACCAAAAAAATGGTGGTCTGGTCCCACTCGGCGAGCCCAACCTCTGGGCCCAGTTCAGCCCAGTTCTGTAATTAAAATTATTTTTTTATTTTTCTTAAATGTTTTAAAATATAGAAAAGTAGGAAAAATATTTTTAAAATATCGATAAATTTCTAAAAAATCAAATGAGACTTTTAGTGCAGAATATGCATAGAATCATAGGTTAGAGTTAGGTTTAGTTACACTGGTTGTATAGTTAACAAAGTAAGATTTTATATGTTTGGATGTATTGTATTTATTTATTTTTTCTTTGCAATCATATATGTGCGTGCTTAAATGTTTGTTGTTTTATATCAGTTTAAAGAACATTTACGGATTCATTTTTTTTATTGTATTTTATTTATTTATCCTCGTGGTTACGGGTGCGATTTCATTATATGCTATCACTCATTCTTTTAAGTATATGTTATGTTTTAAAAATTATTGGAAGGCATGTCAGGATTGTCTAATATCTAATAAGGTATTTGTAAATTATATGTGGAGGCATGTTAGGATTGCCTAATACCTAATAAGGTATTCATAAAATACGGATGTAGGCATGTCAGGATTGCTTAGTATCTAATAAGAAAACTACTTAGTATGTGTTCAGGCATGTTAGGATTACCTCTAGATTGAATTTAGGAAACTTGCTCCACATTCATTGTGATAACGGATGGGTTGGTACAACGTGTTGAGTTGTCTGTATGTTAAATGAGAAAATGATATATTTATATATCTATTTATTTTATTGTCCTCACATAAAGGGTATATTTATCAGTTCTCTATTGGGTAGTAGTAGAGGGAACTTGCTCATGAGTCTAACTCACGTTGTTGATATTTCAGGTCCTAGGCCGTTTCTTCCTCGAGGTTAGAGTGTAGAGTTCGTAGAGCATGGCAGCCATCTTTCCTTACCAGACTTTAATGTAGGGACTTAATTTTTATTTATGTCTGATGTAGACTATGTTGGGATGCTATTTTAGATTATTTAATCTTTATTTTTTTTTTACGATTAGGAGTCCTTGAGTTACAGGACTTCCAAGTTGTATTGCTTAGACTCGCAAATTTTTATTTAATATTGTTTATCATCTCTGTTAAAGTTTCCTTTCGCAATTACTTTCTTTTTCATTTGTCACGTGCTTGTATGCTATTAGTTGTAGGTATTCCTTATGTTTTATGTGTGAGACTGGCCAACTCATGTTTGAAATTATGGGGAGTATTTCAAGGGTACTTAGCCAGAAGAGCCTGCAAAATATTGAGTACCACAAAGCCCAACTCTAACACCCGCACCTAATAGGTCCGCTCGTCCATATGTACCAAACCAGAAGTACATAAATTTTCTGTTGCTAAAAGATGGTGGAGAACCTGAATGCTATGATAAGGCATGTCAAGTAAATGACTCAAGCAAGTGAGAGCTAGTGATAAGAGATGATATGAAGTCCCTCATCTCTAATTGTACATGGAAGTTAGCCAAATTACCTATTGGGAAGAAAGCTCTACACAACAAATGGGTATATTGAATTAAAGATGAACATGATGGTTCCAAGAGATACAATGCTAGATTGGTGGTCAAAGTCTTTCAATAGAAAGAAGGGATTGACTACGCTAACATCCTTTCCCCAGTTGTAAAACTGAATACCATTCGTTCAGTTTTGAGCATTGTTGCATTTGAGGATTTGCATCTTGAGCAATTAGATGCAAAAACTACTTTCCTTCATGAAAACCTAGAGGATGAGATTTACATGCATCAAGGTTTCTTAGTCAAAGGGAAAGAGAAACTTGTGTGCAAGTTGATAAAGTGCTTGTATGACTTGAAGCAAGCCCCGAGGAAGTGGTACATGAAATTTGACAGTTTTATGCACAGACATGGCTACAACAATTGCAACACTGACCATTACTGCTACTTCAAAATATTTGATGCGAGTTACATCATTCAGCTACTTTATGTTGATGATATGTTAGTGGCAAGTTTTGATTTTGAAAAAAATTGACAAGTTATGAAGTAATTATCCAATGAGTTAGAGATGAAGGGTCTTGGTGCAGCGAAGCAAATACTTGGGAGGAGAATTAAAAGGGACAAGCAATTGTCTCAGGCCGACTTTATTGAACGAATCTTGAAGAGATTCAGCATGAGTAACGCTAAGCCGGTGAGCACACCATTAGCAAGCCACTTTCGCTTATCCAAGGATCAGGGTCTAAGGATAGAAGAAGAGAAGAACTTCATGGCTAAAGTTTCATACACTTCAGTAAGTAGCTATGCTACTAAACTAAAGAGAGATGAAGATAAATTTCACACATGAAATACTCCCTATAATTTCACACATGAGTTGGCCAGTCTCACACATAAAATATAAGGAATACCTACAACTAATAGCATACAAGCACATAATACAAGTGACAAAAGAAAAAGAAAGTATAGCATAGCATAGTGTGCACGAGACAAGACATTGCTTATGCAGTGGGAGCTATGAGTAAGTTCATGAGTGATCCGAAAAAGCTACATTGGGAAGCGATAAAGTGGATATTACGATATCTACATAATACAACAGAAAAATGTATGTGCTTCAGAAAAAGCGATTTGCAATTACATGGTTATGTAGATGTTGATTTTTGTGGAAAAGTTGATCATAGACGGAGTATGACCAAGTATGTATTCACAGTTGGTACTACTGTAGTCAGCTGGATTTCAAAGTTACAAAAGATTGTAGCGTTCTCAACAACAGAAGGAGAGTACACAGCAATCACAGAGGCTAGTAAAGAGATGATTTGGTTATAAGGTTTGTTAGTAGAGTTAGAATTCAAGCAGGTTAAGAATGTTTTATATAATAACAGTTAGAGTGCGATACATTTGGCGAAGAATTCTGCATTTCATTCAAGGATCAAGCATATAGGACTTCGATATCACTTCATTTGATCATTGTTAGAAGATGGAGTGTTGTTACTTGAGAAGATACTTGAAATCTAAAATCTTGCTGACATGTTAACCAAAGCAGTGACGATGGAGAAACTGAAGCTTTGCACAGCTTCAGTAGGTCTTCTAGCTTGAAGACAGAAGATGAGCACACCGAAATATATTACGATGCACAAAAAAAGTTGATGGAGAATATTCATTAGTCCTCCAGTCTCTAAATGGGAGATTGTTGTGGTTGTGGAGCGTGAGAACGATGGTTTTTGAAAAGTTAACTGCTGGAAGATTTGTTTCTATTATTATGAGACTTGTTTAGAAATTTAATTTCTAATTGAATTTTTCTTCTGAAACCTGAAGACTTGGTGACCAAGATATCTCTCTCTATAAATTTGGATTTTGTATAAGCCTAGTATTGTGTGTCAAATTGCGAGAACAATTGTGAGCCAAAAAAATCCAATTTTGTGAAATTGGTGAGAGCAAGAGAGAAGAGAGCTTGAGTGATTATAATTCTTCATCATATTTTTCATTGTAAAATTGTTTGGTATGCTCCTTGGACGTAGCCTATTGTTAGGGTAAACCAAGTAAATCTCTTGTATCTTTGTGTGATTGTTTTTTTTTCTAATTATTTTTCCGCATATATTCCCAACACTTCCATCCATATTCTTTCTTACTTTTTTTTTCTTTAACAAAAAGTCAAATATATAAATTTTTTCTTTTTTGTTTGCTGGTTTTTATTTTTTACTTTTTTTAATTATTGGTTGACGATCTCTTAATTTTTTTAACAAATTAGTGGAATCAAATTATCAAAGAGGATATTCGATTAGTAATAAATTGGATATTGATTCATTCATAAATAATTTATCGTATTATTGGATCTAATCGGATCATAAATAATTTTATTAAATTAGAATAATCTGATCACAAACTTACTTGTAGGTCACCCTCAACAGCATATATGCCTCCAAAGATGTTGAAGGGAAACACACAACCATAGCATTTATCACACTCTCCGGTTTTATCTTCTATAGTTTATTTTTTCGTAGTTTGTATCCTTTATCTTCATCTCTCCTTAGTTTAGTAGCATAGCTACTTATTTAAAGTTTAATTTTACTGAACTTAATTTTCAAAGTCTTTTTTCTAACTACGGATACATAAATTATATTTTTCTATTCCGTTCCATCTAGAGTTATATTTTCGATCCAATCTTGAAAGTTGAAATTTTATTGAATGATGCATTTTAATTGGCTTGGTATACAAATGACATGGTATACCCGGCTCACTTAATATTTACTCAGTATATTGACATGCAATTACAACTTTGTGAATTTTTGTCACCAACACTCTCTTGTAATTTGTGCGGTATATCACTTATACCCTCTCTTGCCAAAAGTACACCAAGCACTTTTTGACAGTGAATTTACCATAATGCCCTTTAACTTTTAATATAACCCAATTGAATACTAAATTTACTCATTTAACCCTGTCTAATGAATCAAAATACTCCTTTAAATATACCTATATATGGTATAATATATGTAATCTATATATAATTATTTATTTTCATGAATAATAATTGTACACACAAATTTCGTGTCTAAAAATTCAGGAACAAAATTGAGTAACAAATAATTAATTTTATTAACTTCAAAAAAAGGGGTACAATTCTCTGTGATCGATTCTTTTATAACAAAGAATCTTCCTCTGATTCAATCTCCTTGATGTTCGGTACAAGGGCTTCGAAAGCTTATTCTTGAACCGGTGGTGAAGAGCTTTCTTCAAATCTTCAAGATTGAGGAAAGATTTGACTGGATTTTCAATCGAGTGCCGATAGAGCTTGATCTCGAACGGTGGATTGAAGGTCTTTGAAGAAAAATGACACTTGTGAGACGTGTTTGATGTTATTTGTCTTTAGATTCTTCGCGGGTTGAAGGTCTTTGAAATAGAACGGCACTTGTGTGGCGTGCTTGTTGTTCTTCGTCTTCAGATTCTTCGAGGATTTAAGGTCTTAGAAGTAGAACGGCACTTATGTGGCGTGCTTGTTGTTCTTCGTCTTCAGATTCTTCGATGGTTGAAGGTCTTAGATGAAGAACGACACTTGTGTGACGTGCTTGTTGTTGTTCTTCTTCAGATTTTTCGAGGATTTAAAGTCTTTGAGGTAGAACGGCACTTGTATGGCGTGCTTGATGTTCTTCGTCTTCAGAACTTTGAGTGTTGGTCGAGGCAAAGGTTCGGCAGAACTTTTGTGTTCGTTTGATCTCTCTGTCTCTTTCTCCTCATTTGTCCTTCTGTCCGTCCGTTGAATGTGTAAGGTGACCTTGTATTTATAGGCAAAAGGGGTGGAGGTTTAATTTGGTAACTCCCCATTAATTGTGTCAACTTCCATAAAAATCCCCATTAATTGTGTCAACTTCCATAAAAAGAGATTTTGCCTTATTTTATATGAAAATAAATCAAATTTAAATTTGAATTAGAACACATGTTTTTTTTAAAGGCCTGAACCTTCACGATTTTGACACATGTTTGTTGCTGGGACCCACAATCGTGAATTAAATTGATCAAAAGTGTTTGACTTATTGACCAATCGGACGGTGATTAAACCATCATAAAATTTATGTGTCTACAAATTGCCCCCACTTCAAGTCTCGTGCTATATTGAGCTTGTCACATTTTTAAAGCGGGACTTGAAGTATTTAAATTTTTTATTTTTTTTTGTCCAAACAGAATTAGAAATTTGAAAATCCTATTAGAAATAGGATTTTTTTCCCTTTCCCAAACAGAATTGGAAATTTGAGAATCCTATTAGCAATAGGATTTTTTTTTCTTTCCCAAACAGAATTAGAAATTTGAGAATCCTATTAGAAATAGGATTTCCTTTTCCAAATAAAATTGGAAATTTGAGAATCCTATTAGAAATAGGATTTTTTTTTCCTTTTCCAAACAGAATTGAAAATTTAAAAATCCTATTAGAAATAGGATTTTTTTTTCTTTTTCCAAACAGAATTGGATTTGAGAATCCTATTAGAAATAGGATTAATTTACCATTATATATATGTAGCCTATACTTCAGACCCTTCACATCAGAGAATAATGGAGAGAAGCCCCACCAACTGAGAAGATTGGAGAGAAGTCTCTTAAACTGTTACCGAAAGAAACTTAGAAGAAGCTCACACCTAACAACCGTAAGTTCTCTTTTTTTTTTTTTTCATTGATTTTCTTTTTCTTCTTTCTTTCTCTTCTTCTTCCTTTTTTTTTTCTTTTTCTTTTTCTTTTCTTTTTTTCTTCTTTCAGTCGCCTCTTCTTCTTCCTCTTTTTTTTTTCTTCTTTCTTTCTCTTCTTCTTGCCCCTCTTCTTCTTCCCTTTTCTTTTTTTTTCTCTTTTCTTTTCTCTCTTTTTTTCTTCTCTTCTCCTTCTTCTTCACGCCACTTTCTTCTTCCTCCTTTTTTTTTTTTTTTTTTTGATTAAAACAAAACAAAAAAATGATTTTCATTATGGTGCCTATTAGTTTTGAACTTGAGACCTCAAAGAGAATTATTACAATACTGTACCATCTCTCTTGCACTACCCTATGTATCATAAACTTCTGCAACTTCAATTTTTTTTTTTTTGTGCAGAAGCTTGGAATCAACTGACTCAAGGGAAGAAACTCTCAGCCACATAGGTATGCCCAATACCTTTTTTTTTTTTTTTTAAGAAGTAAAAATTTCTCTTGTATCATGCCTATGTAACATAAATTTGCAGACTAAGATGTGCACTTGTGTAACAATCTCGAAGAAGATTTGACTGCGGTTTGCACAAGTGAATTTGTGTGACTATCTTTGAACTCTCTGACTGTGTGCACAATTGTGCTCTTGTGCACCGGTTTGGAAGGTGTGATTTGGAAGACTCCAACTGTGTGTACAATTGCGCTCTTGTGCACCGGTCTGGAAGGCGTGATTTGGAAGACCCCAGCTGTGTGTACAATTGCGCTCTTGTGCACCAGTCTGGAAGGCATGATTTGGAAGACTCTGGCTGTGTGTACAATTGCGCTCTTGTGCACTAGTCTGGAAGACGTGATTTGGAAGACTCCAACTGTGTGTACAATTGAGCTCTTGGGCACCAGTCTGGAATGCGTGATTTGAAAGACTCCGACTGTGTGTACAATTGCGCTCTTGTGCACCAGTCTGAAAGACGTGATTTGGAAGACTCTGACTGTGTGTACAATTGCGCTCTTGTGCACCAGTCTGGAAGGCGTGATTTGGAAGACTCTGGCTGCGTGTACAATTGCGCTCTTGTGCACCAGTCTGGAAGGCGTGATTTGGAAGACTCCGACTCTGTGTACAATTGCACTCTTGTGCACCAGTCTGAAAGACGTGATTTGGAAGACTCCGATTGTGTGTACAATTGCGCTCTTGTGCACCAGTCTGGAAGGCGTGATTTGGAAGACTCTGGCTGCGTGTACAATTGCGCTCTTGTGCACCAGTCTGGAAGGCGTGATTTGGAAGACTTCAACTGTGTGTACAATTGCACTCTTGTGCACCAGTCTGGAAGGCATGCTTTTTTTTGTTTTTGCAGACAGTTTATACTCGTGTTAGTGAGTAAATTTTTGTTTTTATTTTTTTGTAGACAGTTTATACTCGTGTCAGGGAGTAAATTTTTGTTTTTGTTTTTTTTTTGCAGACAGTTTATACTCGTGTTAGTGAGTAAAATTTTTGTTTTTTGCAAACAGTTTATACTCGTGTCAGGGAGTAATTTTTTTTTTTTTTTTTGCAAACAGTTTATACTCGTGTCTGGGAGTAATTTTTTTTTTTTGCAGACAGTTTATACTCGTGTCAGGGAGTATCACAAGAAAATTCTTTTTTTTTTTGGATGATTGAACTCGGAACAAACCTCCAAGCTGCATACGTACCCTTAACAGGGATCAAGTCATTTACGTAGTTCAGAATAACAAACTCAATTTTTTTTTTGGCCGTACATAGTTTATACTCGTGCGGGCCAGGAGTACTCCATCTTTGACTATTCTTCAACTCTACAAGATTCAGAAGACAATCCAAACTTGCGTTGAAAAGCGTGAACCAGCTCGACGTCAATTTGAAGATTTCTTTCTAACTTTGTTTCTTCATTTTGCTCTTCTTGTACTTGAGAAGAAACATCTCCTTCGAACTCATCTCCCCACCCAGAAGATAGAGGTGTTTCATTTGTCATGGTCCATGTAGGCGGATTGAATCTCACCCAGTATGCTTTCATTCCGATGCGAGATTCGATCCAAACAGCATCTTCGGGCTTTGGTCCTCACACTTTTCCTTCCTCTAGTCTTTTGATTTCTCGAGTCTCTCGTTCCATCTGGGATTGTAGATGATTTTGTTCTTGTTTCTCATTTTGCAGTTTTAGACTCTTACCTTGGTGCTTGTTGATGACATGTTGGGAAGGAATTACTTGAGTTGTCATTTGTATATTTTCAGCCACTGATTCCTGTGAGATCTTTTTAGAACCCTCCCCTTCTTGAGCATTCTTCTTTGGCCTCCAAGTAAGCACAATTTTTTTATCCTTTCCATTGGAAGTTGTTTGAGGAGAACTTGAAGAATTATCTTCATAATGCTTCTTTGATGCAAATCTTTGCAATTTGTCAGTTTTGTTATGCCTTGATTTTTTTTGTTCCTTTTTTGAGACCTTTTTCTTATTTTGAGGTTTGAAAAAATGTGTTGGTCTTTTTAAAGGACATGCATGAACCTTGCTCCCTTGCCAAGAGTATTTCATATGAGATAGTTGAGAATGAACTTTGTATAGAGGGTTTGCCCCCTGTTTGTCCAGTCTTCTACCAAGGTTTTCTTGACTCAATACACTATGTAACTGCGAACCTTTAGATAAAGTCACCGAAATATGATGTGTTTCTTGATACACTTCTTTAGAGACGATGCTTGTGACATAAGACGTATCTATTTCATCATCCGAGTTAATAAGTATTTTGTCTTCCTCTTTGGACTCAACCCCTTCATCTTTAGGACAGTCGTCAGACATATTGGGAAAGGCAAAAACCTTTGCACCACTACTTGTTATGCTGAGCTCCATATTGATAAGTGTTCAATTCTATGCATTTGAACCCTCTTTATTGCATATGTTAGTTCCGTTTTTGCGTTTACCGAGATATGTTTACGGTATTTTTGTGTTTTTGATATTTTGCAGGTATTGGAGTAAATGGAGCAAAGTTGGAAGCTTTCTGCAGTCAAGAGATGAAATCAGAAAATGTTGCCAAGGCATCTCGATCAATCGAGATGTGGATTTCGATCAATCGAGATTTCGATTGATCGAAATCTCATTTCGATTGATCGAAATCTCGATCAATCGAAATGCAATTTCGATCAATCGAAATGCTGCAGAGCCCACTTGGCCACTTGCTCACCTGCTCTCCCACTTGCAACAAAATCCCCCTTTTTGCACGACTTAGGGGGATTGTCTGACTTGAACAAGACTTTTGGGGGCCTTCTTGATACAAGAGATATATATAATGATATATATATATATATATATATGGTGGGCCCAAAGGAGCCAAAAAGAATACAAAAAGCACCAAAAGCCACATATCTCATATCTCTCAACATACACATCAGAAGACTTGAGGAGAGACCTTCGGGAGAGGAAGAGAAAAGCTGAACCAGACCAAGAAGCTTCATTCTCTTCATCAATGGAAGGGTGCAAGGCAACCATGAGCAACTAACTCTTCTACTAGGGTGTTGGTTTCAACCCCTAGCCATGTAAACTTGTTCATCTTTGTAGCTCTTGGGGATTTGTAATTAAATGTTGATTATTTAGTCTAGTGATTATGTACACAAATACATTTCTTATATATATTCATTTGATATGGAATTTATTCTTGTCTTAGAGTAGGTTTTGTCACTTGAATGCACAACATTTGCATATTCCACAAGAAGTGCAAATGATGGCTAGATAATGGTGTTTAAATGAATGTGTGATGCTAGTTTGTATAGACCATGCCAAGACAAGGTAGTTTGGATGCATGTAGTGTTTACGTAGAGAGTAGAGTAATTAGGTAGTTAGTTAGGTTGAAGAGCTATGCTTGTTGAAGATGGATTATGATAGGTTAGCACACACATTGATCTTTTGATATGTCATTGAGGTCACAAGCCTAATGACATTGTTAGGCATTTAATTAATGAATCCCATGCTTGCTACACTTATGAACATGTGAATGGCTAGTGGTGGAAACCAACCCTAGTTCTCTCTCCCAACTTTACTCTTTAATTTTACCGTCATTTCATTTAAGCAATAGTTTTAAACACAAAACCAAACACCTATTTTTAGAATTAAAGTAGAATTAATCTTTCTTTATGACAATTAACGACTAGTCCTCGTGGGATCGATACCCTCTATATAGAACCTTATCTACAAAGATTCGTGCTCTTGCGAGTGGTTAAATTATATTTTGATAAAAAGGGCAAAATTAAGCTTACAATATAATTTAGTTCCGACCACATCACATATCATGGGCACGAATAACCAGTTCTTCAAATGTACGGGGCCTGATTCCTTGTAGAATGTAGAGCAACTCCCAGTGCATGCCTTGCATACACATTTCGACTGCTGAGACTTCAAAAAGACGATCTTTGCAATCAAGGCTTAGCGCTTGCCAGCGGTTGATATAGTCGACCACAAGCTCGTTCTTCATTTGTTTAGTGTTAGTGAGTTCTAGCATGTTTACTATTCTACAAGTACTGTAGAAGCGGTTGAGAAACTCTTACTCTATTTGCTCCCAACAGTCAATACTCCCAGCTTTGAGGTCTGCGTACCAATCAAATGCATTCTCTTTGAGGGAATGGACAAATTGCTTGACTAAGAGGTTCCCTTTGGTGCCAGCGTTATTGCATGTCTCCACAAAATGGGCGACGTGTTGCTTAGGGTTGCCCTTTCCATCGAATTGTTGAAGCTTGGGAGGTTGATACCCAGCTGGCATGCTCATGTTGTCAATTCGTCTTGTGTAAGGCTTCGAATACGTGAGCGAGCTTTGAGAAACACCGCCATACTGTGACCTGATTGTGTTAGTGCTCATGTCTTGAAGTTGTTGAACAGACAACGAAGCGATAGAGGGAGCAAAACTGGGATGATTTGCCCTTTGTTCGGATGTGCTTGCATGGTGAGCCTTGTTTGCTGTGGCCCCTTGTGGTTCAAAATAGGGCGGGTGTGAGAGTTCTTGACTTGGCTCCTTAGATTTCTGAGCTTCCAATCTATTCATGAGGAAAACAATCTGCAAGTCTTTTTCTTCAATGGTTTTGATGAGCTTTTCAATAGCGCTAGTCATGGTCACAAGTTGTTCCTCTACCGATGTTGTATCGGTCATCATAACTTGCATATTGGTTGATTGTGATTGTGATTGTGTATGAGAATCTAAGTGCCTTGGAGAAATCAACTCTTTCAGAGATCCAAGGGAAGAAACTGAGCGCGATCCCGTATTCAAATTAGAATCCGACATAGAGCGAGATGAGCGCGGTGACATGTCTTTTGGAAAAGAGCCTTCAGAAACTGGAGGAACTTTTTCAAGACTCGTGTTATTGAAGTTCATTATCCTCAAGGACTCGAGAGTGATAAATGAATGACGAGCTTTTGCACTTGCAGGATTGGTCGAGTTGACATCCGCCATGCTTTGTTTCTGTGCTAGAAAAGTAGGTGCCTTTGTTTTGCTTCTAGTTGTTGGTCCAGTAGAGGTGCTGCTACCACTTGATGGAGCCATAACATTCTTAGTGTCCTTTTTAACGAGAGAGTTGTTGATTGTTGCAGCGGCAACATTGTTTACAACATTCTTTGAGCTTTGACCGAGTTGAACCTTCTTAGGGGCCATCGATGCAAGCGAGGAAAATATTTGATAAATTGATTAAGGAGATAGAGATGAGAGGCAGAGAGGTCCCACCGGGCGTGCTAGAAATTTGTACACACAAATTTCGTGTCCGAAAATTCAAGAACAAAATTGAGTAACAAACAATTAATTTTATTAACTTCAAAAAAAGGGGTACAATTCTCTGTGATCGATTCTTTTATAACAAAGAATCTTCCTCTGATTCAATCTCCTTGATGTTTGGTACAAGGGCTTCGAAAGCTTGTTCTTGAACCGGTGGTGAAGAGCTTTCTTCAAATCTTCAAGATTGAGGAAAGGTTTGACTGGATTTTCAATCGAGTGCCGATAGAGCTTGATCTCGAACGGTGGATTGAAGGTCTTTGAAGAAGAACGACACTTGTGTGACGTGTTTGATGTTCTTCGTCTTTAGATTCTTCGCGGGTTGAAGTTCTTTGAAATAGAACGGCACTTGTGTGGCGTGCTTGTTGTTCTTTGTCTTCAGATTCTTCGAGGATTTAAGGTCTGAGAAGTAGAACGACACATGTGTGGCGTGCTTGTTGTTCTTCATTTTCAGATTCTTCGATGGTTGAAGGTCTTAAATGAAGAACGACACTTGTGTGGCGTGCTTGTTGTTCTTTTTCTTCAGATTTTTCGAGGATTTAAAGTCTTTGAGGTAGAATGGCACTTGTATGGCGTGCTTGATATTTTTCATCTTCAGAACTTTGAGTGTTGGTCGAGGCAAAGGTTCGGCAGAACTTTTGTGTTCCTTTGATCTCTCTGTCTCTTTCTCCTCCTTTGTCCTTCTATCTGTCTGTTGAATGTGTAAGGTGACCTTGTATTTATAGGCAAAAGGGGTGGAGGTTTAATTTGGTAACTCCCCATTAATTGTGTCAACTTCCATAAAAAGAGATTTTGCCTCATTTTATATGGAAATAAATCAAATTTAAATTTGAATTAGAACACATGTTTTTTTTAAAGGCCTGAACCTTCACGATTTTGACACATATCTGTTGCTGGGACCCACAATCGTAGAATTAAATTGATCAAAAGTGTTTGACTTATTGACCAATCGGACGGTGATTAAACCATCATAAAATTTATGTGTCTACAATAATGTTAAACAGTAATTAAACTTTCCACTCTTTTTTCTATTCATCTATATATATATATTATAATTGCCTGATCAACACGTGTGCCTCGCACCCACGCACAAAAGTCTTGTTCGGATGACACGTCAAGGTCTAGCACCCAGGCACATCACGAAGGACTTGCAAATAATTTAAAAAATGTCTTTTCAGGGTCATGATTTGAATTTTCAAATACAATCCCAACTTAAGATTCTTTTAGTCGAAAGACATATATGCAAATATTATTTTTAAGATTCTTTTGTATTGATTGATGATGCCAGGATGGTTTTCTTTTGACTTACTATAGTCTATATGTGTGATTGTATCAGGGCCGGCCCTGGGCCTAGGCGGCCCAGGCGGTCGCCTAGGGCCCCAAAATTTTTTAATTTTTTGAGGGCCCCCAATTTTCACTAAGCCCACTAAATGTTATTTTAAAAAAAAAATAGTAACTAATAGTCCAATACACTAGTTTAGGCCGAAGTTTAGTAACAAAGTGGGCCTCAATTAAAAAATAATGATAATGGTCCAATATAATGGTCCAAAGTTTAGTAACAAAGTGGGCCTCATGTAAAAAATAATGATAATGGTCCAATACAATGGTCTGGGCTTCATTTTTAGAAAAATAAATAAATTACTACTAACTATTTGTCTTAGATTTTTTTTTTCCAGAACTCATTTCCTTTTATTCTTCTATCTTCACAACTATCATGCGAGCACGGCAAGACAATGACTTTTCTTTGGAGATTGTGAGCACTTTAATTGATAATTTTACAGTTCAAAATTCAAGACAATCACATTTACTTTGATATGAAGTTCAATTTTGATTTTTGTGACTAAGGTGTATTGAATATTTTCTTTAATTTTTTTTATGTGAAATGGATCGTGCTATTTATAAAGCACTAAGACTAGGGTTTTTTTTTTCAACATTAATTTATTTTATTTGCTTATCGTCTCATTTTAATAAAAAAATTTCACTCATGTAGAATTTCTTCACATGTGAGACTTTAGGTAGAAAGGGCCCTCATTTGAAAGTCCGCCTAGGGCCTCTCAATATTTTTGAAATCTCAGGGCCGGCCCTGGATTGTATATATGAAAGTACCTAAATACAACTTAAATACGTAACTCTATTTGCTTTTCTGTCTTTTCTCTTGGCTCATCACATGAAACAGCCTGGCAAACATAACTTTGTGTTCAACTTTGTGTTCAACCATCTTCAGGTGCACTAGACTGAATTAATTTGAATTCGAAAAAGATGTAAAAAAGAGAGAAGCTTGCTGGTTCAATATATATATATATATATATATATATATATATATATATATATATATAATTCAACGATAAGCAAAAAATTTATCTAAATCAACCATAATAATTGTTGGTTAAAAAAAATAGTCATTTTGATTGGTGTGGATAATTTATCCAAATCAACCATAATGATTGTTGGTCAGAAAAAATAGTCATTTTGATTGGTGTGGATAAATTTCTTACTCACTCGTATGGGTGCAACTTAGATTGGGTAACTCAAACTCAATTCGAGTTTAGTTCAATTTTTTTACGAGCTTGGACAACTATTATTATAATTAGAGTTGAGATTGAGTTTAAAAATCTCAACTCAAACGTAATTAAGGTTGAAATGCCAACAACTCGGGCCCAACCTGAACCCAAATTGTAATATTATTTTTATGCATATTTTTTATTTTAAATATATTATATATAATATTCAAATTATGATAAACTTTTTCTTCTCAACGTCCTTTATTTAAATCTTAATTTATTGTATGTTAACACTTTGGATAATTAATTTTCTAAAACTTTGTTTGTAAAATTTTAAAAATTTGCATTAATTTCTTAATTTTTTGTGTGTTTAGAAGTAATCTAATGTGAAACTTATTATACATTACTTTAAATTTTCAACATAGAGATTGGTGATATAAATAATCCGAATTAACCCGAATTCTTAACTCGAAATCTCAACCCAATTTGCAAACTTGAGTTTAAAAATTTAAGGATGAAATGGGCTTGGGTTAAGTAGTTAGGGTTAGAAGTAGGGTTAGGGTTAGGTTAGGCTTGAACATTTCATATGTAGGGTTGAACCCGAATTGTATCTCTAAACCATCCAACCCACCTGAGTTGCAGCCCTACTCACCGGTATGCAAGAAATCATTTACACATATATATCTATATTACATTTAAGCATTATATTTGAATCTCACTTCTGAAAAAAAAATTACGATCTAACGGTCAAAATATTTAAAAAATTAATTTTACGGTTCAAATATCTATGTATATTTATCGTTTAAAATACCTCTCTCTATCTATGATCAAACCGTTATGATTCACCTACTACATTCACACATAAATTCACATACACATCCACCTACTCTCTTACACCCTTAAAATGACATTTATACCTAAATTCACATATGCATCCACCTACCCTCATACCTAAAATAACATTATTTTTTTTATAGTGTCGTATACACAACCAATATGCTAGTGTGTGTGTGTGTGTGTATATATAAGTACATGTTTAAAGAATTTTTTGAATTGTTTTAGTCAACAAGTTATTTCCTTAAAATTAGTATGCTTAAATTAAATCCTCAAGAGTGCAAAATTCTAAATATGGTAGAATATTTTATTTTCTTAATTTTATTTTTTCAAAACATTAGGTAATATGTTTTATTACTTAAAAATAAGGATATAAAAATAAGTCTGTCGAAAAAGCAATAGGATAACTAGGGGTGGCAAAATGGGTGTTGAATTGCCAACCCGCTCGGATCCGCCCTGTAGTAACCTTTGTGGACGGGGTGTTAGTGGGTGGGTGCCAAGACAGACACTGGGCTGAGCTACCATACTGACAGGGTACATGGTGCTCAATCCCACATTGCTTGGGTGTGGAAAAGGGGATGTGCTTATATGTAGTATGTTCTCTTCAAATGGTATGACGCCTTTTGAGGTAAAACCCAAGAGCAAAATCGTACGGGTTCAGGCCCAAAGCGGACAATATTATACCATGTGTTGGAGCGGGGTATTACAGTTGGTATCAGAGCCTGAACCCAGCCGAAAGTGTGTCCACGAGGACGTCGGGCCTCGTAGGGGGTGCATTGTAGTAACCCTTGTGGACAGGTGTGAGTGGGCGAGTGCGAAGACAGATACTGGACTGAGCTACCACACTGACAGGGTACATGGTGCTCAATCCCACATCGCCTGGGTGTGAAAAAAGGGATGTGCTTATATGTAGTATGTTCTCTTCAAATGGTATGAGGGCTTTTGGGGTAAAACCCAAGAGCAAAACCGTGCGGGCTCAGGCCCAAAGCGGACAATATCATACCATGTGTTGGAGCGGGGTATTACACGCCCACTAATAAATGGATTTGGGTGACCTATTTTTTATACGGATCAGAAATGGGTTGAATAATAATTTACCCATTAATTCAAGAATTATGTGGGTTGAATATGGGTAGCCATATCCAACCCATATTCAACCCATGTTCCACCCATTATTATATAAAAGACTCAAATGTATAAATGTTGTCTCATTTCATACAATCTTATACTGCCTCACATTTTCTCTCTCTAAATTATCTCTCTTTCTCTCTCCTCTATGCGTACCGCCTCACCCTTTCTCTCTCTAAATTATCACACTGTCTGTCTGTGCTCTCTCTTATGATCCCTCTCTTTATCTTCGCCTCTCTAGATTTTCTTTCTCTCTCTCCTTTGTACATAACGCCTCACCCTTTCTCTCTCTAAAATCTCTCTTTCTCTTCATGTTGTCTCACTCTTTCTCTCTAAATAATTGCTCTCATGATCCCTCTCTCTTTCTCTTTAACTCTCTCACTACCCCCCCTCTCTCTCCCCCGACTCTTTCTTCTCTTAGATCTGATGAAACAAACTCAAAACTTGTTTCAATCTTTGGAGTATTGTTAGATATACTAATAAGCTCAAAATGAAATAAAATTTGAAAAACTTCATCTGGACCCATTTTGAAAATCTCCATCTTTCGAGTATTCTCTCTTCTTGACAATCTAATGAAATTCATTTATGTTCTCTCTATCTAAACCCATTTAATTTCTATTATCTTTATGTAAAAAACATGCAGGATTCTAAAAACCTATAATAAAGATCTTTGTTATTATGCCTAGTAAAAGGGGAAAAAAAAATTAGACGAAAGTCGTAAACGGAAAATTGTTTGTTCTTATTTATATGTGTGTGTGTGTGAAAATGGGTATGGGTTGGGTCTTTTATACGGGTCGGATCCTATAAATGGGTTGGACCCATATTCGGGTCCGGATAATTTTTTATATCTTAAAGTCCGCACAAGAATAAACATAAAAAAGTCGTCCTTAAAAGAGCAAACAAAAATTTATTGACCTGATCATTTATGAAAATGTGTTGGGCTCTGTAAACAGGTCGAGTATTATAACCGGTTTGAATTTGACAGGACTTTTATACGGGTCGGATTTGACCTAATTTAACTAATTTGGGTCACAAGTTTGTTTATTATATTATTTATTAAATTTTTTAAAGCATAATTAATGAATGTCAAAAGAGCAGGGGTGTCCAAGTTTAACAAAGTCGGTCACAAATTTTTAATCGGGTCAGGTTTGACCCGTTTGTTCAAATCGGGTCGACCTGTTTGTTCGGATCAAATCAACTCGTTTTATTTGGGCTTGGGGTGGTTTGACTAATTTGGGTCAAGTTAGCCCACTTATTTGGGTTAGCCAACCAATCCGGTTGGGTTAGATCAAATATGAGTTGGTGGGTTGACCTAACTCATATTTGAACCGTCCATATTCAACACATTACAAACAAGTTGAATATGGATCACAACCCAAATTTGACCTGCCTATATTCAACCCAATTCAAACCCGCCCATTTTGCCACGCCTAGCTACTGTTGTGTCTAGTCGGGTCAAATATGGGTTTACGGGTTGACCCGACCCATATTCAACTTGCCCATATTTGACTCGCTACAAACGGATTGAATATGGCTCACAATTCATATTCAACCCGTCCATATTTGACCCGGTCCAAACTCGCCCAACCAGCCTAATTTGCCTCCCCTAAAGATAACTAATAACATCTTATACTGCACATAGAAAACAAATCACAAACTCGTTACAGCCAAGCAAAGAAGTAGAGAAAAAAGCAAACAATACGACAAAAAGATCATTAAAAAAATATGTGCACAATGCACATGCATTGCACTTAAGCGTCCATCCATTGATGTGTAAGTTTATAATTGATACTCCGCATGAGATAAATACAATGGACGTGTGGATTTATTTATTTTTATTTTGCCAAGAAACTCATACATCCATATTGTCTCCGACAAATTTTCTTGAATTTTTATTATTTATATTACATAGCTATAGTTTTTAATAAAATCCAAAAATACACCCACTTATATATATATATATATATATATATATATATATAACCTCACTATATATACTTGCCCCATTAAAGTTAGCGTAAATATCACTGACACTGCATGTGGTTTGGACTTATTTCACACACAAAGAAACTTTCTTTATACATATCATAGAGACCTCAAGTGATATTTTTGTCTCTAACTCTATTACCTCATGCATGAAAGGTCTAATATACCCCTAATATTTTATTACTTTTTATAACAAAAGATCAGTTATTCTAAAAGAGTATTTTGCCCTTACTTATATATGTATTTTTGGTATGTATTACTATTCATGAGACACAAATATATTAAATTAGGTATTAAATTTAAGTAAATTAATTAACCCTTACTTTTATATATAAATATATATATTTGGAATGTATTATTATTTGTACAATACAGATATATTAAATTAGGTATTAAGTAAATTAATTAATATAGGAATAATTAATGAATTAGATGATAAAAGTATTTAAAGAAATATAATTTAATTGATTATAAAAATTTGTTAAAAAAATTTGAATATAGAAATATATACATATATATATAGAGAGAGAAATACAGAGAGAAAGAGCCTTTCAAGGAAGCCTAAGAGCTGGCGACTGAAGGAGATTTCGACGACAGTGAGGCTGTTGGTTGCGTGGGATTGCGGTGCATATGGGTCTCAAACTGTGCCAAACTAAATTGGGGTTTGTGGTGGGTTACGATGGTTTCAATTGGGGCTTGTGGTGGCTTAAGGTGGTCTCGTTTGGGGTTGCAAGGATTTCAATTATAGCTTGTGGTGCTTTTGATTGTGGCTTCACTACAAGAAATTTAGTTTTTTTCCACGGAATATTTTGTAGCTAAAAGTCAAAATTTCATAGCAAAAACTCTTTTACTACGAAATAATTTTGTAGCAGCAACCATTGCAATATGGGGCGTCTCTAATTGTAAATTTTGACGAAATCATGTTTTGTTGCAAGTTATGGGATAATAGCGATGAAAATATTTCGTCGTAATACTTATTATTTACTACGGTAAAATTTCGTAGGTAATATAATTATTTACTATGATAATATTTCGTCACTAATTCTTATTATTTCCCATGAAATAGTATTCCGTCAAGAGGTTGAAGAAGCGTCTGGAATATTATTTTTATTAACCCGAGGCTACACATATATGTGTATATTATTTTTGAGCGGGAAGGGAAAATATGGGGGCGGTAAAATTAATTTGGGAAAAATTAATTAATTAAAATATATTAGTATTTACTACAACCTGAATTTCGTCGAAAAAGGGTATTTACTACGAAATTAATTTTTCATAGTAAATAATATATTATTTGCTACGCCATAAATTTCGTCAAAAAGGGTACTTACTATGAAATTAATTTTTCGTAGTAAATAATTTAGTATTTCCTACAAATTTAATTTTCTATAGTAAATAATACGACATTAATTTCGTCGAAAAAGGGTATTTACTATGAAATCAAGTTTCTGTAGTAAATACCCTAGTATTTACTACGAAATTTTTTTCGTGGTAAATATGAATGGGATATTTTTCACATATTTTATTTTCTATAACAAATACCTTACTATTTACTATGAAATTGAAACCGTAGTAAATGGTCTGTGGGAAAAAACCTGTTTTCTTGTAGTGCTTGTGGTGGTTTCGGTTGAGACTTGTGGTTACCTTGCGATGGTTAATGGAAGTGGCTTGTCGTGGCTTGTGGTGGTTTCGATTGAGGCTTGTGGTGGTTTCGATTGGGGCTTGTGGTGGCTTACGGTGGTTTCGATTGAGGCTTGCAGTGGTTTTGATTTGGGTTTGTGGTGGCTTGCGGCGGTTTTGATTTGAGCTTGTGGTGGCTTGCGATGGTTTTGATTTGAGCTTGTGGTGGCTTGCAATGGTTTTGATTGAGTCTTGCCATGGTTTTAACTGGGGCTTGCGGTGGTTTCGACTGTGGTAGGTGATGATGGTAATGCATGGTGGTTGATGAAAATGTTGTCATGTTGCTTGGTGGTGGCCAAATCGGGTTGCTCCAGCAGTGAGCTTCATCGGAGAAGATAACCAGTAGATACAATAATAATAATAATAATAATAATAATAATAATACAAAAGGGTAAGCAAAGGGATACTTGGGTAATTTATTACTTTATGTAAAGGGTCAAAGGGTATCAGTGTCTTTTTGCATGGTGTCAAACGTGGTCAGACATGCCAATACACGGTTTGTTGTCTCTTTGATAGACGGTGCAAAACATTTGGATTTATGCAATCACTTTAATCAAATTTTCTATTCGTGTGAAATAAATTCAAACCACATAGGGTGTCGGTGATATTTATCCTTAAAGTTGTGGTTCGAAAAAAGAGTAATGAACTCTCTTTAGATTCTATTCTTATAATTTTAAAATAAAAAAAAAATCTTATTTAAACAAATAAAAATAATTCCATATCAATGGTAAAGCCAAGTTGGCCTAGGTGGGAAACATACCACTCAATTTTTTAGTTATTTTTGGTTATTTTAGTTTTGCATATCTATCTTTTTATAGCTATATAAATGCCCCATAAAATTATAAAAATATTCTTGTTCTAAAAATCCAACAAAAAGACAAAAAAAAAAAAAGGAAAGAGAAGAGAGAAAGAAGCATATTTACGCAACAACTAAATAGGTTTATCTAATGACTTAAAGAATACCATGATAGACCCATGTTAATTATATATATAAAGAGATATACTTGAGGGAAAATTATTACAAGGATAAAGTGCAAAAAACACCCGCTATATATAAAATGGGCAAAAAATTCCTCTATAGTTTATTATGTGCATATAACTATCTTACATTTTTACAATCTATTCAAATACCCTCTGGTCAAAATTTCCTTTTTAAATAACCAAAATGCCTCTCACAACCTTTAAAACCCTTGTGCCATGTTTGGATACAATATTTTTTATTTTTTTATTAACTAAAAAAATATTTTAATTATTATATTATTTCAGATAGGCTCGACGAGTGAATATAAGGTTGTATTTGCATGTTTTTTAAATAAATAAGAAATTAATATTTGGATGAGTCCTTTTTGGACATCCAAACATAGCACTAGAGTGTAAGGGTGTTTTAGATATCTTAGTTGTTAAATTGACAAAATGTTTTTATTTGCACATTTTGTAAACAATGAGGGGGGTTTTTTTGCACTGTAAGGGAAGTTTTTACACATTTGGTATATAGTGAGGATGTTTTTTACACTTTACCCAAATTACAACCTAGCCTACTTTTGTACCTTAAAGATAATTAATTCCTATAGAATTTTCACTATAACAAAAATGTCCTACTTTTCAAATACTTTTCTAAATAAGTTCAAATTTGAACTATTTTCTGGTATTACCCTTATTACTAAACTACAATCAAGCAGTGCATGAAGCAATTTGATTCTTCAAGTGTAATACTTTGCTCCAACACATGGTTTGATATTGTTTGCTTTGGGCCTAAGCCCGCACAGTTTTGCTCTTGGGTTTTACCCCCAAAAGGCCTCATACCATTTGAAGAGAACATACTTCATATATTTGTCTCTAAGTGCAACACTTATCAGATGATCAAGATTGATCACCAAAGACCACCAGGGTCTTTGCAACCACTAACTGCCTATACCGGAGTGAAAGTGGGAGAGCATCTCTATAGATTTCAATGAGGAACTTCCCACCTTACAGTGAAACCATGATGTTATTTGGGTGATAGTGGATATGCTGACGAAATCAGCACATTTCTTGCCCGTACGCTCGAGTTACACCTTAGAGTAGTATGCGAAGCTTTACATTGTAGAGATAATGAAGTTTCATGGCATGCCTTTATCCATTATATCGGATAAAGATTCAAATTTTGTTTCAAGAATTTGGGAGAGCTTTCAGCAGGTAATGGGTACAGCTCTGCACCTTAGTACAACCAATCACCCTCAGACTGATGGTTAAACTGAGAGGGTTAATCAGATTCTAGAGGATATGTTGTGAGCATATGTACTCGACTTCAAGGGCAATTGGGAGAGTTACTTGCCGCTAGTTGAGTTTACCAATAATAATAGTTATCAAAAGACTATTGGTTTGGCACCATTTGAGGCTCTGTACGGACGACTATGTAGATCACCGGTTTGCTAGTTGGAAGTTGAAGAGAATAGATTTTTGGGTCCTAAGTTCATTAAGGACACATAAGAAAAAGTTATCCTTATTAGAGACCGTATGCAGATTGCGCAGAGTAGGCAAAAGTGTTATGCTAACCGAAGAAATTGTGCACTAGAGTTCAAGGTGGGGGATCAGGTTCTACTCAAGGTTTTCCCCATGAAAGGAATTATGCAATTTGGAAGGAAAGGGAAGTTGACACCTCATTTTGTAGGTCCCTTTATGATTACCAATAGAGTTGGTGTGGTAGCATATAGACTGATGTTACCATACACAATGCACGGGGTGCACCATGTTTTTCATGTTTCTATGTTGCAGAAGTTCCTTAGAGATGAGGATACTTACTAGCACATTGAGGTAGGAGAGATTGAGTTGCAGCCAGATGCAACATATGTGTAATAGCCTTATAGTATTCTTGACCGTAGGGATCCGGTTCTTCGTTCTAAGACCATTCCGTTAGTTCGAGTTTAGTGGAGCCACCATAACGAGACAGAGTCCACTTGGGAAGGAAGGATGAAATAAAAGTAAAGTATCTAGAGTTCTTTTTTTTTTTTTAAGTATAAGCTGAATTCCAAGAACAAAATTTCTCTTTTTAGGGGGGAAGAATGTAATACCCTAGAAATTTGGACGTCAATTATTTGAAGGAATTTGAATTGCTTTATATTATTATTATTATTTTATTAATTCATGTGAAATGCCTTGTCTCTATATTTTATTATTTTTGTTAGTCGTTTTCCTTTATATGCATTTTATCATTTCATGTGAATTGATAAGTTTGATTGTTATCATTTTGTGTGGATTGTTTATGTTTTATAGATTCCATATTATTTCATGTGAATTTCTCTATTTTTATTTTATCATTTTATGTGAATTATCTATGGATTATGTATTGTTTGGTTTAAATCTTTTAAGTGCTTTGGATTGGGCTAGGGAGGAATCTGGGCTGGAATGGTTGGGCTAGAGATATGCTTAAGTTGATGGCCAGGGTTATGGTTATATTATTATTATTATTATTTTAGTTTATTTAGTTTTTAGAAGAAAAAAAATAGTAGAATAATAATAATTAAGACAAAAATAAAATAAGAGATTAGGGTTTCTATCATTTGCTTTATGCATAGAAACTAAGAGAGTAAACGAAAGAGAGAAGGGAGTGATGGAACGATTGGGTGAACGGGTTGTTGAATCGTCAAAGAGGCAAGTTCGAACTCTTCTCTTCCCCTTTGAATCTGTATACATATATTTTATTTGTATATATATGTTGCTGGAATATATGTATTATATATATATTAATTGTATAGACATGTTGCTAGAAATTTGTATGAATCAAATTATGAAATTAAATGATTTTTTTTGCATGCTAAGAATAATTCTGTGAATTAAACATGAAGATTTTGGAGTTTTGGTATTGTTTTAGGGTATTTTTCCATATGTATATCCATGTATATATGACTATATAGGCGGGTGGTATATATATATATATATATATATATATATATATATATATATATATACGAACATGAAATTTGGGTCTACTATGTTTATCATTTTTGAGAGTTTTTGTTCCGATCAATAGGTAGATCTTTCTTCCTAAAACAATCCTTGAAAATTTGATTGTTAACGGTTGGGTAGATTGACGGGAATATGACTTTGAAATTTTAGATTTTTGAAACTTGAGATTGGGCATTTTTGATTTAGGCCACGAGAGGGCATGAATTTGGTACCAATGCGTAGCTTAGATCAAGACGAGTTCAATGGTATATTCATAAGTGCAATTTGGTGCCTGTAAGTGATCAGAAAATGGTCGAAAATTTCGGCCATCATTGTTGAACATGGAAGCTTCAGGTGAGGAAGAAGAAAAGAAAAGAACAAAAAGGCGCGTGGGGGGCGCGTGCTACTAGATCCGGCGTCGGATAAGTCATTTTTGATCCCCACTTGCCGGGGTCCACCTCGGGGTCCAATACGGGCCCATTTCGATCTATTTTAATATTTTTGAAAAACTTAAAAATTCAAAAAATCTTTTTTTAAAAATACTTTTATAATTCCAAAAATTCCCAAAACTTTATGTCAACTTCCTGGGGTTTAAGGAGCTTGGGTTTTAAATTTCATGTCGAAATGATTTACCCTTGTCTTTAAATTAATTTTTAAAGTGTCCAAAAAGTGGGTTTTTCAATTTCTTTTATTTTAGAAAATACTTAAAAAGTTTTGAAAATTCCCAAATTTTTGCTGTCACTTCCTGGATATTAAATAAACTTGGGTTTAAATTTTCAGCTCGAAATAAGCTTTCCTTGAGGTAAAATTTATTTTAATTTAAGGTGTCCAAAAGTTGATTTTTCACGTTCTGTTATTTTAGAAAAATACTTTTATAATTCCAAAAATTTCTAAATTTTTACTGTAACTTTCTGAATGTTAAATACACTTGGGTTTAAATTTTCAACTCGAAATGAGTTTCCCTTGGAGTTCATGTGATTTTTAAAGTGCCTAAAAGTTGGGTTTTCACCTTCTTGTATTTTTAGAAAATATTTTAAAAGTCCAAAAAATTCAAGTAACTTTATAGGATTAAAATGCACCTGATTTTTAAATTTCGAATGAAAAGGAGTTTTACTTGAGGTTGTATTAGTTGTATAAGTATGCCTTTGACTATACTTAATTTGTCTCTTTTTAGGGAATATTTCTTTTAAATTTATGAGAATATCAAAAAATTTCTAGAATGTTTAAACACGATTTTAGGAACAGAATAGGCTCGAGAACTTAAATTCGAGTTAGGTTTTGATTCCCTTGAAGGTTTAGATAAATTGGAGGTTTGATTGGGTGTTTGCTTTTAGAATGGATAATTGTGTTATTTGATTTACTTGAATGTATTTTTCTTTAAAGATATAAATGTCCATAAAATACTTGATTATAGTTTACGTGTGGACGATTTGAATTACTTCGTTTGTGCAAATTAAAATCATAGCGCACCTTGTTTATTTTATGTTTTATATTGAGAATGCATCTATACATTTTATTTGGCATATAAGGATTGCCCAGCATGTCAAGATCGCCCATACCTAATAAGGTATCTATACATTTTATTTGGCATGTAAGGATTGCCTAGCGTGTCAAGATCACCCATACCTAATAAGGTATCTATACATTTTATTTGGCATGTTAGAATTGCCAGGTGTGTTAGGATTGTCCATACCTAATAAGGTATCTATACATTATATTTGGCATGTCAGGATTGTCTATATTTAATAAAATGCATGCATATGTTTTCTTTATTTTGAACTTAAAGAATGTGTTTATTGTTGAATGATAAGGGTTTGTTGGGATAATGTATAAGATGAACTTGATTTCTAAAAATATGAACTAGGTAGGGAATAACCAGTATGTATATACCTATACTTATTAAGGTATCAAAGGATAAAATAGTGATATGTTAGGATTGCTTAAACTTGATATTATTTCATGTTATGTTTATTTTTGCTGAACTTAAGAAATGTGTTCACTTTTGCATAATAAGGATTTGGGTGGAACATTATAAATAATGACTGTTGTTTTGGAAACATGAAACTGGATAAAAGAATAACTTGTATGTTAAATCTATGATTTTCTTTTATGTCCCTTATACTGAGAATATGTGTATTGTTTCTTTGATTAGGATGTAGTAGATAGAACTTGCCTAAGGGTTTAACCCACTTTGTTGATATTTTAGGTTTCAGACAAGTTCCACTGCGAGGATAGAGTTTTAGGGTTAGTTGTGGCAGACATCTCTTCTCATCGGTCAAAGGGTAGAAACCTATCCTCTTATTCAAGGGTCAGACTATGAACTCTTTTCGAGATTTTGATTATTGGTTTTAAATTAGAGTCTTAAACTTTCATTCATTCTGGTTAAGGGGTCCTTGGGTTACGTGACTTCCAAATTGTATTACCAGACATATAATTATTTATTTATCGGTTATTTCAATTCAGTGGAATTTTATGTTCAGCTTTTAGAAGTTATTTATTTCTGTCTTTTGTCATCTATGCTTGTTGCTATGAGTTATATGCTTTCTTAAACAAAGAACCCATTTAGACTACTGGTTGAAATTCAAAGCCAATGGATGGTGCAATTTGAGCGTAGATAGCATGGATTTACAAAAGTATAGTAAAAGGAATATGCAATATTATATATGATAATACTATCTTATCTTATCATTATAGTTATGTTTTTATTCCTTTAGAAGTTGAACATTTGATATATGTTTGTAATATTGTTTCTAGGAGTGTCGTGCGTTTGTTTTATATAAGACAAAGAGTGTAAGATGTGTTGGTCGAGTGTCTGGAATATGTTGACCAAGTGTCCAAAATGTGTCGACCAAGTGTCCGAAATTAATAAATTTTATTTTTAAATAATAGACACGGTCATAAAGTGTCGGACATGTGTCTAGGAGTGTCGGTGTCCAACACAAACACGATACCTTCATAGAAGTGTCCATGGTTCTTAGCTCATTTTCCCATAAAGAGAAATATATATATATATATATATATATATAATTATAAAAGGGGAAAGATATATAATGACTTATTTCCCATAAAATTTCATTCATTCTTGTTTTGTATATTAGGGTGAACACACTCCCTCCCCCACACTCCCCGCTGGAACACACAAAATACTCGGCCAACTCGCCCAAATCGGTGAAGAAAGACTCATCCTCGTCTGTCATCGAAAAAACAATTTCCATGTTAGCTTCATTGATGTTTTCATCTGGGTCGACGTTTTCAATTTGGTTCAATCTAGGATGTTTTCATCTGTGACGGTGGTTGTTGTAGCTGAGACAATAATGGTGTTGTGGTGGTGGCAATGGTTATTTTTGGATATAGGCCAAGGGTAGTTGTGTCGCGGCTCTATTTTCATCTCTATATAGGCATGGCAATTCAAATTGCAAAGAAGGAAAAAAACTTAGAAGGTAAAGTGGAAATGTGAGTCCACTAAGAAAATGGTATCGTTTTCATATTTAAGATAATTCAGCATGTGTATCTGTTGGCACCCAAATATGGCGCCACTTGATAGCCACCTTAGGAGTCGTTTGAGCGAATGGGTAAGGCTGACAAAGAGTCCATCAAGAAGCAAACTCTAAGGGCTGAGAACTTTTAGAAAGTTGTCCTAAAAAGTAGCTAACACATATATAAATGCATGTATGGTTACGTGTATATATATGGGTGTGTATATATATATATATATATTTATATATTTGTATAATTGTTTTTGCAGGGTGGAAGCAAGGAGTTTAGTGTAAATTGGACTCTAGTGAGTTTAATACAAAGTGGAAGAGTGACTGATGGACTTTTCATGGATAAGGACTCTTGTAATCAAGTTATCACTACTGTGAAGTTAGTTATATAGAATATATGTATAAACATGATTTGTGTGTATACATGGATTAGTTTGTATTGTATAAGTACTCCTACAATTTTGGGCTGCATTGGAAGACTTTGGTGCAGTATGGACTCTTGCAAAGGAAGCCTGATAGGCTGCTGAAGACATAGGACATTAGAATATAGATAATGTATTTCATTTTATTATTTTATTTTCTGCATTAGATTTAGAAACAGTATTGATGTATTTCTCTTTACTATAAATAAATACAAAGGAACTCTGTATTAAGGGTTCCCAACAACCACAATTCAACAATTGCATCATGTTTCTCTCCCTCAATATTCTGTTGAATATTACTCTGTTTCTCACTCGATCTACATTGTTCCCATTTTTCTTGCTCTCGACATCCTCTAATTTGTCTGTCGGTTTATCTCTCCCTAAATTTCTATCTCCCTCCATGCTACGATTCAGTATCACAATTCTTTGCGCACAGTTAAAAGTTCTCTTGATTGAGACAAGAAAAGATCTCAATAGAGAGTTTCTTATTCTCTCTCTAGTCAATCGTCTGATCTAACATGATCTCCGAAGGAGATACTTGTGTTTGACCAACTATTTACATCGAGCCGATATCACAACTTTGGCACGCCCGCAAATAATCAGCCTACCTAGCTGATTAATTAAGAACAAACAATATCATTTATATTTAATGACATTGAAAATGAGTAAATGTGTATTTTTTTGTGATCGTTATCTCGGTTCAACTTTTTTTTTTATAGTCTTATTATTATTCAACGTAGCCCTCAGTAAAAAAAATTCTGGTTTTGTCACTACTTATGAGATCATGAACCAACAACTTTCTGGTGTTTAGAAGATAAGGAAGTACTACTGAAATGCACTCTTTTATACATATATGTGAATTTAATTTTGTATTTTTATAATTAACAAGATTATATTATTATTATTTACCGACAAAAAAAAAAAAGTAATAGTATGATCAATCAGTGACAAGAAGTGCGTTCATGTGGGTGAGATTCTGTGGGTCTTACATAAATTTTGAATTTTGTCTGGTATTAACTATTAAGAACGAAAAAAAGCTTAAAATTATATTAATTAGTGACTTTGAACTGATGTATCTTATTACTCCATTATTTATGAATTTAAACTGCCCCTATTGTTGCAAATCTACGTGTGGTATCTATATATATATATATATATTTGATTCTAAAAGTGAATAGGAAAATGGTCAAACGAGACATTCTCACTGAATTCATGACCTCCCTTGGATCAAGAGGTTGATTTCACCGCTTTTCAATCTAATGATTGGGAGGACGCAACAATGGACTTGGTGGACCCCACTAAAGGTTGTTCGTTGGCTAGCTTAAGCCGATCGCTCTAAAACAACAAAACATTTGCCCTTTTAAAATAACAAATAATGCGTAATGAAATTTCAACTTGATTTGACAAACCACTATTATCATAATCGAAATCTTTGGTTAGGTAACCAATCTCTCACATGACAATACCTTTCTCCCAAAAAGAGAGACAAATTATTTGAATTCATTCTTATTTGAAGTTGCTTCAAGATACAACTTGGATAAATTCAATTCATTAATTAATTTTAGGATAAATTATACTAATCTTTCATAAGGTAATAAATTACATACGGGTAGAGCGTTTGACTGTTATTACATTGACCTCTTCAATGAATATTAAATCTTTAACAAACATTAAGTTATAGTGTAAAATGTCATTTTTTACTCTTAATATTTTAATATAAAATATCATGGGTAAATTACATTAACCTCATTGCCAAATTACACACATGTAGAATGTTTAAGTTTTATTTCTTTGATCTCCCCTAAAGTTTGACGCGTAAGCTTAATGATTAGGGGTGCACAAAAATTCGTCCAAACCGAAAAATCGGACCGGACCGAACTAGATTGGACAAAACAGTTTGAGTTTTTATGGTTTGGTTCGGTTCGATTACAGTTTCAAAAACTTATATCCATAATTTTTTGATTTCGTTACGATTTCGTGTTCATCGAAACTGGACCCAACCTAACCAAACTGTTTAGTTATAGATACACATATATATAAATTTATAAAATATATAATATTATGACATATGCTCTTGTGGATTCACAAGTAGTAATAGCAGTTTTTAAAACTATGATTTTTGTTTCCTTTTGATAGTAGGCTAGTAGTAATTTTTATGATAGTAGACTAATAACAGTTTTTTAAAAGATCTAAACTATTATGTTTTTTTGCCGTTTTATACAAAAAAAAATTGATGATCGAACTATGGTTGGAATCGAACTGCACTGTTTCATCACATTTCGATTTGGTTCGTTTTTATACTTGAAACAGTTTGGTTCAGTTTCATGGTTTAATAAAATCGATCCGTATAGTTTGAAGTATTTTGGAACCAAACCAAATCGTGTGCACCCTATTAATGGCACCCATGTCATTCTGTATTTGTCAGAACTGTGAACGAAATTTTTAAAAATTGCCCTTTTCTTGTATAAAAAGACAATAATAACTACCTACCAACACTAGCTCTCTCAGTCCCTTTTTGTTTTTTTTTTTTTTGAAACCCACTTGTTCCAACATGGCCTGCCTCCACATAAATACTGATGAATGGGTCACGTTTGTTGTGAAAAGAGAGAACCCATGGCACTTTGAGTCTAGGAAGCACGTAAACTCTAAATACGTGTTCGATACTCCAGAAAAGTGTTCCATTTTTTTAAAATTATTTTTTGAATATCGGATACGTCTAGGATATGCGAGGATACGTTTGGAAAACACCGGGATATGTTTGGGATACATTTAGGATACTTTTCGGGGCAAATTTGTAATTTTTTTGTTCTATAAAATGGGGTTAAGATTGTAATATTAAAAACTTTATAGGTTAGAAAATAAGGGTTATTTTTAAAACCCTCAAGCAAGTGAGTCTTTGTAAGGATTTCTAGATTTTAACTTCTTATATTTTGTATAATTGCTTTAAGTATATTTATTGTATGGTTGAAGAAAAAAACTTAACATTTTATGTATCATATTATATTTTTAATTATTTATTTATTTGACGTATCCTTTCCGTGTCTGTATCTAATTTTTATGAGATTTCTCGTATCGCCGTATCTGTATCATGTCGTACCCATATTCTGTATCCATGTCCGTGCTTCCTTGCTTTGAGTCCATGGACATGCAATCTCTTCTTTTCTTTTTGCTAAAGAAACAACACACATATGCCAAAGCAAAAGTGAGAAAACAAAGGTTTCTTTGGAAATTGTAGTAACCCTTGTGGACGGGTGTGAGTGGACGGGTGCGAAAACAGACACTGGGCTGAGCTACCACACTGACTGGGTACAAGGTGCTCAATCCCACATCGCCTGGGTGTGAAAGAGGGGATGTGCTTATATGTAGTATGTTCTCTTCAAATGGTATGAGGCATTTTGGGGTAAAACCCAAGAGCAAAACTGTGCAGGCTCAGGCCCAAAGCAAACAATATCATACCATGTGTTGGAGCGGGGTATTACAGTTGATATCAGAGCCTGAAACCAGCCGGAAGTGTGCCGACGAGGATGTCGGGCCTCGTAGGGGGTGGATTGTAGTAACCCTTGTGGACAGGTGTGACTGGGTGGATGTTAAGACAGACACTGGGCTGAGCTACCACACTGACAGAGTACAGGGTGCTCAATCCCACATCGCTTGGGTGTGAAAAAGGGGATGTGCTTATATGTAGTATATTCTTTTCAATTGGTATGAGGCCTTTTGGGGTAAAACCCAAGAGCAAAACCATGTGGGCTCAGGCCCAAAGTGGACAATATCATTCCATGCGTTGGAGTGGGGTATTACAGAAATGATACATTAGGTTTCTCTGTGTAATCTGGGAGCTTGTGATTGAAAAAGTGTTAGGTTGAATTGGTATAAGAAGAGAGGAGGCAATCCTATCCTTTTTTCTTTTGGTGAAACCCACTTGCTCCACCATGGCCAACCTCTACTGCAAACGGTAGCCTCCATTACAATTTTTATCTATCTGAAAGTAATTCGTATTTATATACAATATATATAACACCCCTTGATCTCGATCTCGCTTTCGAGCCTTTGTTATTGCCTTCTATACCCTTGCTTTTGATACCTGCAGCGCATTCAGAGCCTGCAACCTCATTTCGTCCAACCCTTCCAACTCCAATAACATGGCCTTAGTTAACTCCGCCGGCGTCAGCTGGTTTGATATGCTATCCTCAAAAATAGCACAACAACCTCCATAGGAATGACGACATCATGCCCAAAGGTCAACACATACGGAGAAGCCCTTGTACTATCCTTACTAGTGATCCGGTGAGCCCATAACACCTCCAACAACAGATTATGCCAGTCTCTTGGGTTGTCATTGTTCATCTTCTGAATGATCGATTTAAAAATTTTGTTAGTAGATGATAAACTCTTGGACCTAAAAAATGTTAGTTTTGAAGGGAGCGTGGCGCGGGCAGGTACGCATACAGGCACACACACACACACACATATATACACACACATATATATATATATATATGTGTGTATATATATGTGTGTGTGTGTGTGTATCGACTGTTCAAAGGGCATAAATGACTTTTCATTTAACAAATACTTTCACTATAATATATTATTATAAGTTAAGGGCATTGCTTAATTTTCCTCACTCAATTTTAACGTCCGTCAACTCACTAACGAGTTTAGGGGAGATCAAAGTAATAACCAACAAAAGTTATACTCGTGTGTAATTTGACTAAACCTCAAGGGAAGTCAGTATAATTTATCTAAATATCATTGAAAGAAAGGATAAAATGGTCATTTTTAAAAATTTGGTTAACAGTGCTAACAGAAAAAAAAAGTCAAGGGTCATTGAGAATGAGATCACCAGTGAACCATTTTAGGAGCGCGAGAGTATGTGAATGTATTTATGAATTTAGGTGTGAATGTAATAGGTGAATCATGACTTTTTTAAATGGGGGTTTCCTGCCCCTACTCGGGCCCACATGACTCCGTCCATGGGAATAAATGAGTGCGCGACAACCAAGGAAAATGAAAATAAAATAAAATTCAAGCACCCTTTGAAGCTTCAACCGAAAAGACCACCTTCGTTCACCAGAGACCCATGTCTTCACCACTGTCTGCCAGCTTCAACCGAAAAGACCACCTTTTGTTTGATAATGGGTTTGTATGTTTGTGTCTTTTATGAGAACTTGTTGTATTAAAGGCATAATTTTATTTTTAATTATGCTTGGAAGTGAATCGAGTTAAGCAAAGCCCACCAAACTTGAGTTTGTTCGAGCTTGACTCGTTCGTTTGTGGGATTAGCTCAGAATCGTTCCTAAATAAGGTATATTACTCAAGGGACAAGAAATAACACTGAAAAGGTTTTTTGGAAGATCTAGCCAAGGGTTTCGAGTTGGCAGGGAAGGAATTTGGAATATGCATGTAAATAGAAGATCAAGCATTTTATCTTCTCTCTCAAATATCATCTTAAATACAAAACCTAATTCTATGATACAATTTTTATACACCAACGTATAAATCATGAAAGAAGCCTTTGTGGACTAGGACTTTAGACTAGTGATCTCATTCAAAACTCATGCTTATTATTTTTATGCAATTTATTTTATTTTTATTTTATAGATTTAAAGTTAATTACCTTGTTCATGTGTGAACAATTTCATAGCTTTCGCTTCATCAGTTCGTGCTGAATATTTCAAAATTTTTGTTTGGGGCCAAACGACACACGCCAAATCCCAGGGGTGGTGAAAGTAATATTAAACTTCAAACACTCTATCCATGTATAATTTGCACAAATATTAGGGAAGATCAGTGTAATTTATATTTTAAATGAGTTCAGTGTTTATCAAAGTAAATACATTTGATGAAACATTTTTAATAGAATTTAAAAAATAAATACCACTTAAAATAAAATAAAATTTTAAATGACAGAAACTTCATGTAGTAACCCTTGTGGACGGATGTGAGTGGGTGGGTGCGAAGACAGACATTGGGCTGAGCTACCACACTGACAAGGTATAGGGTGTTCAATCCCACATCGCCTGAGTGTGGAGAAGGGGATGTGCTTATATGTAGTATATTCTTTTCAAATGATATGAGGCCTTTTGGAGTAAAACCCAAGAGTAAAATTGTGCGGGCTCAGGCCTAAAGCGCACACTAACAGGGTACAGCCATACAGGGTGCTGGATCCCACATTTTCTGAGTGTGGAGAAGGGGATGTGCAAAATCGTGCGGGCTCAGGCCCAAAGCGGAGTATTACACTTCACTTGTAACAAAATGCTGAAAGCTTAATATGAAAAATATATATATAAAAAATTGCAATTTACAATTACGCTAAGAAACTTTAGCACTTCAAATTTTTGGTACATAAATTCAATTTTATCAAACAAACACCTTATTTTACAAGATTTTGACCATTCATCTCCAAATTATACAAGAACATTAAATTCTAATCAATGACAAGGAATTCTCAAGATGCATGGCCTTGATCCTAACATACTCCTTCACTGTCAATGATTGATAACGCGGAAACTCAAGCTTCCTCGAAAATGGAGTCACTACACAATCAGCTGGGGGACCATAGAAGTAGGCAACAGATATTCTATGCCTAGACTGATTCACAGCAGCCCGATGATAAACGGAAGGAAACCGAGCATTGGAGAAGATATGGAGGAGATCACCAACGTTGACGACAAGTGCACCAGCCACCGGAGACACTGTCACCCACCCGGAACCTTCCCGGAAGATTTGGAGGCCATCGGTGTCACTTTGGTGTAGGACAGTGAGGAGCAGTGTGTCAGTGTGTGGGGCAAGACCTAGGGCACCATCAGGGTCCGGGCATGGAGGGTAAGAGTTTAGCTGCAATGCTCCTGCCGACTCACCAACTGATGCTGCCCAGTTCATCTCTTCTTTGGAGACATCCAATGACTTGAGAGTTAAAAGGAAGAGACTGTAAGCTAGGGCTTTCATCTTCTTCTGATACTCCTCCATCACATCACTATATTTGTGTGTGTATATCCATGCAAGTAAGCACACAATTATTAGAAGAATATGATATGAGTTGTATCACTAATTAATCAACAAAACCAATTATATATAGTACCTTCATGCAATCCACTTTTTGTTGATTTGTTTGTTTCTTTCATGTTTAATGACTTTGATATTTTTGACTTTATGGTTATTCTAACGTGGTGCAAAGTGAAATGTGAGGCCCAACAAATAGGGGTGTGAGTTTCTTATTAAGGAAATAAATAAATAAATAAAATAAGGGGGTGCATGTTGGGAAACAACTTCAAGATAGATTGACTTATAATTAGACTTCTATATTGTAGCTGAAGTTCTGATTAAGTTAATTGAAGAATAAAGAAAATTGGTAATTAATTTTAATTTCAAAAGCCTTCTACATCAAGATACTATGAATATCAAATAAAACTTTTGGCAGTGTTTATATATATATGTGTGTAATTTTGGTATCTTATTAGAAGATTTTTTTTTTCAAAAGTTTAACTCAACGTGGTGTTAGCGGAACTTTTGAAAGATTTGAACACTTTACCTTTCCGTTTGAAAGTAAAGGAGATATCACTCGGCAGTCTAGGCCACGGTCTTGGTGATACGCCATGGTTATCTTACTAAAAGATACTTCTAAACAATTAATACCTAAAAATTACACAGCATGAGATTACATGGACTTACCAGAAATGTGCATAGTCATGGGGCCAAAGTTGCCTAGCATGATCATGAGCCGAAGATCCCATAATGGTGAACCCTTCATGCCACATAAACTTGGAGAAAAATTGCGATATCCGAGCCACGCCATAGCCGGTGGCTCCATCAGGGGACCGCAAGACCTTTGCCTTCTGATGGGCCGGGAGAGAGAAGAATCGCCGCGCCTCAGACTCAACATCCTCTATGAGACTCAAGGGTATGCCATGGTTGGTGACTTGGAACACACCCCATGTTTCACATGCATGACTTAGAAGCTCCACAACATTTGGATCCATGAGATCAACAATAGGTATTGATGACTGTCCATTGGGTGTAACCCCAGATGAGAAGTCATCAGATTGAGACCATATGTGGGAGTCTGGGACTGCATGAACTGAGTTGAAGTCAAGGGGGATAATATGGTGAAGTTGAAGAGGATTTTCTCTGTAGGCTTCTGAGAGACTAGTAGTACTCATGGTGTAAGTTTAGAGAAAGAAACACAAGGGAAAAGTTTATGACATTTGGATGTTATATAGCTAGCTAATCAGAACATGGACACATTGATACATATACATATATATACATATATTTATACATATATATTGTGATGTAACCATATGCCATTAATTGGCTTAAAATAAATGTAGGATAGGGTGGCATTGGAGGACTATTTGTCTCCAAGTGATTTTGGTAATTGTGGAAGAGGACAAAAAATTGGAAGACTTTATAGGAAATTGAGATGGGGACTTCTATTTTTATTTTCTTTTCAAATTGCTTTTATGGAGAAAGGACATGCTCTTGTCCTATGCCAAGAAAATGTAAAAAGCAGACTGCATTTTTGACCCCTTGTAACATGGAGTTCTGATGCCACAGGTGGAAGAAAGCAAGTTATTGCTTTTTTTTCTAATGATAATTATTAGGATAGAGTAGTGCTAGAGAGTAAGCCAAATAGTTTGAAAGAAAATTCTAATGCATTTGAATGAAATTAATGAATCCTCAATGCCATCTAATTAACCAACTAATTTAATAAGATAATTTAAGAGAAGAGCAATGCTACACATCATGAAATTATTCTATGAATATTTAAAACTTTCCTAATAGGATTTGTGATTCATAATAACCGGAATGAGTTGGTTGCTGATGTGGCGATCATATACACATAAGCAATTTCTCATTGGTAAGTCTCTCTCTTTATCGAACTAATGAAATGGATACTCAATAATGTCACCTAAATGTCACCTAATTAATCAACTAATTTAAGAAAGATAATTTAAGAGAAATGATAAACTTTCCTAACAGAATTTGTGATTCATAACTCGAATGAATTGGTTACTAATGTGGCAATCGTATCCACACAAGCAATTTCTCATTGGTAAGTCTGTCTCTTTATCCATTTGAATGAAATGATCCTCATTAATGCCACCAAATTAACCAACTAATTTAATAAGATAATTGAATAAATCCACCAATAATTTTACCCTCTATAGCACTTTTTCCTTTTTCTTTTTTTTGGTAATTAAGCACCAATTGTTCTCAGTTTTTGGCACCTCTATAGCACTCAGACTCTCTTTTTTGACTTCACTATTAGTCAACTAAATTGGTCTAAAACCACAAAAGGATAATAAGACTTCGTGATACATAACATGTGTCTTTTTATTATCAGTGGTCCTATAAAAACCATGTAAGTGGAGACCAAATGAATGAGAATATGTACTAAGATATCATGATGTATTGCTTGACTATATGCATAAGAAGCCTGAAAGGGTTCTTTGAATGACACAGTCTAGTCATCTGGTAGTACATTTGTTGACCCAATTGTTCTAGGCTTAAAACCTAGTCCAACTGCCCATATTGTGTCTGGGACAGACTGAGCAGCCCATCACAAGTACAGAGGATTATAGTAGTGGCATTTGGCTGGCCAAACAGGATTAAAATCCTCTCATGTGAGGATCCAATCTTGTCCCATCCGGTGCGTCATATGTGGTTGTGATAAGCCACATCACTTACTAAGCTTTAGTAAGTCCTGTCATCAAAATGGATAAAAAAATTAACTGAGGCTAGCGGTATAAACCATTTACTTAATTATACGAATACATATATAATATCTTTATACCTCTATCTGATTTTACTCAAATTTCAAAATCCTAAGTTCACTCTCTTTCCAAGCTCACTCTCTCTCCATCTAAAAAGCATGGACACGAACACGGGACACGGGTACGACACGACACGGATACGGCGACACAACAAATTTTAAAAAAACAGGACACGACACGACGGGGATACGGCTATGAAATAGTATATTAATATATATTCAACAAGTTAAGCAATATCTACAATACCATAAATCTAACAATAAAAAAATAATAAATCACACAAATACTTCAATTTATTATCAAGCAATTAATGTATTTTCAAAAAGATATTCATTATATTCAAACCCACTACTAGAATCTTGCATATTACTCATTTTTCTAATAACAAACAAATAAATTTAAATACAAAATACCAAATAAACTAACATGACTTTATGTTAAATAAAGTTCTATTGAATTTTTTATTTTTTAGTTTCTAAATTTACTATTTAGGAATTTTATCTTACTATTTTTTTATTTTAGAAAATACTATATTTATATAGAAAAGAACATAATAGTCATATAAATGGTATATATGTCATTATAGTTATTTTAAGGGGTCAAGATGTCAACTTTTAGAAGATGAGGGATTGAAATGCTCAAAAAAATAGTTCAAAGGGATTTTTTTTGTAACTTTGAAAAAGTTCAGGGGTTTTTTTGCACTTTTAAAAATTACAAAATGTACCCCGCTGTGTCCCCCACGTGTCCTTGCCGTGTTCCCCGCGTGTCCTTGCCGTGCCCTAAAAAAAAAAATTCCAGGACACTTCTAAGGAGTATCCAACACGTGTCCGAGTATTCGAGAAGTGTCCGAGTGTCCGACACGGGCACGACACCCCTATATGAAGTGTCCGTGCTTTCTAGCTCTCCATCAATGTTCTCAATCTCCAAACAGCTTTGAGCCACAAAACACTTACATAATAGATCATTTACCGACATTATTGTCAGCCTCTTTATATGCATTGTGGTTTATTTATCTATATCTACATATTGAGGCTTATTTTTCTAGAAATAGCCTAACTAAAACTAACTTACAGAGAATTTTAGAATTTTCTATTCTTACTTAATAAAACGTTTCATCAACATTGTACATCGTAGGTTAAGTTATTTATTTTCCTTATGTTAGTTTAATTAAGAAATCTAACACGTAGGAAACTTGAAATGTATGTTACATTCTAACCTAATCATAACATGTAAAAAATTCGAATTATATGTTACTGATGTTGTTTTAAAATTGTTAAATAACTCACAAGTGTACGAATCTATTAAAGTATAGTTCGGCAAGAACGAGGTCGAACCCAAGGGAATGCTTTGAGAAGGAAAACTAACACAAATTCAAATTAATTTAAAACTAATCTAGTTTAAACACAAGTTTAGTTGATTTGAGAGAAATTAAACTAATATGAAAATAAAATAACACTATTGAAATCAAATAAAGAAAATAATTAAGGTTTTGGATTCCACCACCATTAAATCCATAAAGTTTCTAATATTCATTTATTAATTCCCAAAGTTAGAGTAGCAATCAAGAAATCAATCTATTACTTACTCAAGATTTAACAATAAAGTACTATGAAAAATATATTAAAAGGTAGATTTTCCTTCGCTTCACTTGTGTAAAATTCTAAGCATCCTATGTATCCATTTTAATGAAAAACATAAGATCAAAGATTATCACTTTTAAGAAATACAAACCCAAGCTTAGATTAATTATAATACTTTCTAACTATCACATATACATGATATAGATGGTGAAAGAATTATAAAATAATTAATCACAAGAAGCGAAAATTATAAGCAATTAAATCATACACATGAGAATCAATTAATGAACAAAAGAACTTCACTTCATTAATGGAGGTTTCCTCTTTAACCCTAGTTGAGGAGTTTAGTTACACATAGTAGAAGAAGAAGATAACAAAATAATAAAAGACATAATGAATAAATAAAATCCGGATTGTCTCTGTCTTCTCTGCCGTGGCCTTCACTTCTTTTTCTCTCCCCCTCACAAAATAGCCTCCAATTCACCTCTTTATACCCCAAGAGAATACATAAAGTCATAATCCAATTAGGAGATAAAGTCCTAATCCAATTAGGAGACAATTAGGGTTTTCCCGTAGCCCTAAATAGGTAGATTTTTCTACTGACTTTCGGCCCAAGTTTTGACCTAGTAGAAGTCCGATTCACGAAATTTATGTGAAATACAAAAGTGTCCAGAATCGAATTTTGTTCAACTCTTACGGGAATTAAGTCGAATTGACACTCGAAAATAAGGTTTTCAATCTACTTTCTAAAATGGGATTAAAACTGGATTAAGTGTAGAATTGGGCTTCAGGCCCGTAATCTTCTTAAGCAGTTGTAATTCTCTTGAACCTCTTCCTTGGGCTGATTTGAGTTGAAATATGGAGTTGAATGGACCCATTAGATGTAGGCCTCATATAACCTTCTTGGATATCATCTTTAAAATCCCAAAATCATGATTTTATCTGAAATAATCATTAAGGCCCTGAAAAATACAGAAAATACAAAAACAGAGTAAAATCACATATAACCTATCACTAAGAGAATAAAATATGCAAATTAAGAGGCTAGAATGCGTAACATTCAACGCCGATCAGTTACATCCCAACCTAAACGTAACATATTGAAAACCTGAATTATATGTTATATCCCAACCTAAACGTAACTTATTAAAAACCTGAATTATTTGTTATATCTCAACTTAAACGTAACATGTAGAAAACCTGAATTATATGTTACATCCCAACCTAAATGTAATATGTAAAAAACCTAAATTATATGCTATCTCTCAACTTATAAGTAACATCTAGAAAGCTTTAAATGTATTACATCCCAACCTTAAAGTAATACGTAAAAACAAGAAATGTATGTTACCCGCTTAAACTTTGCCTCCACACTGAAATGTATGTTACATATTCATTTAAAAGTAACACGTAGGAAACCAAAAATGTATATTGCATCCCAAACTTAAGGTAATAGATAGCAAACCTGAAATGTATGGTACATACCAACTTAAGGTAATAGGTTGAAAACCTAAAATGTATGGTACATCCCAACTTAAACGTAACATGTAGAAAACATAAATTATATGTTATATCCCAACCTAAATGTAATATGTGAAAAACCTAAATTATATGTTACCTCTCAACTTATAAGTAACATCTAGAAAACCTTAAATGTATTACATCACAACCTTAAAGTAATACGTAAAAACATGAAATGAATGTTACCCGCTTAAACTTTGCCTCCACACTGAAATGTATGTTACATATCCACTTAAAAGTAACAATTAGGAAACCAGAAATGTATGTTGCATCCCAACCTTAAGGTAATAGGTAGAAAACCTGAAATGTATGGTACATTCCAACTTAAGGTAATAGGTTGAAAACCTAAAATGTATGGTACATCCCAACTTAAACGTAACATGTAGAAAACTTAAATTATATATTATATCCCAACCTAAATGTAATATGTGGAAAACCTAAATTATATGTTACCTCTCAACTTATAAGTAACATCCAAAAAACCTTAAATGTATTACATCACAACCTTAAAGTAATACGTAAAAACATGAAATATATGTTACCCGCTTAAACTTTGCCTCCACACTGAAATGTATGTTACATATCCACTTAAAAGTAACAATTAGGAAACCTGAAATGTATCTTGCATCCCAACCTTAAGGTAATAAGTAGAAAACCTGAAATGTATGGTACATCCCAACTTAAGGTAATATGTTGAAAACCTAAAATGTATGGTATATCCCAACTTAAACGTAATATGTAGAAAACCTAAATTATTTGTTATATCCCAACCTAAATGTAATATGTGGAAAACCTAAATTATATGTTACCTCTCAATTTATAAGTAACGTCCAGAAAACATTAAATGTATAACATCCCAACCTTAAAGTAATATGTAAAAACATGAAATGTATGTTATATACCTGTAATACCTCGCTCCAACATATGGTATGATATTGTCTGCTTTGGGCCTGAGCCCGCACGGTTTTGCTCTTGGGTTTTATCCCAAAATGCCTCATACCATTTGAAGAGAACATACTACATATAAGCACATCCCCTTTTCCACACCCAGGCGATGTGGGATTGAGCACCCTGTACCCTGTTAGTGTGGTAGCTCAGCCCAGTGTCTATCTTCGCACCCGCCCACTCACACTCGTCCACAAGGGTTACTATAATCCACCCCCCTACGAGGCCCGACATCCTCGTCGGCACACTTCCTGCTGGGTTCAGGCTCTGATACCAACTGTAATACCCCGCTCCAACACATGGTATGATATTGTCCGCTTTGGGCCTGAGCTCGCATGGTTTTGCTCTTGGGTTTTACCCCAAAAGGCCTCATACCATTTGAAGAGAACATACTACATATAAGCATATCCCCTTTTCCACACCCAGGCGACGTGGGATTGAACACCCTGTACCCCGTCAGTGTGGTAGCTCAGCCCAGTGTCTATCTTCGCACCCGCCCACTCACACCTGTCCACAAGGGTTACTACAATACCCACTTAAATTTTGTCTCCACATTGAAATGTATGTTACATATCTACTTAAAAGTAACACGTAGGAAACCTGAAATGTATGTTACATCCCAACCTTAAGGTAATAGGTAAAAAATCCGAAATGTATGGTACATCCCAACTTAAGGTAATAGGTTGGAAACCTAAAATGTATGATACATTCAACTTAAGGTAATAAGTAGGAAACCGAAATGTATGGTACATCCCAACTTAAGGTAATAGGTTGGATACCTGAAATATATGTTACATTCCAACTTTAAGATAATAAGTAGGAAACTTAAAATGTATGGTATATTTTTTGCCCAACTTGAGGTAATGCATAGGAACCATGAAATGTAATGTAAGAAACCTGAAATATAACACAAACTTAAGGATAATAGGATAGAAACCTGAAATGTATGGTACAATGACCCAAAAGCTTAAGCTATTGGGTAGTGTTACCTACTCTCTCATTTATATTTATTCTCTTTCACATTCGGATCTGATGTGGGGCAAAGAAGACCCTCTAACATTTTATAATCAAGACTAAAAAAGTTATCAACAAAGTGCACATCAGCAAGTTGCAAAAGCTCTGATAACTAACACAAACTATGGTATACACTTCGCATTCAAACAAACTATGGTAAACTCTCTAAATTAATACCTAAAATTAAAAAAAGACATTCATAAGACTCATCTCAGAGTGATGCCAATAAACATAGTTAGTGTGCAAGCCAAAGAAAAATAAAAAGAGAAGAGGAAAAGAGAGATATATAAAGACCCATTCATTTGATTATGCAAGAGACTACTGTAATTAATGAAACCAACCCCAAGCCCTAATAAAATAGTACCTTATAACTAATTTATCTAACTAATTATTAATTTTTTGAAATTAATTTTATTTTTTTTAAAATAAAAAAGCATTTCTTGGCATGACCCACATCTCATATGACTCACTCATTGTACTTCCAACTACAAAACCACTATTTTTTTAGCAAAACAGGAGAAATGCCCAAAGTTCGTTAGTGAGTCATATGAGATGTGGGCCATGCCAAGAAATGCTTTTTTATTTTTAAAAAGAAAAATAATTTCAAAAATTTAATAATTAGTTAGATATATTAGTTATACGGCACTGTTTCATTAGGGCTTGGGGTTGGTTTCATTAATTAATGGACTTGGGCTTGGTATCCTCTCATCTGTCAAACAAAATGTATTAAATGGACTTAGGCTTGGTGCCCTTCAAAGTAACACGTAAAAAGCATTAAATGTATGTTACATCCCAACTTTAAGATAATAGGTAAGACACCTGAAATATATGGCACATCCCAACTTAAGATAATAAATATGAAACCTAAAATTTATGGTACATCTCAACTAAAGGTAATAGGTTGAAAACCTGAAATGTATGTTACATACCCACTTAAACTTTGCATCCACACTAAAATGTATAATACATATCTACTTAAAAGTAATATGTAGGAAACCTGAAATGTATGTTACATCCCAATCTTAAAGTAATAGATCCTAACCTTAAGGTAATAAAAAACCTAAAATGTATAGAACATTCCAACTTAAATAAAATAGGTAGGAAACATGAAATATATATTACATATCCACTTCATGTGCATTCAATGAGAATCACCAAATATGCATATTCTATAGCCGAGAAATACAATTGCTAGTCATATACCGACTAGACATAGATAAAATACATAAGCCTTTCAAACTCAAGTTCTAAACAGTTGTTGTTGTGTACTACGCTTAATCTTTGAGATTAGCATCCAGGACGTTGGCGTGAAAGTTGATTAACCGAGCCTGAGATCAAAATTATTGTTGTATCAATTGTTACCCAAGGCTTGCATTTCAAACCAAAGGTATTGAAATCTAAATGTATTAAAACAAACATCTACTGTATACTCAAAATAAAGACATGTAGCATATGAGAACAGTTACTATTAAATCTTATACAAATTGAAGAGCGACTTGAGAATACATGCCCAAAGTCATTTTAAATCACAATTAGAAATTAAAATATAATAACATAATAAAATATTTGGATGAAAAAGTGGATATTATTCATTTGCCAAATTAGTTGCATATGATTTGTCATAAGGAGTTTTGAATAGTTCTGATGAAAACATACATGTATCGCCAATATAACTCACTTGACTTATACATCTTGGATTTGTCAACTATGTTATGGCCGGAGTCTTAATCATAGCGAATTGGTTATATTGGGAGAAGTTGCACATCAATCTACTGGAGAACATAATATTCAATTAACATTAAGAACTTTTATAATGACTGAGCATTACTTAAGTTGTGTTTTCCTTTTATTTTTTAGGTCATATATTCTTCATTTTTTAATAGAATAGAAAGATACTATCACAAGTCCACTCTTGCTAAGCCCACACCCTTATAACCATTGGATTGTAAGGCTATGAGGATTGCTTATTAATCTAACAGTAATAGAGATGCAAGCTAAGTGAGAGTATTCTCATAATAGACATGCTCTTAAGAATACTAGTTAAAATATATGTATTTGAAAATTTTAGTGGATTTCAATCAAGTATATAAATACAAAAACTATATGAAATGATAATTATTTTCCTTAAAATTTCAATATAAATGATCTACACAATATTATATCTCGTTTTATCAAATTTAGAAATCCTTCAACTTGTTCAAAAACTATCTAAAAATAGAATGCAAAATAGTAAAAATTTAAGTTAAAAAAAAAACTCTTAGAATGCGCATTCTTGGAATTATGTGGTGATAAGAAGAAAAAATAGAAAGGAAAGTTCAAGATATAAATTCACGTTGAAGAAGCAATAGCATATAATGTACCTATGCCAATTCACATGAATAATAGATTGAATTTTTAGGAGCAATTTTGAGTTTATAGATTATTAGTGTTCCAAATCGCATATAATGACTCGGTGTGTATGTGTGTGTGTGTGGTGATATTAGACACCAAAGAGTTTGAAAAGTTAGTAATAAGAATAAATAGTCTCTCATAAACTAGATATATATAGTCTATAAAAATATAAATAAATAGTGATATTGGATGCCAAAGAGTTTGAAAAGTTAGAAATAGGAACAATCTCTGATTAACTAGAAATAAATAGTGTATAAAAATATAAATAAATAAAAGGCTAATAGAATTTGAAAGAATGTAAATATGTGATTAATTGGTGTAATTGGATGACAAAGAGTTTGCAAGGTTAGTAATGTGAGCAGTCTTCCTTTAATTAAAAATAACTAATCAGGGCCAATATGATTTAAAAGAATGTAAATATATAATTAATTACTTATTAAAAATGTATATAAAAATTAAAAAACCTATTGATATACATGAAGAATTGTATTGTAGAGAAATATTGTTACAATTCTTTTATAATTATTCTAATTATTAATTATTTCATATTACTAGTTCCCCTTTTCCAAAAGAGTGCTTTTGTTTAAAATTTGCTCATGCCCATATGCTAGAATATAATAAATTACTAAAAGTCCACACATAGTAAATTCTGAATTTGATCATGGAAATTATTTCTATCTTACAACACTCGGAAAAAGATTTTCGAAAAGAAAAAAAAAGCAACCGTTTATAAACTTCTTAACATAGAATCAGGAGCAACCCAAAATTAATAAATTAGTGTTAGGAGTGACCAAACAATACTCAACCTGAAATTTGACCAAAAAAAAAAAATGGTATCAAATTCAAAAAGTATAAGATAGAGAAAGTCACTTGCAGTCACCAGTTCTGGTAAAGTAAACGATGTCGTCTCTGCTCGGATGCACCGCAAGGGTCGCCTTCTTCAAAGATGTAAGTAGCCTACGTGAATAACAAAACATTAGCAAAATCATGTCTAATAAAAGGAAATTAAATAGAAATTTATCAATTGATACACATGTGTATATATATGTATTTGGAGAGAGAGAGGGGTAGATACCAGTGGAGAGGAAGAGAGAGAAGTAGTATTGGGGATCGAAGGAGAAGATCTAGAGCAGAGATGGGTGGTGGGAGTGCCTCGACCTTCCCATCACCACGAGATGCGTGTTTTTCGATCGTCGGATCCACGTCGCGCAGGTGACGTTGCCCTGTTGCGATGCATTGGTCTCCATCTTAGAGGAAGAAATGTTTTTCTTTGAAACTGTGTGAGAGAGAGAGAGAGAGAGAGAGAGAGAGGAATTGATGTTGCTGTTGAAAATCAGGAAAAATATGTGTGAGGGATTGAAAATATTTGAAAGATTTTTCTTTTAAAAGAAAAAGGGAAAAGAAAGAGAAATGTAGGGAGGAATGTAAAAGGAAAAGGTGGGTGAATGATGAAGAAGACGATTAAAACAATTTGCAGGATTTTTTTGAAATTTTAAGCGGGACAATTTGGCTCAATGTTTGTATAAATACGATATTATAAAATACTGTATAAATTTAAATGGAGATAAGTACACAAAAAGGCAAGTAGTATTTACCACATATGTATGCAGTAAGTCCGTCGATTTGAGCGCACCGGCTGGGACTGATTGGTTCCTAAAAGGAGAGGATTTTAATCCGGCCAAACAATGATCAAAATCCTCCCGAGTGAACTTTTTCTCCTATTTCGTTCAGTAGGTAAAGTTCATCATTATCGATCATATTGTGTCTGGAACAGACTGAGCATTCCATCATAAGTACAATGGCTTATAGTGGCAATTAGTTGACCATCTATCAATGATGACTACCCAAACACACAACCAGAACCAATGGGTACAATATAATTATTTAATTTGAGACCCAAATCCCTGTTGAGCATCAATTCTTTTCAGGGCACAATGGAGGGCTGAGATTAATCCAATGAATCTCACCAACTCTTGGATTAATCCAACCCTACACTGAAAAGTATAGTGCATAACCATTTCACTCCATTATAGTAACAAAATTTATAATTGATAATAATAAACTTCATCCACCGATTGAAACTGCAAAAAAAGGTCAATGGAGAAGATTTTGATCCCCAAACAAACGGGAACCAATGTGTACAATATAGCTATTTAATTTGAAGCCCGGATCCTTGTTGAGCACCTGTCCGTTTCAGTGCCCAATGGAGGACTGAGATTAATCCAACAACGAATCTCACACTGTTGGATTAATCTCAACCCTACTGTAAAAAGTATAGTGCACAATGGAAAATCCTTTTCCTTAATTTGAATTACTATAATTTAATTTGATCAAATTTAATCACCTACATCCTTGTATTAATCCCACATAAACGGAGTTTACTACATAAATTCTAATTGAGTGAGAATTTATTTATTTTTCCTGTTGAACAAGTGTCATATGGTTAGTTAATTGAGGTATCTTATTTAATGAGCCAATCAATTTGTATGATAACTTACATTTGATGTATTACAATCCAGTGTCCATCATGATTAAACTTAAAGTCGACTAATTGACTCCAATTGAAAAAATAATCTCACCACAATTGTTGAGAAATATCATTTTTTTATGTGTTTCAAATCTCACAACAACTAGACTTTTGTAGTTAAAGCTTAATAGTTGGGCAATCTTTGACTTTGATACCACTTGTTGAGTATCAACTATATGTCAGGTTTTCATAACGATTTGATAGTGACAAAGATCTCAAATTTTGAGGGCCAAAATATTTTTGGTTTTGATATCACTAGTTTGTTTGAGTCTTGAGTTTAGATGACAACGGAGATGGTGAAATATCTACACTCTGGAACCACTCGTGTTTTGCGTCAAGATCTAATCATAAACAATAATTAAATAACAAAGACAAACAGAATTCAAGAACTGATGTGATACAAATCATTGCAAGATCTATAGATACATGACATTAGTCCAGAGATTTTAATCAACCTACAGAATACAAGAACTGATGTGATATAAATCACTGCAAAATCTATATAGATACATCAGATTAGTTCAGCGATTTTAATCAACCTAAGAGGAATTACAAATGGTAGAGATTACACAAACCCTATAGACTTAGAATCACCTCTAATGAATTTGTACACTCTCCTGAGAGGTGGACAGTTTAGGAATTTGTCCCACGTTCGATTCAGATAGAAAAAAAAGTTATATATGAGCGGGTAGATAACATTTTCTAATAACTTAAGTTTTTGAGTTTAAGTGTCCGACACGTTATAATGGGTACTAGAGCCAAATATAGTCTTTGATTTGGTGTTGGGTCAAGTGCCCGTCCGCGAGTGAAGTCTCGGTCGCAATCGGGTAGGCTTATTGAGACCGAGTCTTTCATTTGGTGTCGGATCAAGCACTCGTCCGTTACCGCGAGTGAAGTCTCGGTCACAACCAGGCAGGCTTGTCGAGACTGAGTCTTTGATTTGTGTCGGGTCAAGTGCCTGTCCGTGAGTGAAATCTTGGTCACAACCGGATAAGCCAGTCTGTCAACAAGAATCGCGCCGTGGTTGGAGGTACCCTCCTCTCTACAAGTCCTCAAAGGTTAAAGAAAGTATCACAAACTCATAATTATTTTGAATCCTTGTGAGATTATATCCCTCTCATTCTCAGAAGCCTCAATCAATAGTCTGCGTGGTAATCCATAGTCTAAGTAGCTATTTTAAGGTCTTAATCTACACACAAGTCAAAACACGTGCTTCTCTAAACAAAAATCAACTAATCGGCTTAATCACAATCAATATTTTTTTTCCAACATTGTCTTTCTTATAAATGTCTTAAATGTTATTTTCTTATTAAAATACTAACTATACCCTTTATCTCTAATTTTTTTCATTAGTAACAATTTACAATAATAATGAAAAAAACACATAATTTTAATTGTCACCAAAATTACCATTTTAAAAATATATTTAACAAGTTATTTAAATTCAACCAATTGTAATAAAAATAAATATTAAAACAATTCCAAAAAGTTCTATAATTGTTTTTCGATGAGGTGTATTGGTGTACAATTAATGAATTATTTAAATTCTTTTCACTTTTTTCTATTTATATTGTTGTACAAATACGTAATTTCAATAATTAAAGGTAATTTTATGTAAATTTAAAACTGTGTTATATAAATATGTATGTATAATTGTATCAAGATAGTATAAGTTTTATTCCATATATTTTTTATATAAAAAAAATCATATTAATGATATTTCTATATAAAAAAAAAGGTAATATTGAAAAAAAACTAGTATAGGTGGAATTGTGAACTTAATTGAAAATATTAACTAAAAATAAGACTTAGTTGTTCTAACAAAAAATTTTAGGACTTATTGGTTCTTGCCATTGAAAAGTAGTACTAATAAGTAATTTTCCTTACAACAAAGATCTCTCAATTTAATTTTTAGAACCCACTAAATAGCACAATCGAAAATTTTGAAAGACTTGATTTTTATTATGCCTATCATTACTCTTTATCAAAAAAATTGAATTCTAAACGTATAAAAGATACTTTGAACAATTTTGTAGACTAACTTTCCAAATCAACTAAATCAGATTATTCTTAACATTATTTTTTTTCCCTTATTCTTAACATTATGAATATAACATTTACAAAATTACAGGTGCTCTAAAATAAATGGCTGAATTTAAGGTAGGCAAGACTAAAAGTAAGGGCATTCTATTAAATCTGTAAAAGTATTTTTACAAAAATTGCACAAACAATGACGAAAACCTAGGATTTATTTAACATTTTAAAAAGTTCTTCATGTTTAAACATCATAAAACTTTTGTGAAGTACTAGACCGTACAAGACTCATGTCTAGCCAAAATTCTGTTCTGTCAAGTCAAACACAGTTAACACGTAAGCACACAGTTCTCGTGAAATCCATGTCCGACCCAATCCTGTCTGAGGGATAACTCTGATACACAAGCAACCTTTGAGCATCACAAAAATCTATTGTAAGAATATTTAACATGAATCCCCTGCCAAGTTTCTTCTGATTTTATAATGTGGGCTTTTTTTTCTTGTTTTTTTTTTTTTTTTTATGGATTTCAATTCTAGCCAATTCAATTTTACTGTTGAAATTCAAGTGTATAAATCAAGTGGTCAAACACTCTAAAATAATGTAAAAGTTTGTATAACCCAAAACAATAAATCTCCAATTTCAAGTAGATAGTCTAATGATAGGACTCTGACAGATTATATATTTGAAGGTGATGCTAAGAGTTTATTTGACCGTCCCTGGCAAAGTTGTGAAGGTTCGAGTGAGATCCAAACTATACTATAAGACATTAGCATCATTGAATGTCTTGGCAGAGAAGGGTACTCTTCTTTTGCAGTCCAGTCCTCCTCCTGTTGCCATATTAGCTGCAAGTGACTGTAATGCTCTTATTTGAACCAATAAATTCTTTTGTTTGTCAAGAAAAAAAAAAAAAAAAAGCCAGGCAATTGATAAGATAGTCTTATTTGAGTATTTATATTTGTGTAGACTTTAGAATTTTCTTTGTTTATTTATTTTTTTATATATAAAGAATGGTGGTTAGACGAGTTCAATTTCATAGGAGATCAACTAGAAAGCGTGGACACTTCTACTAGAGTTGTCGTGGTAGTATCCGACACTCGGACACACAAACACGAGGGACACGACAGGAACACATGTAAGACACAATTAGAGGTGTCATGGAATTTGAATGGGGTAAATGCCACTTATACCCCTTCAGTTTAGACAATATTCCGAACAGATCCCTTATGGTTTCAATATTCACGACTACACCTTCTAAATTTTGAATTCATGTATCGATTTTCCTCTTCTTTTAGTGCCATGTCAACATATAAACACAATTAATTTATTGACGTCAGCAAGAGAGTAAATTTGACAAACGTTACTGACAGGGGATGTAATTGGGAATATTAAACTATAGGGGTCTAATCGAAATATTGCCTAAACTGATGGGGTGTAAGTGACATTTATCCATTTGAATATTTTATTTTTTAGTTGGGCACGATTGGGACACGAAATAGACATGGCTGAACGATGGTGAGTTTTGTAATTATTTTTTTTGGGATTCAATGTAATTTAAGGTTAATTAGAAAACAAAAACAATATCCAACTTAAAGCTCCAAATTAGTAAAATTATTATTTTATATTATATATATATATATATTTATGTATCCTTTCCATATCCAGTGTTATATATATATTTTTTAAGATTTGTGATATCATGGTGTTATACCTGAGTCATATCTGTTTACAAACCGAAATCATTTTTTGTTTTACTGTTACCCAAAAGTAAAAAAATATGATTCCGTATAAGTGATTTTGATTTCTTGGAACTTAAATAGAGAGTAAAATCACGATGTTCAATAATGCTTACTATTTTAATATATAAAAAGTTAATAATTGTTTTTTCATTTTTATTTTTTGAATTGGGAACAATTGTCACAAGACTTAATATTAAGGGTAAATTTTATTGACACCTTATGAGATTTGAGGTTTTATCACGCGGCTATAATTTTCTGCAATTTTATTACCAACAACCCTTATCAAAATTTTTAATTCTTTAATAAGTGAATTGTCATCATTGCCCATGATTATTTAAATATAAAAATATCAAAATATGTAAATGACTACAATGCCTTTCATTCACCATCTCTCTCATCTCCTCCTCCAACCACCACCACCACCACCACCGCCACCAATCACAACCACATCACCACAAATTATGTGTGTGTAATGTATATACATATAGAGAGAGAGAGAAAGAGAGAGAACCCTAGCTAGTTGCACAAAATCGCCACTGCTGCAAGCCAAACCCCAAACTAACAACCACCGTACACATGCTAAACACACCGATGTCAAAACCACCACCAACGGCGCCAAAACCACCTCTGCAAGCCAAACACAAAACCCGCAACCCAAACCCTAAACCAACAACCACCGCATAAAATCCGCCACCAATCACAACCATCATCACCTTAAATTATGTGTGTATAATGTATATACATATATAGAGATAACCCTAGCTCGTTGCACACAAAATTGCCACCGCTGTAAGCTAAACTCCAAACTAGCAACCATAGTACACAAGCCAAACACATCAGCGCCAAAACCACCACCACCGCAAGCCAAACACAAAACTTGTAACCCAAACCCTAAACCAGCCACCAATGTACACAATTCCTCTAATCAAACGAAACCACCGTAAGTCACCACAAGCCCCAATCGAAACCCACTGTATATAACCAACACAAGCCCTAATTGAAACCTTTCATCGAACTCTCTGGTTTGTTATTAAAGTTTGAGAACGAGAGGGTGATGAAAGAGAAAATCAATGGTGGTGTGGGGTAGGAAGTGGATGATGGTGGGTGGTGGTAGAGGCATTTGGTGGAAGAAGTGGTGGTGTGCGGTAGGAGGATGACGACAGTGGTTGGTGGTGGATAGGCCGACATATATATATGTGTGTGTGTGTGTGTGTTTCTATATAGTGGTGGTGGTGGTTTTGCCGTCTATGGTGATGGTGGTTGGTGGCAGTGGTGGTTGTGGTTGTTGTTAGTGGCTATGGTGCACAGCATATATATGTGTGTATATATATATATATATAATGTAATAGTAATGGGTATGAATAATATGGCATAGTTGGGGGTATTTTGGTCCACTAGGAAGGGTTAAATAGATAATTTTAGTATTCAAAAAAATTAGGTCAAAAGTCAAAGGGTAGTATGGTCTTTTCACCATCAAAAAGTGGTATGATACGGCTTACTTTTGGTAGGAGGGGGTGTATGTGATATACGGCATAAACCTCAAGGGTATTAGTGATAAAATTACACAAAGTTATAGCCATGTGACAATACCTCAAATCTCAAGGGGTGTCAACGAAGTTTACCCTAATATGAACAAGTACACAAAATCATATCAAATGAACTAATTATTTTTAAATAGCAGCATTTCAAGAACAAACTAGGAAAATCAGTATAAATGAAGTGCATTTCAAGAACAAACTAGGATCATAAGAATTCATTTTCTCAATAAGCAGATCATAAGAATTTCCATTGAAAACAAACTGGAAGAGCATTCTACCAACCTTGGAAATTAAGTTCTATTACTTCAATGACAATGAAGTTCATATTAACTTGAAATGCAGCAGAAATAAAACCATAGGAAAAAAGGGCCTTCAATGAGGAAATTAGAGGATAAACTTGTACTGAAAGCAGATGAAAAACTTCATCTACACTTATATCTAGTGGTGAATCCAGCAGCTTAATTTGGTCCCCATATACGAAGCAAGAAGAAATCGAGAGAGAGTGAGAGAGAGAGAGGTCCCAATGGCAAAAGAAGGAAAACAAAAAAGAAAAGAAAATATTGATCCTGAAAAGCTATAGACACATTTAATTTTAATTTAACTACTAAAATCATGCTTCTCATTCCTCTTCAATACCAGGTTCTGTTGCTTGGATTGATGTCCATTAGTTTTTAGCTGAAATACTACCTTGATGGCCACTTACTGCATGCATTTGATTACCAGCATCACTGAATAATACATTAAAGTAATTCAATAAAAAAAGGACTAGTTCAGAGCACGAGGTTCTCGCCATTGCGAGGTTTAGAGAGGATGAGATGTATGTAACCTTACCTGCACATGCAAAGAGGTATTCAACAAACACATAAAAATAGAAGAGTTGCATTTTGAGATTTCTAGCATATGAAGATACATTTTGTTTGCATGATGTGAAGATGCATTTTCTTTGCATGAATAGACTCATCACCAAGTAAAACATGTTTTTCAATTGGCAACAAGGAAAGAATGTGTTTGGAGAAGCAACTGGGAGGCAGATGGTTTTGGCAAGTCTAGGTCATAACTGTAATGTATTGTGTTGGGTATGATGACATCTCCCCATGAAGAGTTACTGGCCACGCCAGTTTCATTCTCTACTCTCGGCATATAACTTTCACCAGAAGATGGCCACACAACAGACTTTGGTAAGTAAGTTGTGGACCAAGATCCTCCATTTTTTTTTTTTGGTAAGGTAAGTAAGTATAATAAATGAGAATGTACATCAAACAACCACCTAAAAGGTGAACAAACTCACAATGGAGTAAACATATTGACATTTCAAATAAGATGAGCAACAAGGAGAATAGAGCATAAGTGGCTTGTTAGAAGCAATGACATCCGAGCTTGGAGCAATGAGAGATTGAAGAATATAGAATCCCAGAGGTTGAATATGTTATCAGAACCTTGGTAGCTTAGATCCATTGTTAGTGGTTAGGTGGCTTCTGTGATAGTCTTATGCATAAGCTCGGAAGATGCCATGACGCTGCTAGAAGACGTGAAGCTTTGCTGTCCTTGAATTTACAAGAGTGTAATCTTAGCTTGACTGTCTCATAGATGGTGCAAATGATAACTTGAGGAGTTGAGCTTTTGTCCTTGAAAATTCTGTTGTTTCTTTCTTTCCAAATAAAGTAGACTGTGGCTACAAGGAGGAGCTTGCATGTAAGGTGTTTAATAAAGGAGCTCCAAGAAACTGAAGTAGAGTTTATGAGGTCTGTCCATTAGGGAAGGACAAGAGGAGGACTGGAAAGGTTGAGAAGCTGATCCCAAATGGTGGAAGTGAATGGACAATGGAAGAATAAATGGTTGTGAGACTTAGCAATTGAAAGGCAAAGGGTACATGCATTTGGGTTGAGGTGTGACATGCTAGGCTTGTCCAAAGTTGGTAACTTACCCAGAGCGGAGAGCTATAAAATGAAGCTATGCCTTGAAATATTATTTTTGAACCAAACTAAATTAGACCAAGGAACGGAAGGGGATATTAGGGAGATGGAATGTAAGGTTAATGAAAAGGAGAAATTGGTGAGATTAATCCAAAGGGAGGTATCATCCTGGTGTTGGTTTAAAGCTGAAAGTGTAGCAGGGTTCCTAAGAACAAGTAAGAGTCTTTGCAGGCAAGGAGGAATGAACCATTGACCATCTCTGGTAAGAGCATTAACATTGGTGTATCTACCTGTGGAGGTAGTAAGATTGATTAGGTTAACAATTCGGTTGAGTAATGGCCCACAACTAAGCCATGAATCAAACCTTATTGATCCCATTCCCAATCTTAACAGTGATCAAAGGTCTTGCCAAGCCCCTTAATTAGAGCAGTTTCTTGAGGGACCATGAGCAATCAAAATGGCAATTGATTTTCCAGAAGTTCTTTCCCTTAAGGTAAATGAACTGAATCCATTTGGACCATAGGCATTAAGGGTGTTTAAAGAAGATCCAAATATGCTTAATCATGGCAGCTCTATTAAAGGAGGAAATGTTTGGTAAGCCTAAACCACCATTAAGTTTGGGAAGGCAAACCTGAGTCCATGCAACCTTAGAGAAACTCTTAGTGGAGTTTATGCCAGACCATAAGAAGTTTCTAATGAGAGAGTTGATCTGAATGGTGACAATCTTTGGAAGAATAAAAACATTCATCTAATAAAGTTGTAAGTTGTAGAGGATAACTTTACAGAGCTGAAGCCTTCTTGGATAGGAGAGACTCTTACTTGTCCAGTGGGTAATTCTGTTAGAGATTTTCTCCACCAAAATAGTGCAATCAACTAGCTTAAGGCAAGAAGAAATCAATGAAACTCCAAGGTATTTGAAGGGATGTTCATCTCTACTGAATTGGAGTTTAGAGATGATACTCTGTTGAGTTAAATCATTGACTCTAGAGAAGTAAACATGGCTTTTAGAAAAATTTGTTGAAAGGCCTGAAAGTGCTTGGAAGGTGACTAATTTATCTTTAAGGATAGAAATAGAGCTTAGGTTACCTTTTGAAAAAAGAAGTAAGTCATTAACAAAAATAAGGTGGGTCAATCCTAAAGGGTGGCATTTTCAATGGTGGTGGAAGTTAGGGTTGCTAAGGGCGAGCTTAGAAAGAATAAGAGAGAAAACTTGCATAGCAATGACAAAAAGAAATGGTGAGAGAGGGTCACCTTGCCTAATGCCATTACAACCTTTGAAGAAACCTTTGCTTTCACCATTAAGTGAGATGGAATAGGATGGAGTGAAGATACAAAGGTTAACCCAGTGAATGAAGGGGGGAGGAAACCCTATCAATTTGAGTGTATCAAGAAGAAACTACCAGCCAATGGAATCAAAAGCCTTAGTAAGGTCAATTTTAATTGCACATTTGGGAGGAGAAGAGAGTTTGTGGTACCCTCTCATTATTTCTTGGGCCAGAAAAATGTTGTCAGCTATTCTTCTACCCTTGATAAAGGTAATTTGGGACTCACTAACTATAGAAGGGAGGCTATGCTTCAACTTGTTAGCAAGAAGTTTAGAGATACATTTATAAAGCAGGTTGCAGCAAGCTGTAGGTCTAAAGTCAGAAACAGAAGATGGGTTATGAGTTTTTGGAACCAAAGAAAGAATGGTGCAATTAATCTGCTTTAACATTTTGCCAGAGATGAAGAAATCTCTGATAGCATTGGTAACTTCTGTACCAATAATTGACCAACTCTTTTTAAAGAACATGGCATTGTAACCAGCTGGACTATGAGATTTTTCATTTGCAAAGCAGAGAGGGCATTACTGGATTTCAATGTTTGTGGGGACTAAGTTGAGATGTTGGTTGAAACTAGGGTCAAAGGATGGGATATAAATTCTGAAAGCTTTAAAAGGCCCGAATAAGCAGGGGTAGATCCAAGAATAGATTGAAAATGGCTAACAAAGGCTTAGGAGATGTCATATTTGTTATTTAAAATGGAACCATCTTAGGCAATAAGGTTGTGGATCTTGTTCCTGTTGAACCTGCAATTGGCAGTCTTAAAGAAGAAAGCAGTATTGTGGTCACTTGCAGCAAGCCAATTGATTCTTGCTTTCTGTTTCCACAACCTCTCTTCACAAAGTTTAAGGTGGGTGAAGGAATAAAGCCATTATAACATCTGCCTGAAATAGATCAGGAGGGAAACTAGTCATTGCATGTCATGTATGAGTAACAATTTGGTTTCTGAATTTCAATGATGAAATTTACATGGTAACATTAGTCTAAAGCCATGAAAAGAAGAAAAGTGTATGAACTACCCACAGAGCTGGCATATATTTCTTATAGTGTGATTCACAAATTTCTTGGATTATTTCAAGTGATATGTTCTTTAGTATTCAAGTTTCGAGTATCAAAAATGTTTATGATGTTTCAAATTTAACTCGCAATACAATAATTTCATCCATCAATTGATTTGTCAAGAATCACATTTATGAACTTTTCAAACCAAAAAGATGCTCATGTTGAAAAATGGTAGTATGTGGTAGGCGTAACTTTATTTACACAACTATAGAGAAGCCCAACAAACTTCAAGCATAAATTCCCTCCTTTAACAGGATACACTTCTAAATTTAATTGACTCCTGATAAGTGCACAAAACATGTTATTTTATATCTCAAAATAAGTCTTTAATTACTCTTTTACTTTATTTAAATATTCTTATCTTTGCATTTTGGATTTTATAGGGGTTGATTTCCAAATAAAAAGAAAAGCAGCAGAAAAGGCCTAAAAAGGATATATATAACCAAAGATAAACATCAGAAGAATTGTAGGAGATATGGTATTCTATGCAATCTATTTCACAAGAGGTCTCAAGTTCAAAACTTTGCAAAATACTTTTTTGCACGACCACGTCTGCAGTCCAGCATTCAAATTAAAGATATTGAGATCAAATATTAGATATTTAAATTCAAAATTTTGTATTTTGAATTTTTGTTTTTGAATTTTGTATTTTGAATTTTGGATTTTGAATTTTTGTTTTTAAATTTTGTATTTTGAATTTTGTATTTTAAAATTTTCCCATCTAAACCATTCCCCTCTAACTCTAAAAATAGGGGATCTTAGGGGACGGTGAAGGGAGTTAGAAATTGTAGAAAAAAATAAAGTGTAGTTGTAAATATTTTTTTTGTATTCATTTTCTTTTTCTTATAAGCATAATTCTCAAGGGAGTGATGAAGCCATTATGATGAAATATAAGTAAGTTATTTTATTTTCTTGTCTAATTTTTCCTCCCAAGAGCATTCTTCTACTCTTCTATTCTGAATTTTTATTTTCTAAAATTAGAGAGAGGATTCTTCGTGTTTGCCAAATAATGGTAATTCAAAGAATGCCTACCTCTGTTTACCTAGCCAATGTGCATAAGATTAAGTAAAGAAATGTCTTTCTCATATACAATCAAGTCATTCTTTTTTATTCCATATTTTCCTTCATCTTTTCAAGTTTTAATTGAATTGGTGAAGTATATTGATTATTGGATGAAAAACTAAATAAGAATATTAGAAAATTTATTTATATGGATTCGTGGTGGTGGATTCCCTTCCCTTGAGATTTATTTTATTATTATAGTTTTATTTATTCATTATAATTCCAAAATAATAATGTTTTTAAAAAAATAATTTTCATTCCATAAATTAGTGTGTGAATTTGAGCTCATTCGAAATCTCACTTGAGAGTGGTTCGACCCTGCTTATTACTATACAATTTTTAGTAGAGTTTTTGCAGGTTTTATTTTTGTACGAAGTGTAGAGAAGCAACGGCAAACATCCATTAATCTACACCCGTCAACTCCCAAAACATAAATAGGTTCGATGATCCTTATTAAGCTGCACCTTAAACCTTACCAAATGTATCAAGATAAAGGTGTCAATCGGTTAAATCAAATACGTAGTAGTATTATGTATATTTTTAATTGCAATTCTATTGAAGTGGCAATAAACAGAACGCAACTTTCTCAAAATAAAATTTATATATTCATAAAATTAATTTTAAAAAACAATAGGTAAAATATTATATAGAAAATAGGCCAGTATATAAAAGCAATAGAACAAAATAACTCAATATAGAATAATCGAAACAGTTGTTAAACTAAAAGAGGGTAAAAAAATTCTGGTCTATAGAATGGAGAGCCACACAATGTTGTGACTCCTTATTATTGTGTATATATATAGCTTGCATTTTTTGTGTTGATTTTTGTTTCTATTGGCTCTTCCATGATTACTTTTGAGGCCTTTCTCCTTGTGGAGTTTGGCAAATTAGATGTAGTTGAAGTATTACTTAATATATGTTCTGTCTTGATAAAGTGATTGAAGATGGGTCTAATTTTTGTATAATCTTTTACCTTTAACTTAAGTAATTGGATGAAGTTCATGTGAAAAATAGTACATCATAGAACACAAAAAGGGAAAAAATGATGATACACATGCATAATATAGCATGTCATTTGCATGTTGGCATAGAAAGAATATAGAAGTCAACAAAGCTTTATGCATAATATTGCTATATAAATATAAGATATATATTACCTTTAATCCATGAATAATTTCAAATAATTATGAGTTTCAAGTAATACATTTAATATCCTCAAAATTTTAAAATAGATTTTGAAAATATTTTGAGGTTATATGAGTAATTTTGGGTATATTTATATATAATGTATGTAGATATACATATTTGGCTAACAAGATTAGGAGTTTAAATTTAAATAGGATCCAAATCTTAATGGGATTATAACCACTAAATAGTCTCTATATAAATTATACGGTTAGGGTTTAATATTTTATAATATAACCTGAAAATTTTAGAAGCCGGGAAGAGAGACAGCAACGACGAAGAGAGTTGCTGGGAGAGAATGAAAATTGGATTCAAGAATTAAAACATGCAAGTTGATCTTGCATTATATTTTCTATATATATTCGTAACTTGTTTAACTAAGATATAAATATTAAAGTTATAGTTATTAAAGTTACCATATACAATAGATTATATTAAATTTACGGTGCATTCAATATGTGTAATACCCCGCTCCAACACATGGTATGATATTATCTGCTTTGGGCCCAAGCCCGCACAATTTTGCTCTTGGATTTTACCCAAAAAGGCCTCATACCATTTGAAGAGAACATACTACATATAAGCACATCCCCTTTTCCACACCCAGGCTATGTGGGATTGAGCACCTCGTACTCTGTCAGTGTGGTAGCTCAGCCCAGTGTCTGTCTTCGCACCCGCTCACTCACACCCGTCCACAAGGGTTACTACAATCCACCCCCCTACGAGGCCCAACGCCCTCGTCGGCACACTTTCGACTGGGTTCAAACTCTGATACCAACTGAAATACCCCTAGAAAATTTTGCGCATGAGGTGGCCAGTCTCATACACAAAACCTGGGAGATACATACAATTGGTAGCAACAAGCATAGAATACAAAATATATAATGAACAATTTTTTAAAAGCAGAATAGAAAGTTCCTCTGAATTAAAATAACCGCTAACTAAACAAGTACATGTCCGGTAATACAAAATAAACTGTGCGAACTTAGGCCCAAAGCGGACAAAATCATACCATGTGTTAGAGCGGGGTATTACAGTTGGTATCAGAACCTGAACCCAGTCGAAAATGTGCTGACGAGGACGTCGGGCCTCGTAGGAGGTGGATTGTAGTAACCCTTGTGGGCAGGTGCGAAGACAGATACTAGGTTAAGCTACCACACTGACAGGGTACAGGGTGCTCAATCCCACATCGCCTGGGTGTGGAAAAGGGGATGTGCTTATATGTAGTATGTTCTCTTCAAATGGTATGAGGCCTTTTGGGGTAAAATCCAAAAGCAAAATCGTGCGAGCTCAGCCCCAAAGTGGACAATATCATACCATGTGTTGGAGCGGGGTATTACAATATGAGTTGAACAATCTGATATATATACTCGAGTATATGAATACATATGTGTAAACTTGACTTGAGAATATTAAATTTGACTATATGTGAATGTGTATGATTATCATCTAGTGCAGCGATGTGCCTAATCAACTTCTGAATTTTGCATGGATGGATGGAATGAGGAAACACGTGAACAATATACATATTTATATATTCAACATATATACATTTATGTAATGACTAGATTGATTAAATTGAAAGTTGACATTGCCTTATATTGATATATATATATATATATATATATATATATAAAGTTCTGATCTGTATTGAATTTTAAATTCGAATCTATTTATTGAATTTTAATTGATGTAAATATAATAAAATATTAAACCTTATCTAGAATCTAACAGTTTGTTATTTATGTATATGTTTACATGAAAACATTAGTGGAAACCTGATTAGAATTTGAATGTATTGTTGATGATGAATGAGTTTACAACATGAATAGTGTGAACCTGAATTTCTTTCTTAACATAGAGTGTACATTTATATATATATATATATATATAAATGTTTATATATGTGCGGATATAATATAATGGTTGTTATACATATATGTGTGTACACGCGCCGCATATTGTATTTACTTATATACAAGATTGGTTTAGTCTAGTTAATGGATTAGAATTTGAAATAAAAACATATAGCATAGATTATGTGGTCTTTGGGTATGTGTGTGTGTGTATATATGATCTTTAAATTCTTGTAATCATATATACATGACGGTAAGCATCTTTGAGTTATGCACACGTGAATTTGTGAGACCTTTAGTGTATGGCCTTTACGATAGATATATACATAGATAAGATGATTGCTATATATATATATATATATATATATGTATATATATATATGTATATATATATATATATATATGCCTAGACTAAACAACTGTATTAATTAGGCATGGGTGAAGGAACTCATTAGTAACGTCATGAACAAACGTTTTTACTAAAATAATATGTATATATAAGTAGTGTACTTAATAAAAACATATTGATGGGGTTTATTTAGAACTCTTATACATGAAGTATAATATATAAGATATACCGTATAGGCACATGCACATTATAACATGTTTTCTTCTTTTTTTTGGTAATGTAAGTTAGTATATTGAAAAAGAGGGATTACAAACAAATAACCAACAAGGTTCCCTTGGAACATAACAAGTTTATCTAAACCAAAGAAAGAAAAAATAGCTAGAACAACTTTGAAATGGAATGCAGTAGTGGAGCAATTGAGGAAGTAGTATCATGGCATCAGTAGTATCCCGAGAGGAGAAGTATTTACAGAGGGGGGGTAAGGATTAGCAATGCCTAAGCAAAGCTTAGTATAGCTCAGCTCCCAATCCTATGGTCTGGTTGTTTCCTTGGAGGCTTGATGGATAAGCTTGGGAGATGCCATGCTGCTGCTAAGGCTCTTGTTGATCTGCATTCTCTGAATGAGCAACCTAGGAGCCTCAGTTTGATAATTTCAGCAATGGAATTGATAGTGATTAGAGCAGTTGAAGCTTTATCCTTGCAGATTCTTGAATTCCTTTTTTTCTAAATGAAATATACACATGCAGCCATAATAAGTATGTGTGAGAGAAACTTGAGTGAGTGGTCCCAATTGAGAGAAGCCCAGTTGAGCAAGTCGGCCAAGAGGAATCTAGGCATTGAAAGTTAAATAGATTTTGAAAATGGTTCCATATTTCAGAGCTGAAACTACATTGGAAGAACAAATGGTTGTGTGATTTTGCAGTTGCAAGACACATACAACAGGCATTAGGGGTGTAATACCCCGCTCCAACACATGGTATGATATTGTCCGCTTTGGGCCTGAGCCCGCACGGTTTTGCTATTGGGTTTACCCCAAAAGGCCTCATACCATTTGAAGAGAACATACTACATATAAGCACATCCCCTTTTCCACACCCAGGCGATGTGGGATTGAGCACCCTGCACCCTGTCAGTGTGGTAGCTCAGCCCAGTGTCTGTCTTCGCACCCGCCCACTCACACCCGTCCACAAGGGTTATTACAATCCACCCCCCTACGAGGCCCGACGTCCTCGTCGGCACACTTCCGGCTGGGTTCAGGCTCTGATACCAACTGTAATACCCCGCTCCAACACATGGTATGATATTGTCCGCTTTGGGCCTGAGCCCGCACGGTTTTGCTATTGGGTTTACCCCAAAAGGCCTCATACCATTTGAAGAGAACATACTACATATAAGCACATCCCCTTTTCCACACCCAGGCGATGTGGGATTGAGCACCCTGCACCCTGTCAGTGTGGTAGCTCAGCCCAGTGTCTGTCTTCGCACCCGCCCACTCACACCCGTCCACAAGGGTTATTACAAGGGGTAGTTTTCTTGGACACAAGGGGCTAGCAAGTGTTGAGAGTTTGCAAAGTGCAGCAAGCTATAAGATAAAGTTGTGCCTAGGTATGTGGAATTTGGTCCATATCAAGTGTGTCCAGCTCAAAGATGGTGGTGGAGGGGAGATGGTTCCCAAAGTTAGTTGAAGTGAAAAAGATTTAAGGTTCAACCATAAGAGGGAGTCAGGGTGATTTGTGTTGATTGGTGGAAGAGTTGATGAATTCCTGAGTTCAGCATCATCCTTTATAGATTTAAAGGTATGGACCAAAGACCTTCATTCAGTAATGAACATACCTTGGTGTACCTGCCTATTGTAGTGGTAAGAGTAATTGAATGAGTAACTTTCTTTTCAAGAAGACCACATTCTAGCTAAGAATCAAACTAAAGAGAAGTGGTTTTCCCATTTCCAATTTTGACAGATAAAAAAGGCCTTGCCAGACCTCTCAACTGGAGTAATTTTCTTAATGACCATAAGCAATTGGATGGGATATTGATCTCCCAAAATTTTTTCCCCTTAAGGATGACAACATTGATCCATGTAGCCCATAAATTGTTTGGGTTCTTGAATAGAAACCATATATGTTTGGTCATAGCTGCTCTATTGAGTGAGGATAGTAAAGGAAAGCCTAGACCACCACTTGATTTTTGAGTGCATACTTTAGCCTATGCAATCTTGCAATATTTTAATGAATTTTCATTGTGTGACCATAAGAATGCTCTGAAGAGTGAATTAATTTTTGCAGTTACTTTTTTGGGTAGGAGGAAGATATTCATCAAGTATAACTGCATGCTATAGAGAATTGATTTACAAAGTTAGACTTTACCAGCATATAAAAGACACTTGCTAGTCCAATGAGAAATTCTGCTCGAGATTTTGTCAACTAAAGAGTTACAATCAGTATAAGATATAACTGAGGAGATCAATGGAACACCCAGATACGTGAATGGTAATGTCCCAATGTTGAATTGTAACATGTTTGTTATAGCTAGCTATGTTGCATTAGGAAGACCAGAAAAGTATATATGACTTTTCATAGAATTGGCAGAAAAGCCTGATAGTGAGCAAAAAATGTCAAATCCCTCTTTGAGAACTTTTATAGCAGGGATGCTACCATGACTAAAGAGAAGGAGGTCATCCGTAAAGATGAGATAGGTTAATGTAATTGGTTTACATCTCCAGTGGTAGACAAAGTTTGGGCTGTCATTGGTTTGTTTGGATAGAATGAGAGAAAAAACTTCCATTGCAATGACAAAAAGAAAGGGTGATAAGGGGTCACCTTGTCTAATCCTCTAGAGCTTTTGAAGAATTCATGGTTTTTTTCATTTAATGAGATAGAGAAGGTTGGTGTGGTGATGGAAAGCTCAATCCATTTGATAAAGGTAATGAAAAATTCCATCAGTTTAAGGCACTCCAGAATGAAGTCCCAACCAAGATTATCAAATGCCCTTCTCAAGTCAATTATCTAGGAGGTGTGGAATGTTTGTGGTAACCTTTGAATAGTTCCTGAGCTAAGAAAATGTTATCTACAATTCTCCTTGACTTAATGAAAGCTGATTGTGAATGATTGATGAGTGAAAGGAGAATAGGCTTAATCTTGTTTGCAAGGAACTTGAAGAAGAATTTATATAAGATGTTGCAGCAAGCAATTGGCCTGAAGTCATGCACTGTGGAAGCATTTAGAATCTTAGGAATGAGGGTAATCAAAGTGGAATTAATTTGCTTTAGCATCTTCCCCGAAGAAAAGAAGTCTTTGATGGCCCATCTTCCATCAGAGCCAATGAAAGGCAAACTTTTCTTAAAGAAAAGAGATAAGTAGCCATCTGGACCTGGTGATTTTTCATTACCAAATGAGAATAGGTATTGTAGAATCTCCACATCAGTAAGGATAGAGGTCAGCATTTGATGGAGTGAAGGAGAGATGGGGGTTTTTATATACTGGGCTAGTAGTTGAGTTCCAAGAAAGGAATGTGATGATCCCATAAGAGAATGGAAGTGGGTTATAAAGGCTTGAATGATTTCATCCTTATTAGAACGGGTGGTTCATGTTTCATCTGTCAGGGCAAGGATTTTGTCTCTATTTTGTATGCTCTTAGCTGTTTTAAAGAAGAAGGAGGTGTTTTGGTCTCCAGCTGAAAGCCATTTGACCTTTATTTTCTATTTCCATAACTTTTCTTCACAGAGATTGAGGTGTGAATATAATTGAAAAAGTGACTTTTCAAGGGTTCTAAGGTTATGGTTAGTGGGGTTGTGGTTAAGCATGATTTGACAGGTAAAGAGTTCAGACTTGTATGAATGGACTTTGGATGAAATGTCATTATAGTCATGCCTATTCAGGTTTTTGAGAAAAGGTTTAAGAGCTTTCAGTTTTTGTGTGATTGAGAACATTGGTGAACCTGTGATGGGAATGCTCCAAGCTTGTTCAACTATGGTAAAGAAGGCAGGAATAGAGGCCAAAAAGTTAAAGAATTTAAAGGGTAATTTCCTTGTGAGAGTAGGGAGACCTAAGTTTAGAATGGCTGGACAGTGGTCAGAGATTGATTGTGGAAGAAAGTTACACTTAGAGTTAGGGAACATGGAATGCCAAAAATGATTAACTAGTGCTCTATCAAGCTTTCTAGTAATATTAGCAATGCCAAAACTTTGATTAGACCAGCAGAAAAACATACATGTGAAATTAAGATCCTCGCCCAATGTGATTGATGCACTATTTAAAATCATTCATCTTAAGAGACCATCTGGTATTGCCTCCATATTTTCCATCAATGTTTAGAGCATGTTTGGATTATGGATTCACATCAGGTTATGTTAGTGTCATATTGTGAGTATATATATCTACAAGATAATTGAAGATTGATATTGCCAAAACTTGGGTTGGGTAAAAGTATATATATTTGTATTATGTTAAATTAATATTGCACGAATTATGAATTTACTTGTGTGTTTTATGTTCTAGATTTGAAGCCCTAAGATTTTGGTGGAATTTGATGTATGTTGTAGTCAGATTTGAGGGTTTTACATTGGCGGGTCATAGACCTAAAATTACTAGGTTTATATTCTTCGTTAGGAAAAAAGATGGTGACTTTACCTTGGAGGGGCGTGAGAGAGAGTGTAGCTCACTCCAAGTGGATTTGGGGTTGAGTTTTGGCTATTTGGGTCTACTCTTCGAGATTAATTTTTGGGATAACTCTTGGGGTTCATCCGAAATAATAACATATTTAATTAATTTTTAAGTGATTTTAAATTGTGAAAAATTAGGAAAAAATATTTTTATAAATTCCAAAAATTATGAAAATTTGCAAAATAATAGGTTTTTGCATAATGAACCTAATTGTGTTGAAGTTTTGGACTTTGGTGAATCTCAAGTAGTTAACCAAATTAAAACCCGAAAAAGTTGTACTTTGGTGTACTTAATTGGAGAGTACAGAGAAACGGTAAATAGTTAGGTTTTGAAATTTTAAAGAGACCTATATTTGATGTCAAGGAATCTTCATGAATTTTGTACTTTCAATGGTTCTGTATGGTTACCATGAATGATTATTATAGTGCATAGGAACACGTTGATTGTTGATTAAAATTGTTAAATGTTACATATGTTTGATAAATCGACATAATTGGTAATCAATAGATGTTATCTAATTAGTCGGAGGTTAGTCTGGGACTAATCCAATGAGGACTTTGTTAGGCATGGTTCGGGACCGGCCTATTTGGAAAAGCATTATCCTTTTTGTATGGTCATAGGATTGAGCATACCCTTATTATGTGGACGTGGTCCGTGACCATCTGAATGAGTAGACGTACAAATCCAGCCACATGTGCGACATTCGATAGTCCAGGACTATGCGATGCACACTATTTTGTTGGTTGACCATTTAAATATGGAACGAAGGTTTTCTGTGTTTAAATTTAAGGGCGTGACAATACATGCTCCGAGTACTTGCCTGTTTGTGTGACATGCGACAATTGTTGGACTATAAGCATCGACACAAAGATAAGAGAATGAGATTGATATTGCATAAATAAGTTTTGTTCACAAACTATTTTTACTGTATCTTAATAATTCTTTGGAAGAAATCCTAAACTTTTCTTAACAATTTATACCATGATCTTTTACTTATAAAAGATTCATTTTAAAGTTAAAAAAAATATATTTTCAAATTATAAACAAATTTAAAAAGTATCTAACACATATATGTAAATGTTTGAGAAGCATTGATATTCGACATGTCAATGTTATTTTATAAAAAGTATTTATGCTTCATATGCACTATATTATCAAGATGGTACTGATAGACGTGAATGGACCACTGAATTCTTAAGTTTTTTGGAACAATGTTTAATTAAAGAGTATTGTTATTAAATTTATTTAAACTCCTAAAGAATAATTAGGGAACAGTAGCTACTGATTGAAAACAGGTATTATTTTATTCTAAAATTGCTAATTAATTATTTTCAAAATTCCAAATTTTAGTGGAAGTCAAAAAAGGGCTAGCAGAAAAGAAACGCATATGGGGACATAGAGAATGTTTGGTCTTGACTTCATGTACCCAAGTCATGACCAAACTCTTTTAAAGTTTTCTAGAATGATGAGAGTGGCAAGTGGCAAGTGGCAAGTGGCAACCAACACAGTATATAGTCTATATGCAATTGGATCAATTAAAACGGATGAAGTGCATAAAATTTATGTAATTTGGAATGGGGGTAAAAAATTCTCATCATGTTCACTTTTCTAGTTTGTATTTTGTGAAAATGAATTTTTCTGAGCTAAAAATACTCTTTAATACCAATTTTTATCCTTTTTAAATTATTTTTTCTTTCCAAACTTACATATATATATATATATATATATGTATAAATTTTAGAATGAATAGTACTTAAAAATGCAAATTTGTTTTTTTTTTTTTTTTAAATGCTGAATTTTGTTTTCTTTTTAAAGTCCTGAATTGGAAAAAAAAAGTGATGAAATGTTTTATTTTTTAAAAAAAAAAGTGCTGATTTTTTTTGTTTTTGTTTTTGAAAAACAGTGCTAAAAATTATTTTTTTATGAACAGTATTGTTCATTCTAAGATATATATATATATATATATATATATATATATAAGTTTGAAAAACAATCCAAAAATAGTAAAATTGGTATTAAAGAGTGTTTTTACCTCAGAAGGGCATATTTGCACCAAATACAAACCGCATGGAATGAAAGTGAACATAAAAAGATTTTTTTGCACACTTTTCAAATTGCAGGAAGGTTTTATACACTTTATTCCAATTAAAACTATAAAATTAAGGTAAATTACACTGACCTCCTACGAGGTCTCCTCAATATACATTGACATCCTATTTTATTTGTCAAATTATACATACATCTCTTGAAATTTTTCTTTTTGTAACACCATGTTTTCCTTCACTATCGACCGTTAATGGTCAGCACATTCAACGTTTAAATTGATAACATAAGCAAACTCCTTAAGTGCCCTTTTACCTGTTGTGAAGACGCATTTGAGCTTAATTACTCAAGCAAAACTACCAACACACCCTCCAACTATAATAATATTTTACCATTGCCATTGCTTTATTCTTTTAAGGTTCGTTTGGCTCTCTGGACTCCAATAAAGCCGATCTCAATGCTCTCTCTCTCCATGAAGTTTTAAGGTTTTTTTTCCTGAGAAAATTACTTGTAAGTACTACTTTTCAATTGTAAGGACTACTAAAAAATTTTGTTTGGATAACTAAGTCCTACTTTTAACAAATATTTCTAACTAAGTTCACAATTCTATTAACAATATTTTTTTCAACATTGCCCTTTCTCATAAATGTCTTAAATATTTTTTTAATTAACATACTAAATATAACCTTTACCTTTATTTTTTTATAATTAGTATCAATTTACAATAATAATGAGAAAGCACATAGTTTTAATTTCCACAAAAATTAGTAGTTTTTAAAATATTTAACAAGTTATTTAAATTCAATCAATTGTAATAAACATAAATATTAAAACACGCTAAAAAGTTTCACAATTTTTTTCGATGAGGCGTATTTATGTACAATTTTGTAATTTTTTTCACTTTTTTCTATTTATATTGTTTACAAATATGTAATTTCAAGAATTAAAAGTAATTTTATTTAAATTTAATACTATGTTACACATACAGACATACATATATATGTATATATACATTTAAAGTTTATCAAGATGCTATAAATCTTTTTCTTGAATAATTTTATATAAGAATGACATTAATGATATTTCTATAAAATAGGACTCTATTAGTAGAAAACCAATGTGAGTGAAATTATGAACTTAATTGAAAATAGTAGCTAAAAGTATGACTTAGTTATCTTAACAAAAATTTTTAAAGATTTTTTAGTCCAACTAAGTGTTAAGTACATTGATATATATATATATATAATAAAACTATTTAATGCAATAAGGTAATATAATAAGTTTATTTCCTCATCTTTTCATCTACGAGAATATAATACATATATAAATGGAATTGTTGCCGCATCAATACAGTACATCTTAGGTTTTGGACTTTGAAACTTTCAAACAAAACCCGAATAGAGACAACGCAAAAGGAAAAAATTGATGATGGAAATAAAATTATCGCTCGTGTTGATAAGGATTTTGGTGATTCTTGATTTTGAGTTGAATTATTTGATCTCAGAAAGTTTTGAGTGAGTGGGAGAGAGAATCTAAGGGGCTTATGGATTTTAGACCAATTTACAGAGTGAGGAAGACATCTCCTTCAATTGGTATAAGAAGATTGTTACAGCTGTTGGTTAAGTTTGTTAGCTGGTTTAGTGTGCTTAGTTGTAATTGTTTTGTTGTGAGCTGGATGTGAGCTGTTATTCTTAGCTCCTAACAGTCATGTATATATAAACTTGTTTGTATAGCTTTTAGTCAATACAATGAAAATTTTATCCAATACTCTGTTTTCTTCTTTTTGTATTATGGTATCAGAGCTCAATTGCCTTCGCTGTGCTTCGCAATTTCTTCATGTTTCTCTATTCTTTTGTTCATCATTTCTAGCAATTTTCTTCTTCGATTCTCTTTGATTTTTTGGTTGGATCATGGCTCGTGGAGGGGCTGCTCAAGGAAGCAACAATGGAGGAAATCATATTAATACAGGCAAAACGATTGGAGTCAATACTGAGAATCAATTTGCTGCTTTCAATTCTTCAGATCATCCAGATCGTTAGCTTGTTGATGATTCTAATAGTCCATTCTATCTATCCAATGGAGATCACCCTGGTTTGAGCCTTGTTTCTACTCCTCTAATAGGTAGTAATTACAATTCTTGATCTCGTGCCATGACTATGGCTCTAATAGCAAAGAATAAAATGTGTTTTGTCAATGGTTCTGTTTCTAAACCTGAAATTGATGATCAAGCAGATAATTCTTGGTCTCGATGCAACAATATGGTGATGTCTTGGACCTTGAATGTTGTGTCTAAAGAGATAGCTGATAGTATCATGTATGTTGATTCTGCTGTTGATATGTGGAATGATCTACGCGATCGGTTCAGTCAAGGAAATGGTCCTAGGATCTTTCAATTGAAACAACAAATTCATGCTCTTACTCAAGGATCACTAGATGTGAGTAGTTATTTTACTAAACTCAAGATTCTTTGGGATGAATTGAGGGATTTTAGACCCATTCCTACTTGTTCTTGTGGAGCTATGAAAGATTTATTAGATTGCCATAATCAAGATTATGTTCTACAGTTTCTTATGGGGCTTAATGAGTCTTTTAGTCATATAAGAGCTCAAATTTTAATGTCTGAGCCTTTGCCACCTATAAACAAAGTTTTCTCACTGGTTATACAAGAAGAAAGACAGAGGAGTGTTGGTTTTTCAGGTTCTAATGTACCTCCTATATCTGCTACTTTTGGGATTGCTTCTAGCAGTTACAACAGTTATAAAGGGAAGAAGGAGAAGCCTCTTTGTACCTATTGTGGATTTCACGGTCATACAGTTGATAAATGTTACAAGAAACATGGTTACCCACCAGGATTCAAACCTAAAGGATAGCCTAATGATCAATCTAATCACTCTTCCTGGAAATCACATGCTAATCAGCATAATTGGAAGCCTCGTGCTAATCAAACAAACTTGGCCAAGGATCCTATTTCAGACATTACTGCTAATTCTTCATTCTTGGGTGGATTTTCTGCCAATCAATGCCAACAATTGATCTCATTGCTTAGCAATCAACTCCAGAGTCTTCCTACTAAGACACAAGAACAACAGCAGCAACCCGTTGTGTCTAACTTCACTGGTACACACTCTTTTATACCAGATAATGCTTGGATTCTTGATTCTGGTGCAACTCATCATATATGCCATGATATAAAATTTTTTGTTTCCTTTGATGCTAATATGACTGCAACTTATGTTATGTTACCCACTGGCCATAATGTTTCCATTCTCAAGATAGGAACTGTTCGTCTAAATGACAATATCATTCTTGCCAAAGTGTTCTATGTTCTGACTTTCAAATATAAATTGATATCTGTTAGTTCCCTTACTAGCAGTTTATCTTGTTCTATTACTTTTTATGCTGATAAATGCTTGATTCAGGACACTACTCAGAGTAGGACGATTGGGATGAGTAAGAAGTTTGGAAATCTTTACTTTCTTGATCTTGCAGATTCCAAATCAGCTTTTATTCCTCATTGTAATGTTTCCTCTGTTTTGTCCACTGCAACCTTATGGCATTATAGACTAGGACATCCATCTTGTATAGTTACTCATTGTTCAAATAACATTCCTATTTTCAATGTTAGGAATGACAAGTCTTTTCATTGTAATATCTGTCATCTTGCTAAATAAAGGCGATTGCCATTTGTATCAAATAATAGATTCTCGGCTTCTTCATTTGATCTTCTACATATAGATACTTGGGGCCCTTTCCATACAGCCTCTGTTGAAGGTTATAAGTACTTTCTAACTATTGTGGATGATTATTCACGTTTTACTTGGATCTCTCTTCTAAAAACAAAAGGTGATGTGCAGAATGTTATACCGGCTTTTTTTTAATATGGTCAAGACTCAATATTGTTGTAATATCAAAGGCATTCGTTCTGATAATGTAAAGGAATTCAATCTTACTGAGTTTTATCAATCTCATGGTGTTATTCACTATCACTCCTGTGTTGAAAGGCCACAACAGAACTCAGTAGTTGAGCGAAAACATCAACATTTGCTGAATGTAGCTCAGGCTCTTCTTTTTCAGTCTGGACTTTCTTTGACTTACTGGAGTGATACAATTCCCACTGCTGTTCACTTGATTAATAGATTGTCGTCACTGAATTTACACAATAAATCCCCTTTCGAGTTGTTGAATCATAAGTCTCCCTCTTATTCACATCTCAGATCATTTGGGTGTCTTTGCTATACATCCACTTTGTTAAGTAAGAGGGATAAATTTTCTCCTCGTTCTCGGGCTTGTGTCTTGGTTGGTTATCCCTTTGGGATGAAACCTTATAAGTTACTAGATTTGGAGTCCAATAGGACCTTTACTTCTTGAGATGTTGTGTTTCATGAGACTTTGTTTCCTTTGGCAGTCAAGGTTTTTGCTTCTAATGTTGGTTTCTTATTTTCTGATTCAGTCTTGCCAATTCCTCTTTTAGACTCTTCTCCAAATTTTAATTCCACTCCTCAGTCTTCTGTCTCCACTCCTTCTACTGATTCTTCTACTACTCCTCTTTCTTTTATTCCTTTTGGTGATTCTTCCTCTACTCCAGCTTGTCTACCTCGGTCTAGAAGAGTCATCAAGACGCCTAGCTACTTACAAGATTTTCATTGTGGTTCTGTTATAAAATTAGTTGCTGGACATTCTTCTCCTCCTTATCCACTTTCTAGTGTGCTTTGTTATGACAAGTTAAAGGGTGATTTTAAGGCTGCTGTGATGTCAATTTCCAGTATGTTTGAACCTCAAGCATATACTCAAGCTTGTGGGATACTCGAGTGAAAACAAGCTATGTCCGATGAATTAAAGGCCTTGGAGCTTAACAATTCTTGAACTGTTGTTTCTTTGCCTGTTGGTCATCATGTAATTGGCTGTAAGTGGGTTTACAAACTAAAACTGAAGGCGGATGGTTCTATTGAATGCCACAAAGCTCGATTGGTTGCTAAAGGGTATACTCAACAAGAAGGTGTTGATTTCTTTGATACTTTTGCTCCTGTGGCTAAGTTAGTCACTGTGAAGTTCTTGCTTGCTCTTGCTTCTATTCATGGTTGGTTTCTACATCAACTTGATGTGCATAACGCCTTCTTACATGGGAATTTGTTTGAGGAGGTGTATATGACTATACCTCAAGGGTATAGTCCTAAGGGGGAGACTGGTTTGCCACCTCGTGCTGTTTGCAAGTTGAACAAGTCCTTATATGGCTTGAAACACGCATCAATGCAGTGGTATGCCAAGTTTTCCACTGCTTTACTTGAAGAAGGTTTCCTACAGTCAGCCACGGATCATTCTCTATTCATAAATAGTACAGGTTCCATTTTTGTGGCTTTACTTGTATATGTTGATGATATCTTAATTGCCAACAACAATAATTTGGCAGTTCAAGACTTGAAGAGTAAGCTGGCCATTAGATTCAAGCTGAAAGACCTTGGCCCTTTACGATTTTTTCTTGGTTTAGAAGTGGCTCGAACTGCAAAGGGTATTTTTGTTTCGCAAAGGCCATATGCCTTACAATTGCTTGCTGATACAGGTTTTTTGGACTGTAAACCTGCATCTACGCCAATGAAACCCAATTTAAAGCTTAGTCAAGATGATGGTGATAAGTTTAATGATGTTTCTCTTTATAGAAGGCTTATTGGAAAATTGTTGTATCTCACCATAACAAGACCAGACTTGTCCTATGCTGTAAATAGGCTTAGTCAATTTTTAGGCAAGCCTAGAGTACCACATTATAAAGCAGTCCAAAGGGTGTTACAGTATGTGAAGGCTACTCTAGGCCAAGGATTGTTTTTCCCTTCTAAAACTGATACATGTTTGAGAGCCTATGCTAAAGCTGATTTACCTTCACCAAAGGATGTACAACTCAAAGTTTTTTCAAATGCAGATTGGGGAAGTTGTCCAGATACGAGAAGGTCTATTTCAGGTTTTTGCATTTTTCTTGGGGATTCTTTGATCTCTTGGAAGTCCAAGAAGTAGGGTACAGTTTCAAGATCTTCTGCAGAAGCAGAATATAGGTCTATGGCCAATGCTTGTTGCGAATTGACATGGCTGCTATATTTGTTGAAAGAATTTAAGGTGGAACATTCCAAACCAGCTCTATTGTATTGTGATAATCAAGCTGCTCTTCACATTGCAGCGAATCCAATCTTTCATGAACGAACTAAACATATAGGGATTGATTGTCACTTAGTTCGTGAGAAGATTCAAGCAGGGACTTTGAAGACTATGCATGTTTCTTCTAAAAATCAACTAGCTGATATCTTCACTAAGGCTTTACATCCTACTCACTTCAATGAGCTGATTGGCAGGATGGGACTTGTGAACATATATAGTCCATCTTGAGGGGGAGTATTAAGAAGATTGTTACAGCTGTTGGTTAAGTTCGTTAGCTGTTGGTTAAGTTTGTTAGCTGGTTTAGTGTGCTTAGTTGTAATTGTTTTGTTGTGAGCTGGATGTGAGCTGTTATTCTTAGCTCCTAACAGTCATGTATATATAAACTTGTTTGTATAACTTTCAGTCAATACAATGAAAATTTTATCCAATACTCTGTTTTCTTCTTTTTGTATTATTTGGGTTTTGTAAAATCTGAGGGGATTATAAGAAAGTATCCGCGAATTAGCAAATATTTGACAAGACAACGTTGTTTTATAAAAGTATTTGTGCTTCATAGGCACTGGATTATCAAGATGGCTGCTGATGAATGTGATTAGACCGTTAAATTCCCAAGTATTAGAATGATATGTAATTAAAGAGTATCGGTATTAAATTTATTTAAACCCTAATGAATTATTAGGGGACAATAGTCACCACAATGAATTTACATATATAAAAGTCTGCTGAAAGTTGGTTTAAAATCAAAGCACGCATCGAGCCTTCAGTATTATTTTATCCTAAAATTTTTAATTAATTATTTTTAAAATAATTAATTTTAAGGTTGGCGGAAAAGAAATTGACTGAATTTACCATATTTTATTTTATTACTTAAAGTCAGAGAATGTGTGGTCTTGACTTTAAGAAATAAACTAAAATGTCCATACTTAAAACGAACTGTAGACATTAAAAAATTACATGATGGACCCAAAATAGGTTCATCATGTAATTGAAGTCTAGACCCACCACAAATAAATGGGTCATGGACTGATCCAACTTATCTAAAAACGTTCAATCCCACTTGAAAATGGGTCAAATGGATATATATATCATCAAAGATAATTATTATGTATATATTAGATAATTATCACAATGATCATAAATGATATTTATAGAATAATTACCAGAAGAAAAGAAAGTTACAAATCTACCCTTCCAAGAAGTCTATAAATAGAGGTAAAAGGTGAAGAGAAGAAGGGGGAGGAGACTCTGACATAATACTGAAGCTCTGTCAAACTTTGCCTTCAATAAACACTTGAACTTCTGAAAACATACGCTCATCTAACCTTTAAAGCTTTGAAGAAGAATAACAACAAGCACATTCAAAGTCATGCCGTTCTTCCTCCACGATTCAACAAATTCAAAGAATCATCAACAAGATTGTTCGAGATCAAGCTTCTTCAGCCCTCAATCAGAAATTCTCACCAGTTTTCTTCAATAACAAACACTTAAGAGAAATCTTAACAACCTAATTTAAGATCAAGCTCCAGTAGCCCTTGAATCTGGACGAGAACCAGAAGAATCTTTGAGAAAGCCGAAACCCTAAAGGAGAAGAACAACAAGCACATCATCCATGTATCATTCTTCACCAAAGTTTTAATTCGATTCAAGATCAAGCTCCAGCAGCCCTTGAATTCGGATCATCAAGGAGATCGAATCAAAGGAATTTATCTTTCTTTTGTAAAGATCTACAGAGATTTGTAACTCATATTTCTCGAAATTAATATATTTGATATATTTGTCTACGTGTTTTGATTTTATTTCTAGACTCAAAATTTGTGTGTACACGAACTTTTCAATGTATATATATTGTAAAACAGTGTATCATACAATAGTTCAGGGTGGTATAATACTATTTTGTGATAGTTCATAAAATTTTATGCACTTTTGTCATGTATATATTTGAATTCGAAGTTCTATGAATTGGATTATTTTTTCTTTTGTTTAGAAGGGCAAGTCTATGTTGGTCATTTCAGTTTGAGCCATGATGTAATACCCCGCTCCAACACATGGTATGATATTGTCCATTTTAGGCCAGAGCAGCACGGTTTTGCTCTTGAGTTTTACCCCAAAAGGCCTCGTACCATTTGAAGAAAACATACTACATATAAGCACATCCCCTTTTTCACACCCAAGCGATGTGGGATTGAGCACCCTATACCCTGTCAATATGGTAGCTCAGCCTAGTGTCTGTCTTCGCATCTGCCCACTCACACTCGTCCACAAGGGTTACTATCATGGTTGTTAAAATCGCGATTTGGATCGTAGAATCGTACGATTCTACGATCCAAAATGTTAAAAACGCATTGAATCGTTGTAGGGTCGTTTTTTGTGTAGAAATGGAGTAGAATCGGTAGAATTAGGAGTTGAATCGTAGAATCGTACGATTCTGTACAATTCTACCAATTCTACAAAATCCAATTTTTGGCTCTTTTTGTTGGGTTTCTGGAGTTCTGGGCCTTTTGGGTTAAAATTTTAAAAACTTAAAATGGGTCAAAGACTCAAATACAAAGCCCAAAGTCCAAACAAGCCTCCTCGGTTTGGGCCCAAACAACCTTACAGATTATATAATATACATACAACATACTTACATAATACATGTATAGTTATAACTTATAATATTCAAGAAGCCCCATTCGAAGAACAGAAGAAGCCCCATTTGAAGAACGGAAGAAGCCCTAGAATCTACGACGACTGTCAATGACTCGAAGTCAAAGACTGGCGGCGACTCGAAGACTTGCGATGTGCGATCGGCCACTCACTTTGACTCCTTGACTTGCGATCGGCCATTCTCGCTTCTCACTGTTGAGTGTCGATGACTCGAAGCCCCATCGAAAGTTTCTCTTTTCTTTCTTTTGGAAGTCTTGAAGATTTGCGATACTCCGACATTGTCCAGCAACACCGAGCGGCAAGGTCTCTCACTCTTAGGCTCAGCTCTCTGTTCACTTCCGGTGTGGTTCAGCAAAGGTACACAACTAACGGTACACATTTGATTTCTTAGCTCTCTGTTTTCCAGTCTCCACTTCTCTCCTCTCTTTTGATTTTGCAAGTCTTTTCTTTTTTGAGTTTTGATTTTGCAAGTTTTAATTGGACTTGTGTTGGTACTTTTGAAGTTGCCATTTTCGATTTTCTATTTCCATTAATTTGGTCCATGGTTACCCATCAGTTATCTTCAATTGATAACTAGATTTTCTAAAAATTATTGATGAATTAAATCTATAAGGATTGTTTCCAAGTCGTCTCTACATGTGACAAATATCAGTTATCTTGTTGAAGTTCTATGATAGGAATAAATCAATTTAAAGAAGAAAAAAATAATTCTGAATTCAGAAAATTTATGTGTTAAATAGATTTTTATCTTCTTGCACTTACATTTTTTTTTGGTTGAGATTTTCCAGTTTGAGTTGTTTTCAATTAATTTTTTTGATTGGAAAATAAAGTTTTCATGATTATCATATTATAATATGAACAATAAAATTTTGTTTTAATCCTAATTTTATATTCGTGTTCCGTTTTTACGAAGGCAAAAGGCTTTCGTGTTTTGTTTGAAAACGGAAGGGAAAGGATAAGACAACGAGGGAAAAGAATAGAAGTGACCACGGATTGAACGAGATTGGTTTAGACATCAAATCTAATATGATTCGTGGTTTACAGATCGCTAAAAATTGAAACTGGTCTGATCCCAGGGGAAGGCCCAATCTGAACTATATCAATCCATGAAATTATAGATTAAATCGGATTGGTTTTACAAATTAGACTCGTTCTAAATAGTTCAATATTATTATTTTTCAACCATGACAGAATATCAAATCTTTAATTATGGCCGAATTTGTATTTCATTCTCACTGAAATTTGGCCGTTTAGAACAAGCCGTGGTCACTAAATTTAGAACTGGGACCAACCATCTTTAAATGTAACCAATTTCAAGAAACAACTAAAATGAAAAAAACAGTAGACACTAAACCAACAATGTCAGATTATTAGTTTCAGCAGCCTCTATCATTAACGCAACAGCGTTTAACCAACAACCAACAGCATAAGAATTGGATTGACGGATTAAATGAACGCTCCTAGAGAGGAGAGGTTTATCAACTCCCTTAAATCACTAAGCTCTTAGAGAGGAGAGGTTTATCAACTCCCTTAAATTACTGTACTTGCAAAAAGTTTGTGACTATCCATTTTGCTCCCGTCAACGAGTGAAATTTTGTTTTAATCTCTCTTTTATATTGATGTTTCATTTTTAGGAAAACAAAAGGCTTTCATGTTTTGTTTGGTAATGGGAAGGGAAAGGAAAAGACAACGAGTGAGAGGCGAGGTTTATCAACTCCTTAAATCACTATACTTGCAGAAAGTTTGTGACTATCCATTTTGCTCCAATCAACAAGTGAAATTTTGTTTTAATCTTTCTTTTATATTGATGTTCTATTTCTATGAAGACAAAAGGCTTTCATGTTTTGTTTGGAAACGGGGAGAGAAAGGAAAAGACGAGGGAGAGGAAAGGTTTATCTGTAAGAATTTTGGGCTTTCATTACTTATTATTTCCTAATTAAAAATTCGGATTGATGATTGAGACCAAATAGAGAATTACCGGATACCCTATACAGATGTGATTATAAATATTTATTGGGTTACGGTGTACCTTAGAAGCCATTTCATCATGTGATTAGTGATATGGATAAAGGGATATATATATGTACGTATATGTTTACCTATAAAGAGAGATAATGGTAACTTTAGTTACCATGATCTAGAGGTAACGTAAAGATAGTCTGATCGTTTCCTTGATGGGAGGGACACTTTCAGATATTTATTATATATATAGCTTGGTCCCCACTCTCACACAACACGCTCAATTACGGTTAGTCTTGCCCCATTGAATAGACGTGAGTTAAGGGTAGAGAGTGGAAGAACAAGTTAGCGGTGTTTCTCTGATTTCAGACTTCCTTCTCGATCTAGCAATGGCTTCTGCAGGTATGTTTACTTTCTCAATAGATATCAGTGTTATAAGAGTTTGTATGACTTTCCTATTTTGAATTGCATGTGGTATCAGAGCCAAATCATACACATCTTATGACCAATATATGTTAAATATATACTGAGTTTTTATAACTAAAAGTCTTAGTTATATTTTTTAATTGATTGCTTGCAATTTCTTTTAAATAATTATTTATTATAATATGAAATCGGTAGAATATGCCTATATAAAGATATAATGAATATGATGCATAGAGGAACCAACCTATTATTTGTCGTGTTTGGTTTCTTTTCTGTTGTGATTTTATATTTGGGCTATACTACTGTTATTTGAGTTTTATGTCATATATTAGTCGATCTAAATTTAAAAAGGTGCTAGATTTATACCCTTAAAATATGCCATCTTTTCGTTAAAATACAATTTACGATTGTTAAGATAAATGTCCCAAAACCAATGTCGATCTCTGAAATTGTTTAGATAGCTCTTGACTGTGATTAACAATTGATTGACAATTTTATCTTGTTCTAAGAAAATTTTATGAGATTGATTGAATGTTCTACCAAAGTGGCTCAGTCATGAAATCTGTAGGATTTTCTTAGTTCAAGGATTATACAGATCAAAATTGCATTTTTGGTTATAACGAATAATAATCCACCCAAAGTAGATTTTTATTTGGTTCAATTCAAAAATGGCACATTGCAATATATAAAATGTAAAATTTGTGAAAACTTTTTCTTGCCCAAAGGTGTTGAAGTTTTTTTTTTATATATAAATTTTACATGTTATATATTGGTTTTGTGATAAAGTTTTAGATTACTGCATATTATATTTCGACCCAAAGGAGAGATATAATAATGCCTTCAGTTTTATGGACTTGACTCTATTGCTTAAATTGAGTATTTTTATTTGCTTCCGCAGTTATGAATGCTACTGTAAATACTCATTTTTCTTCCATCGAGACCTTGACTGGTACCAACTTTAAGAAATGGAAACAAGACCTTGAGATTGTTCTTGGGTTGATGGATCTTGACTTGGCATTAAGGGAAAATGAACCTTCCAAACCAACCGAAGATAGCTCTAGTAAGGATAGAGCAAAATATGAGAAATGGGATAGGGCTAATCGCATGTGTCTCTTAATTATAAAGAGATCTATGTCTGACACCATTCGTGGTGGAGTCCCTGAGTGCGATAGTGCAAAACAATTCTTAGATGTTGTGGGACAGAAATTTTTAGAGTCAGATAAGGCTGAAACTGGAAACCTAATGAATAGTTTGACAAGTATGAGGTTCGATGGTAATGGGAGTGTACGTGAGTACATCTTGCGGATGATAGATATAGCAAATAAGCTTAAATCCTTAGATGTTCCTATTTCTGATCCTTTCCTTGTTCACTTGGCTCTCAACTCTCTTCCACCCCAATATGGGCAACTTAAGGTGACCTATAATGCTCAACGAGAGAAATGGGAGTTGAATGAACTGATTTCTATTTGTGTCCAGGAAGAAGAAAGATTTCGCCGTGAAAAAAGTGAGAATGTTAATATTGTGTACCATGGGCAGGGTAAAAGGCGTTATAATTATAAACCCAAATCATCTCATAAGAACCCTACCAAGAACACTGTCCCGCCCAATGTACCCCAAGGCTTCAAACCAAACAAGAATGAGGTTACGTGTTTCTTTTGCAAAAAGAAGGGTCATATGAAGAAGGAGTGTCGTAAATATAAAGCTTGGCTTGAAAAGCAAAACGGTAAACCTCTTGTCTTAGTTTGTTTTGAGTCTAGCTTAATTGATGTCCCTTCTAATTCTTGGTGGATTGACACTGGATCTTCTATTCATGTCACTCATTCTTTGCAGGGCTTCATAAACAGGAGGGCACCAAATAAAGATGAAGTAAATGTGTTCGTAGGAAATGGCATGAAAGTTGCAGTCGAGTCCATAGGAGTTATTAGGCTTGAGTTAGAGTCTGGTTTTTCTTTAGATTTGGTAGATGCAGTTTATGTACCTTCCATGAGAAGGAATTTAATTTCAGTGTCTAAGCTTGTTATGTCTGGATATTCTTTCCAATTTAATAAAAGTGGTTTTAGTTTGTTTCATCATTCTAGTACAATTGGCAATGGTTTTTTGTAACTGTGTTCAATCCTGTGTAGCTTTAAGTGTGGAGAATAATGTTGGAGAAAAACGCGTGCATCTTAATGAAAATTCATTTATGCTTTGGCATAAACGATTAGGTCATATTTCTAAGGAAAGAATTGAACGCTTGATAAAAGAAGATATCCTTCCTCCACTGGATTTTGGTGTTTGCATTAACTGCATAAAAGGAAAGTTTACTAATTTTAGAAAGAAGAGTTCTAATCGTAGTCAACAACTTTTAGAAATCATTCATACAGACATATGTGGCCCGTTTCCTATAACAACTATAGGTGGACATCGTTATTTTGTAACTTTCATTGATGACTTCTCACGTTATTGCTATATTTTCCTATTATCAGAAAAATCTAGTGTTATTGATGTCTTTAAAATCTTTAAGGTTGAAGTTGAAAATCAATTGGATAGGAAAATCAAAATTGTAAGGTCCGATCGGGGTGGGGAATATTATGGTAAATACGATGAGTCTGGTCGCCATCCAGGTCCTTTTGCTAAATTTCTTCAAGAGTGTGGTATAGTTGCTCAATATACCACTCCTGGGACGCCTGAACAAAATGGGGTAGCAGAAAGGCGTAATCGTACCCTAAAGGATATGGTGCGAAGTATGATTTGTATGTCTTCCTTACCTGATTTTTTATGGGATGAAGCTATTAAGACTGCCAATTATATTTTGAATAGGGTTCCTAGTAAAGCAGTTCCCAAAACTCCTTTTGAGTTGTGGACGGGTAGTTAACCCAGTTTAAATCACCTTCACATTTGGGGATGTAAGGCTGAAGCTAGAATCTATGCTCCGCAAGAAAAGAAGTTAGATCCTAGAACCATTAGCTGTTATTTTATTGGGTATCCAGATAGGTCTAAAGGCTATAAATTCTACTGTCCCAATTCAGGCACTAAGATTGTTGAGACTAATCGTGCTAAATTCATAGAAGACTTTGATTTTTGTGGGAGTGCAGATTCTCACAGGTTTAACTTGGAGGAAGAGTCTACCATTGTTCCTATTACTACTACTCCCATGGTGGTTGTGGATTATGATATTCCTATTGAACATAGAAATACTGACACTCATGAGATACAACCAGTGGTTAATCAAGAGTTTGCACAACCTGAACAACAACAACCAGTGGTTAATCAAGAGTTTCCACAACCTGAACAACAAATTCAACCGACTCAAGAGATACCAGTGATAAGATCTCAAAGAATTAGGAGGTCTGCTCTACCTCAAGATTTTGTTGTTTATTTGCAGGAATGTGATTTTAGTATTGGAGATATGGATGATCCAGTTAGCTTCACTGAAGCAGTCTCTAGTCTACAATCTAACAAATGGTTAGAAGCTATGGAGGCTGAATTAGAGTCAATGAGCAGCAATAATGTTTGGGAACTTGTAGATGCACCTCGAGGTTTCAAGCCAATAGGTTGCAAGTGGGTGTACAAAACTAAGAAAGATTCCAGTGGTAACATAGAACGTTATAAGGCAAGATTAGTTGCAAAGGGTTTTACACAAAAGGAAGGGGTCGATTACAATGAGACTTTTTCTCCTGTGTCTTCAAAAGACTCCTTTAGAATTGTAATGGCTTTAGTGGCACACTATGACCTAGAATTACATCAAATGGATGTCAGAACAGCATTTTTGAATGGGAATCTTGACGAGGAAATGTACATGATGCAGCCTGAAGGGTTTGAAGATAGGGGAAAGAAGCATATGGTGTGTAAGTTGAAGAAATCCATATATGGCTTGAAACAAGCATCGAGGCAATGGTATTTGAAATTTGATTGTGTGGTGACATCTCATGGTTTTGTTGAGAACACAGTTGATGAGTGCATATACCTCAAGGTTAGTGGGAGTAAATTTATCTTTCTTGTGCTTTATGTAGATGACATCTTGTTAGCAAGCAGTGACGTAGCTTTACTTTTAGAAACCAAAACTTTTTTATCGCAAAGTTTTGATATGAAAGACCTTGGTGAGGCATCATTTGTTCTGGGTATAGAGATTCATCGAGACAGGTCTCGTAGCTTGTTAGGACTATCACAAAAGGCCTATATTGATCGTATACTTAAAAGATTTAATATGGCTACTTGTTCATTGGGAGAGGTTCCCATTGGGAAGGGTGATAAACTCAACAAAGAACAGTGTCCTAGAAATGATATAGAAAAGGAAATCATGAAGAATAAGCCTTATGCTTCTGTTGTGGGAAGCCTGATGTATGCTCAAGTGTGCACTCGTCCAGATATAGCCTTTGCGGTTAGTGTGCTTGGAAGGTTTCAAGCTAATCCTGGTTCTGAGCATTGGGTAGCTGCAAAGAAAGTTTTACGTTATTTGCAAAGAACCAAGGATTTTATGCTCACTTATAGTAAGAGTGATAATCTTGAAGTGATAGGATATGCAGACTCAGATTTTGCAGGGTGTCCTGATGATATGAAATCAACTTCTGGTTACATATTTATGTTGACTGGAGGTGCTATTTCATGGAAGAGCGTTAAACAATCCTGCATTGCTTCATCTACTATGCAAGCTGAGTTCGTAGCCTGTTATGAAGCCACTGCTCAGGCTATTTGGTTAAAGAACTTTATTAAAGGTATTCGTATAGTAGATTCAATTATGAAACCCATAAAGATGTTTTGTGATAATAGTTCTGCAGTATTTTATTCCAAGAACAATAAGAGGTCTTCTGGTTCCAAGCATATGGATATTAAGTACTTGCTTGTAAGGGAGAAAGTGAGAGAAGAACAGATAGTGATTGACCACATAGAAACTAAAGCAATGGTAGCAGACCCACTAACTAAAGCCTTACCTATTGGGTTATTCAAGAATCATATAATTAGCATGGGTTTGGTGGATTCTTTTGATGTACTTGGATAGTGGGAGTTTATTATTTTATTTGTTCTTATTTTATAGCATTCATAAAAACTTTTGTAGTATTCTTTTTATGGATATTTGGTAGCTCATAAAGTTTGGAGCATTACTTTTAATTCATGAATATTCTCTTTGTGCACATATGGTATTATGAATTGTTTAAATCCTGTGAGGAGATATAAAGTTTAAAAGACTACATTTGCATTCAGTATACAGTTATTAGCTGAATTTTTTCATACCTAATGTCATAAGGTTATTACAGACATAAAGATGAAAGGTATGGTTGTCTTGCATTAAAGACATGCAGGCTTCGAGTTTGAAGCATAAGGGGTTTTGAGAAAAACCATAAAGTTGGACCGATATGGATATAACATAAATAATCACATAAAGATGTTATTTTCCATGTATTCCATATTTGTCGGGGATCCATGTGGATAATGGTGCTAGTGTTGTGATCATGGATGGTCATGTATGATTATATGTACATAAACTGCTATGGTTCGCATTGGTACTATTATTTGACAGGATCTTGAACTAAGGTATTTTCATATTTGGTTTCTGTGGCCATTTAAGTTATCCAATCCGAAAATTTTATTTTATATATATATATATATAATTTTTTTTTTTAAAACAAAAGTTCATATAATTAATGTTTGCCCAAGTGGGAGAATGTAAGAATTTTGGGCTTCCATTACTTATTATTTCCTAATTAAAAATTCGGATTGATGATTGAGACCAAATAGAGAATTACCGGATACCCTATACAGATATGATTATAAATATTTATTGGGTTACGGTGTACCTTAGAAGCCATTTCATCATGTGATTAGAGATATGGATAAAGGGATATATATATGTACGTATATGTTTACCTATAAAGAGAGATAATGGTAACTTTAGTTACCATGATCTAGAGGTAACGTAAAGATAGTCTGATCGTTTCCTTGATGGGAGGGACACTTTCAGATATTTATTATATATATAGCTTGGTCCCCACTCTCACACAACACGCTCAATTACGGTTAGTCTTGCCCCATTGAATAGACGTGAGTTAAGGGTAGAGAGTGGAAGAACAAGTTAGCGGTGTTTCTCTGGTTTCAGACTTCCTTCTCGATCTAGCAATGGCTTCTGCAGGTATGTTTACTTTCTCAATAAATATCAGTGTTATAAGAGTTTGTATGACTTTCCTATTTTAAATTACATTATCAACTCCCTTAAAGCACCATATTTACATAAACTTGGTGACTATCCATTTTGCTCTAAACAAACAAGTGAAATTTGTTTTAATCTTTCAGTTCACCTAGTAATTAATAAAATGCTCTTTCCTTTCATTTCTTTCCACCTTGTCTTCAGACAAAATGAAGAGTACGTTACCAAAATGCTCTTTTGTTTTCCGCTATTTTGGTGGGTAATTTGTAATTCGCAGAGGAACATCTGAAACTAACTTATGTGGTTACACAGATGAGGTTAATTAGCAATATAAACGGGAAGTACAAGTAAAGACTTATTTCAATTCACAATTGTTTTGAGAGAAATACTAGCGACAGTCACAATTTGATGCCTGTAATCGTTTTTTCCAACAACTTTTTATTTGTGCCTCAATATAATAATCTTGGGACTCACAAATAAATATATGTAAACATTAACCAAGAGAAAGAGCCCTAACAAAACAAACACAACCAAAAGATAATCCTACCAAGGGTGTATCTTATCTAAAACAATCTCTTCCTTCCGATTAATAGAAGGCCATCTTATAATAAATTTAAAAGAGAGTCCTACCAATATATATATAGATATATATATATATATAAGAACGGTTGTTTAGTCATGTATTTGTTCCTTTCTATTTGGAAGCTGATTTTAAAAGCAAACGAAATTGAGACATTCTGGATTGATATTGAAATACAACATTGCATATAAGAAGAAGAAGGAGGAGAAGAAGAAGAAGAAGGTGATAATTTCAAAGGAGTCAATATTAAAGCTGAAAAAAGTCAAAATTCATTGCAAACTCAAGCCAGAGGAAAAGACAGAGGTGGTCCAAAGTTAATTCTAACTCCTCATATTTAATTTGCAAATCACTGCCGCATCAATCTAAAAGATTTTCAATATAGATGCACTATATGCAAAATTCCAAAAAATAAAATTAAAAAAAAAATCAGAAAGAGATTGTTGGTATAAAGAACAGGACAAAAATGACGAAGAGAGTGACGAAGCACATTTTCATGAAGAAAAAGAAGAGAACCATTTACTGAAGCACATTTTGTCTTGCTATTTTTACGAAAGATGCCACTTTGAAAAAGTGTGAAAAAATCAAAATTTTGAATTTTTTTTAAAGGTGATTATCACCTAAGTCACATAATTCTTTTAAATAGGCATCATTCTTATGTTTCGTACTCATTCTTGCTTCACCACATATAGAATTTGTCACTTTCACGTTGTTGCTCTCATTTTGTCTGACTTAGGTTATCACTCTCTGTTGTGGCATATAACTAAATTTTGACATTATTTTACACTTTGTGCTTAATTTGTTTAAATTTTTATCATTAGATCGGGTAATGACTCCAAATTAGAGAGAAGTGATATGTAACACGGAAGATTTGATATATAGACAAACTCAATAATGAATTCTTAATTATATAGCTTGGTAGAAAAATCAACATAACCACAACTGCTATCATATCCATCCCTCATTATTAATGATAATGATAATGATAAGAAGGAAAAAAAAAGGGTTATTCTTCTCAAAACAATGTACGCAATTGTTTAGCAACATACAGTTAAAAGAGCTACTAGATTCCATTACTTGATGCATGGGAACTATTTTGACAAGTGACAAAGTAAGTGGGCCATATAGACATGTAAGCAATCATTGGCAGCTACCATAGTTAACAAAAGAAAGACACACATCAATTACAAAGAAAAAAAGGTTTCAAATCTATCCAAATGTTTAGGAGCCCACATGCATACATGTCAAGTGTCAACTCAGGCTTCAATTTCTTAATTTAAGTTATATTTTATGACTGCTATATGTGTGTGTATATGTGTTTGTATGATTGTATGTGCTTTTCGTATGACTTGTCTAAGATTTAGGTCTAATTTCCTACACGAGCCTCGGCCTATCCATCAATGTGAATTGTATCATGAAGGTTAAGGATTGCGACAGGGGCTCTAATCCTCAACCGAAAAAAGTTTTATTACGAGTCAAATCAAGATTGAACCTTCCTTCTCCATCAGTTGGAAAAGGCCAATAGGGTGGCAAACCAATCCTCTAGCCAGTATATATAAAGACAAAAGTTGAGAGGCGACAGTTGTAAAAGATGATTGGTAACAAGTTAATAGTTTCTAAGATTAAACCCTAAAATAGTTAAACACACCAGAGTCAACAATTGAGGAAAAAAAGCCTACCATTTCACTATAATGACAACTACTAAGTGCCAATTAACATACCTACCTCATTGTCGTCTTGAGGGCGAATCCAATCTGAATATATATCGGTAATTGGGACATGAATTAAACATTTAATTCAATAATACATTAATGATTGGAATTCAATATTTCATACTCAAAACATAATATTATACATATATATAATATATTGTTAGAAATTATGACTCATATTTTTAATCAAATTAATTTTTTTTTCTATTTTTGAATTGTAATACATGTCTCACATCGAAAAGATATAAGTGAGATGTGAGCAATAAAAAGTTATAAATTTATACCAATGTCATGGGTTGAGAATCAGAAAAGAAAAGAGAATGAATGACTGAGAGAGTGAGGAAAGAAGAGAGTGAGTGAGAGTAGAGAGATGCAAAAATGGTGAGCATTTTTTACAGTTGTATTCGAATCAATGTTCCATACTATGAAAGATTTCCATCAGAGTGTCCACTTTTGACTCCAACATCTATTTCTGTCAGAGTGTTCACTTTTGACTCCAAGACCCTAAGCTGATAGTTCTTTCATGGAAGTGATAGATACCACAATCTCTAAAAGAAGCGGCATTTGGGCAAGGGAATGCTTAAACTTCCACCTAGACTTTTTGATTAGCCTCTTTACATAGTATGAGAAATGAGTTGGAATTTTCATTTCCATGTCGAAGAGCTCATTAAGATTTGAGATCCCCCTTATTTTTTTCGATCGATGCCCTCACTCCGTCACCCAGCGAAAGCTTTAAAACCAACTACTAACAAAAGTGTGGTGACCCTTATGGGCAGGTGTGATGTGGGCAGGTGCAAAAGACACTAGGCGATCTAACACAATGGCAGGCTACATAATGCTCAATCCCACACTGCCTGGGTGTGGAGAAGAAGAGGTGCTTATATGTAGTGTGTTCTCTCTAAATGGTATGAGGCTTTTTGGGTTAAAACTCAATAACAAAATCGTGCGAGCTTAGGCCCAAAATGGACAATATCATTCTATCAGGTGAAGCGGGTTGTTACAAATGGTATCAGAGCCGGACCCAAACGAAAGTATGCCGAGGGGCGTTGGGCCTCCTAGGGGGTGGATTGTGGTGACCCTTGTGGGCAGGTGTGATGTGGGCAAGTGCGAGAGACACTGGGTGAGCTACCACACTAGCAGGCTACAGGGTGCTCAATCCCACACCGTCTGGGTATCGAGAAAAGGATGCGCTTATATGGAGTGTGTTCTCTCCAAATGGTATGAGTCATTTTGGGGTAAAACTCAAGAACAAAATCGTGCGGGTTTAGGCCCAATTAAAACAATATCATACCATCAAGTGGAGCGGGCTATTACAATAAGGGAGGATGGATGGGAATGTTAGGAATTGTGTCTCAAATTCTATTCTAATTAGGTTTCTATTTTAGAATGATATTTCCTTGTTAGAAATTCTTGGGCTCTAAGCAATTGTAATCCTTATTTATCAATGAATTGGGTTTAATACTCTATAAATAGATACTTAGGTTATGGGTTGAGACTTATGAGTTGAAAGAGATGTAGCCTCATGAGAGAATTGATGGGTAGAGAGAGAGTTACGGGTTTGGCAAACTGAAACATTTAGGACGAGAGGGAGTCTCGTGGTTTAGTACATGGGAGTCTTGTGTATTATGTACCATTGTAATATCTCTACATCAATTACAGTGAGTCTCTTATAATCCGTGGACATAGGTCAAGTTGTGTTGAACCACGTATCTCTTGTATTTTTATGTGTGCTCGTTGATTGGTTTTAAATATGCTTTCGCTTCTGCTGGCCCAACAAGTGGTATCAAAGCCAATGATTGGTGTTGGGATGTTCAGCCTTTATTCAAAGAAAATCCAAAAAAATACAAGAAGTCTCAATTGATGCTGCAATGGGTTTCAATTGTAGGTGGAGTCAATCAATCGACTTATTTGGTCACGATGGTCAAAAAATCGTGATAGGTGACATGACATGAAGCTCGACTAGTCAAAGTGGAACCTTGGAGGTTTGACTGATCGAGTAGCATACAATGGAGACAATCACATGTGCAAGATTGAATCCACAAGGGTTGTCCAACTAAATTATTATGTGAAGCAAAGATTGACTTGATGGAATTTGAGCCAAGGTGTAGATTGTTAGGTATTGTGTCTCAAATTCTATTCTAATTAAGTTTATATTTTAGAGTGGTATTTTATTAAGTAATTTTTTTTAGAAAATTCTTGGGCTCTAAACAATTGTAATCCTTATCTAACAAAGAATTAGCTTTAACACTCTATAAATAGATACATATGTAGAGAAGGCTACCGGTTTAGTAGAGTGAAACACTGAGCATTAAAGGGAGTCTCGTGGATTGGTACACAGTGAAGAGCTCTAGTACAAGAGCTTGTGTGCATGGTCTGGTCTTGTGTATTCTTTACTATTGTAACATCTCTACATCAATTATAGTGAATCTCTTCTCATCAGTGGACATAGGTAAGATTGTGCCGAACCACTTATATCTTATATTTTTATGAGTGTTTGTTAATTAGTTTTAAATATGTTTTCGCTTCCGTTGGGCCAACAAGGAAAGGAAACTCACTTAGCAAGATAGGAGCACTTGTTTTGGATCTCTATACAAACTCATGTAGCTTTATTATTTTGGATCTATATGTTTTTTTGTGTCTTACTTTTGCTGGCCACAACATATATATATATATATATATATATAAAATATGCTAAGATATCCAATTAATATCAAAATGTGTTTAGCACTATTTTTTCTTCTTCTTCCTGTTGGGGTATTAGAGCCTGAGGACGATGGTTTTTGGAAGGTTGACTTGTGGAAGATTTGTTTCCTATTATTATGAGAATTATTTAAGAATTTAATTTCTAATTGAACTTTCATTCTGAAACCTAAAAACTTGCTAACCAAGACGACCGGGTGACCAAGATATCTCTCTATAAATATGGGTTATGTATAACCCTAAGATTGTGTGTCAAATTGTGAGAATAATTGGGAGCTGAAGAAATCCAATTTTGTGAAATTGGTAAGAGCAAGAGAGAAGAGAGCTTGAGTTATTGTAATCCTCCATCATATTTTTCGTAGTGAAATTGTTTGTGTGCTCCTTCGACGTAACCCATTGTTAGGGTGAACCAAGTAAATCTCTTATGTTTTTGCGTGATTGTTTTATTTTTTTTAATTTTTTTTCTGCATATATTCCCGACAACAGGTATCAGAGCCTTGGCTTGCGTATCAAGGGCACGACAAGTGGTTGATGAAATTCTAGCAAAAATTTTCATCATAGATTTGTCCGTTTGAGTGGGAGTATGGTGTCCGAAGATAGAGCATCAAGGATTGAGAAGTTTGTTGGCACAAACTTTAGTTTCTAGAAGATACAGATAGAGGACTATCTGATCTAGAAAGATCTAGATCTACCACTTGGAAAGAAATTAGTAGAGATGAAAGAAGATGAATGGATCAAGCTTGATCGGAAGGCTCTTACAACGATCAAATTGACATTATCAAAATCAGTCACCTTTAACATCAAAAATGAGAAGAAGACGATGTCTCTCATGTAAGCCTTTTTTTATATGTATGAATAGTCATCTGTAGTGAACAAGGTACATCTTATAAAGAAATTATTTAACTTAAAGATATCTGAAGGTGGAAGATTCAACGAGCATCTCAATGTGTTCAATAAGATAGTTCGATAATTGGAATCTGTTGAAATTGACTTCAAAGATGAGGTCCACGCATTTCTAATTCTTGGGCAGTTACCTGAGAGATGGAATTACACAAATACTACAATCAACAGTTCTACGAGGAAATCAAAGTTGGAGTTCAACGACGTTATTATCATGATTTTAACTGAAGAAATTAGATTTTGTTTTTATTAGTAGTTCGACGTTGAACATTGAAAGCAAAGGCAGGAGTTCGAATAAAAAGAAATGTGACAATGGACATGGTTGTTCCAAGTCAAAGAATGGCAAATCAAAGTCTCAAAATTTCAAAGATAATTCCCCAAATCTCAAAGACATTAAGTGTTGGAATTGCGGCAAGATGGGCCATTACCAGATTTCATGCAAAGTCCCGAAGGAAAGAAAAGAAGATAAGATTGAAACAAACATTGTCTTAGAAGATTCAGATAAAGCACTGATATACTCTTTGAAGAGCAAAGCAGAGTTATGGCTGATTGACTCTGGGGCCTCGTTCCACGCTACCTCAAATAGAGAGCTATTTACTAGTTATTCACCCGGTAACCTTGGGAAGGTGCATCTCAGTGATGATCAGCTATGCAATATAGTCGGCAAGGGTGATGTACAGATCAAGTTGTCTGAATCTGTTTGGAAATTGAAAGATATGAGACACATCCCAAACTTGAGGAAGAATCTGATTTAAGTTGGTCAATTATCAAATGAAGGTTATGCTACAAACTTCAATGGGGATTTGTGGAAAGTCTCCGAAGGCACTATGATCATAGCACATGATAAGAATAATGGCTCTCTCTACATAACTACTAGTGGTAAAGTGCCAATAGCGATTGTGATTTGTGTGTGAGTGTAACTCAAAAAGTATATCAATTAAAATTTTCCACACTTCGCAATACAACGAATTTCTTGCAGAATAGGGTTATCGAAAGGGGTATCGTACCTCAGGGATTATGGTCTGATGAGTTGGAATACGGAATTAATTCTAATTAAATTTATAAGAAAAGAATTTTGATTTTTAAACTAAACTAATTAAAAAGTAAAATAAAATAAATCAAAGTAAACAGATAGTGAAGATAATATGAGAGAAATCTAGGGTGTTTGACTTCACCACTAACTCCACAATCAATGGTCAATTGAATTAACTATAGGGGAATTACATCATGCATAAGTGGTGTCAGTGGCTACAAGCTCACCTTCATCCGTCAAGAAGATAACATATGATTAAGGCTAAGCCATGGACTATCTTCGATTGGCATGAGCCATCTGCCTAACTACTCTAATCTAGGGTGCAGTATGGTTCATCTTCTCTAGGCATAATCCATCAAATCTCTTAACAATATATTCAGTAATTACCATTGTGTAATAATCTCTCTCATGATCACAGAAAATAAGAGAGATTGAGTTCAATAACAACAACTAAATATCTAAGACAAGATAAGAAATCATTGAGATTGAATTTACAAGACTTTTATTGTACAATCAAACCATTGATGCTTTGTTAGGGCTACATCAAAACCCTAGTGGATGAACTAGTCGCTCATGGTAGAAGAAGAAACTTCAACTGTTGAGGAAAAAGGCATTATCTTCATGAATTATGCGTATGACTTCGTTCTCCAATGGATTTGCAAATATGTTTCTCTTCTCTTCTCAGCCCTCTCAGACTCTCCAATCTCTCCTTTTCTTCTCTGTTAATCTCTGTGTTAATCTCTCCAATTCAGCCCCTGATTCTTCACTTTATTCCCCAAGAGAATACACAAAATTCCTAATCCAATTAGGAATAAATTAGGGTTTCCCGCAGCACTAATCAGGTAAGTTTTTCCTGCTGACTTCGGCCCAACTTTTGACCCACTAGAAGTCCGATTTACGGAATTTTCGTGAAATACAAAAGTGTGCAGAATCAAATTTCGTTCAATCCTACGCTAAAATAATGTCGATTTGAGGCTCAGAAATAAAACTTTTGGTCCATTTTTCAAAACGGGATTAAGACTGTATTATGCGCAGATTTGGGCTTCAGGCCCGAAACCTTCTTAAGCAGTTGTAATTCTATTAGACCTCTTTCTTGGACTGATTTAAGTTGAAATAAATGGTTGAATGATTCTCCTTGGTGTAGGCTTCATCTAACCATCTTGAATATCTTCTTTAAAAGCCCCAAAAACTTAGTTTTAACTGAAATAATCATTAAGGCCCTAAAAATACAGAAAACACTAAAACAAAGTAAAATCACAAAATAATCTATCACTAAGAGAATAAAATACATATGTTAAGAGGCTAGAATGCGTAACATTCAACGCCTATCACACCCCCAAACTTACATATTGCTAGTCCCTTAGCAATAGAATAAAACTAAAATAAAACAAAAGAAACTACCAAATACTAACTAAACTACCTAACTCCACTTTCGTGGGAGAAACGATTGCATTTGGCATATGCAACAAGCCTTTAAACCCCTAGGTTCCCCCTAGCGGACAAGTATAGTCTCGTGAGGGTTTCCAGAAATGTTACCCACAAACATTCAAAATTCTATTTCAACATCAATCAAGAAGAAGATTACAATATATAGTTACAAACTTGCATTCAAGAATAATTTTAAAATTCTAAATTCCATCATTCAAATCAATGGTTCCCACACATAATTCACATCAACATATCTCAAAATAATCAACTCTAGTCTCCTCATGTAAAGTGAACTAGCAGTCCTCTTATGTAGCATAACCAAGCTCTGAATATATTAAGGCGCATACCCCTTCAACTCACTAGCTCCCCTTATTGAAATCATACTTCTCGACATGAACACATGACTTTTTCATTTTTTCCAATTCTTTTTTTGTCTCATTGCTTTATTGGTTGTGCAATGTCTTGATTTATTAAGCTTTCTGAAAGATCCATGTAGCAAGCTTTCAGTCAGTGACTCCCAAACCAAATGGCTTTAGGGCACTAGGCTTTAAGATACCCCGAAGACCTAATTACTCGAATCAGTCAGGCTACAAATCAGGACAACCAATTCTCATCTTTTCTCACCCTTTCACTTTTGACGCGAACACTCCGTGCTTCCTGAGGCATAGAGGCCCTGTTACTCATGAAAAGGATCAAATTGATTTGCTTATTCATCACTTTTTTTTTCTTTCTTTTCTTCTCTTTTTTTTTTCTTTTTCATTGAAGTCAAGTAAAACACATTATCGGTACTCATTCTCAAGAGATACTAACTAATATCAAGCATATGTAACTCAATAACTTAAAACCAAAGTTTATACCCCATAAGACTATGCTAGTGTGTATGTGCATGTAAGGAAACTAAAATTAATCACTTTAAAACATGTTATTGCAAATCATAATTAAAACCACTTAATTTAAACCACAGTTTTCAAAGATTTAAAACATACTCAAAAATTGCAAGTTATGCACCTACATAAGGTATTAATCCTTTGAATAATGTCAAAACATTCTATCTAAAAACAAAACAAAATAAAATAAAATAAACAAACTAAGAAAATAAAATAAAATAAAATCCTAATACAAAAATAATTTCACACAAATTTCCCCCATATGCAATAAGCACACAAATAGGCATCGCCTCACCCCCAACTTAAACTATACATTGTCCTCAATGTACACCCAATTAAAGCATAGAGAAGAGTAAGAACGATGTTACTAGGACCAAGGAGTAGTGGCAAGAAAATAAAGCACGCCAAGTTGTAAGAAGGCAATGCAAGCACACTCCCAAACTTGGATGTTAAAACCTGTCAAAACAAACCACTATACCTCAAAGATCAAGTGAAATAGTATGGGTGAAAATAAATATGAAAGAGAAAAATCCTAAAATAAAATATTTTTTTTTTATTTTTCAAAATTTTTTTCTTAACAAATAAAAAAAATCTAACTACAAAAAGAAAAGAAAAAATATAAATAATAAAAATAAAATAAAAACTAAAAATAAAATAAAATACAAAAGATGGTTACCTTCCTGTCAAGGGTGTGGTGGTGACTGAGCATCTGGATCCAAGTTTGCTTTGCGCATCAGTGCACGCATCATCCTCCTCATCTCTAGTTGCTCTTGGCGAGTGTCACGAAAGTGATCCGCCATTTCAGTCCTCATTGCTCCAAACTGTGTGGATACCTCTGTCCGTAGGGTGCCAAACTGGGCTGTCAACCCAGCAATCTGCCCCTCTAAATACTGATAATCATAGCCACCAGCTTGTGCATGCACCTCCTCTTCCTCTGCTCCCATCTCCTCAAGATCTTCCACCGGTGGTGGTATATCTATATGTTCTCCTCCTTGGGCCAACCGAGATACCTCACCAGGCGCCTCTATGACTCTCTGGTGCATATGAGATCGGCTCAAATTCCAGTCATGCGTGCCATAATGAAGATCACGTGGAAAGGCAAGCTCGTCCTTATGGACTGCATACCCCTGTGCCACAAGCAACTGATGAATAATAGTAGGGAATGGAAACTCTCAGTCACTTGCACTGTCTGGTGCCTTGGCCATAACCTTGGAATAGAACTTCTCCATCTGGCCCCAAACAATTTGTGGGAATGACAGCCAATGCCCAAAATGTATAGCATATAAGGCTCTGAGGAACTCTTGACGTCTCTCAGTCTTATGTCCAATTGGACATACATTATTGAGTAGAACAGCGTCAAGGAACCATAAATGATTTGGCATTGAAGACTTGGAAGTTGCATTCCTTTTCGGCCCGGAAAATTGATTAGCACACAAACGTGCAACCAAATTACCCACTGACAAATCGTCAGGTAGAGGAGTATATATATGAGATAAATCATCTGGACACTCATGACGACAACCCATGACAATGGCAATGGATGACATGTCCACCCGAACTATTGTTCCATCTACTGAAGAAGTAAGCACATCCCGCTCATCAGGTGTCGGCATTAAGTTCTGATAAAATACCTTGACAAACCTCGGGTAAATAGTAGACGAGAGTGGAACAAAAATGGATGCTGATCGACGACGACGGATGTCAGAAATCCCCCATCGTGTCTCGGGAAACATACTATAGAGTTCAGCTATGTCAAACATAGTTTCAAAGTTCAAAGCCCTTGGATGCCATCTCTCTTGAATACCTTCTCGGTGAGATCGTGAAGAACCTGTGGTCGGATCATGCCTCGCTCGACGAGGATTACGTGAACTTGAAGCACCTTGGTGACTTGCTCTCTTTGGTGCCATAGAAGTAGAAAAAGTGTGGTTGAGAAATTAAATCGAACACTTGGTGTTCACAATTAACTTGTAACCTTCAACCTCCTCTTTTCGGCAATTTTTCCACCCAAATCGAACAAGTAATTGCACCAAATTGATCCCCCAATCCTGGTCTTCAAAAGCCCTCAAAAAGAATTGCACAATTTCACCAAAGAAAAACTTCACTTACTTTGATGTTGAACTTGAAAAAGTGAGAGCTTCCTTTGAGAACTAGTGATTTTTGATCCGGTTTTGATGTTGATAATGATGATGATCAATGTTGAATTCTTGTTTAATAATCACCAATTGAAGAAATTAATTTTCCGGTTGAAGTAGGACTTGAATTGGAGCTCAAAGAGGTCTAGGATGCAAGTAGTAGCAACAAAGGAAGAGAGGTGGCCTTTATAGGCCTTAAAAATTCGGGCAGCCCCTCCATGGGCCTGGGCGATCGATCCCCCCTAGGATGGGTGATCGATCACCCACCTGCTGGTGGGTATCCTCTTGGAAAATCATGGGGCGATCGATCCCCCTCCTCTGGGGCGATCGATCCCCCTTCTGGTAGTCTGCTAGACCCTCCATCGCCCAAGGTCGACCGGGACTTGATATTTTTGAGTCTCCATCGCCCAAGGTCGACCGAGAGCATGATTTTTCACCCGTCTTGAGTCCAAATATCTCAGTACACCTCTTGGCATCCTCCGGAAGCAACTTATACATCAAAAACTCAAAGAAAAAATATTAAAACACAACTAGAATTGAAAGAAAACTTAAGAAAACTAAAACTAAAAATTAAAATCAAAGAAAACTAAAGAAAATAAAGTATAGAAATACATACAGAACCTATAATTTAACGTCCGTAGGAGACGATCAACTCTCCGAAGGGATTAAGTCGGATAGACGGGATCCGTCAAGTCGACGGACTCTACGTCTCTTTTTGGCACACATCCTTCCACACAATGCTTCAACCTTTGCCCATTAACTTTCATCAAAGTATTTTCTCGAAAGTTTTGAATTTTCACAGCACCATGAGGAAAAACCGAAATCACTTGGAATGGTCCATCCCACCTTGAACGCAATTTTTCGGAAAACAACTGAAACTTGGAATTGAAGAGCCACACTTTATCACCTGGAGAGAAGAACTTCTGTGACATATGTCGATCATGAAATGCCTTTGTTCTCTCTTTATAAATTCATGAACTCTCATAAGCATCACGTCTAAACTCTTCTAATTCATTCAATTGCAACTTTCTCTCTTCCCCAGCTCTTTTTGCATCGAAATTAAATTTTCGGATTGCCCAGAGTGCCTTATGCTCAATCTCTACTGGAAGATGACATGCTTTCCCATACACCAACCGATATGGTGACATACCGATAGGAGTCTTGTAAGCAGTCCGATATGCCCATAGTGCCTCACTCAGTCGCAACGACCAATCTCTTATATCCGGTCTCAATGTCTTTTCGAGAACATGCTTAATTTCTCGATTGGACAGCTCTACTTGCCCACTTCTCTGAGGATGATAAGGTGTCGCCACCTTATGTGTCACTGAATATTTAGCAAGCAAACTTCTCAAGAATTTATTGCAAAAGTGAGAACCACCATCACTGATCAAGGCTCGAGGAATTCTGAATCGACTAAGAATGTTCTCATGCATGAATTTGATTACCACCTTGTGATCATTAGTTCGAGTTGCAATGGCCTCCACCCATTTGGAAACATAATCCACACTAACCAGAATATATTCGTAGCCAAAAGAAAGTGGAAAGGGTCCTATAAAATTAATTCCCCAAACATCAAAAATTTCAACCACCAGAATGGGGCTCATTGGCATCATATCACGCCTCGACATTGAACCCAATCTTTGACAATGATCACAAGTCTTACAGAAAACATATGCATCATGAAACAAAGAAGGCCAAAAGAATCCACATTGAAGTACCTTTGCTGCTCTCTTCCTTGCACTGAAGTGACCTCCACAAGCCAATGAGTGGCAAAACTTGAGAATATCTTAAAACTCATGGTCTGGGACACATCGCCGAATAATCTGATCTGGACAATATTTAAACAACTCTGGATCCTCCCAAAAGTAATGATGCACTTTAGAGAAGAATCTATCACGTTCTTGCTTGGTCCAGTCTTTTGGCACTTTTCCCGTGGCTAAATAATTCACAATTTCTGCATACCATGGTGTGCAGTTGTCAGATACTCCAAAAAAAATTTCCCCTTGAAGTGTTTTGGAAAGTGTAGTGCATACAGAATTTACTGCAATGGTCGAAAATTGATCCTCAAACACCTTTTTTTCCTTTTGTTTTTCTTGCACCTTTTTTTCATCTGTAGATTCAGCCACATCCTCAGAATCCATGAAGAAAACATCAGTCTGATCTGGAGGATTTTCAACAACATTGAAAATATTAAGCTTAACCTTCATGTTGCCAAATGAAATATCCATGATCCCCGACCTACAATTTATGCAAGCATCAGCAGTAGCTAAGAAAGGTCGACCAAGGATCATTGGAATGTGCCTCTTTGGATTGTGAACCGGCTCAGTGTCAAGTACAATGAAATCAACAGGAAAGTAGAACTTGTCCACTTTAATGAGCACATCTTCTATGATTCCTCGGGGTTGCTTTGTTGATCTGTCTGCAAATTGCAATACCACTGAGGTAGGCTTCAATTCTTCCAAGCCCAATTGTAAGTAAACTGAATAGAGTAACAAATTCACACTTGCACCCAAATCAAGAAGAGCTTTATCCACATGGTGCTCCCCAATAATGCATGAGATAGTTGGAGCACCAGGATCTTTGTACTTGGGAGGAGTACACTGTTGGATTATCAAACTTACTTGTTATGGCAGCATCACTTTCTTTGGCACATGGCTTTTAGAACGCCTTTTCTGAGTGCACAAGTCCTTCAAGAATTTAGCATAAGGAGGAATTTGCTTGATGACATCAAGGAGTGGCAAATTAATCTTCACTTGTCGAAACACCTCCATCATGTCATGCAGCTTGTCCCCTTGCTTCCCCAATCTAGATGCTTCAAGGAAACGTTGTGGGAAGGGAGCCTTAGGCTCATAAGGAATTTCAGTACTTGAACTTGTGGTCACTTTTTCTTCTTCTTTCTTCTCACCCACCTTATTGTCAATTATTTTCCCACTTCTCAAAGTGGTAATGGCCTGGACTTGCTCATGGTGTGAGTTGCTTGTGGAAGCTTGCATCCCTCTTGAATTAACAATTGGTTGACTAGGGAGCTTCCCTTCTTCTCTTCTACTTAATGAAGTAGCAAGCTGTCCACACTGAGATTCCAGTTTGGCAATGGATTGAGAATGCGAGTGCACTAGCTGAACTGTAGATTGTATTGTTGCTACAGTAGCTTGCACTGTCTCGATAAGAGAATCAAGCTTGTCAAATTTAGACAAGGTAAGTGTCAGCTTGTCTTCAATAGCAGAAATTCTTTGGGCCATAGGACTTTGTGTTTGATATTGTTGTTGAGGTACAAAAGTCCTAGGTTGATATGATGGTTGCATTGCTGCCCCTTGATTACTGTAAGAGAAACCAGGATGATTCCTCCATGTGGGATTGTAAGTATTACCTCGTGGAGGATTCATTGGTCCAGTGAATGTAGCTTGAATTTGCTCATGTTGAATCTCAGAAAATTACCCCGCTGAAGGACAATTGCTCACATTATGCATAGGACTAGAGCAAAATTCATAAGGGCCTAGCAATGAAGAATTTGAAGTAGAAGGAGTTTGATTGTCAGCCATAATTACTGCTACATTCTTTGCAATTAAATCAATGTTGTCACTAAGATTTTCAAATAAGGTCTATGCCTCTTCTTCACTCTTCAACATAAAAGTACGTCCACAAGATGCATCAACCATCTGTCTGTTGGCTTCTGTCAGCCCTTCATGAAAACTCTGCACTAGTTGCCACTTAGGAACTTGTGATGGGGACACTTCCTAAGAAGGTCCTTGAATCTTTCCCATGTCTCATAAAATTGTTCCCCCTCATGTTGGGAGAAACAAGTGATAGCACGTCTGAACTGATTGGTCTTCCCTATCGGAAAATACTTCTTGAGAAACTCATGTTGCATCTGAGTCCAAGTCGTGATAGAACCAGCCGGTAGAGAATTGAACCAATATTTTGCTTTGTCTTTCAAGGAGAATGGAAAAGTCTCATTCTGAAAGCATCTTCAGAGAAGTTGTGAATTTTTGTAGTTGAGCACACTTCAATGAAGTCATCCAGATTCTTGTAAGGGTCTTCTTGAGTCAGCCCAAAATAAGATGGTAGCATCTGAATAATGCTGAACTTGATCTCATAATTCTGTGCTGTGACATTGGGCAGTTGAAAACCTGCTGGCGAGGTATATGTCTCAGGAACATAGTAGTCCCTAAGCAATCTAACTCTTTCTCCATCAGCATTAGGAACAAGGTTGTTATTCCTCTCTTCTGCCATGTCTTCAAGTAATTCTTCCTCTTGCACAATGGTATCAACATGGATGTTCCTCTGTTGTCTAAGAGTACGTTCAGGCTCAAGATCAAGAGGTATCAAAGGATCAGCTACAGAACGATGACCTTGCATATATTAGCAAAAAGCACCTGAAAAGAAAACAAAAACAAAATTAAAAATAAAAGATAAAAATTTCTTAAACTAGAAATCCAATTAAAATTAATTCTATAAAATCCAATCAATCAAATAGATAATCCACGGCAACGGCGCCAAAAATTGATTCGTGTGTGAGTGTGACTCAAAAAGTATATCAATTAAAAATTTTCACATTTCGCAATAGAACGAATTCTTGCAGAATAGGGCTATCAAAAGGAGTATCGTACCTCAGGGATTATGGTCTGATGAGTTGGAATACGGAATTAATTCTAATTAAATTTATAAGAAAAGAATTCTGATTTTTAAACTAAACTAATTAAAAAGTAAAATAAAATAAATCAAAGTAAACAGATAGTGAAGATAATATGAGAGAAATCTAGGGTGTTTGACTTCACCACTAACTCCACAATCAATGGTCAATTGAATTAACTATAGGGGAATTACATCATGCATAAGTGGTGTCGGTGGCTACAAGCTCACCTTCATCCGTCAAGAAGATAACATATGATTAAGGCTAAGCCATGGACTATCTTCGATTGGCATGAGCCATCTGCCTAACTACTCTAATCTAGGGTGCAGTATGGTTCATCTTCTCTAGGCATAATCCATCAAAGCTCTTAACAATATATTCAGTGATTACCATTGTGTAATAATCTCTCTCATGATCACAGAAAATAAGAGAGATTGAGTTCAATAACAACAATTAAATATCTAAGACAAGATAAGAAATCATTGAGATTGAATTTACAAGACTTTTATTACTCAATTCTATAATAAGAATCCTCTGAATTACACAATCTATGCATGTATATAAAGGTCCCCAATAATTCAAACAATCAAACCATTGATGCTTTGTTAGGGTTACATCAAAACCCTAGTGGATGAACTAGCAGCTCATGGTAGAAGAAGAAGCTTTAACTGTTGAGGAAGAAGGCATTATCTTCATGAATTATGCGTATGACTTCGTTCTCCAATGGCTCTGCAAATATGTTTCTCTTCTCTTCTCAGCCCTCTCAGACTCTCCAATCTCTCCTTTTCTTCTCTGTTAATCTCTGTGTTAATCTCTCCAATTCAGCCCCTGATTCTTCACTTTATTCCCCAAGAGAATACACCAAAGTCCTAATCCAATTAGGAATAAATTAGGGTTTCCCGCAGCACTAATCAGGTGAGTTTTTCCTGCTGACTTTGGCCCAACTTTTGACCCACCAACTAAATATCTAAGATAAGATAAGAAATCATTGAGATTGAATTTACATGACTTTTATTGCTCAATTATATAATAAGAATCCTCTGAATTACACAATCTATGCATCTATATAAAGGTCCCCAATAATTAAAACAATCAAACCATTGATGCTTTGTTAGGGCTACATCAAAACCCTAGTGGATGAACTAGCTGCTCATGGTAGAAGAAGAAGCTTCAACTGTTGAGGAAGAAGGCATCATCTTCATGAATTATGTGTATGACTTCGTTCTCCAATGGCTCTGCAAATATGTTTCTCTTCTCTTCTCAGCCCTCTCAGACTCTCCAATCTCTCCTTTTCTTCTATGTTAATCTCTGTGTTAATCTCTCCAATTCAGCCCCTGATTCTTCACTTTATTCCCCAAAAGAATACACCAAAGTCCTAATCCAATTAGGAATAAATTAGGGTTTCCCGCAGCACTAATCAGGTGAGTTTTTCCTGCTGACTTCGGCCCAACTTTTGACCCACTAGAAGTCCGATTTACGGAATTTTCGTGAAATACAAAAGTGTGCAGAATCAAATTTCATTCAACTCTATGCTAAAATAATGTCGATTTGAGGCTCAAAAATAAAACTTTTGGTCCGTTTTCCAAAACGGGATTAAGACTGTATTATACGCAGATTTGGGCTTCAGGCCCGAAACCTTCTTAAGCAGTTGTAATTCTATTAGACCTCTTTCTTGGGCTGATTTGAGTTGAAATAAATGGTTGAATGATTCTCCTTGGTGTAGGCTTCATCTAACCATCTTGGATGTCTTCTTTAAAAGCCCAAAAACTTGGTTTTAACTGAAATAATCATTAAGGCCCTAAAAATACAGAAAACACTAAAACAAAGTAAAATCACAAAATAATCTATCACTAAGAGAATAAAATATATAAGTTAAGATGCTAGAATGCGTAACATTCAACGCCTATCAGATTGCAGAAAGCAAAGAAGATCACAACATGTGGGACCATAAATGATAAGTGCACAAAACATGTTATTTTATATCCCAAAATAAGTTTTTAATTACTCTTTTATTTTATTTAAATGTTCTTACCTTTGCGTTTTATGTTTTATAGGGGTTGATTTCCAAATAAGAAGAAAAGCAACAAAAAAATGGCTGAAAATGATATATATAGCCAAAGTTAAATATAAGAAGAATTGTAGAAGAGATGTTATTCTGTGCAATCTACTCCACAAAAGGTCTTAAGTTCAAAACTTTGTAAAATATCATTTTTAAAATGCCACGTCTACAGTCGAGAATTCAAATTGAAGATATGGAGATCAAAGATTAGATATTTAAATTCAAAATTTTGTATTTTGAATTTTTGATTTTGAATTTTGTATTTTAAAATTTTCTCACCTAAACCATTCCCCCCTAACTCTATAAATATGGGGTCTTAAGGGATGGTGAAGGGAGTTAGAAAATTGTATAAAAATTATAGAAAAAAATAGTGTAATTATTTTTTTGATTCAATGAAGAATAGTAATTTCATTTCTATATATTTGTTTTCTGTTGATATGCAAACGTAAACATCCTTCTCAAGGGAGTGATGAAGCCCCCATGGCTAAAATATAAGTAAGTTATTTTATTTTCTTGTCTAATTTTTCCTCCCTAGAGCATTCTTCTACTCTTCTATTCTGAATTTTTATTTTCTAGAATTAGAGGAAGGATTCTTCATGTTTGCCAAATAATGGTAATTTGAAGAATGCCTACCTCTATTTACCTAGTCAATGCGCATCAGATTAAATAAAGAAATGTCTCTCTCATATATAATCAAGTCATTCTTTTTTATTCCATATTTTCATTCATCTTTCCAAGTTCTAATTGGATTGGTGAAGTGTATTGATTATTGGAGGAAAAAAGTATATAAAAGTATTAGAAACTTCATTTATATGAATCCATGGTGGTAAATTCTCTTTCCTTGAGATTTGTCCCATCATTTGATCAAAGACATTTATATTAGTTTTTATTACTAAAAAGATCATAAGTTTATTTTTAAATATTCATTTTTCATCTTAAGATATTTAGGTTTTGAATTATTAAACTGGTTACTGAATCCCATTTGAGAGTGGTTCGACCCTACATACTACTATACAATTTTTAGTGAAGTTTTTGCGGGTTTTATTATTTTTGTACGAATTGTAGAAAAACAACGACAAACATCCACTATTCTACACCCTTCAATAGACTAGGTCATATTAGTGAAAAATGGCTCAAAGTCATGCACTCATTGGGGAAACTACCGAGGCTAAAATTGATTGATATCGACTTCTGTGAGAATTGTGTGTACGGCATACAGAAGAGAATTAGTTTTAAGAAAAGTGGCAGAGTTCTCAAGAGTAAGAAGCTTGAATTAGTTCACACATATGTCTGGGGGCTAGCCTTGGTCTCATCCATTGGCAAAAAGTCCTATTTTGTGACTTTCATCGATGATCATACATGTCACGCCCGATTTTTGATACCTAAAAATGGGGGTGATTTAATTATATGTCATCCCTCACCTCAACAATCTCACTCTGATATCATGCTCTAATACCAAGTTATCACGCCCCGATTTCTGACTCTCAAAAAGCTGAGGGGTGATTATGTCACGCGTCATCTCCTCTCACATGCAATCACTCCAAAATCATACAACCATAGAAGCTAACTACTCATACGCAATTACATAGGAGTATACCCATCACCATTCATCCCAATGGGCCCCAAATTAGTCTATAAATCCCTACATATTCACTCATATTCCAAGGATTATGAAATTCCATTCCAACCCAATTTGAAAATGTTCGAGATCTCACACTTTCAGTCGGCTACTGCAAAGAACTAGGCGACCGAAAATGCTTAGAACTCTCAAAACATGTATAAACCAAGTCTGTATACATTCCACCTATACAACCTTGACAATATGTTGGTTTGCCAAATATGAGTGGACAACTTCGACTGAAATACCCCCCAGAAAATTTCGTGCATGAGGTGGCCAGTCTCATACACAAAACCTGAGGGATACTAACAACTGATAGCAAACAAGCATGAAATACAATGACAAAAGAAAAAGAACTATAAATGCTGAAAGAAAAGTCTAATTGAAATGAATAATCATATTAAATAACATTGTATTATTCTGAGTGATACAACTTGGAAGTCCAGTAACCCACGGACCCATTAACCAAACAAAACATAAACGTAAAACTTTATGAACAAATTTAAGTCCCTACACTAAAGTATAGTGAAGAATGGATGATCGTCACGCTCTACAAACTCCATGCACAAATCTCCCGGTAGAAACTGTCTGGAACCTGAAATATCAACAAAGTGGGTTAAACCCACGAACAAATTCTCTCTACTACAACCCAATCAGAGAACCAGTAAACATACCCTCTATATGAGGACAGTAAAGACATATAGATATAATTATACCGTTTAGTCATTAAATCTCCTATCTTAGAAGTAACTAGAACTATGTTCTGAACTAAGCCATCCATTATCACAATACAGATAAAACAAATTTCTAAATTCAAACCATAGACAATCCTAACATGCATTTTTCTATATATTCTATAAATGCCTTACAAGGTATTAGGCAAACCTATCCTGCCTCCACCAATAATTCTTTCCCAAGACAACAAATTTATGTTTATATACAATTAAAGATAACCCACCAGCTCATAAATATATATACCCAATTAACCATGTGACCCAAGAATAGAGCCTCCCCACATCCTACACTAACACATCAGTTATCTTAATGCAAGTGCAGACTAGTTTTAAGTTTACACAAGAAACAATCGTAACATGCTCGAATATATACCAAGAAACGTTCTTACTAGATATTAGGCAATCCTGACATGCTCCAAATAAAATATAAAGATATCATATTAGGTGTTTGGCGATCCCAACATGCCTTGGCAATCCCAACATGCCAAATATAATGCATAGATACCTTATTAGGTATTAGGCGATCCCGATACGCCTTGGCAATCCCAACATGCCAAATATAATGCATAGATACCTTATTAGGTATTAGGCGATCCTGACACGCCTTGACAATCCCAACATGTCAAATATAATGCATAGATACCTTATTAGGTATGGGCGATCCTGACACGTCGGGCAATCTTTACATGCCAAAATAGAATGCATAGATACCTTATTAGGTATGGGCGATCCTGACACGCCGGGCAATCCTTACATGCCAAAATAAAATGCATAGATACCTTATTAGGTATGGGCGATCCTGACACGCCGGGCAATCCTTACATGCCAAAATAAAATGCATAGATACCTTATTAGGTATGGGCGATCCTGACACGCCGGGCAATCCTTACATGCCAAAATAAAATGCATAGATACCTTATTAGGTATGGGTGATCCTAACACGCCGGGCAATCCTTACATGCCAAAATAAAATGCATAGATACCTTATTATGTATGGGCGATCCTGACACGCCGGGCAATCCTTATATGCCAAAATAAAAATGCATAGATACCTTATTAGGTATGGGCGATCCTAACACGCCGGGCAATCCTTACATGCCAAAATAAAATGTATAGATGCAATCCCAATATGAAACATAAAATAAACAAGGTGCATTATGATTTTAATTTGCACAAAGTAAATTCAAATTATCCGACATGAAATTATCACCATAACACAAATCGTTCACAAGTAAACTATAATCAAGTATTTAATGGACATTTATATCCATAAAAGAAAATACATTCAAGTAAATCAAATAACACAATTTCACCATTTTAGAAGCAAACACCCAATCCAACCCCCAATGCACTCAAATTTATGAGGGAGTCTAAACCAAACTCTTATCTAGGTTTCTGGGCCTATTCTACTTCTAATAACCCTATTAAATCATTCTGGAATTTTCTAGAATTAAAAAATATATTTTCAACAAATAAAAGAAGGTGAAAACCCAACTTTTAGACACTTTAAAAATTAATTGAACACTAAGGGAAGCTCATTTTGAGATGAAAATTTAAACCCAAGTTTCTTTAACCTCCAAACAGTTACAGAAAAAATTTGGGAATTTTTAGAATTACAAAATTATTTTCTAAAATTACAGAAAGTGAAAAACCCAACTTTTGGACACTTTAAAAATCATTTGAACAACAGGGAAGATCATTTTGAGTTAAAAATTTAAACACAAGTTTATTTAGCCTCCAGAAAGTTTTAGTAAAAATTTGGGAATTTTCAGAACTTTCTAAGTATTTTCTAAAATTAAAGAAGCTGAAAAATCCATTTTTTAGACACTTTAAAAATTAATTTAAAGACAATGGTAAATCATTTAGACATGAAATTTAAACTCCAAGCTCCTTAAGCTCCCATAAAGTTGATATAAAATTTTGGGAATTTTTCAAATTATAAAAGTATTTTTAAAAAATAATTTTTTGAATTTTCACTTTTTTCCAAAAATTTCAAAAATTCAAAATAAATACCAAAATAATTCGGAATAGGCCCATATCAGACCCAGAGGTGGGCCCCAAAGATACTTTTTCTGCCACTAGCGCCGGCGGCATGCGCCCCCACGAGCCGGTGGACGGGTGGCCCCTTTTTTTTTTTTCCTTTTTCTCTTTCTTTCTTCTTCCCCACCTGAAGCTTCAGCGGCCAACAATGGAGGCCGAACTTCCCGATCACTTTTCGATCACTTCCGAGCACTGAATCGCGCATATGAATATACCATTGAACTCGTATCAATCTAAGCTACGTAATGGTACCAAAATCATCCCCCTCTCGTGGACTAAATCAAAAACACCCAATTTCAAGTTTCGAAAATCTAAAATTTCAAATTCAATTTCCCGTCAATCTATCCAACGGTTCACAACCAAACTTTCAAGGATTGTTCTAGGAAGTAAGATCTACCTTTTAATTGGAACAAAAACGTTCAAAAATGATGAATACAGTAAACCCAATTTTATGTTAATATATATATATACCCGCCTATACAGTCATATATACATGTATAAACATATGCCAAAATAGCTAAAATAGTACCAAAACTCCAAAATCTTTATGTTTAATTCACAGAATTATTTCTAGCATGCAAAATCATTTAATTTCAAAATTAAATGCATACAAATTTCTAGCAACATGTCTATACAATTAATATATATATTATACATATATTCCAACATATATATACAAACATATATATGTATACAGATTCAAAGGGGAAGAGAAGAGTTCGAACTTGCCTTGTGATGTTGAGCAAAAATCACTTTTTTTCTCTTTTCCTGGCGTCTACTTTTTTCTCCCCATCTGTGCGTAGGAATCCTCTGTACGTAGAAACTACTGAATCCTAATTCCTTTTCTCTTATTTCTGAAATAATTAAACTAATAAATATAAAATATTTAGTCCAACTATATATATATATATATAGCCCAGCTCAGCAGCCTAGCCCAACCTAGTAATAATAATAATAATAAAACAAGAATAAAGAAAATGCAGCCCAAACCAACATATTTTTATTTAACAGAAAAAACTATATTTAAAACAAATATTTAACACACAATTAAACACAATCAACACTTAGCAACCATTCAAACATCCACATTAAACATATAAAAACAGGCATTGACAAAATTAATTAAAGCATTTAAATAATTAAAAACTCCATCAAATAAATAAAAACCCAATTTAGATATCCTCAAATTACGGGGTATTACACCGACGCTCACAAGGTTATGGACAATCTCCGAGTTCTAAGCCTTAGCCTTAGCCTTAGCCTTAGCATGACGGGGTAACTCTGTTGGTCATGCTCTAGTGGACAATTATACCATTTCTGTGACATGGTTGGAAAACTCTGAACCCCATGTACGGTTCCTTTAGACAATCTTCTGGCAATTTTCTCATATATGCATATTAGACATATATATTGCATAATATATTATTTTTATGCTTTTCAATGCACATTCTTGCTACAAATATATTTAGCATGCATTCTCGTTACACGACTACCATATAGACACATATATGTTTATTTCACGCATATAAATCACATATACATATAATACATCACATAGCTAGAAATGTTCTCATCTTATACACATTGCACATATACATTCACCACATCACATATATCGCTATATATGTCATACTAACATGTATAAAAATCATAAGAAGAGGGAGAATACACAATACCACAACCTCACCAATCCTCTCATACATGCTAACCTAATCGAAACCTCTCCAAATTCACCGAAACCCCACCAAATTTACCAAAATCTTAGAATCAATGGCTAAGAGAGAAGAAACACCCCTACCTCGAATTTGAAGGTTTTCCAAGCTATTTTTAAGAATTCCACCGAGTCTTTTCTTCCCAAAATCAAAGATTTTTCAGTTCAAACCGAAGCCCTTGACCCTTGCTACAAGTTATCCTTCACCAGCAACTTCTGAATCCAAGCTCTAGACCTCCGAAATGAAGAGAGAGGGAAAAAAGACAAAGTGGGAAATAAAGGAGAGAGTTGGGCATGAGTTTTGGTCAAGAGAGAATGAGTGGATCTCTGCAATTCAGATATTTAAACTATCTAGGTTGTGAAATGACCAAAATGCCCCTGAGCCACTTAACGTATCCTCCCAACCTTCGTTTTCGATTTCGAAAGCTCTTACGGTTCTGGAATCACTTCATTAACTCTTTAAACATTTCATTTGGTATAAAACTAAAGATAAATATTTTTCAAAAAAATTTTGAATTCTCGGACCCCACTGACCCAAAATTGTCAACTTTACCCAAACGCTCCCAAAACTTCTCGGAACCTCTAAACAAGTTTCCTACACTCAAAACATGCTAAACATCATTTAAAATGCATTTATGCCAAAAAAAATGATGAATAAAATCAAAATCGGTCAAATTTCTCCCGGTCCCTACAACCTCCCTACATTCAAGAAATTTCATCCTCAAAATTAGAAACATACCTCAAGTGGTAAACAACTCTGGATACTTTGAACGGACTTCTTGTTCCCATTCCCACGTAGCCTCCTTAACTTCCGTGATACCTCTAAAGCACTTTAACCAATGGAATAGCTTAGCCCCAAAGCACTTGCTCTCTAGAGTCCAAAACTTGAATCAGTCTTTCCTCATAAGACACGTCCTCCTCCACCTCAAGATCTATCCAATCTAGTACATGTGAAGGGTTCAGGTTAAACTTTCTTAACATAGAAATGTGCAAAGTATTGTGCACACTTGACATTTGCGGTGGCAATATCAAGCGATATGAGACCTCACTGACACGATTTAATATCTCAAATGGACTAATAAACCTTGGCGCTAGCTTGTCGCTATGCCCAAATCTCATCAATCCTCGTCGTGGTAAGACCTTTAGAAAGATATGGTCCCCCACCTAAAATGTCAAAGGCCACCGCCTTCTATCAACATAGTTTTTGTGACGGCTCTGAGCTTTAAGAAACCATTGTCTTATCACCTTTATCTTCTCTGTAGTCTCTCGAATTATATCTTACCCCAAAGCCACTATCTCCCTGACCTCTATCTAACATACGGGTGACCAACAAGGTCTACCATACAAAGCCTCGAATGAAGTCATCTCAATACTAGATTGATAGTTATTATTATATACAAACTTCACCAATGGAATGTAATCTTCCTAACTATCACAAAAATAAAGCGCACATGCCCGAAACATATCCTCCAAAATCTATATGGTACGCTCTGACTAACAATCTGTGAGTATAGAAAGTCGTACTAAAATAGAGGCCTGTATCAAATACAACCTGAAAACTCTACCAAAACTGTAACGTAATCCTCAGATCTCTATCGAACACAATGGAAATCGGCACCCCATGCAGTCTCAGAATCTGATCAATATACAACCGACTAAGAGTATCCACATTATCTGTAAATCGAATAGGGAGGAAATGAGCCACCTTAGTCAATCTATCCACAATGACTCAAACTACATCGTGACTCTTCCCCGTCACAAAGTCCATAGTGACGTGCTCCCATTTTCACATAGCCACCGATAATGGATGTAACAAACCCACTAGTCTTCGATGTTCGGCATTCACTCGTTGACAAGTGAGGCATCTCACCACAAACTTTGCGACGTCCTTTTTAATAACCTTCCACCAATATTGCCCACACAAATTGCGATACATTTTGGTACCGCCAAAATGCACTACAAGTCTAGAGCTATGAAACTCTCTAAGGACCTCATCCCTACAAGCCAATGGTACAACCATTTTTTCTTTGAACCTCATGCCTCCATTGGAATGTACACTCCAATTTTCTACTACCTCGCCACTCGAAACCCAAGTGCAAATGCTCTCTCTCTCAATATTATTCATTTGCTCCTCAACCACTCTACTCACTAGAGTAGGTTGTGTAATGAGTGGAAATAATGTCACTGGTTCACCACATTCACTAAAGTACAATCTCATTTTTGAAATGTCTTCCATCATCTTCCACTCTCGGATGGCAATGCATGCCAAAGTACCATGTCATTTTCTACTCAAAGAATCGACAACCACATTAGCTTTACCCGGGTGATACTGAAGATCAAAACTATAGTATTTCATGTACTCCACCCACCTCCTTTACCTCATATTCAAGTCCCTTTGCGTGAAAAGGTACTTTAAGCTCTTGTGATCGGAGCAAACCTCAAACTTCTTCCTATACATATAGTGCCTCCACATCTTCAATGCAAAAATTATCACTGCAAACTCTAAGTCATGAGTTGGATAATTTTGCTCATGTGTCTTCAACTATCTTAAACCATATGCAACAACCCTCTCGGTTTGCATTAGTACACATTCCAATCCATCCCGTGAAGCATCATAGTAGATTACATAACCTATACCGCGTTCAAGAATTATCAATATTGAAGTACTAGTCAACCTACTCTTCAATTCCATAAAAGAATGCTCACAAGTATCACTCCATACAATCTTAACTCTCTTACGAGTAAGTTTAGACATTGGCGCCACTAACTTTGAAAAGTCCCTTACGAAACGCCGGTGATAACCCACTAATCCCAAAAAGCTACGTATCTCAAATACTTTCTTCGGCCTTTCCCAACTCATTACCACTTCAATGTTATAAAGGTCCACTGAAACTCCTCCTTCCGACACCACATGTCTTAGGAACTTGATTCGTTGGTAAGTGTATCAATTAAATTACCACACTTCATAATAGATCGAATTCCTTGTAGAATAGGGCTACGAAAAGGGTGCCAAACCTCAGGGACTATGGTCTGAATGAGTTGGATGTTTGGAATTAATTCTAATTAAGTTTTAAAGAAAGAATTCTAATTTTTATATCTAAATTAACTAAAGAAGCAATTAAAATAAAACAAAAGAAACTAAAGAGTGTAGAAAATATAAAATAAATCTAGGTTTATTGACTTCACCACTAACTTCACAATCAATGGCCAATTGAACTAACTATAGAGAACTATCTCATCCATAGGTGGTGTCTGTGGCTACAAGATCACTTTCATCTATCAAGAAGATAATATATGATTAAGGCTAAGTCATTGACTATCTTTGATTGGCATGAGTCATCTGCCTAACTACTCTACTCTAGGGTGCAGTATACTCCATCTTCTCTAGGCATAATTCATCAAAGCTTTTAATGATATATTCAATGATTACCATTGTGTAATAATCACTCTCATAATCACAAAAAATAAGAGAGATTGAGTTCAATAACAATAATCAAGTATCTAAGACAAGATAAGAAATCATTGAAACTGAATTTGTAAGACTTTTATTGCTCAATTCTATAACAAGAATCCTCTAAATTACACAATCTCTATACATGAATACAAAAATCTCTAATAATTAGAACAATCAAATCATTGACATTTAGTTAGGGCTACATCAAAATCCTAGTGGAAGAACTAGCCGCTCATGGTAGAAGAGACTGCTTCAACTATTGAGGAAGAAGGCATCATCTTCAGGAAATTCGTGCAAAACTCCATTCTCCAATGGTACTTCACTCCAAAGCTCTACAAATTTTGTAACACCCCGCTCCAACACATGGTATGATATTGTCTGCTTTGGGCCTGAGCCCGCACAGTTTTGCTCTTGGGTTTTACCCCAAAAGGTCTCATACCATTTGAAGAGAACACACTACATATAAGCTCATCCCCTTTTCCACACCCAGTCGATATGGGATTGAGCACTCGGTACCCTATCAATGTGGTAGCTCAACCTAGTGTCTGTCTTTGCACCCACCCCCGTCCACAAGGGTTACTACAATCCACCCCCCTACGAGGCCCGACGTCCTCGTCGACACACTTTTGGCTGGGTTCAGGATCTGATACCAACTGTAATATCCCGCTCCAATATATGGTATGATATTGTCCGCTTTGGGCCTGAGCCTGCATAGTTTTACTCTTCGATTTTACCCCAAAATACCTCATACCATTTGAAGAGAACATACTAAATAAAAGCACATCCCCTTTTCCACACCTAGGCGATGTGGGATTGAGCACCCTATACCCTATCAGTGTGGTAGCTCAGCCCAGTGTTTGTCTTCGCACCCATCCACTCACACCCGTCCACAAGGGTTACTACAAATTCTGTCCAAAAGTCTCTCCCTAAGTCCTCTTCAAACTACCTCTAATTCGCCACTTTAAACCCTAAGAGAATCCACGAAGTCCTAACCCAATTAGGAGATAATTAGGGTTTTCCCGTAGGCCCAAAACAGGTGAATTTTTTTGCTGATGTCCAGCCCAAGTTTTGACCCAGTAGAAGTCCGATTAATGAAAATTACATGGAATACAAAAGTGTCCAGAATCAAATTTTGATCACCCTAATAGAAAATTAAGTCGAATTGACGCTCGAAAATATGAGTTTTGGGCTGTTTTCCAAAATGGGATTAAAATTGTATTAAGCACAGAATTGGGCTTCAGGCCCGTAATCTCCTTAAGTAGTTATAATTCTCTTGGACCACTTCCTTGGGCTGATTTGAGTTAAAATATAGAGTTGAATGGATCCTCTTAATATAAGCTTCATCTAATCTTCTTGGATGTAATCATTACAAGTCCCAAAATTATGGTTTTAACTGAAATAATCATTAAGGCCCTGAAAGTATAGAAAACACTAAAACGAAGTAAAATCACAAATAATCTATCACTAAGAGAATAAAATATGCAAATTAAGAGGCTAGAATGCGTAACATTCAACGCCGATCACACTCCCAAACTTACATATTGCTAGTCCATTAGCAATAAAACAAAATAAAACTAAAGCAAATAAAATTACCAAACACTAACTAAACTACCAAACTCCACTTTCGTGGGTGAAACGATTGCATTTAGTATATGGAACAAGCCTTTAAACCCCTAGTAGACGAGTTATAGTCTCGTGAGGGTTTCCAGAAATGATACCCATAAACATTAAAATTTCATATTTAAACATTAATCAAAAAGAAGATTACAATACATAGTTACAAACTTGCATTCAAAAATAATTTCAAATTCCACAATTCAAAGCAATGGTCCACATGCATAATTCACATCAACATGTCTCAAAATAATCAACTCTAGCTCCCTCATGAAAACTGAACTAGCAATCATCTCATGTGGCATAACTCAGCTCCAAATATATTAAATCACATACTTCTTCAACTCACTAACTCCCCTTATTGAACTCATACTTCCAAACATGAATACCTGACTTCTTTCATTTTTTTTTTCATTCTTTTTTTTCATTGCTGTTGATTCGTATGTGAGTGTGACTCAAAAAGTATATCAATTAAAAAATTTCACACTTCGCAATAGAACGAATTCCTTCCAGAATAGGGCTACCGAAAGAGGTATCGTACCTCAGGGATTATGGTCTGATGAGTTGGAATACGGAATTAATTCTCATTAAATTTATAAAGAGAAGAAATCTGATTTTTAAACTAATCTAATTGCCAAGTAAAATAAAATAAATCAAAATAAAATAGATATTGAAGATAATAAGAGAGAAATCTAGGGTGTTTGACTTCACCACTAACTCCACAATCAATGGTCAATTAAATCAACTATAGGGGAATTACACCATGCATAAGTGGTGTCGGTGGCTACAAGCTCACCTTCATCCATCAAGAAGATAACATATGATTAAGGCTAAGCTATGGACTATCTTCGATTGGCATGGGCCATCTGCCTAACTACTCTAATCTAGGGTGCAGTATGGTTCATCTTCTCTAGGTATAATCCATCAAAGCTCTTAAAAACATATTCAGTGATTACCATTGTGTAATAATTGCTCTCATGATCACAGAAAACAAGAGAGATTGAGTTCAATAACAACAACTAAATATCTAAGACAAGATAAGAAATCATCGAGATTGAATTTACAAGACTTTTATTGCTCAATTCTATAATAAGAATCCTCTAAATTACACAATCTATGCATGTATATAAAGGTCCCCAATAATTAAAATAATCAAACCATTGATGCTTTGTTAGGGCTACATCAAAACCCTAGTAGATGAACTAGCCGCTCATGGTAGAAGAAGAAGTTTCAACTATTGAGGAAGAAGACATCATCTTTCTGAATTACGCGTATAACTTCGTTCTCCAATGGCTCTACAAATATGTTTCTGTTCTCTTCTCAACCCTCTCAGACTCTCCAATCTCTCTATTAATCTCCTCCAAACTCAGCCTCTAATTCTTCACTTTATTCCCCAAGAGAATACACCAAAGTCCTAATCCAATTAGGAATAAATTAGGGTTTCCCGCAGCACTAATCAGGTGGGTTTTTTCTGCTGACTTCGGCCCAACTTTTGACCCACTAGAAATCCGATTTACGGAATTTTCGTGAAATACAAAAGTGTGCAGAATCAAATTTTTTTCAACCCTTCACAAAATTATGTTGATTTGAGGCTCGAAAATAAGACTTCTGGTCCATTTTCCAAAATGGGATTAAGACTCTATTATGCGCAGATTTGGACTTCAGGCACGAAACCTTCTTAAGCAGCTGTAATTCTCTTGGACCTCTTTCTTGGGCTGATTTGAGTTAAAATAAATGGTTAAATGGTTCCCTTTGATGTAGGCTTCATCTAACCATCTTGGATGTCTTCTTTAAAAGCCCAAAATCATGATTTTAACTGAAATAATCATTAAGACCCTGAAAATACAGAAAACACTGAAACGAAGTAAAATCACAAAATAGTCTACCACTAAGAGAATAAAATACATAAGTTAAGAGGCTAGAATGCGTAACATTCAACGCCTATTACACCCCCAAACTTACATATTGCTAGTCCCTTAGCAATAGAATAAAACAAAACTAAAATAAAGAAACTAACAAATACTAACTAAACTACCCAACTCCACTTTCATGGGAGAAACGATTGCATTTAGCATATGTAACAAGCCTTTAAACCCCTAGATTCCCCCTAGTGGACGAGTATAGTCTCGTGGGGGTTTCCAGAAATATTACCCACAAACATTCAAAATTCTGTTTCAACATTAATTCAAGAAGAAGATTACAATATATAGTTACAAACTTGCATTCAAGAATAATTTCAACTTTCAAATTTCATAATTCAAATCAATGGTCCTCATGCATAATTCACATCAACATATCTCAAAATAACCAACTCTAGCTCCCTCGTGTAAAGTGAACTAGCAGTCATCTCATGTAGCATAACCAAGCTCTGAATATATTAAGGCACATACCCCATCAACTCACTAGCTCCCCTTATTGAAATCATACTTCCCAACATGAATACATGACTTTTTTTTTTTTTTTTTCATTCTCTTTTTTCATTGCTTTATTGGTTGTGCAATGTCTTGATTTATTAAGCTTTCTGAAGGATCCATGTAGCAAGCTTTCAATCAGGGACTCCCAAACAAGATGGCTTTAGGGCACTAGGCTTAAAGATACCCCAAAGAATCTAATTACTCGAATCAGTTAGGCTACAAATCAAAACAACCAATACTCATCTTTTCTCACCCTTTCACTTTTGACGCGAACACTCCGTGCTTCCTGAGGCATAAAGGCCCGGTTACTCATGAAAAAGTTCAAATTGATTTGCTTATTCATCACTTTTTTTTTCTTTTTTTTCTTTCTTTTTTTTTTCTTTTTCTTTTTTTTCATTGAAGTCAAGTATAACACATCATCGGTACTCATTCTCAAGAGATACTAATTAATATCAAGCATATGTAACCCAATAACTCAAAACCAAAGTTTATACCCTATAAGACTATGCTAGTGTGTCTGTGCATGTAAGGGAACTAAAATCAATCACTCCAAAACATGTTATTGCAAATCATGACTAAAATCACATAATTTAAACCATAGTTTCCAAAAATTTAAAACATACTCAAAAATTACAAGTTAAGCACCTACATAAGGTATTAATCCTTTGAATAATGTCAAAACATTCTATCTGAAAACAAAACAAAAGAAAATAAAAAAAAAACAAACTAAGAAAATAAAATAAACTAAAATCCTAATACAAGAAGAATTTCACAAATTTTTCCCCCATATTGCAATAAAGCACACAAATAGGCATCGCCTCACCCCCAAACTTAAACTGTACATTGTCCCTAATGTACTATCAATCAAAGCAAAGAGAAGAGTAAGAACGATGTTACCAGAAATTTAGAGTAGTGGAAAGAAAATAGAGCACACCACTAGCATGAAGGCAATGAAAGCACACCCCCAAACTTGGATGTTTCAACCTGTCAAAGCAAACCACTATACCCCAAAGATCAAGTGAAATAGTATGGGTGAAAATAAATATGAAAAAGAAAAATCCTAAAAAAATAAAATAAAATAAAATATTTTTCAATTTTTTTTTTTCAAAGTAAAATAAAAATCTAACTACAAAAAGAAAAATAAAATTTAAAAAGAAAAATAAAAACTAAAAATAAAATAAAATACAAAAGATGGTTACCTTCCTGTCAAGGGTGTGGTGGTGACTGAGCATCCGGATCCAAGTTTGCTTGGCGCATCAGTGCACGCAGCATCCTCCTCATCTCTAATTGGTCTTGGCAAGTGTCACAGAAGTGATCCGCCATCTCTGTCCTCATGGCTCCAAACTGTGTGTATACCTCTGTCTGTAGGGTGCCAAACTGGACTGTCAACCCAGCAATCTGCTCCTCTAAATACTAATAATCATGGCCACCAGCCTGTGCATGCACCTTCTCTTCCTCTGCATCCATCTCCTCAGGATCTTCCACCGGTGGTGGTATATCTATATGTTCTCCTCCCTGGGCCAACTGAGATACTTCACCAAGCGCCGCTATGACTCTCTGGTGCATATGAGATCGGCTTAAATTTCAGTCATGCGTGCCATAATGAAGATCATGTGGAAAGGCAAGCTCGTCCTCATGGATTGCATACCCCTGTGCCACAAGCAACTGATGAATAATAGTAGGGAATGGAAACTCCCAATCACTTGCACTGTCTGATGCCTTGGCCATAACCTTGGAATAGAACTTCTCCATCTGGCCCCAGACAAACTGTGGGAATGACAGCCAATGCCCAAAATGTATAGCATATAAGGCTCTGAGGAACTCTTGACGTCTCTCAATTTTATGTCCAATTAGACATATATTCTTGAGTAGAACAGCATCAAGGAACCATAAATGATTTGGCATTGAAGACTTAGAAGTTGCATTCCTTTTCAGCTCAAAAAACTGATTAGCATACAAACGTGCAACCAAATTACCCACTGACAAATCGTCGGGTAGAGAAGTATAGATATGAGATAAATCATTTGGGCACTCATGAGAACAACCTATGGTAATGGCAATGGATGACATGTCCACCCGAACTATTGTTCCAACTACTGAAGAAGTAAGCACATCTCGCTCATCAGGTGTCGGCATTAAGTTCTGATAAAATACCTTGACAAGCCTCGGGTAGATAGTAGAAGAGAGTGGAACAAAAATGGATGCCGACTGACGACAATGGATGTCAGAAATCCCCCATCTTGTCTCGGGAAACATACTATAGAGTTCGGCTATATCAAACGTGGTTTCAAAGTTCAAAGCCCTTGGATGCCATCTCTCTTGAATACCTTCTCGGCGAGATCGAGAAGAACCGGTGGATGGATAATGCCTCGCTCGGCGAGGATTGTGTGAACTTGAAGCACCTTGGTGACTTGCTCTCTTAAGTGCCATAGAAGTAGAAAAAGTGTGGTTGAGGAATTAAATCGAACACTTGGCGTGCACAATTAACTTGTAACCTTCAACCTCCTCTTTTCGGTAATTTTTCCACCCAAATTGAACAAATAAATGCACCAAATTGATCCCCCAAACTTGGTCTTCAAAAGCTCTCTCAAAGAATTGCACAATTTCACCAAAGAAAAACTTCACTTACTTTGATGTTGAACTTGAAAAAGTGAGAGCTGCCTTTGAGAACTAGTGATTCTTGATCCGGTTTTGATGTTGATGATGATGATAATCAATGTTGAATTCTTGTTCAATACTCACCAATTGAAGAAAATAATTTTTCGGTTGAAGTAGGACTTAAATTGGAGTTCAAAGAGGTCAAGGATGCAAGTGGTAGCAACAAAAGAGGAGTGGGTGTCCATATATAAGGAGGATTCTCGGCCAGCCCAAGTTTTTGGCTTGGGCGAACGATCCCCCCAGCCATGGGCGATCGATCGCCCAGCTGGTGGAGGGTCTCTCTTGAAAAATATTAAGGGGCGATTGATCCCCCTCAATTGGGGCGATCGATCCCCCTCTTGGAAGCCTGTTGGACCCTCCATCGCCCAAGTACGACCGAAACTTAATATTTTTGAGTCTCCATCGCCCAAGGTCGACCGAGAGCACGATTTCTCACCCGTCTTGAGTCCAAATATCTCGGTACACCTCTTGGCATCCTCTGGAAGCAACTTATACATCAAAAATTCAAAGAAAAAATAATAAAACGCAACTAGAATTGAAAGAAAACTTAAGAAAACTAAAACTAAAAATTAAAATCAAAGAAAACTAAAGAAATTAAGGGATAGAAATATATACAAAACCTACAATTTAACGTCCGTAGGAAACGATCAACTCTCCGAAGGGATTAAGTCGGATAGACGGGATCCGTCAAGTCGACGGACTCTACGTCTCTTCTTGGCACACATCCTTCCACACAATGCTTCAACCTTTGCCCATTAACTTTCATCAAACCAATTCCAAACAATTGCTCATCTGGGAATGAGTCTCGAATAGGTAATGCATTGATCACCGGCTTAAACTCAATCCAAGATAAATGATCCACAACCACATTCTCAATCCCCTTTTTGTCTTTTATCTCCAAATTGAATTCTTGCAGCAATAAAATCCATCGAATAAGACGCGGTTTGGTCTTCGTCAATAAGTGTCTCAATGTTGTATGATCAGAGTAAACAACCACCTTAGACCCCAATAAATATGAATGAAACTTGTCCAAGGCAAATACTACAGCTAGAAGCTCTTTCTCTGTGGTTGTATAATTGAGTTGGGCATTAGAGAGAGTCTTACTAGCATAATAGATTACATCTGGCCATTTCTCTTCTCTTTGTCCCAACACTGCTCCCACTGCATAATCAGAGGCGTCACACATGATTTCAAAAGGTAAAGCCCATTTTGGAGACTGCATGATTGGTGCAGAGGCTAACAGAGACCGAAGCTTTTCAAAAGCTTGCACACATTCTTCATCAAAGATAAATGGAACATCTTTAGATAACAAGTGGCACAATGGTCGAGCAATTTTACTGAAATCCTTGATGAATCTTCTATAGAACCCAGCATGGCCTAAGAAAGATCAAACTTGCCTTACCGAAGTTAAATGAGGCAGAGTTGCAATTAGGTCGATCTTTGCTTTATCAACTTCAATGCCTCTCTCTGAAATAATATGGCCCAATACAATACCCTCTTTTACCATAAAATGGCTCTTCTCCCAACTAAATACCAAATTACGCTCTCAGCACCTTTGAAGCACAAGTGATAAATTACTCAAACAGTGTTCAAAGGATGATCCAAAAATAGAGAAGTCATCCATGAACACTTCCAAGAATTTTTCCACCATGTCAGAAAAGATAGCCATCATACACCTTTGGAATGTCGCTGGAGCATTACATAATCCAAATGGCATACGACGATAAGCAAAAGTACCAAAGGGATAAGTGAAAGTAGTCTTCTCTTGATCTTATAGATCCATAGCCACTTGGTTATAACCAGAGTAGCCATCCAGAAAGCAATAATAGCTCTGACCAGCTAACCTTTCAAGTATTTGATCAATGAATGGAAGAGGGAAGTGATCCTTCCTTGTCATAGAATTTAGCTTTCTGTAATCAATGCACACACGCCAACCTGTGGCAGTACGTTGTGGAACAAGCTCTCCCATAGAGTTAGGGACAATGGTAAGGCCAGACTTCTTAGGAACCACTTGTGTTGGAATCACCCATGTGCTGTCAGAAATTGGATAAATGATGCCTATATCAAGTAATTTGACAACCTCTTTCTTTACCACCTCCTTCATGTTGGGGTTCAGTCGCCTCTGAGCCTCTCTAGTTGGCTTACATCCTTCTTCTAGATGAATTTTGTGCATGCAAATTGAGGGATCAATGCCCTTAAAATCAGTAACACTCCACCCAATTGCTTCACGATGTTGATATAAGACCTCTACTAAACTCTTCTCTTGAATTTCTGTCAGATCAGAGGCAATTATAACAGGAAGAGTTTTCTGTGCCCCCAAAAATACATACTTTAATTTGTCAGGCAAAGGCTTCAACTCTAATTCTGGAGGGGACTCCAATGAAGGCACTAGGGGAATGCTAGATAGAGAAGGTAGTGGCTCAATTGGAATTCTCCATGGTGGAGTATTCTGAATAGCATCCACTTCCATCATAGTCATAAAGAGACTTATATACCTCCAGGGAGTTTTGAGATATAGAGGATGAAACAAATTCCTCTACACATTCATCAATATCATCCATGCAGAACACATCACTCTGATCTGGAGGGTGTTGGATAGCATTGAACACATTAAGCTTGACATTCATGTTGCCAAATGAAATATCCATGATCCCCGACCTACAATTTATGCAAGCATCAGCTGTAGCTAAGAAAGGTCGACCAAGGATCACTGGAATGTGCCTCTTCGGATTGTGAACCGGCTCAGTGCCAAGTACAATGAAATCAACAGGAAAGTAGAACTTGTCCACTTTAATGAGCATATCTTCTATGATTCCTCGGGGTTGCTTTGTTGATCTGTCTGCAAATTGCAATACCACCGAGGTAGGCTTCAATTCTCCCAAGCCCAATTATAAGTAAACTGAATAGGGTAACAAATCCACACTTGCACCCAAATCAAGAAAAGCTTTATCCATATGGTGCTCCCCAATAATGCATGAGATAGTTGGAGCACCAGGATCTTTGTACTTGGGAGGAGTACACTACTGGATTATCGAACTTACTTGTTATGGCAGCATCACTTTCTTTGGCACGTGGCTTTTAGAACGCCTTTTCTGAGTGCACAAGTCCTTCAAGAATTTAGCATAAGGAGGAATTTACTTGATGGCATCAAGGAGTGGCAAATTAATCTTCACTTGTCGAAACACCTCCATCATGTCATGTAGCTTGTCCCCTTGCTTCCCCAATCTAGATGCTTCAAGGAAACGTTGTGGGAAAGGAGCCTTGGGCTCATAAGGAATTTCAGCACTTAGACTTGTGGTCACTTTTTCTTCTTCTTTCTTCTCACCCACCTTATTATCAATTATTTTCTCACTCCTCAAAGTGGTAATAGCTTGGACTTGCTCATGGTGTGAGTTGCTTGTGGAAGCTTGCATTCCCCTTGGATTAGCAATTGGTTGACTAGACAGCTTCCTTTCTTCTCTTCTACTCAATGAAGTAGCAAGCTGTCCAAACTGAGATTCTAGTTTGGCAATGGATTGAGAATGCGAGTGCACTAGCTGAACTGTAGAATGTACTGTTGCTGCAGTAGCTTGCACTGTCTCTATAAGAGAATCAAGGTTATCAAATTTTGACAAGGTAAGTGTCAGCTTGTCTTCAATAGCAAAAATTATTTGGGCCATAGGACTTTGTGTTTGAAATTACTGTTGAGGCACAAAAGTTCTAGGTTGATATAACGGTTGCATTGCTGCCCCTTGGTTACTGTAAGAAAAACCAGGATGATTTCTCCATGTGGGATTATAAGTATTACCTCATAGAGGATTCATTGGTCCAGTGAATGTAGCTTGGACTTGCTCATGTTGAATATCAAAAAATTGCCCCATTGAAGGACAATTGCTCACATTATGCATAGGACTAGAGCAAAATTCACAAGGGCCTAGCAATGAAGAATTTGAAGCAGAAGTAGTTTGATTGGCAGCCATAATTGCTGCTACCTTCTGTGCAATTAAATCAATATCAGTTGGCATAGCTTCTGAAACACCAACCTCATAAATTCCATCAGTCTTCCTTGTAGTGGCATGTCTGCTAGAACGAGTGGAGGACACATGTTGTAGAGATTTGTCACTAAGATTTTCAAATAAGGTCCATGCCTCTTCTTCACTCTTCAACATAAAAGTACCTCCACACGACGCATCAACCATCTGTCTGTTAGCTTCTGGCAGCCCTTCATGAAAACTCTGCACTAGTTACCACTTAGGAACTTGATGATGGGGACACTTTCTAAGAAGGTCCTTGAATCTTTTCCATGTCTCATAAAATTGTTTTCCCTCATGTTGGGAGAAACCAATGATAGTACGTCTGAACTGATTGGTCTTCCCTATCGAAAAATACTTCTTGAGAAACTCATGTCGCGTCTGAGTCTAAGTCGTGATAGAACTTGCCGGTAGAGAATTAAACCAATACTTTGCTTTGTCTTTCAAGGAGAATGGAAAAAGTCTCACTCTGAAAGCATCTTCAGAGAAGTTGTGAATTTTTGTAGTTGAGCACACTTCAATGAATTCATCCAGATGCTTGTAAGGGTCTTCTTGAGTCAGCCCAAAATAAGATGGTAGCATCTGAATAATGCTGGACTTGATCTCATAATTCTGTGCTGTGACATTCGGCAGTTGAAAACCTGCTGGTGAGGTATATGTCTCAAGAACATAGTAGTCCCTCAGTAGTCTATAATAAGACTACTGGTGAATTTACAAGACTTTTATTACTCAATTCTATAATAAGAATCCTCTGAATTACACAATCTATGCATGTATATAAAGGTCCCCAATAATTAAAACAATCAAACCATTGATGCTTTGTTAGGGCTACATCAAAACCCTAGTGGATGAACTAGCCGTTCATGGTAGAAGAAGAAGCTTCAACTGTTGAGGAAGAAGACATCATCTTTCTGAATTATGCGTATGACTTCGTTCTCCAATGGCTCTACAAATATGTTTCTGTTCTCTTCTCAACCCTCTCAGACTCTCCAATCTCTCTATTAATCTCCTCCAAACTCAGCCTCTTATTCTTCACTTTATTCCCCAAGAGAATACACCAAAGTCCTAATCCAATTAGGAATAAATTAGGGTTTCCCGCAGCACTAATCAGGTGAGTTTTTCCGGCTAACTTCGGCCTAACTTTTGACCCACTAGAAGTCTGATTTACGGAATTTTCGTGAAATACAAAAGTGTGCAGAATCAAATTTCGTTCAACCTTAAAAAAAATTATGTCAATTTGAGGCTCAAAAATAAGACTTCTGGTCTGTTTTCCAAAATGGGATTAAGACTCTATTATGCGCAGATTTGGGCTTCAGGCCCGAAACCTTCTTAAGTAGCTGTAATTCTCTTGGACCTCTTTCTTGGGCTGATTTGAGTTAAAATAAATGGTTGAATGGTTCCCTTTGATGTAGGCTTCATCTAACCATCTTGGATGTCTTCTTTAAAAGCCCAAAATCATGGTTTTAACTGAAATAATCATTAAGGCCCTGAAAATACAGAAAACACTAAAACGAAGTAAAATCACAAAATAATCTACCACTAAGAGAATAAAATACATAAGTTAAGAGACTAGAATGCGTAACATTCAACGCCTATCAGCTGTTATTGGTTGTGCAATGTCTTGGTCTATTAAGCTCTCTGGAAGATCCATATAACAAGCTTTCAGTCAGTGACTCCCACACCAAATCGCTTTAGGGCACTAGGTGTCAAGACACCCCGAAGAACCTAATAACTCAAATCAGTCAGACTACAAATCAAGACAACCAATGCCCATCTTTTCTCACCCCTTCACTTTGACGTAAACACTTCGTGTTTCCTGAGGCATAGAGGCCTGGTTACTCATGAAAAGGATCAAATTAATTTGTTATTCATCACATATATTATTTTTTTTTCATTGAAGTCAAGTAAAGCATATCATCGGTACTCATTCTCAAGAGATACTAATTAATATCAACCATATTTAACTTAACAACTCAAAGCCAAAGTTTATACCCCACAAGATTATGCTACTGTGTCCATGCATGTGAGAAAACTAAAATGAATCACTCCAAAGTAAGTCAATACAAACCATGATTAAACCACTAAATTTAAACCATAGTTTCTAAAAATTTAAAACATACCTAAGAATTGCAAGTTAAGCACCAACATAAAGTACTAATCTCTTGAATAATGTAAAAACATTCTACCTAAAAACAAAACAAAAGAAAATAAAAAAAAAACTAAGAAAAGTAAAATAACCAAAAATCCTAAACAAGAAGGATTTCATAAAAGATCCCCCCCCCCTAATTTGCAATAAAGCACATCAAAGGCATTGCTTCACTCCCAAACTTGAACTGAACATTGTCCTCAAGGTACACCAAATACAAAAATAGAAAAGGGTTAGAACAATATTACCAGAAAACTGAAGTAGTGAAAAAAAATAGAGCAAACTAGCAGCATGAAGGGAATGCAAGCAATCCCCCAAACTTGGATGCAATAATCTATCAAAACAAGCCATTATACCCCAACGACCAAGTCAAATAATATGGGTAAAAATAAATATGGAATAGAAAAACAAAAAAAAATTATTTTTTTATTTATATATATATATTATTTTTATTTTTAAAAAAAATGAATAAAAAAATTAAATACCGAAAGAAAAAAAAATAGAAACTAAAAATAAAATAAAATAGATAGGTACCTCCAAATCAAGGATTTGATGGCGATTGAACATTTGGGTCAAGGTTCACTTGGCGAATTAAAGCACGCAGCATCCTTCTCATCTCTCTCTGATCCTGGCGAGTCTCTTGATACTGATCCACCATCTCTGTCTGTAAAGCTTCAAACTGTACGGATATTTCTATCTATAAAGTGCCAAACTGGGTAGTCAACCTAGCAATATACTCCTCTAGATGACTATAATCTCATTCGCCATCTTGTGCATAGACATCTATTTCCTTAGCTTTTACTTCCTCCGGCTCTTCCATTGGTGGTGGTGTTACGACAGCCTCTCCTCCCTAGGCCAATCTGGATACTTCACCTGGCGCAGTAATGACTCTCTAGTGCATATGTGATCTGCTCATATTCTAGTCATATGTGCCATAATAAATATTTCTTAGAAAAGCAAGTCATATTCATCGACTGCATACCCCTATGCAGTGAGCATTTGCTGAATAAGAGTATGGAATGGGAATTACTAGTCACTCACACTATCTGGTGCCTTCGCCATGACCTTCGAATAAAATTTCTCAACTTGGCTCCAGACGATCTATGGAAATGACAACCAATGCCCAAAGTGTATAAAATATAACACTCGAAGGAACTCTTGACGTCTCTCTGTCTTGTGTCCAATGGGACACACATTCTTGTATAGTATGGTATCAAAGAATTACAAATGATTTGGCAAAGAGTACTTGGAAGCGGCATTATGTTTTGGCCCAGAAAATTGGTTAGCACACAACCGTACAACCAAATTACCAACCGAAAGATTATCGGGTAGAGGAGTGTACATTTGGGTTAAATCAGTCAGGCATTCATGAGGACAACCCATGGAAGTGGCAATGGATGACATATCAACACAAATTTGTGTCCCATCCACGTAGAAATAAGAACTCCCCACTCATCAGGTTTCAGCATCAAGTTTTGGTAAAAGACTTTGACAAGCCTCAGGTATATGGTAGTAGATGATGGAACAAAAATTGAAGCAGCCTGACGACGAAGGATGTCAAAAATACTCCATCTTGTCTCGAGGAACATAGCATAAAGTTCTGCAATATCAAACATTGCCTCAAAATTTAAAGCTCTTGGGTGTCATCTCTCATATATCCCTTCTCGGCAAGGCGTAGAAGTAACTGGTGTCGGTTCATGTAGTGCTCATTCCACATAATGCATCAACCATATATTTGTTAGCTTCTGTTAGCCCTTCATGAAAACTCTACACTAGTTACCACTTCGAAACCTAATGATGAGGACACTTCCTAAAAAGGTCATTGAATCTTTCCCATGTCTCATAGAATTGTTCCCCCTCGTGTTGGGAAAAACTAGTGATTGATAGGCGTTGAATATTATGCATTCTAGCCTCTTAACTTATGTATTTTATTCTCTTAGTGATAGATTATTTTGTTATTTTACTTCGTTCTAGTATTTTTTATATTTTCAGGGCCTTAATGATTATTTCAGTTAAAACCATGATTTTGGGCTTTTAAAGATGACACGCAAGATGGTTAGATGAAGCCTACATTAAAGAGATCCATTCAACCATTTATTTCAACTAAAATCAGCCCAAAGAAGAGGTCCAAGAGAATTACAGCTACTTAAGAAGGTTTCAGGCCTGAAGCCCAATTCTGTGCTTAATATAGTCTTAATCCTGTTTTGGAAAATGAACCAGAAGTGTTATTTTTGAGCCTCAAATTGACTTAATTTTTTTATAGTTGAACAAAATTCGATTCTGGACACTTTTATATTTCACAAAAATTCCATGAATCGGACTTCTAGTGGGTCAAAAGTTGGGCCGAACGTTAGCAGGAAAAACCCACCTAATTAGTGCTGCGGGAAAACCTAATTAATTCCTAATTGGATTAGGACTTTGGTGTATTCTCTTGGGGCATAAAGTGAAGAATTGGAGGCTGAGTTGGGGAGAGATTGGAGAGTTTGAGAGAGCTTTTGGACAGAAAAGAAGACATACTTTTGCAGACCATTGGAGAACAAAGTCTTACGCATAATTCATGAAGATGATGCCTTCTTCCTCAACCGTTGAAGCTTCTTCTTTTACCATAAGCGGCTAGTTCATCCACTAGGGTTTTGATATAGACCTAACAAAACATCAATGGTTTGATTGTTTTAATTATTGGGGACCTTTATATTCATGCATAGATTGTGTAATTTAGAGGATTATTATTATAAAATTGAGTAATAAAAGTCTTATAAATTCAGTTTCAATGATTTTTTATATTGTCTTAGATATTTAGTTGTTGTTATTGAACTCAATTTCTCTTATTTTCTATGATCATGAGAGCGATTATTACATAATGGTAATCACTGAATATATCATTAAAAGCTTTGATAAATTATGCCTAGAGAAGATGAACCATACTGCACCCTAGATTAAAGTAGTTAGGCAGATGACCCATGCCAATCGAAGATAGTCCATGACTTAGCCTTAATCATATGTTATCTTCTTAACGGATGAAGGTGAGCTTGTAGCCACCGACACCACTTATGCATGATGTAATTCCTTTGATTCAATTGACCATTGATTGTGGAGTTAATGGTGAAGTCAAATACCCTAGATTTATCTCATATTATCTTCACTATCTATTTTTCTTTGGTTTATTTTATTTTATTTTTTAATTATTTTAATTTCTCTTAAATTTAATTAAAATTAATTCCATATTCCAGCTCATCAGACCATAATCCCTGAGGTTCGACACCCCTTTCGATAGCCCTATTCTACAAGGAATTCGTTCTATTGTGAAGTGTGGTAATTAAAATTTGAGACGCACTCACACACGAATCAGTGATAGCACGTCTAAACTGATTGGTCTTCCCTATTGGAAAATACTTCTTAAGAAACTCATGTTGCATTTGAGTCCAAGTCATAATAGAACCTACCAGTAGAGAATTGAACCAATACTTTGCTTTGTCCCTCAAGGAGAATGGAAAAAGTCTCATCTTGAAAACAACCTCAAAGAAGTTGTGAATTTTGGTAGTTGAGCATACTTCTATGAATTCATCTAGATGCTTGTAAGGGTCTTCTTGAGTCAGCCCATAATAGGATGGTAGCATCTGAATAATACTAGACTTGATCTCATAATTTTGTGTTGTAACATTAGGCAGCTGGAAACCTGTTGGTGAAGTATACGTCTTAGGCACTTAGTAGTCCATGAGCAATCTTGCCCTTTCCCCAGCAGCATTATGAACAATGTTGTTATTTCTTTCTTCAACCATGTCGTTAATTATTTCTCCCTCTTACACAATGGTATCAATACGAATGCCCTTCTGTTGTCTAAAAGAACGTTTAGGCTCAAGATCAAGAGGTATTAAAGTATCAGCCACAGAACGACAACCTTGTATAAAATACTAGAAGTACTTGAAAATAAAACAAGAATAAAATTAAAAACAAAATATAAAAATTTCCTAAACTAAAAACTCAATTAAAATTAATTTTGTAAAATCCAATCAATCAACTAGATAGTCCCCGGCAACGGCGCCAAAAATTGATTCATTGGTAAGTGTATCAATTAAATTACCACACTTCGCAATAGAACGAATTTCTTGCAAAATCAGGCTATCAAAAGGGATGTCGAACCTCAGGACTATGGTCTGAATGAGTTGAATGTCCAAAATTAATTTTAATTAAATTTTAAAGAAAAGAATTCTGATTTTTGTATCTAAATTAACTAAGAAGTAATTAAAATAAAACAAGAGAAACTAAAGAGTGTAGAAAATCTGAGATAAAACTAGGGTTATAGACTTCACCACTAACTTCACAATCAATGGTCAATTGAACTAATTATGGAGAATTATATCATACATAAGTGGTGTCGGTGGCTACAAGCTCACCTTTATCTATCAAAAAGATAACATATGATTAAGGTTAAGTCATGGACTATCTTTGATTGGCATGGGTCATTTGCCAAACTACTCTACTCTAAGGTGCAGTATAGTCCATCTTCTCTAGGCATAATCCATCAAAACTTTTAATGATATATTCAATGATTACCATTGTGTAATAATCACCCTCATAATCACAGAAAACAAGAGAGATTAAGTTCATTAACAATAATCAAGAATCTAAGACAATATAAGAAATCATTGAAACTAAATTTGTAAAACTTTTATTACTCAATTCTATAAGAAGAATCCTCTAAATTACACACAATCTATGCATGAATAAAAAAAATTCCAATAATTAGAACAATCAAATCATTGATGTTTAGTTAGGGCTACATCAAAACCCTAGTGGATGAACTAGTCGCTCATGGCAGAAGAGACTGCTTCAACTGTTGAGGAAGAAGACGTCATATTCATGAAATTCGCGCAAGACTCCGTTCTCCAATGGTCTTTCACTCCAAAGCTCTGCAAATTCTGTCCAAAATTCTCTCTCTAAGTCCTCCTCAAACTGCCTCTAGTTCACAACTCTAAACCCCGAGAGAATCCACAAAGTCCTAACCCAATTAGGAGATAATTAAGGTTTTCCCACAAACCCAAAACAGGTGAATTTTTCTACTAATGTTTGGCCCAAGTTTTGACCTAATAGAAGTCCAATTCACAAAATTTATGTGGAATTAAAAAGTATCCAGAATCAAATTTTGAACAACTTTAATGAAAATTAAGTCGAATTGACACTCAGAAATATAAGTTTTCGACTGTTTTGCAAAACGAAATTAAAACTGTATTAAGCACAGAATTGGGCTTCAGGCCCGTAATCTCCTTAAGCAATTATAATTCTCTTGGACCACTTCCTTTGACTGATTTTAGTTGAAATATGGAGTTGAATGGATCCTCTTGACGTAAACTTCATCTAACCCTCTTGGATGTCATCTTTACAAGCCCCAAAATCATGGTTTTAACTGAAATAATCATTAAGGTCCTGAAAATACAGAACACACTAAAACGAAGTAAAATCATAAATAATCTATCACTAAGAGAATAAAATATAAAAATTAATAGGCTAGAATGCGTAACATTCATTGCCGATCACACTCTCAAACTTATATATTACTAGTCTCTTTGCAATAGAACAAAATAAAACTAAAACAAAGAAAATTACCAAACACTAACTAAACTATCCAACTCCACTTTCGTGGGAAAATCGATTGCATTTAGCATATGCAACAAGCCTTTAAACCCCTAGGTTCCCCGTAGTGGACGAGTTATAGTCTCGTGAGGGTTTTTAGAAATGATACCCACAAACATTAAAAATTCCTATTTAAACATTAATCAAGAAGAAGATTACAATACATAGTTACAAACTTTCATTCAAAAATAATTTTAAATTCCACAATTCAAAGCAATGGTCCACATGCATAATTCAAATCAGCATGTTTCAAAATAACCAACTCTAGCACCCTCGTGAAAAGTGAACTAACAATTATCTCAAGTGGCATAACCCAGCTCCAAATATATTAAATCACATACCCCTTCAACTCACTAACTCCCCTATGTGAACTCATACTTCTAAATATGAATACATGACTTTTCTCATTTTTTTCATTTTTTTTTCTCATTGCTATTATTGGTTGTGCAATGTCTTGGTCTATTAAGCTCTCTGGAAGATCCATATAGCAAGCTTTCAGTCATTGACTCCCAAACTAGATGGCTTTAGGGCACTAAGTGTCAAGATAACCTGAAGAACCTAATAACTCAAATTAGTTAGGCTACAAATCAAGATAACCAATGCTCATCCTTTCTCACCCCTTCATAGTTTTAACTGAAATAATCATTAAGGCCTTGAAAATATAGAAAACACTAAAACGAAGTAAAATCATATATAATCTATCACTAAGAGAATAAAATATGCAAATTAAGAGGCTAGAATGCGTAACATTCAACACCGATCAGAACTTCACTTACATTAGCCAAAATTGACATTTATCGTATTTGGCATATAAACAGTGTTCCCTTAAAATCTGTAATACAGTCCTTAAGTGGATCTCATGTTCCTCCATAGAAGAAGAATACACGAGAATATCATCCATGAATACCACCATAAATCTGTCCAAGTACACAAGGAAAACTCGGTTCATTAAGTCCATGAACATCGTCGGTGTGTTTGTCAAACCAAATGGCATCACTAGAAACACATAGTATCCATATCTAGTCTGAAAAGTTATATTTGGAATGTCCTCATCTCTTACTCTCAACTGGTAATACCCCGACCCCAAGTCAATCTTCGAAAGCAAGTTAAACCTTTGAGTTGATCAAACAAGTCATCTATCATTGACAAAGGATACTTGTTCTTGACCGTTGCTTGGTTCAATTTCTGGTAGTCTATGCATAACCACAAAAATCTGTCCTTCTTCTTAGCAAAGAGGGCCAAAGCTCCCCAAGGTGACATACTGGGTCATACAAACCCTTTATCTAACAATTTTTGCAACTGATCTTTCAACTCCTTTAGAAATGGGCGCAGTACTAAGAGCAAGATCAATGTTAAACACCACATCCCGCATCAAAGGTAACTCTGTCAAATCTCCTAGAAACACATCTAAGAACTCACCAACCACCGGTGGAAACCCTCCACTAGTCATAACATCATCATCATCGACTAATAAGCTAGCTAAGAAGCACCCAATCCCATTTCAAAAATTGAAACCATGTAGTGATGGTACATAAAAGTCATCACGCTCTCCCACAAAATAGAAATAGTCACCCTCAAATGTGCATACTATCACTCTCCTACGGAGACAATCAATTGTGGCTCTAAACATAAACAGCTAATCTATACCTAGAATGACATCAAAGTTGGTCATATCTAGTACCACAAAATTGAACACTAGCCAACGTCCTGCAACCTCGATCTTGCAAGACTGACACACTCTACCCAAGGTAACTTTATCCTCAACAGGCGTATCAATAGACAATGGTGACTCCAGTGATGACACCTCCAACCCCAAGGCATAAGAAAATGTAGCAGATATGAATGAATGAGATGTACCTGAATCTATCAACACCCTAACCCACGAGCTAAAAATTAAAAAATACCTCTAACCACTGAAGGTCCCGGTACCTCCTCTGCTGGAGCAAGCGTGAAAACACGGCTAATTCATGTGTGAGTGCGTCTCAATTAAAATTACAACACTTCACAATAGAAAGAATTCTTTGCAGAATAGGGCTATCGAAAGGGGCGTCGAACCACGGGGATTACAGTCTGATGAGTTGGACTACGGAATTAACACTAATTAAATTTAGAAAGAGAAGAAATCTGATTTTTATATTTAAACTAATTAAAAGGTAAATAAAATAAAACAAAGGAAATATAGAATTGAGATAGTATGAGATAAATTTAGGATAATTGACTTCACCACTAACTCCACAATCAATGGTCAATTGAATTAATTATGAAGAATTACATCATGCATAAGTGGTGTCGGTGGCTACAAGCTCACCTTTATCCATCAAGAAGATAACATATGATTAAAGCTAAGTCATAGACTATCTTTGATTGGCATGGGCCATCTGCTTAACTACTCTACTCTAAGGTGCAGTATGGTCCATCTTCTCTAAGCATACTCCATCAAAGCATATAATGATATATTCAGTGATTACCATTGTTTAATAATCGCTCTCATAATCACAGAAAATAAGAGAGATTGAGTTCAATAACAACAACTAAATATCTAAGACAAGATAAGAAATCAATGAAACTGAATTTATAAGACTTTTATAGCTCAATTTTATATAAGAATCCTCTAAATTACACATTCTATGCATATATATAAAGGTCCCCAATAATTAAAATAATCAAACCATTGATGCTTTGTTAAGACTACATCAAAACCTTAGTGGATAAACTAGCCGCTCATGGTAGAAGAAGAAGCTTCAACGGTTAAGGAAGAAGACATCATCTCCATGGAAGTATTGATACGCCTTGTTCTACAATGATTCTCCACTCCAAAAGCTCTTCAAAGCTACTGTCAAGCCTCCCTCAATACAGCCCCAATTCGTCAATTTAATAGTCAAGAGAATATGAAGAGTCCCCCACCTAATTAAGAAACAATTAGGGTTTCCTACAGCCCCTAATCAGGTGGATTTTTCTACTAACTTTCGGCCCACAGTTTGACCCAATAGAAGTTCGATTCACGAAATTTACGTGAAATATAAAAGTGTGTAGAATCAAATTTCGTTCAACTTACTTGTGAATTGAGTCAATTTGACACTCAAAAATAAGACTTCTGATCCGTTTTTCAAAACAGGATTAAAATTATATTACGCGTAGAATTGGATTTCAGCCCAAAATACCCTTCAGTAGTTATAATTCTCTTGGACCTCTTTCTTGGGCTGATTTGAGTTGAAATAAAGAATTGAATAGATCCATTTGATGTAGGCTTCATCTAACCTTCTTGGATGTCATATTTAAAAGTCCAAAATCATGGTCTTAACTGAAATAATCATTAAGGCCCTAAAAATACAGAAAACACTAAAACGAAGTAAAATCATAAAATAATCTATCACTAAGAGAATAAATTACGCAAGTTAAGAGGCTAGAATACGCAACATTCGACATTGATCAATAGCCCTATGTCTACTGACCCCGCTGGCCAGTCCCTTGTAACCCCGACTACTGACTAAAAGCAAGCATATAACCTTTCACTACTCGAGAGCCATGAACTGACTGTGTTGGCTGAGGTAGTGGCAATGCACTAAAGCCAGACTGAATTGTGGTAGCCTGTATGGACCTCTGCTGAGACTCAGAACCACTATGCATACCCTGCCTCTGAGGGCAGTTCGCCCTAATATGTCTCGGCTGATGACAATGGAAACATGTCTACTCCCCTATTAATACCACTAGCATTGGTGCCACTGCTTGCCTCTAAGGGCACTCATATCTGTAATGACCAAACTACTGGCAATGATAGCTCACTACCATAGATTGTGAAGATCCGGTAAGCAAAGTCAATGATGGCACTGGGCAAGTCTGCTGCTGCCCCTGAGAAAGCAACACATTATCTTTGTGCCTCTTCCTTCCTTGATTACCCGAAAATGCCCCGACACCCTCCGACTGATTCTTAGAGTCCCAAATCCTTTGGATATCTCTATCATCTTCCTCTGCCTCTAAAGCCCTGTCAACTACCTCATCGTAGACTTTCAAGCCTAGGATTGATACTCTCTTTCTAATAAAGGTCTTAAACTCTTTCATAAACTTTTTTACTCTCAATTCCTCATCATTCAAAATCTCTGGTGCAAAGCGAGCCAATGATATAAACTTGGTCTTGTAACCCATAACATCCAAGTCACCCTGGACTAGATCCATGAACTCTTGCCTCATCTGGTCTTTCACCAAAACTGGAAAAAACTTATCAAAGAAAAGTCCTTTCAACATTTTTCACTCCATAGTTTCAGTGTTGTGGGTATTCCCAATAAACTGCCACCATCTATCTGTTTCTCCTTGCAAATAAAGCACCGCCACTCCAACCTAAGATCCTCATCGATTGCTAGAGCAACTAATAACTTATAGGTTTGGCCTATCCAACCCTCTGTCGCTAGTGAATCATGTCCACCTACAAATGTAGGTAGTTTGATCTTCACGAACTCTTTCATTGCAACCATTTTCTAGCTCAAGCCAACCCTAGGTTGCGCTTGAACTTCCTCTTCTTGAGCTTCCCTTATGATTTATTTTATGGTATCTACCATGTCTCACATAAACTGTTTTCCGTCAATTAGCTCTTGCAGAGCATTAACACCACCACCTCGTGCTTTTCTTGGTGGCATCTTGCTATACACATAACAAGAAAATTCAACACCAAGTATAAACATATACATACAACTCTAGCCATGATTACATAACACAATGCCAACTTAATCCACAATTAGCATGTTATAAAAGGTGTAAACAAATAATCATGTTCCATATAAGCAATTTATAAATCTCAAGTCTAAACCCTTATGTTCCAATCCTTAACCTCAAATAACTCATAATCAAATTATCACAATTCATCCTCAAGTATTCAAACCCAGTAGGTCTGATACCGAGTTGTCACGCTCCCAATTTTTGATACCTAGAAATGGGGGTGATTAAATTGCACGTCATCACCTCACCTCAACAATCTTAATCTGATATCATACTCTAATACCAAGCTATCACGCCCTAATTTCTGACTCCCAAAAAGCCAAAGAGTGATCATGTCACACGTCACCACCTCTCAAGTGCAATCACTCCAAAATCATACAATCGCGAAAACTAACTACGCATAGGCAATTACATAGGCGTATACATATCATCATTTATCCCACTGGACCCCATATTAGTCTATATATCCCTACATGTTCACTCATATTCCAAACATTATGAAATTTCATTCTAGACCAATTTCGGTCGGCTGACACTACCTTTCGATCAACTAAACCTGGGTTCAGCTGACCTCCAGTTACTAATTTTGTCGGTCGGCTAGAGAGAAATTTTAGTCTACCAAAAGAATGTATTCTTTTGGCCAGTTGAAGCCCTCCTCCAGTTGTCTGAAACAGGTCCCTAATTTACAAATGTTCGAGATCTCATACTTTCGGTAGGTTGCTGCAGAGAACTAGGCGGCCAAAAGTACCTAGAACTCTCAAAACCTATGTAAACCAAGTTTGTATGTATTCCACCTATCCATCAACTCATACTCAAGCTCAAGCTTAACCATACAAAAAACTAGAAGAAATCCACACATTTATCATTTATAGATGCCACAATCCATATATTTCATCAATGACAACTCAAAACCTATATTTAGAAAAGTTTTTCACAAGTCTTCAAAGGCTCAATTTAAAGGAACAACATATATTTTCACATGCATTCACATAATAACTCTTTGTCCTAAAAAACACTTCATTAAGCATGTTCCCAATATCCAAAAGTCATCCTCCAAATTCATACATAAAATTATTCAAATGGGAAGACAATTTACATATTCATAGTTCAACTATAGTTAGATTAAATTCACATGCCAAAAGCCAGCATGGATAGCCATATACAAAATGTCCAAAAATAACTTCAAAAGCTACAAGGAGCTCCACTTGATCATTCAAGTTCCATTTGTCATTGGTGCCTTATTTGTAAAAGGTTTGGGGGAAAGGTGTGAGCAAATCAACGAGCTCAGTAAGAAGGCCCCAACCCACCTAGGCATTGACCCGACACCAACTTACATGATATATATATCGCTACGCTACATGGCATATTCAATGTTCTCATGTTAAGTCATCACAAATGCAAGTCAAGTAGTATGCATTTAATCCATATATCAGCCTTAATAAATTAAATACACAAGCAACAAGATATATACATATTATGGGTCATAATCTGATACATAAATATGATTGGTCAACTCCGACGATCATATAACCTTTGACACCTCCGATGAAACCTGTATGATTTGGACAACTCCAAAAAAGCATACAACTTTGATAATATGTTAGTTTGCCAAGTGTGAGTGGATGACTCCGACGCTCACACGGTTATGGACAATCTCTGAATTCTAAGACTTAGCCTTAGCATGACAGGGCAACTCCGATGGCCATGCTCTAGTGGATAATTATACCACTTTCGTGACATGGTTGGACAACTCTAAACCCCATGTATAGTTCCTTTAGACAATCCTCCTGTAATTTCCTCATATATGCATATTAGACACATATATTGCAAAGCATATAATTTTCATAATTTTTAAATGCACATTCTTGTTACAAATATATCTAGAATACATTTTAGCTACAGGTCACCATATAGACACATATATGTTCAATTCATGCATATAATACATACAAAGCTAGAAATGCTCTTATCTTATACATATTGCACATATATACTCACCACATCATATATATCACTCTATTGGTCACACTAGCATGTAAAAATCATAAGAAGATGGAGAATACACAATATCACAACCCCACCAATCCTCTCATACATGCTAACCCAACCAAAACCTCCCCAAATTCACTGAAACCCTAGAATCGATGGCTAAAAAAGAATAAACACCCCTACATTGAATTTGAAGGCTTTCTAAGCCATTTTCAAGAATTTCACCGAGTATTTTCTTACCAAAATCAAAGATTGTTCAGTTCAAACCGAAGCCCTTAACCTGTGCTATGAGTTATCCTTCACTGCCAACTTCCGAATCCAAGCCCTACGCCTCCGAAATGAAGAGATAATGAAAGAATATGAAGTGGGAGAGAAGGGAGAGAGTTGGGTGTGAGTTCTGTTCAAAAGAGAATGAGCGGATCTATGCAATTCAGATATTAAATTATTTAGGTTGTGAAATGACCAGAATGCCCCCAGGCCTCTTAACATACCCTCCCGACCTCCGTTTTTGATTTCGAAAACTCCTAAAATTCTGGAATCACTTTCTTAACTCTTTAAACATTTTATTTGCTTTAAAATCAAAAATAAATATTTTTCAAAAAAAATTCGGATTCCCAGACCCACCGGACCTGCTTCCTAGGCCCCACCGACCCAAAATTCTCAATTTTACCCAAACACTCTCAAAAATTTTTGGAACCTCTAAACAAGTTCTCAAACATATTTTCCACACTCAAAACATGTTAAACATCATTTAGAACGCATTTATGGCAATAAAATAATGAATAAAATAAAAACTTGTCAAAATTGGTCCCAGTCTCTACAATACATGAAAGGTATGGGTCTATTTATTGGCGCACAAATATAAGGTATTTGGGGTGTTCAAGAAGTGGAAGGCTATGGTAGAGAATGAGACGGGCTTGAAGATCAAGTGGTTGAGGTCAAACAATGGTGGCGAGTATAAAAACATCAAATTCAAGAAATTTTAATTTGAGAATAGGATCCGTTTGGAATGGACTGTGCAAGGAACCCCACAGCAAAATGAGGTGGCAGAATGGTTAAATCAAACATTGATAGAAAGAGCAAGAAGCATGTGCATTCAGTCACGTCTACCCAAACAATTTTGGGCCAAGGCAACCAATACAACAACCTACCTTATTAGTGATTATGCTAGGGGAAAACTAGACCCCAAGTCACTAAAGTGCACCTTAATTGGATATGGAGGACATGAGTTTGGTTATTGACTCTAGGATTACCAAAATAAAAAGATCATTCGTATTAGAGACGTAATTTTTAATGAAAAAGTGATATATAAGGATAGAGGTATTACACAACCCACTAGCCCCGGTACAAGAAAATTCAGAGTATGTCGAGTTGGATGATGATCTAGTAAAAAGTGTGGCACAGTAGGTTGATAAGGGTACTTAACCAGAAGAGCCTGCAAAACAGCGAGCACCACAAAGCCCAACTCCAACACTCGCACCCAAAAGGTTCACTCGTCCACATGTACCAAACCAGAAGTACATAAATTTTCTGTTGCTGATAGATGATGGAGAACCTGAATGCTATGATGAGACATGACAAGTAAAGGACTCGAGCAAATATGAGCTAGCAATAAGAGATGAGATGAAGTCCCTTATCTCTAATTATACATGGGAGCTAGCTGAATTACCCATTAGGAAGAAAGCTCTACATAACAAATGGGTGTACAGAGTTAAAGAGGAATATGACAGTTCCAAGAGATATAAGGCTAGATTGGTGGTCAAAGGTTTTCAATAGAAGGAATGGATTGACTACACTAACATCATTTCCCCAATTATAAAAATGAATATCATTTGTTCAGTTTTGAGCATTATTGTATCTGAGAATTTGCATCTTAAGTAGTTAGATGTGAAAACTATTTTTCTTCATAAAGACCTAGATGAGGAGATTTACATACAGCAACCGAAGGGTTTCTCAGTCAAAGGGAAAGAGAAACTTGTGTGCAAGTTGATGAAGAGGTTGTACGACTTGAAGCAAGCCTTGAGGTAGTGGTACAAGAAATTTGACAATTTTATAAAGAGACATGGCTACAACAAATGCAACACTGACCATTACTATTACTTCAAAATGTTTGATGCAAGTTACATCATACTGCTACTTTATGTTGATGATATGTTAGTGGCAGGTTCTGGTTTTGAAGAAATTGGCAAGTTAAAGAAGCAATTATCGAATGAGTTTGAGATGAAGGATCTTGGTGCAGTGAATTAGATACTTGAGATAAGGATTAAAAGGGATAAACAGAAGGGTCTTTTGCAGTTGTCTCAGACCGACTATGTTGAACGCATCTTGAAAAAATTTAGCATGATCAATGATAAGCTGATGAACACACCCTTAGCAAGCCACTTTCACTTATCCAAGGATTAGTGTTTAAGGATGGAAGAAGATAAAAACTTCATGGCTAAAGTTTCGTACGTTTCAGCCATTAGAAGTTTAATGTATGTCATAGTGTGCACGAGACCAAACATTACTTATGCAGTAGGAGTTGTGAGTAGGTTCATGAGTGATCCAGAAAAGCTAAATTAGAAAGCGGTGAAGTGGATATTGCGATATCTACGTGATACAATAGAAAAATGCTTATGCTTCGGAAAAAGTTACTTGTGACTACATGGTTATTTAGATGCTAATTTTCTTAGAGAAGTTGATCACAGATGGAGTACGATCGGGTATATGTTCACAATTGGTACTACTAGAGTCATTTAGGTTTCAAAGTTACAAAAGATTGTAGCATTGTCAACTACAGAGGCAGAGTACATAGCAGTCACAAAGGCCAGTAAAGAGATAATCTGGTTACAAGGTTTGTTGGCAGAGTTAAGATTTAAGTGGGTGAAGAATGTTTTGCACAGTGTTAGTTAGAATGTGATACATTTGGCGAATAATTCTATATTTCATTCGAGGATCAAGCATATAGGACTTCGATATCACTTCATTTGCTCGTTAGAAGATGGAGTGTTGTTACTTGAGAAGATACTTGGCACCTAAAATCATGTTGACATGTTAACCAAAGTAGTGACAATGGAGAAACTGAAGCTTTGCGAAGCTTCAGTAGGTCTTCTAGCTTAAAGACAGGAGTTGAGCGCACCAAAGTGCATTACGATGCATACACAGAGTTGATGGAGAAGATTCATTAGTCCTTTAGTCTCTAAGTGGGAGATTGTTGTAGTTATGAAGCCTAAGGACGATGGTTTTTGGAAGGTTGACTGCTGGAAGATTTGTTTCCTATTATTATGAGACTTGTTTAGGAATTTAATTCCTAATTGCACTTTCCTTCTGAAACTTGAAGACTTGTTGACCAAGGTAACTTGGTGACCAAGGTATCTCTCGCTATAAATAGGGGTATTGTGTAATCCTAATATTGTGTGTCAAATTGTGAGAACAATTGTGAGCCAAAAAAATTCAATTTTGTGAAATTGGCAAGGGAAAGAGAGAATAGAGTTTGAGTGATTGTAATCCTTCATCATATTTTTCATAGTGAAATTGTTCAGTGTGCTCCTTGGACTTAGCTCATTGTTTGGGCGAATCAAGTAAATCTCTTTTGTTTTTGTGTGATTGTTTTATTTTTTAATTGCTTTTTCGCATATATTCCCAACACTTCCATCAATATTCTTTCTTACTTTTTTTTTTCTTTAACAAAGCTTAAAATATCTAAAAAAAAATTCTGTTCTCTGATTTTTTTCACTTTTTTTAATCATTGTTTGATGATCTCTTAAATTTTTTAACAACAAAATTACACCATTAACGAATCAATGGAATCAAATTATTAAATAGGATATTTGATTAGTAACAAATTGGATATTGATTCATTTATATATAATTTATCGTATTTATTGGATCTAATCTGATCATAAATAATTTTATTAAATTCGAATAATCTGTTGACAAAGTGACTTACAGGTCACCCTCAACTCTTCAGCATATATGCATCCTAAGATGTTGAAGGGAAACACACAACCATAGCATTTATCATTCTCTCCGGTTTTATCCTCTATAATTTATTTTTTCATAGTTCGTATCTTTTATCTTCATGTCTCCTTAGTCTAGTAGCATAGTTACTTATTTAAAGTTTAATTTTACTGAACTTAATTTACAAATTTACAAAGTCTTTTTTCTAACTACGGATACATAAATTATATTTTTTCTATTCCGTTCCATCTAAAGTCATAGTTTCGATCCAACCTTGAAAGCTAAGAATTTCTGCTGGCTATCAAACTACCTAACAAAACCCTCTTTTTGTTTAGGGCTTGAGGCTGGTTCAAGACACTAAATATGACACGTCTGAAGTTATCTCAAATATTGCAAGTACTCATTTTTTATAAGGTAAATATCACTGAGATTTGATGTATTGACATGCGACTACAACTTTGTGAATTTTTGTCACCAACTCCCCCTGTGATTTGTGCCATATATCCAAAAGTACACCGTGTCAGAACATTTTTTTACAATAAAATGACTATGATGTCCTTTAACTACTGACCTAACTCATTTGAATACTAAATTTACTCATTTAACTTTGTCTAATGGACAAAAATACCCCTTTGAATATACTTATATATATAGTACAATATATGTAATCTATATATAATTATTTATTTCATAAATAATAATGTTAAACATAAAATAAAAAAGTAATTAAATTTCTCTTTTTTTTTCTCTATTCATCTATATATACACTATAATATATAAAGCCTAATATATATAATTATTTATTTCCATAAATAATAAGATTAATATAAAATAAAAAATTAGTTGTCAATGCATATTATCATAAAGGGTATTGCGATCATTTTTTAATTCTGATATTTTTATATTAAAATACATTTAAATAATTAAGACCAATCAAGATATTTCACATATTAAAAAAATGAAAAGCTGACAAGAAATGTTGGTGACGAAAATTCACAAAAATATAGCCGCATTTTAATACTTCATACTTCACAAAACGTTAGTAATATTTATCCTTCTTTTATAACTTACTTCTAACTAATAACTAAAGTTGTAATATTTTAATTATGATTAATAATATGAAAAGTGAGAAGTAAAATTCAAACAAGACATATATATGTGAATTTAGGTCATATATATATATATATATATATATATATATATATATATATATATATTAATTCACAATTGTATACATAGTAAGAGAAATGTACAAGGACTTGTGGCTAACAAAAACAGGCCCAAGCCCATCCATAACCAAAAGGCAAATAAAATCAACAATCATAAGTTTATTATAAATCGTGTCAGTATTTAATTAATGCGTGACTGCTTAAAAATTTTCTCCTAATAAAAGACGTGTATGAAAACTTTCTCGTGCAATTGTCTGATCAACACGTGTGTCTCGCACCCACGCACAAAAGTCTTGTTCGGATGACACGTCAAGGTCTAGTAGAGTACTCTAGCACCCACGCACGTCACTAGAGACAAGAAAATAATTAAAAAAATGTCTTTTCAGGGTCACTGATTTGAATTTTCAAATACAATCCCAGCTTAAGATTCTTTTAGTCGAAAGACATATATGCAAATAGTTATTTTTAAGATTCTTTTGTATTGATTGATGATGCCAGGATGGTTTTCTTTGGACTTACTATATGTGTGATTGTATATATGAAAGTACCTAAATACAACTTAAATACGCAACTCTATTTGCTTTCTGTCTTTACTCGTGGCTCATCACATGAAAGTATGGAACAGCCTGGCAAACATAACTTTGTGTTGGGTTGATCTCAACCATCTTCAGGTGCACTGGACTGAATTTGAATTCGACAAACGTGTTAAAAGAGAGACGCTTGACGATTCAATATATATATATATATATATATATATGCGCGTATGCAAAAAATTTATCCAAATCTACCATAATGATTGTTGGTTAGAAAAAATAATCACTGTGATTGATGTGGATAAATTTCTTATTTATGGATATGCAAGAAATTATTTACAAACACACACACACACACACACATATATATATATATATATATATATATATTACATTTAAACATTATATTTGAATCTCACTCTTGAAAAAAAAATTACAATTTAACAATCAAAAATACTTAAAAAGTTAATTTTACAGTTCAAAATATTTGTCTATTTACGGTTTAAAATACACATCTGTATCTATGATCAAACGGTTACGATTCACCTTCTACATTCACACCTAAATTCACATATATATCCACCTACTCTTACACTCTTAGAATGACATTCATACCTAAATTCACATATACATCTACTTATCCTCGTACCTAAAATAACATTATTTTTTTTACAGTGTCGTAACAATACACTGGTGTGTATATATATATATAAAGAATTTTTTGAACTGTTTGAGTCAACAAGTTATTTCCTTAAAATTACTATCCTTAAGTTAAATCCTCAGGAGTGCAAAATTCTGAATATGGTAGAATATTTTATTTTCTTAAATTTGTTTTTTCAAAACATTGGGTAATATGTTTTATTATTTAAAAATAAGGATATAAAAATAAGTCTGTCGAAAAAGCAATAAGATAACCAACAACAATCTTATACTGCACACGGAAAACGAATCATAAACTCGTCGCAGCCAAGCAAAGAAGTAGACAAAAAAGCAAACAATACGACGAAAAGATCATTAAAGAAATATGTGCACAATGCACATGCATTGCACTTAACGTCCATCCATTGATGTGAAGTTTATAATTGATATGAGATCAAATCAATGGATGTGTGAATTTATATATGTACAATATTTACCAATTCACCGATAAGTAATACTATTTACTGATTTAATCTAATTTTATATTGACACATTATATTTAATTTTTAATAAATAACTATTAGAAATAAAGAAAGAGAATTGTACTTATTTATAGGGACATAATCTTAAAAGTTAACTAAATTTAAAAAACAAGAAATCCTAATCCTAAATGGTTTAAAAGAATGTGTAAAAAAACCTATTAAAAAAATATATATAATCTAACCATAGCAAAAGTTAAAAAGAGAAGAAATGAATGTTGGATCAGCCATTTCTTTTGGATCTTTATATATTTCATTATACACCTTCCGTTTTCAAGATGAGAACAGAGAGTGAATTTATATAGAATCGGAAAAAAAATCTATAGAGAAATTAACAAAGATAAATAAACAAAAATAAATAGAGAGAGTTTAGAGAGCACAAATATAAAGAGAATGAAGATATATATATATATATATATATATATAGAGAGAGAGAGAGAGAGAGCACAAATATAGAGAGAATGAAGAATATATTTTGGTAGAGAAAAAAATACTAATAAAGATAAAGAGAATGAAGAGATATATATGCTGAGAGAATATTATTTGGTAGAGAAAGAAAGTACTATTTTTTAGAGATGTTTTAGATAATCTTTGACCACGTTTCTTATTTGATGGAAAATCTTTGTTTTCCACATCATTATTCTTCATTAAACCGCAAGAGCAAGATCTCCAGTTTCAAGATTTATTCTTGGAAAGTATATATATATATATATACAAAGACCCAAAGGAAATGGGCGGATCCAAAGGTGATGTATCAGTATAAGATTAGACAACATCAGTAATCAATACATAGATATATATTTATTTATTTTTATTCTGTTAAGAAACTCATACATCCACATTGTCTCGGACAAATTTCTTTGAATTTTTATTATTTACATTACATAACTATAGTTTTTAATAAAATTTAAAAATACCCTCACTATTTTTTTTTTTTTTGAAAAATGATAGGTAAGCAGAATTGTCAAACCTATACTTTTTTATTCATAGGATGCATGTGATGAGTGCATGTAAATAACCTACCAAATACTTTCAATAAATATAAAAGTGCAGATATGACAATTTTGCCTAAATAGCATAATATTGTTTTTATATATATATAAAACCTGAGCATGAATACTTGCCCCCATTAAAGTTATGGTTCAGAAAAAGAGTAATGAACTCTCTTTATATTCTATTCTTATAATTTTTAAAGAAAACAAAATCTTATTTAAACAAATAAAAATAATTCCATGTCAATGGTAGAGCCACGTCAGCCTAATGGGGAAATAGATCACTCAATTTTTTAGTTATTTTCGGTTATTTTAGTTTTGCATATCTATCTTTTTATAGCTGTATAAATGCCCCCATAAAATTATAAAAATATCCTTGTTCTAAAAACCCAACAAAAAGAAGAAAAAAAAAAAAAAGGGAAGAGAGAAGGAAGCATATTTACGTAACTACTAACTAGGTTAATCTAATGGCTTAAAGAATACCATGATAGAACCATACTAATTATATATATAAAGAGATATACTTAAAGGGAAAATTATTATAAGGATAAAGTGCAAAAAATACCGAGCTATATATAAAATGGGCAGAAAAATCCTCTACAGTTTATTATATGTATATAATTCTCTTGTATTTTTACAATCTGTGCAAACACTCCAGGTCAAAATTTTCTTTTTAAATGACCAAAATGCGTCTTACTGCCTTTAAAATTCTTGTGTCATGTTCGGATGCAATATTTCTTATTTTTTTATTAACTAAAAATATATTTTAGATATTTTATTATTTCAGATGAGCTCGACGAGTGAAAATAAGGTTGTATTCGCATATTTTTAAATAAATAAGTAATTAATTTTTGGACGAGTTCTTTTTGGCCATCCAAATTAATATGGCACTAGAGTGTAAAGGTGTTTTAAACATTTTAGTTGTTAAATTGACAAAATGTCTTTATTTGCACATTTTATAAACAGTGGGGGGTTTTTTGCACTGTAAGGGAAATTTTTTCACATTTGATATATAGTAGGGGTGTTTTTTTGCACTGTACCCAAAGTACAACCTAGTCCTACTTTTGTATCTTAAAGACAATTAATTCGTATAGAATTTTCACCAAAACAAAAATGTCCTACTTTTCAATTCCACTTTTAAATAAGTTCAAATTTAAACTATTTTCTTGTATTGCCCTTATTACTAAACTACAATCAAGCAGTGCATGGAGCAATTTAATTCTTCAAGTCTTTTCTCAACAACAAATATATATATATATATTAGTGTATGTCTGTGCTTACGGCACTATCACGCACTCGCAATCATGACCGTTAGATGAAGTGATTTTAGACCGTAGATAGCAAAAGACATTTTGGACCACATGATTGATTTTTTAACCAATTTGACTGTTAGATTGCCTCTTTTGTCCTTATTATACCAAGTTTCTATATTATATAGATATAATATACACAATATATCAAATGAGTGTAGATACAACAATTCCTTTCTTAAACGAATTAAGAACTCATTTAGACTACTAGTTGAAATTCAAAGCCAATGCATAGAGCAATTTGAGCGTAGATAGCATGGATTTACAACAGTATAGTAAAAAGAATATGTAATATTATATATGATAATACTATCTTATCTTGTCATTATAATTATGTTTTTGTTCCTTTAGAAGTTGAACATTTAATATATGTTTGTAATGTTGTTTCTAGGATTATCATGTATTTGTTTTATATAAAACGAAGAGTGTAAGATGTGTCGGTCGAGTGTCCGAAATATGTTAACCAAGTGTCTAAAATTAATAAATTTTATTTTTAAATAATAGACACAGTCATGAAGTGTCGGACACGTGTCTAGGAGTGTTAATGTCCGACATAAACACGATACCTTCATAGAAAGGGGAAAGATATTTAATGACTTATTTCCATAAAATCTCATTCTTTCTTGTTTTGTATATTAGGGCGAACGCACTCCTTCCCCCACACACCCCACTAGAACACCACAAAATACTCAGCCAACTTGCCCAAATCAGTGAAGAGCGACTCGTCCTCAATCGTTTGTCGTCGAAAAAACCATTGCCATGTCAACTTCATTGATGTTTTCATCTGGGTCGACGTTTTTAATTTGGTTCAATCTGTACGATAGTCCTTAAATTGCAGATTGTGTCCATGGGTAGAAAGAAGTTCAATACAGATTTTCAGCTGATGTTCAGACTTCTCAAGCTATGCCTATTTATTGGGTTCATAGTCATTGTTGCGCTTTTGTTTGCATTCGTTCATCTTACTGTTGGAGACATCTTTGCCAGCCTACTAGCCTTTATACCAACAGGATGGGCTCTTCTATAGGTATATACCATACATCTTTCTCCCCTCCACACAGCAAATATATACACACAAATATCATTGTGGTATTTCTTGTTTAGGTAGCACAAGCATGAAGGCCAATGGTGAAAGGCCTAGGAATGTGGGGATCTGTCAAAGCTCTAGCAAAAGGGTACGAGTACATGATGGGGATGATCATCTTTGTACTTGTGGTCATCCTTGTGAGATATAAATTTGTAATTGGCATATTTCGATGATCAAAACTTGAATGATCGAGTTGTAATTTTCATGTTATTTTATGTAACTGATCAGCGACAATTTTGAGCTAATACTCAAGTGCATGGAAGCCGATAAATCAGTTAGAACACCATATAGTACAGGTAAGTATGGTGAGGACACTCTACACTTTTTATTTTTGAGCTTATTTTAAAAAATCAAGGTTTAAATGAAAATATTAGAGTTTTTCAAAGTAGGACCGGTCCCCAATATTTAGGACTGGTCCAACTTTTCTCGGTAGTTTAGTTTCTACAGGTTTTTACAAAGTCCCACCGGTCTTGAATATTTGGCACTGATCCCACTTAACCTGTTCCAAATAGGAAACAACTTTTGACGAAAATGATGATTCCTATTGGGTTTGAAACTTCTAGGAGAGTTCTATTTTGGTATTCAACTTCTTTTTCAAGTAGAATTAGAACTTCCTTGCCTATATATATATATATTCATATTTTCTCTACAAGTGTGACCTGAAAAATTAATATTTTAGATAGAGAAAGTATATATATTATAATTAGGCTATCTATTTTTAAGAACACACGTCCATACCTCATGAGTGATATTTAGGATGGTGTTCTACTTCTGATTAGTTGCTTAGAGACTGCATCAAATCTATTTGTTTATCAGAACATTAGATTGATGGTTCTTCGCTTGCTTTCTTGCTAAGGAAGAAAGGTGACCAGATTGCACTACGAAGGGAACGAAATACTTGCTGAGTATTTTGGTTCTTCCAGCAACCTTTCTGTAAGGATTGTGACGTTAGCCGGAAGTCTACAGCAGTTGGACGTGTTGTCGCAATCATAAGCCTGAGGTGTACGTTCCGCATCAGATGCTTGACAGAGTGAAGAGGGGTGTGAGACTGAGACAAAGTCTGTTGTACTTTGCTTCATCATAGTGAATTGGTTTCTTGAGGCGTGTCACCTCCCTCCGTGGTTTTTTCCGTCTTGGGTTTTCACGTATATCTGGTGTATTCTTTTCTTTACTTGCACTTTAAGTTATTTACTTACTTTAATTGTTTAGTTAATTGAACTTAAAATTGAATTAATTAAAAATTAAGTAAACGAGCAAGTGATCCTATTCATCCCCCTAAGTTCTAAAATACTTTTCGCAACCGCTTCCACACCGCGCAACTCACAATCCTTACCTAGTTTCCATTTGTGTCAGAGTTCTAAACTAGGTTGAGGGCTTCAGATTCAACATATTCTGGCCAGAGGGAAGAAGCATGAGTGAAGTGAATGAATGCTCTACCCTACCCGTGCAAGACTGACTACTGCAACAGTTACGTAGTAAAGAGGAGAGAATAGTGGAGAAGCTGGGTTTTCAAGAGATTTTTGAAATCAAAACAGAAAGAGAGAGAGATCATAATAATATCTCATCATATGTTTCGGGGAGATTTCTATTGTAGTCAAAACAGAGAGAGAGAGAGAGAAAGCAGCATGAGCATGCGGATGTAGTAGAATATGTGTACGCTTTTATTGGTCTCTAATTTCTACTTTGAACCTCGCTTCATGCGTAGTATATATATAGCATTTAATGTGTTCTCTCTGTTTCATCAAATATCAATCAATCAATGAATGCTTCAATCTCTATTTTGATATAATATTCATGTATGTATGTATGTAAGCAGGTTAAAACATTGTTTGATTTTACAGTCAGTGGTGTGGTAATGTTTAATATTTAACTAATGTGAATGTCAAATTTAATTGAGATATAAATGCTATATGAATGAAGCTTCTTTTGGCTGTTAATGTTTGATATTTGACTAATTTGGATGTCAAATGTATACTGATGATGTGGGAAAGTAGTGAGGGGAGGGAAAAGGAAAAAAAATTTTAAAAAAAGTTTTTTCCGGCAATTTTTATAAAACTGTCAGTAATTTACCGGCGGTTCATAGTAAATTGCCGGTAAAAATTAACCATTATTGGCACTTTCAAGGTATTTACCGGCAGATAAAATTGCGAGTATAATTTCGACGGCTGCAAAAAAACTGCCGGTAATTTTCTTCCGACATATTTTTTAATTGTCAGTGATTTTTTTTCAGCGATTTTGAAAATATTTTTAGATAATTTAAACCGTCAATGATATTAAAAAATCTTGTAGTGTATGACGATGGTTGTTGGAGCTGAGGCGATAGTGGTGATGTTCGTGGTTGTTTTTGGATGCAGGCCAAGGGAAGTTGTTATCGCGGCTCTGTTTCCATCTCTATATGGGCATGACAATTCAAATTGCAAAGCAAAAAAAAAAAATCAGAAAGTAAAGTGAAAAATGTGAGAATGTGAGTCCAGTAACCGTTTTCTCATTTAAGATACACATCTCGAATATTAATTTAGTATGTGTATCATTTATATTTGATGACATTGAAATTGCGTAAATGTGTACATTTTTTGTAATCGTTATGTTGGTTCAATTTTGTTTTTTTTTTTAGTCCTATTATTATTCAAACTAGTCCTAACTAAAAAAAAATTATGGTTCTGATACTATCATGAACCAGCAACCTTTTGTTTTTTAGAAAATGAAAAAATACCACTAAATTACACTCTTTTATACATATATGTGAATTTAATTTTTTATTTTATAATTAACAAGATAATATTATTATCATTTACCGACAAAAAAAAAATTATATTATGATCAATCAGTGACAAGTGTGTTCATGTGGGTGAGATTATGATCAATCAGTGACAAGAAGTGTGTTCATGTGGGTGAGATTCGGTGGGTCTTACATAAATTTTGAATTTTGTCTGGTATTAACTATTAAGAACGAAAAAAAGCTTAAAATTATATTAATTAGTGACTTTGAACTGATGTATCTTATTACTCCATTATTTATGAATTTAAACTGCCCCTATTGTTGCAAATATACGTGTGGTATATATATATATATATATATATATATATATATATATATATATTTGGATCCAATAGTGAATAGGAAAAAGTTCAAACGAGACATTCTCACTGAATTCACGACTTCCCTTGGATCAAGTGGTTGATTTCACCGCTTTTCAATCTAATGATTGGGAGGACGCAACAATGGACTTGGTGGACCCCACTAAAGGTTGTTCGTTGGCTAGCTAAAGCCGATCGCTCTAAGAAAAAAGACATTTGCCCTTTGAAAATAACAAATAATGCACCCTATAATTTGCTTATTGAAAATTCAACTTGATTTGACAAACCAGTATTATCAGAATCGAGATCTTTGGTTAGGTCGCCTATCTCTCAATAAATTCCTTTTCAGCTTGTTTAGTAAGAAAATATATATATATATATATATATATATATATATATATATATTGTGACGTATAACATTTCTGTTACAATTTTACATGACAATATATTTCTCCCAAAAAAGAGACGGAGTAAAAAATCAATAAAGTACTCATTTGAATTAATTCTTATTTGAAGTTGTTTCAAAATACCACTGAGCATAAATCCAATTCATAAATTAATTTTAGGATAAATTATATTGACCTCTCATAAAATTTGAACAAATTATATATCAGTAGAGCGTGGTATAGCGTTTGAGGTCTATTCTTTTGATCTCCCCTAAGATTTGTCGCGTATGCTTAATGACACCACTATCATTTTCTATTTGTCAAAACCGTGAACGAAATTTTAGAACTATGAACGAAATTTTAGAAAATGATCATATTGTCATTTTCTTGTATGAAAAAACAATAATAGTCACTCACGAACACTCACTCTCTCAATTCCCTTTTTTTTTTTTTTTTGTTGAAACCCACTTGCTCTACTATGGCTTACTTCCACCATAACTACTGGTGAATGGGTCGCATTTGTTGTGAAAAGAGGGACCCCATGAGATTTTGTATAATAGCCCGCTCCACCACATGGTATGATATTGGCCGCTTTGAGCCCAGCTCGCACGGTTTTGCTCTTGGATTTTACCCCAAAAGGTCTCATACCATTTGGAGATAGCACACCACATATATATCACATCCTCTTTCCACACTCAAGCGATGTGGGATTGAGCACTCTTGGGGACAAGAGGGAACAAACACACCTCTTCGGAGATAACACACCACATATATATCACATCCTCTTTCCATACCCAGAGCACCCTTGGAGACAAAAGGGAACAAACACACCTTTTCCACACAACCAAGGTCTTTACAGTCCACCCCCCTTGGAGGCCCAACACACCTTTTTCACACAACCAAGGTCTTTACAGTCCACCCCCATTGGAGGCCCGACATCCTCGTCGGCACACTTTCGATTGGGTCAGGCTCTGATACCATCTGTAACAGCTCGCTCCACCACATGGTATGATATTGTCAGCTTTGGGCCCAGCCCGCATGGTTTTGCTCTTGGGTTTTATCCCAAAAGGTCTCATACCATTTGGAGATAGCACACCACATATATATCACATCCTCTTTCCACACTCAGGCGATGTGGGACTGAGCACCCTTGAGGACAAGAGGGGACAAACACACCTCTTTCACACAACCAAGGTCTTTCCATTTTGAGTCCATGGACATGTGAGCTCTTGTTTTCTTTTTGCTAAAGAAACAACACACAAATACCAAAGCAAAAGTGAGAAACCAAAGGTTTCTTTGGAAATGATAAATTAGGGTTCTATGTGTAATCTAGGAGCTTGTGATTGAAAAAGTGTTAGGTTCAATTGTTATAAAGAAAGAGGAGGCAATCATAGCCTTTTTTTTTTTTTTGGGTGAAACCCACTTGCTCCACCATGGCTAACCTCCACCTACCGCAACCAGAAGCCTCCATTACAATTTCTATCTATCTAAAAGTTATTCGTATTTATATACAATATATATAACACCTATACATATATCGACTGTTGAAAGGGCATAAATGACTTTTTAATTTAACAAATATTTTCATTATAATATATTATTATAATTTAAGGTTATTACTTAATTTTTCTTACTTAATTTTAACGTCCGTCAATTCGCTAACGACTTTAGAGGAAATCAAAGTAATAACCAACAGACATTCTACTCGTATGTAATTTGACTAAATCTCAAGGTAGGTCAGTGTAATTTACCTAAATATTATTGAAGGAAAGGATAAAATGGTCATTTTAAAAAATTTGGTTAACAGTGCTAACAGAAAGAAAAAGTCAAGGGTGTCATTGAGAATGAGATCACTAGTGAACCATTTTAGGAGTGTGAGAGTAGGTAAATATGTATGTGAATTTAGGTGTGAATGTTGCGGGTGAATCGTGACCATTTTGAATAGGGGCTGCCCACCCTCACTCGGACCCACATGACTCCGTCCATGGGAACAAATGAGTGTGCGCACGTAGCCAAGGAAAATTTAAAAAGAAAAATATATATTTCAAGCACCATTTGAAGCTCCAACCAGAAAAACCACCTTCGTTCACCAGAGACCCATGTCTTCGATCGCCACCGTCTCCAGGCACCTCCAATGCCAAAACCACCATTTTCAAGCCGGATCAAAGTTGCAATTAAGGTTTTTATGTTTTTTTTTTTTGTTTGATAATGGATTTGTATGTTTGAGTCTTTTATGAGAACTTGATGCAGTAAAGGTAAAATTTTATTTTTAATTGTGGCTGCAAGTGAACCGAGTCGAGCAAAGCCCACAGAACTTGAGTTTGTTCGAGCTTGGCTCCTTCGTTTGTGGGATCAGCTCAGAATCGTTCCTAAACAGGGTAAATTATTCAAGGTACAAGAAATAACAGTGAAAAGGCTTTCTAGAAGATCTAGGCAAGGGTTTCGAGTTGGCAGGGGAGGAATTTGGAACTTGTAGGTTAAACAAAATATCAAGTATTTTATCTTCTCTCTCAAAAATCATCTTAAATACAAAATCTCATTCTATGATACAATTTTTATACACCAACGTATAACTCATGAAAAAAGCTTTTGTGGACTACGACTTCAGACTTGTGATCTCATTCAAAACTCATGCTTATTATTTTTATGCATTTCTTTATTTTAACTTTGTGGACTCAAAGTTACCCATGTTCGTATGCGAACAATCTTATAGATTTCGCTCTGTAAGTGGTGCTGAATATTTGAAAAAAATTGTTCGTGGACTAAACGACATGCGCCAAACCTCAAGGATTGAGATGAAAGTAATAAACCTCAAACGCTTTATCTGTGTGTAATATATTTGCTAAAACATTAGGAGAGGTCACTATAATTTATCCTTAATTTTAAATGAGTTCAGTGTTTATATATCAAAGTAAATGCATTTGATAAAACATTTTTAATAGTATTTAAAAAGTAAATACTACTTAAAATAAAATAAAATTTTAAATGACAGTAACTTCACTTGTCACAAAATGCGAAAGCTTATTAAAATCTTTGGTACAGAAATTCAATTTTATTAAACAAACACCTTAATTTACAAGATTTTGGCCATTCATCTCCAAATTATATAAGAGCATTAAATTCTAATCAAAGACAAGGCATTCTCAAGATGCATGGCCTTGATCCTAACATACTCCTTCACTGTCAATGATCGATAACGTGGAAACTCAAGCTTCTTCGAAAATGGAGTCACTACAGAATCAGCAGGGGGACCATAGAAGTAGGCAACAGATATTCTATGCCTAGACTGATTCACAGCAGCCCGATGATAAACGGAAGGAAACCGAGCATTGGAGAAGATATGGAGGAGATCACCAACGTTGATGACAAGTGCACCAGCCACCGGAGACACTGTCACCCACCCGGAACCTTCCTGGAAGATTTGGAGGCCATCAGTGTCACTTTGGTGCAGGACAGTGAGGAGCAGTGTGTCAGTGTGTGGAGCAAGACCTAGGGCACCGTCAGGGTCCGGGCATGGAGGGTAAGAGTTTAGCTGCAGTGCTCCTGCAGACTCACCAACTGATGCTGCCAAGTTCATCTCTTCTTTGGAGATATCCAATGACTTGAGTGTTAAAAGGAAGATACTGTAAGCTAGGGCTTTCATCTTTTTCTGATACTCCTCCATCACATCACTATATTTGTGTGTGTATATCCATGCAAGTAAGCACACAATTATTAGAAGAATATGATATGAGTTATATCACTAATTAATCAATAAAACCAATTATATATAGTACCTTCATGCAATCCACTTTTTGTTGATTTGTTTGTTTCTTTCATGTTTAATGACTTTGATATTTTTGACTTTATGGTTATTCTAAGGTGGTGCAAAGTGAATTGTGAAGGCCCAACAAATAGGGGTGTGAGTTTCTTATTAAGGAAATAAATAAATAAATAAAATAAGGTGGTGCATGTTGGGAAACAACTTCAAGATATATTGACTTATAATTAGACTTCTATATTCTTGCTGAAGTTCTGATTAAGTTAATTGAAGAATAAAGAAAATTGGTAATTAATTTTAATTTCAAAAGCCTTCAACAGATACTATGAATATCAAAAAAAAAATTTGGTAGTGTTTATATATATGTGTGTGTGTGTGTAATTTTGGTATCTTATTAAAAGATTTTCTTTTTTCAAAAGTTTAAGTAAACGTGGTGTTAGCGGTACTTTTGAAAATTTTGAACACTCTACCTTTCAGTTTGAAAGCAAAGGAGATATCACTGGGCAGTCTAGGCCATGGTCCTTGGTGATACCCCATGGTTATCTTACTAAAAGATACTTCTAAACAATTAATACCTAAAAAATACACAGCATAAAGAAGCTAGCTAGCATCTATCTGTTACTCTTACGTGCATGAGATTACATGGACTTACCAGAAATGTGTATAGTCATGGGGCCAAAGTTGCCTAGCATGATCATGAGCCGAAGATCCCATAATGGTGAACCCTTCATGCCACATAAACTTGGAGAAAAATTGCGATATCCGAGCCACGCCATAGCCTGTGGCTCCATCAGGGGACCGCAAGACCTTTGCCTTCTGATGGGCCGGGAGAGAGAAGAATCGCCGCGCCTCAGACTCAACATCCTCTATGAGACTCAAGGGTATGCCATGGTTGGTGACTTGGAACACACCCCATGTTTCACATGCATGACTTAGAAGCTCCACAACATTTGGATCCATGAGATCAACAATAGGTATTGATGACTGTCCATTGGGTGTAACCCCAGATGAGAAGTCATCAGATTGAGACCATATGTGGGAGTCTGGGACTGCATGAACTGAGTTGAAGTCAAGGGGGATAATATGGTGAAGTTGAAGAGGATTTTCTCTGTAGGCTTCTGAGAGACTAGTAGTACTCATGGTGTAAGTTTAGAGAAAGAAATACAAGGGAAAAGTTTATGACATTTGGATGTTATATAGCTAGCTAATCAGAACATGGACACATTGATACATATACATATATATATACATATATATTGTGATGTAACCATATGCCATTAATTGGCTTAAAATAAATGTAGGATAGGGTGGCATTGGAGGACTATTTGTCTCCAAGTGATTTTGGTAATTGTGGAAGAGGACAAAAAATTGGAAGACTTTATAGGAAATTGAGATGGGGACTTCTATTTTTATTTTCTTTTCAAATTGCTTTTATGGAGAAAGGACATGCTCTTGTCCTATGCCAAGAAAATGTAAAAAGCAGACTGCATTTTTGACCCCTTGTAACATGGAGTTCTGATGCCACTGGTGGAAGAGAGCGAGTTATTGCTTTTTTTTTTTCTAATGATAATTATTAGGATAGAGTAGTGCTAGAGAGTAAGCCAAATAGTTTAAAAGAAAATTCTAATGCATTTGAATGAAATATTAATGAATCCTCAATGCCACCTAATTAACCAACTAATTTAATAAGATAATTTAAGAGAAATGATAAACTTTCCTAATAGGATTTGTGATTCATAATAATTAGAATGAGTTGATTGCTGATGTGGCGATCATATCCACGCAAGCAATTTCTCATCGGTAAGTCTCTCTCTTTATCCATCTCAATGAAATGGACACTCATTAATGTCACCTAATTAATCAACTAATTTAAGAAGATAATTCAAGAAAATAATAAACTTCCCTAATAAAATTTGTGATTCATAACTCGACTGAAATTTCTCATTGGTAAGTCTCTCTTTATCGTATCCACACAAGCAATTTCTCATTGATAAGTCTCTCTTTATCCATTTGAATGAAAATGATCCTCATTAATGGCACCAAATTAACCAATTAATTTAATAAGACAATTGAATAAATCCACCAATAATTTTACCCTCTATAGCACTTTTTCCTTTTTCTTTTTTGGTAATTAAGCACCAATTGTTCTCAGTTTTTGGCACCTCTATAGCACACAGACTCTCTTTTTTGACTTCACTATTAGTCAACTAAATTGGTCTGAGACCACAAAAGGATAATAAGAATTCGTGATACATAACATGTGTCTTTTTATTACCATGCAAGTGGAGACCAAATGAATGAGAATATGTACTAAGATATCATGATGTATTGCTTGACTATATGCATAAGAAGCCTGGAAGGGTTCTCTGAATGACACAGTCTAGTCATCTAGTAGTACATTTGTTGACCCAATTGTTATAGGCTTAAAACCTAAGCCAACTGCCCATATTGTGTCTGGGACAGACTGAGCAACCCATCATAAGTACAGAGGATTATAGTAGTGGCAATTGGCTGGCCATCTGTCAATGATAGACTACCTAGACATGGATCAAAATGCTCTCCGGTGAACTTTTTCTCCGATTTCATTCAGTAGGTAAAGTTGATCATTACTGTAGAACAGACTGAGTAGTCCATCATAAGTACAATGGCTTACAGTGATAATTAGCTGGCCATCAATCAATGACGACTATCCAATTGCAAGTCACATAATTGTTCTAGAAATTTATGATTGATAATGATGAACTTTATCGATCTAAAAGAATAATGAAAAGACTCGTTGAAAAGGATTTTGATCCCCGAACACACAATCGGAACTAATGGATACAATATAACCATTTAATTTGAGACCCAAATCCGTGTTGAGCACCAATTCTTTTCGGTACACAATGGAGGGCTAGGATTAATCCAACAATGAATATCACCAACTCTTGGATTAATTTGAATCCTACACTAAAAAATACAATGCACAATCATTTCTCTCTATTATAGTAACGAAATTTATTATTGATAATTAATGATAAACTTCATCTACTGAACGGCAGAAAAAGATTACTGGAGAAGATTTTGATTCCCAAACACACAACCGGAATCAATAGGTACAATATAACTATTTAATTTGGGATCCTGATCCCTATTGAGCACCAGTCCTTTTCAGTGCACAATGGAGGACTGAGATTAATCCAATAATGAATCTCACCAACTGTTGGATTAATCTCAACCCTACACTTAAAAGTATAATGCACAATGGAAAATTCTTTTCCTTTATTTTGAATTACTGTAATTTAATTTGGTCAAATTTAATCACCTACATTCTTATCTTAATCCTATGTGAATGGAGTTCACTCCATAAATTCTCTAAGTGAGAATTCACTTTTGTTCTTGTTGAAAAAGTGTCATATGGTTGGTTAACTGAGGTATCTTGTTTAATGAGTCAATCAATTTGTATGATAACATATATTTGAACTATTACAATCCAGTGTCCATCATGATTAAACTTAAAGTCTGACTAATTGACTCCAATTGAAAAATAATCTCACATAATTGTTGAGAAATATCATTTTTTTTGTGTGTTTCAAATCTCACGACAGCTAGACTTTTGTAGTTAAAGCTTAATATATAGTTGGGCAATCTTTGACTTTAATACCAATTGTTGAGTATCAACTATATATCAGGTTTTCATAACGATTTGATAGTGACAAAGATCTCAAATTTTGAGGGCCAAAATATTTTTGGTTTTGATATCACTAGTTTGTTTGAGTCTTGAGTTTTGATGACAACGGTGATGGTGAAATATATACACTCTGGAACCACTCGTGTTTTGCATCAAGATCTAATCATAAACAATAATTAATTAACAAAGACAAACAGAATACAAGAACTGATGTGATAAACAAATCATTGCAAGATCTATAGATACATGACATTAGTGCAGAGCTTTTAATCAACCTACCGATGAATTACAAATGGTAGAGATTACACAAACCCTATAGACTTAGAATCACCTCTAATGAATTTGTATGCTCTCTTGAGAGGCAAGGCAGACGGTTCTTAGAGGAATTTGTCCCACGTCAAATTCAGATAGAAAAGAAAATAAATATATATGAGCATGTAGGCAACATTTTTTAATAATTTAGGTTTTTGGGTTTGTATCAGAGCCAAATATAGTCTTTGATCTGATGTCGGGTCAAACGCCCATCCATGAGTGAAGTCTTAGTTGCAACTGGATAGGCTCGTCCCTCGACTATCACAAGGATCACGCCGTGGTTGGAGGTACCCTTCTGTCAACAAGTCCTCAGAGGTGAAAGAATGTATCACAAATTTATAATTATTTTGAATCCTTGTGAGATTATATCCCTCTCATTTTTAGGAGCCTCAATCAATACGTGGTAATCCATAGTCTATGTAGAGCCCGTTTGGCATTGCTGTTGTAACGGTGAAAACGTTTTTATTTGTAGAGCTGTTATAAAAGTGCGGTGAGTAAAGGCATGCTAAGCGTTTGATGATGTATTTTATAAAGCAATTTTTATATTTAAAGTTGTTTGGTAACAATGCTGCTTAAAACACTTTGATTATTAATTCTACCATTTTACCCATACAATAATAAAATGTGCATTAGTCTAGAGGTACAACTTGAGGGCCAACTCAAACCAACCTGAGTTCAATTCGATTTTTCACAGGTTTTGGCAACTATTTTTAAAATTAGTGTTGGGTTATATTTTAAATATACTATATAAGAGGTAATATTGTATTTATAAAAAATAAACAGGGATTATATTGTCAAAAAAAATAAGTGACCTAAAATATCAGACAACCATGTCAACGCAATTTCAGAAGTTTCAATTTTGAGCTTCATCAAAAACCGTGTTTTGGATTCAAACTCTATTTTTTAAACGCACTCTCTTTCATCACCAAACACTTCTCAACACAATTTTTTGGATTTAAAATATTTCTAAACTGTTGAAAAGTGATCCCAAACGAGTTCGTAGCTATTTTAAGGTCTTAATTTGCACACAAGTCAAAACACCTACTTTTCTAAACAAAAATCAACTCTTTATAGGCTTGATCACAATCAATAGTTTTTTTCAGCATTGCCTTTCTTATAAATGCCTTAAATGTTATTTTTTATTAAAATACTAACTATACCCTATCCCTCTAATTTTTTCATTAGTATCAATTTGCAATAATAATGAAAAAAGCACATAGTTTTAATTTCACCAAAATTGCCATTTTTATAAAATATGTAACAAGTTATTTAAATTCAACCAATTGTAATAAAAATAAATATTAAAACAATTCCAAAAAGTTCTATAATTTTTTTTCAATGAGGTGTCTTCTAGCAAAAGTTTTTAGGACTTATTGGTCCTTGCCATTGAAAAGTAGTGCTACTAAGTAATTTTCCTTGCAACAAAGACGCTCTCAATTTACTTTTTAGAAACCACTAAATAGCACAATCGAAAATTTTGAAAGACTTGAAGATTTTATCGAAGGATAATGATTTGTATAGTAAAAAGTTGTCGTCGAATGTGTAGTGAACATAGTGTCCATCTATTAGATTGTGAAAGTGTAAGTTCCACTTGTACTATTTAAAAATGAGAGTGATTCACTTTTCTAATTCGGTGATAATTTTTACTATGTCTATGATTACTCTTTATAAAAAAAAAATTAAAGTCTTTGTTCCAAAATGAAGGAAACATATAAAAGAAACTTTGAATGATTTTGTAGACCGACTTTCCAAATCAACCAAATCAGATTATTCTTAACATTATTTTTTTTTCCCTTATTCTTAACATTATTATGAATATAACATTTGCAAAGTTACTGGTGTTCTAAAATAAATGGCTCAATTTAAGGTAAGCAAGACTAAAAGTAAGGGCATTCTATTAAGGGAAATGCTAAACGTCATGAAATTTTATCATGAATTGCCTTCATGAATGATGTGGCAAGTGATAATACCATTGACATTCCGTGTATGGGGGGAATCCCACCAATACTAACTCACCATTTAATTGCCACATCATTCAAGATAAAAATTTATGAAATATTTTCATGACGTGTAGTATTGCTCAGTTCTATTAAATCTCTAAAAGTATTTTTACAAAAATTCTTAATAGATGCACAAACAATGACGAAAACCTAGGATTTATTTAACACTTTAAAAAGTTCTTCATGTTTAGACATCATAAAACTTTTGTGAGATACTAGCCCGTGTCCAGCCAAACACGGTTAACACATAAGCACGGAGTCCTCATGAAACCCATGTCCGAGGCAATCCTGTCTGAGGGATAACTCGACACACAAGCAACCTTTGAGCATCACAACCCATCACCAAAATTTATTGTAAGAATATTTAACATGAGTCCCCTGCCAAGTTTCATCTGATTTTATAAGGTGGGGCTTTTTTTTTTTTTTTTAATGGATTTCAATTCTAGCCAACTCAATGTTACTGTTGAAATTCAAGTGTATAAATGAAGTGGTCAAACACTCTAAAACAATGTAAAAGTTTGTATAACCCTAATCCAATAAATCTCCAATCTCAAGTAGGAGTAAGTATACGTTGCACCCGGCATATCATGCGTCAGATGCATTTAGGCCATTGGAGCTCCACACGTGTGGTGAAACTCACGGTGCGTATAGTGCACCGATGGCTCAGATGCGTCCGGTGCATGTGCGCTGAGCACACTCAATATCTATTCCTCAAGTAGGATAGTCTAATGGTAGGACTCTGACAGGTGATACCGTTGCTGGCAAAGCAGTGAATGTCAGATTGAGATCCAAGCTATATTATAAGACATATGAATGTCTTGGCAGAGAAGGGCAGGGACGGACCTACAGTAGGGCGAGATGCCCCCACTCAATTTTTTATTTTTAGTATTATATATTTTGGTATTATATACTTGTATAGGGGAACCCCCCCCCCCCCCCCCCCCCCTCTAAATTACCAAAAAAAAACCCACTACACCCCCTTTAATATATATATATATATTTTAAATAAATTAAAAAATAACAAAGTAAATGCTTTTTTTTCAAAAATTCTTAATAAATAAAGTAAATGTTATTAATGAATAATGATAAATTTACTCAATAAAATTATTACAATGGTTTGATTTTTTATTTTATTTTTTTGGTTAAAGGTCGCCCTCCTCACAAAAAAAATTTTGATCCGTCACTGGAGAAGGGTGCTCTTGTTTTGCAGTCCAGTCCTCCTTCTGTTGCCATAGTAGCTGCAAGTGACTGTAATGCTCTTATTTGAATCAATAAATTCTTTTGTTTGTCAAGAAAAAAAATGCAGATATTTACCCCCACAGGTAAAAATAGAAAATACATGTCAATGGTGAAAGGCAATAGATAAGATAGTCTTTTTTGAGTATTTATATATGTTTAGACTTTAGAGTTTTCTTTGTTTATTTATTTTTTATATATATAAAGAATGGTGATTAATCGAGTTCAATTTTGTAGGAGATTAGGAAACATGGACACTCGAACACACAAACACGTGTGACAAGGGATGTAGTTGAAAATATTAAAACTATTAGAGGTCTACAAAATATTTCATAAATTAAGGAGTGTAAGTGACATTTACCCATTTGAATATTTTATTTTTTAGTTGAACACAATTGGGACACAGAATGAACATGGCCAAGACACGACATGAACGTAACATTAAGATACTTTCAGGATATTTTGTAATTATTTTTCTTGGGATTCAATGCAATTTAAGGTTAATTAGAAAGAAAAAAATTAGAAAACAAAAACAATATCCAACTTAAAGCTCCAAATTAGTCCAATTATTATTTTATATTATAAATAATATAATATATTATTATTATTTTATGTATCCTTCCATATCAGAGATATATCCAAAATCATTTTTTGTTTTACTGTCACCCAAAAGTAAAAATATATGATTCCGTAGCAGTGATTTTGATTTCTTGGAACTTAAACAGAAAAGTAAAATCACGTTAAACAATGCTTGCTTCAAGTACATAAAATCATATCAAATGAACTAATTCTTTTTAAATAGCAGCATTTCAAGAACAAACTAGGAAAATCAGTATAAATGAAGTGCATTTCAAGAACAAACTAGGATCACAAGAATTCATTTTCTCAGCAAGCAGATCATAAGAATTTCCATTGAAAAGAAACTGGACCAACCGTGGAAATTAAGTTATATTGCTTCAATGAAGTTCATATTAACTTGAAATGTAGCAGAAATAAAACCATGGCAAAAAGGGGCCTTCAATGAGGAAATTGGAGGATAAACTTGTATAGAAAGCAGATGGAAAACTTCAGCTACTCTTATATCTGGTGGTGAATCCAACAGCTTAATTTGGTCCCCATATATGAAACAAGAAGAAACCGAAGAGAGAGAGAGAGAGATAGAGAGATCCCAATGGCAAAAGAAGGAAAACAGAAAAGAAAATATTGATCCTGAAAAGCTACAGACACATTTAATTTTAATTTAACTGCTAAAATCATGCTTCTCGTTCCTCTTCAATACCAGGTTCTGTTGCTTGGACTGATGTCCGTTTGTCTTTAGCTGAAATACTGCCTTGATGGCCACCTACCGCATGCATTTGATTACCAGCATTAGTGAATAATACATTAGAGGAATTCAACAACAAAAAATGAAAAAAAAAAAGAAAGAAAAAGGGCTAGTCCACTACACGAGGCTCTCGTCATTGCAGGTCTAGGGAGGACCAGATGTGTGCAATCTTACCTCCACATGCAAAGAGGTATTCAACAAACACAAGGAAATAGAAGAGTTGCATTTTAAGATTTGCAGCATGAGAAGATGCATTTTCTTTACATGAATAGACTAGTAAAGCATGTTTTTCAATAGGCAACAAGGAAAGAACGTGTTTGGAGAAGCAACTGGGAGGCAGATGGTTTTGGCAAGTCTAGGTCATAACTGTAATGTATTATGTGTTGGGTATGACGATATCTCCCCATACTCTAGATGCAAGAGGGCATTGTTGGATCCTCTACAATCATGAAACCAGGGTCATGTCTAAAATCATGAAACCAGGGTCATGTCTAAAATCACGAAACGGCACGTTAATGGAATTTTTTTATAGAAAGAAAAGGCTAACTAAGTAACTATAATGCCATCCAGATCAAGTAAGACTCTTTACAATGAATAAACATTATGAAGGCTGCCTAGCTCAAGGGATTTTCTACTTCATTAAGACAAGGTGCAGAGTCCAAGTAATAATAGTAGTCATCGGGTTGGGTGGGGTTTATGTGTGCAGAGATGGCTATGTCCGTTGTGTAGCCTACCCCTTTTGACTGGAAAAAGAAATGATAACCCAAATGGATTACCACCAATCACCATTCTACATCCAGGAGGATCAGGTTAGAGGATCACCTGGCATCATTGAGATTCGATCACCAGAGCCAAACCCTTGACTGGAACCCCCTGTGACAAGTAACCTCCTACGGAACTCCCGCAGTAACGCAAAGTTACTGGCCACGCCAGTTTCACTCTCTCCTCTTGGCATATAACTTTCACCAGGGGATGGCCGCGCAGCAGACTTTGGTAAGTAAGTTGTGGACCAAGATCCTCCATTTGATCCAGCTAAAGCCATTATAACATCTGCCTGAAATAGATCAGGAGGGAAACTGGTCATTGCATGTGATGTATGAGTAACAATCCAGTTTCTGAATTTCGATGATGAAATTTACGTGGTACCAGCCATGAAAAGAAGAAAAATGTATGAACTCCCCACAGAGCTAGCATATATTTCTTATAGTGTGAATTTCACAGCTTTCTTGGATTATTTCAAGTGATATGTTCTTTAGTATTCAAGTTTCAAGTATCAAAAATGTTTATGATGTTTCAAATTTAACTCGCAAAACAATAATTGCATCCATCAATAGATTTGTCAAGAATCACATTTATGAACTTTTCAAACCAAAAAGATCCTCATGTTGAAAAATGGTAGTATGTGGTAGGCGCAACAGACAAGCAATTGCACCAACTATAGAGAAGCCCAACAAACTTCAAGCATGAATTCCCTCCTTTGACGGGATACACTTATTGACTCCCAAAACATAAATAGGTTCGATGATCCTTATTAAGCTGCACCTTAAACCTTACCAAACGTATCAAGATAAGGGTGCCAATTGGTTAAATCAAATACACAGTAGTATTATGTATATTTTTAATTGCAATTCTATTGAAGTGGCAATAAACAGAACGCAACTTTCTCAAAACTTTTTTTATCTATTCATAAACTTAATTTAAAAAAACAATAGGTAAAATAATATACAGAAAACAGGCCAGTATATAAAAGCAATAGAACAAAATAATTGCAATATAGAATAATCAAAACAGTTCTTGAACTAAAAGAGGGTAAAAAATTCTGGTCTGTAGAACAGAGAGGCACACAATGTTGTGATGTCCTAAAGCCTTTTTAGACTCCCTACATGCAGATGATGATGAACCACAAGAGGCTCTAAAGTCCTCTATGAGCATGTTCACAGATGGATAATCACTAAGTTTTGATGTCACATTGCCAAAGATTGAATATATATAGCAAAAAGTATAGAAGAAAAATTCTAGGGTTGCCGAGAAGGAAATGGAGAATTATAAGGATTGCAAAGAAGATGAGAGAGAGCGTATTGCTACTACACACAAGGAGAGAATGTACTGTGTGTGTATAATCTATTGAACTAGCCTACCTCTTATAGGTTATGTAGGCTAGCTTTATGTCTGCTCTGTTGTGAATAGGTATTTACATAATTATGTTGTTACAGTAATGACCGTTGGCTGTTCTGATCATTAAAAGATTATATCCTATAATGTAATATGTGTATTTAGTTTGTTCAACTAGGGTCGCAGTCTTTCAACTTTCTGAATATTAACTGTTTTGATCGTTCAATGATTATTGAATTTCTAATCAAAGAAATTCAAAAGTATGGCCCAAAGAGCTACAACTTCGGTCAACCAAGTATGAAGCCCAAATAGTGCAAGTGTATATAAACACAATAATACTCACATAAATCCCAAGGGGTGAGGTAAAATATTAAAAATTTCACCCTCTAAAACTTTGACTCATTTTCCCTTTTCTCAGGTTCTTAAATTAATGGTTGTGATTCCGAAAAAGATCCAGATCTTTGTTTTGATGACAATGGTTCATAGGCTCAAGTTTACATGAGCTTGTATTGGTTCAAGACCAAAATAGTTGAAATTGAATTGTCCTGTAACTATTAGAAGTTAAATTACTAGTCTTTCAACTTGCTATAATACGCACCAATTTCCTTGCGACAGACAACCTCATATTTTGCCCATCTGATTAGAACTCTATTTGCCGAATCAGCTTGGCACACTAATTTTTATAGTTTAGAATGATGGATTTCGTCATAAATGTTGGTACAAAGCATGAGTATCTCTCAAGCAAATAAGGTAATAACGTGGCAAGGCCAACAGACCAAGAATGTTATAATGATGAGAGCAAGACTAACGACACTAGCCCCAGGCCCCCAGTCAATGTGCATTAAGCCTTTTTTTTCCCTATTGTCACATATGACGTATGGGTGTCCCCATGCATGCAATCACCTGCGAGCCATATGCATTGGGTAAGCCAATGAAGAGTTGAACCTCCAACATTTGATTCCCGGGCCATTACCTTGGCCAACAACTAATCTTATAACTTGAATATTTGAACATAATTAAAAATTTAAAACACAAGATAATTGAAATACGATATCTGCACATCATTATCTTCATGTTGGGCTATTATTGTATCTATATAACACAGATGAATACTAAATTTAGTTGACAAAATCTTCGGGCCTCATAAGTGCAGTGAGCGTTACCCAATGCCCTTATCATGTCAAAGTAAGAGTGGTAATTTAGACCTAGGGGAGAGAGGGAGGGGGAAGGTGAATAGTTGTTATGGACACTAATTTTAAATTTCAGTTATTTTTGGTAGTTATGCTGATTGTGATTTGAATTTTAGTTTGCAGCCGTTAGTTTTTAAAACCATCATATACATAATGTAATACCCCGCTCCAACACATGGTATGATATTGTCCGCTCTGGGCCTGAGCCCGCACGGTTTTGCTCTTGAGTTTTTACCCCAAAAGGCCTCATACCATTTGAAGAGAACATACTACATATAAGCACATCCCCTTTTCCACACCCAGGCGATGTGGGATTGAGGACCTCGTACCCTGTCAGTGTGGTAGCTTAGCCCAGTGTCTGTCTTCGCACCCGCCCACTCACACCCGTCCACAAGGGTTACTACAATCCACCCCCCTACGAGGCCCGACGTCCTCGTCGGCACACTTCCGGCTGGGTTCAGGCTCTGATACCAACTGTAATACCCCGCTCCAACACATGGTATGATATTGTCCGCTCTGGGCCTGAGCCCGCACGGTTTTGCTCTTGGGTTTTTACCCCAAAAGGCCTCATACCATTTGAAGAGAACATACTACATATAAGCACATCCCCTTTTCCACACCCAGGCGATGTGGGATTGAGCACCTCGTACCCTGTCAGTGTGGTAGCTCAGCCCAGTGTCTGTCTTCGCACCCGCCCACTCACACCCGTCCACAAGGGTTACTACACATAATCATGCATCCATAAGAAGTAAAGTAAGAGCAGAGACACCGAATTTTACGTGAAAAACCCTAGACAGGAAAAAACAACAGGAACAATTCACTATATCAGAAAGAAGTTCTAACTAGGTTGACAGTTCTCTCACACTAGGACCCCTAGTTACCTCTTGACATAGATTGATGCCAAACTCTCAACTCAAGTCTCCGAGGCTGTCTATCCACTCCATCAACAGACTTTGCTCCTCATGAATATGCTTCTTTAATGGTTGTCCTTCTTTCTGCTCAAAATTCTTATCGGTTAACATTGCCTTGGTATGCTGACGAACTTCTTTTTTAAGAATATTCAATCACATACAATGATGTCTAAGGAAACCCTGGATTGAGTAATTGTTAATTTCACACTCTCAAGAATTTCCTCTATCCAGATGTTTTAAGGCTTAATTAAAACTTTCCTAGAGTGACTATAACCCAATGTTTATAGCCAATATAGGAGACTTGTACATTTTGGTAAGTTAAATCCTTATAGAAATCTGTTTTTAATGAATTTCCAAAAAAAATTCTCTCGGGGTCCGATCAATCAAGATTTCAATCGATACCCTCAGGAGTTGCCTCAATCAATTGATGCTCTAAGGAATTCAAAAAACAACTTTGTGACCGCTTTGATTGATCATTTGATTGATGCTCTCAGGACCTCACTCGATGGATCGACATTTCCACTAAAGCTCTCTGTTTCTCAGCAAACACTCAGTTTTGATTTTTTTTTAAATCCCTTATACTTAAAAGCCAATTTTCAAAAACACATTTGAAACAAATTTTGAGCCTCTCCAAGATTAAACTAGGTCATTTAAGGTCTTTCTAAGATTGATTTACCTGTACCCTAGATATGTTATTGAGCATGCCGATACCTAGTCGCGTTATTCGCTAACCTTTGACCTTGTGTCGTCTTTAATGGTTGTACTCATATGACTCATGACCCTTTAACACATAAGAACTCATCGTTTTGAATGGGAAATAGCCAACACATAACTCATATACTCAACAATCTTTCCCTTTGGCAATTCCGAAACAAAACTTAAAGTATATACTTAAGAATGACCAAGTCACTGATCACCTTACATTGATGGAGTTAAGAACCCAATTACCTTACCTTATCAACTTTAAGAAATTATTTAAATTTTAGTTCTTAAGTTAAAGACACGATGAACCCTATTATTTGAAGCATAGCCCAAAAAGTAACTTTCATCATTATGAGAATCAAACTTTTCTAGATTTTTTGCAACTCTTAGGACATAACACTTGCTACCAAAAATTTTGAAGTACTTTAAGATAGGCTTTTATTGTACCACAATTTCTAAGGGGTCTTATTAGTGTTGGGCCTCAAAGAAACTCTATTTAGGATATGACAACGCAGTATTTACAGTAGGGCTACAACTCGAGCGGGTTGGAGATTCAACTCGGCTTCACCCCGACATATGAAATGTTTAACGCTAACCCGACATTCAATTCGAACTATTCAACGCGAGTCCAACCCATCCTTAAAATTTTAAACTTGGGTTGATTTTGATTTTACAACTCAGGTTGAGATTTTGAGTTAAAAAATCGGGTTATTTTGGGTTCATGAATATATATTAGGGTTAATTACAATGACACCCCCTAAGGTTTGCCAAAATTACACATGAATACACATTTTTATTTTAGCTATCACTTAGACCCTAGGAAGTACGGACACGCCTAACAAGGCAAGGAATCCGTGTCGGACATGGACACGCATTGAACACGCTCCCAACAGGTGTCGGACACGCCACAAAATGTGTCTGAATTTTTTTTATTTTTTTGAATTTTCGAACACAGCGCGGACACACGTCCGACACGCCATGAATTTTCAGACACAGCACGGACACATGTTGGACACGCCAATTTTTTTTTTCTCTTCCTCTTGTTTTCATGAATCTTTTATCTTCCATGGATTTTTACTTTATTTTTCACTAATCCCTAATTCTTTTTCTAACAAAACCCTAATTGTTTTTGCTTTTTTCTCTTGTTTTAACCTCTTTCTTTCTTTTCCCAGCAAAACACAAGTTCTAGAAAAGTTGTTTTAACAATTCAACTAGAGCCCATCTCATCTCTTCATCTTTGTTCTTTTTTGCTCTTCTTTCTCTTACTATACAACTGTTATCTTTTACATGTGACTTTCTGATGCTGCTTTTGTATTTGAAGTAAGCTGGAATGATGTTTAAATGATAAGACTAGTTTTTATTCTAATGTCTCGCTTTGATTTTGTTTTATGACTTTGTGACATCATTCTCTTATAATTATTGTTGTTGTGGAGTAAATTCAATTGTGTACTTTTGACTTATGATTTGTGAATTTTTTCTTTGTTAGGTTGATGAAAAATAATATTATTCTTAATTATTTAAAGTACAACATCAAATATTATATAAAAATAAATATTTATTATTTGTCATATCCCCACCGTGTCTATGTCCGAATTTTTTAGGATTTGTCATGTCGTCGTGTCCGTATCGTGTCGTATCCGTGTCCCGAATCTATTTCCGTGCTTCTTAGCTTAGACCCCATGTCATATTTTCGTCACTAACTCCATTAGTATAGGTGTAAATGTCTAAAATACCCCCACTTTTTTAAGGGATTTTAATCAAAAATATCTTTGTTGCCAACAGAAAACTTTGCCCCTCAAAATTATTGTTTTTACATCCAAATTTTTCTAACCCAAACTCTCCCTCAATCATTGGTTCTCTCTCTCCCTCTCAGCCAACGCATGGGACGGAGGCTATGGGTGTCGGAAGCTACACGCTAAACATATTGAGGGTAATGGCCAAAATCAGCCACCACACCCCTCTGAAACACCCTCCTCCTGTACCAATCCAAGACGACCCCTAAACACTCCTTAACATCAAAAACGCCCTCCAAAATCCCAACACCAACGTCTTTGATTCCTTGGAATCAAATAATTCCATATTCAATTTCACATGAATCACCTATAAGTTAGATGGATCTGTCACATAAATCGAACTTTCGAATCAAAATATTAGTTGTGTGCCTCTTTTTGGCTGGAAAAGCTCAAGCTTGGATTTAACTCACTGTATGGACGTGTAACAGAGGATTTCAACAACTGTGTCAGATTCTTGACTCAACTGGTAAGTCTGCAACTCTTTGAGAACGAGATTTCCGACGGAATTTTGGAAGTTCTGGCATCTTGTGAACTTCTTGATCTCTCCATAAATCAAAGCCTACAACGGCCGTTTCTTAGAAACATAGGTCTATGCAATCAGAACATCAAATACTTCCGGCGGCGTTCGTCAGATTCCAACATGTGCAAAGAGCTTTGGACTCTCATAGTTTGCTTCTCAATTGGGTCATTTGCCTTGTTTATCTCACTTGGGTGTTTCTTTTACTTAAGCGGATTGGTGAGAGGGAGCATGTGATTAATGGGTTTATTCTTCTCTGTTTCACAATTTTTGGGTTAGGTGGATTTTTTTGGATGGGTCATTTTTGCTACTAGTATAGAGAGGAAAAAAGTCGGTTTGAAGGGAGAAGCCTTGGTTTGAAGAGAGGAAAAAAGTGGGTTTCCATCAAACTCACACTACACCAGTAGCAAGACAGACCATCAAACTCACACTCCAAAAAACCGAGGCTTCTCTCTTCAAACCCACTTTTTCCTCTCAAAACCAGTAGCAAAAATGACCCAAAAGACTCATCTTCCAAACAAAAAAAAACACCTAACCCAAAATCCGTGAAACAGAGGAGAATAAACCCACCAACCACCATTCTCCCTTTCACCAATCCACTTAAGTAAAAGAAACACCCAAATGAGACAAACAAGGCAAATAACCCAATTGAGAAGCAAACTATGAGAGTCCAGAGCTCTTTGGACATGCCGGAATCTGACGAACACCACCGGAAGTATTTGATGTTCTAAATATAGAGACCCGTGTTTCCAGTGAAGCTACTGCTGTCGGCTTTGATTTATGGGTCCGGCTAAATGGTTGTAGGAGAGATCAAGAAGTTCACAAGACGACGAAACTCCCCAAAATCCGTCGGAACCTCGCCAGAAATCTTGTTCTCAAAGAGTTGCAAACTTACCAGCTGAGTCAAGAATCTGACATAATTGTTGAAATCCTCTGTTACGCGTCCATATAATGAGTTAAATCCAAGCGAGAGCTTTTCCAGTGATTTGAGCTCGCAAATTGACCCAAAAAGAGGAACACCGCTGAGATTTTGATTCGAAAGTTCAATTTATGTGATGGACCCATCTGGGTTACAGGTGATTCTTGTGAAATTGAATATGGAATTATTCGATTCCTTGGAATCGAACACGTTGGTGTTGGGATTTTGGAGGGCGGATTTGATGTAGAGGAGTGTTTGGAGGTCATCTTGGAGTGGTGGTGGTGGAGTGGTGTTTAGGTTGTGAGAAGGGTGTTTCAAAGTGGTGTGGTGGCTGATTTTGGCCATTAACCCATGATATGTTCAGCATGTAGCTTCTGGCACCCATAGCCTCCATCCCAAGCGTCGTCTGGGAGAGTGAGAGAGAGAGAGATTGGGGGAGAGTTTGGGTCAAAAATAATTTTGAAGTAAAAACAACAATTTTGAGGGGCAATGTTGTCTTTTGGCAACAAAGATATTTTTTTATTAAAATTCATTAAAAAAGTGGGGGTATTTTAGACATTTCACACCTATACTAACGGAGTTAGTGACGGAAATATGACATGGGTCTAACTGTCTAAGTGATATCTAAATGAAAATGTGTATCCGTGTGTAATTTTGGCAAACCTCAAGGGCTGTCATTGTAATTAACCCAAATTTTTATTAAATATTTATAGTTGACATGACCAAGTCTTTGGTACCATAAGATTATAGTGTCTGTTTGAGCGTTATTACACATCAAAGTAGGTTCCAATTGTATGACATAACAGTAATCTATGATTCTTGTTCCTTTTAGCCTACAATTCTAGTCTTTATCTATTACAAAACATTCATCTGGTGTAAAATAAACGATTTGTTGCTTATCATAGTTGACTTATACTTTGCAAGTTTCGAATTCTAAAACACGTGGAAGTTTGATTGTACCATAGTCTACAATATGTGCTGATTTTCCATCCCCAAACCTGATTGTACCACTATCACAATCTATCAAAGTTGAAAAGAAAAAACTATTTCCAGTATATGCCTAGAATATCCACTATCAAATTATCAATATCTACTATCAATACTGTAAGTGTCCTGTGGATTAATAAGTAGTCTGCCTTTTTCTTTTTCATCCATATCTGATTTTTATTATGAATGACGTTTATTTTTCTCTGTCTCCAAGTTTTTCAAGGCAAGAGTTTTTATTTATTTTGCAGTTCCTAGAGTCTTTTCCTTTTGTGGGAAATTTTTTTATGCTTTCTTTCGTCTTCTTAAGATCATTTATGCGTTTTTTGCATTCAAATTTAATGTGACATTTCCTGAACAATAATGACATGTTGGAATATTTTTAGGGGTATCTAACCTTTTAGACTCATTAAATTACTGGTGGCAATTCTAACTATAGTGGAATGGTCAACCTTAGCCTTAGGATCTAGTTTTCCAACTGCATTCTTTTTTATTCTAAAATTCAACCCTAGCTTTTCTATCTTATTTTTCAATTCTTCATTCAACTTCCTAGACTGTGTAGCTTCTAATTCTAGAACTTTTATCGTGATAATCAATACACCTTTTTCTTTCTTAAATGTAGACAGCAAAATTGTTGAACTAGCAATTTCTAACTTACAATTCTCTGATTTAATTTCCATTGCCTTTAATTTGTTCAACAACTCAGAATTTTCAACTTTTAAACTTCAGAAAACATTATGATTCCACAAAAGCTAGACTATATAGATCATTTTCATTATATTCAAAATTATTCTCATTATGAGATGATGTATTTTTCAATTCATCATTAGAAGCATCACAAATAGAATAATCATGCTTTTACAAGTTTAATTTCATGCAGTCACTTTTAGAAGTAGTATCAGGTAAACCAGAATGATTTTAATGCATCAAATTTTCAAAGAAAACACAATTATCATAATACACAAAATCAACCAATTTGATCTTAATACCCATATTCTTCCTATAGATCAACTCTCTTTATTGAGTAACCTGCTCTGACATTAATTGACAAGTGTAGTGATCGTTACCCTTCTGATCATGTCAAAGTACGGTGAAATAGACCTAGAGGGAGAGTGAATAAGTCTTATGGATTTTAATTTTAAAATTCAGGTAGTTTTAAGCAGTTGTACTGATTGTGATTTAAATTTTTAGTTTGCAATCGTTAGTTTTTAAATTCAACCATCGCATACATAATCATGCATCCATAAAAAATTAAAAAGTAAAGAAAGAGCAGAGACACTGAAATGTGAAAAACCCTACACAGGGAAAACCAAAGGACCTCGTCTAGCCAAGAACAATTTGTTATATGAGAAGGAAGATACAACTAGGTTGACAATTCTCTCACCCTAGAACCCCTGCTTACCTCGACACAGACTGAAGCCAAACTCTCCAAGTTGTTTGTCTGCTTCATCAACAAATTTTGCTCCTCACAAATCTACTACTCTAATGGCTGTCCTTCCTTCTGCTCAAATTCCGATTGATTAAATTGGAGTGCCTCAGTATGCTGATGTTCAATTACATACAACAATATCTAAGGAAACTCAAGATTGAGTAATTGAGAATTTCACTCTCTCAAGGATTTCCTCTCTCTTGAGACATAAAGCAATACCTAGATTGACTATTACCTTATATTTATAACCAATATAGGAGAATCTTATGTTCTGGAAAGTTAAATCCTTGTAGAAATCAATTTTGAGTGAATTTCCAAAAAAGAAAATCTCCGCAGAGTTCGATCAATCGAGATTTCAAAGGAACAGCTCAATGCGATCGATCAACCATTCAATCTGTGTTTATCAGCAAACACTCATTTTTAAAATTTTGTTGAAATCATTTATATTTGAAAACCCATTTTTCAAAAACACATTTGAAACAGAACCATTTGAGCCTCTGCAAGATCAAACTAGGTCATTTAAGGTCTTTCTAAGGTCATTTTTACTTGTGCCCTAGATATGTGATTGAGCATCTTGATTCCTCGCCATGTTGTTCACGGACCTTTTTCTGTATTGTCTTCAATGGTTGTACCCATATGACTCACGACGCTTTGACACATTACAACTAAAAGTTTTTGAGTAGAAAATTGCCAACACAACTCATATACCCAATGGTACCAAAAGCTCTTAATGAAACTGAACAATCAGAAACAAAACTCACAATGGTAGAAAGCAATAAATTGCAACGCAACATATGAAAAAAGAAGCAACAGACCTATATGTCAGAGGTATCAAATCAGTAATAAATTTAAATTTTGAAACTAAGAAAAAACTTCACTACGTAGGCGTGTTCTATGTATTTTTGTCAGCCTATCAAGTGAAGCAAGGAAAATGAATAATATTGATCATATTAGAGCACCTCGAGTAAACAAGGGACAGATGCATGCTGCTCAAATGGATTGCATTAGTGTTATCTAAGCCTCACATCATCTAAACAAAACACACCATCTTCATGCAGCAGAAAGTAAAATTAGCAGCCTTAGAGTTGCCTCACCTAACTGACACCATATCCCTGGTACTGGGTGGGTGGTGGTAGCAAGGCTACAAATTAGACAGTGCCCAGGCATTAAAGCTTTTGAGCATCCAAGGTGAAGTGTATTTTTCCACTGAATGGGTCTTTAGAGTAGTATCGCACATATAATGTTCTTGACTCATAATAAGATGCTCTCCACCAATCATATTGGATTAAGCCAACAATCACCGCCACATGGAGGGTGCACAAGTGCCTGCTTATTCCAGTTTAATGGGGGAATGTGGATATTCAATTATGCATTACCTTGACATAAAATAACACAGCTTATCAAGGGGAAGAGGAAAATTATTTGACAAGACAGAGTGAACAAATTATAATGTCTAAATATTATAGAACTACAGGAGCAACTCAAACAATGAATCTGTTTACTAGACTCTTTGAGCTTGCAACTTTTCTTATGAAGATATATTAGTTTAAGCCCATTTGTCAGGTATCAAGTTCCCAAACAAACATACTTCACTATGTTCACCTAAATAAGGTACAAATCAAGAAAACCCAAAAATAGAAGTACAAACCAATTACACACCAATACACCATGATACAAACTAGCATTGGGAAAAAAAAAAATTACAAATCTATAAACCTACTGAACCTTGCTGTCAAAACCCACACCATAAACCTATCTTGTTGGTCTGTTATTACACTGCAACCTTTGCTCAGCGAAATATAGGAGTGCCCGAGAGAAGACTGCTTCCTAGGATTCCTTTCACAGGGCTACTCTCTCTCTGTCTCTCTCTCTGTAACTCAAAACCACTGTATCTTCCCCAAAATGCTCTTCATAAGAAGCCGTAACAAATTAACAATAACATTTTTGAAAATAACCAATTTGTAGTGAATCTATCAATCATCATTCCAACAATATAAAATCCTACTGAGGTAGACATCAGGATATATATTTCCAGATAGGCATTGCCTAAGACAGGCCTTCTAGGTAACCTTACCACCTAGGCATTGTTGGACAGCCTTGACGACATTAGTTACATAACCTGGTTCTCACAGCAATTTTTTAAATGCATGGTGAATATGATGAGAAAGAAAGTGAAGATAACAAGGAGAAAAAGAGATATAAGAAGGAAGATTGGAGAGTGAGGTTGAACCACTCGTTCTACGTTACATGGACTCTTCAAAAATAGGTGAAGTATCAGTGTCGGACACACAATACTTGGACATAGATATGGGATATGTGACACTTTTGGTTAGACATGCAACTAAAAAATATATGGTTGGACATGCACCTAAAAAATATATCTAATAATTCAATTTTATTATATTATTACTTCAAATCAACTGAAATGCCTACATTGAACATCATGTCAATAAAAACAATATTTTATTCTAAAAGATAAAATAAAAAATAATATAAATATTTGACAGTGTCCATGTGTCCTTCCGTCTAGGAATTGGACACATCCAACGCTTTAAAACATACCCGCATCCGACACACATACCAAAGTCTATGAAATATAGTTCTTAACAAAAAGAGGAAGAAAAAAGAGAGAATAGACAAGAAAACGAGAGAGAGAGAGCATAAATGCAACTTCCAAGCCTCTTAATATCCATAGAAGATAGAATTTCAACAATTTCTTATATTCATCCATCTCTAAAGTGCTTTCTATTTTTCATCCAACAGGCCTAGTTGTACACTTTACAAAATCCTACAAGTACAAAGTGACCTGAAAATGACTCCACGTACACGGTACACCCAACATAACTCCAACATAAGACCTAAAATATGTTCTCAAAATACCCCAAAAAATCTATGAATAGAAAAATATAGCATCACCTATTGAAATATCTATACACAATTTAATTATCCACATATCAGTACTTGTGAATCCAAAGAGCAAATCTGTCTTCAAAGATTTGCAGATTTGGCAATAGGATTCCCACTGTAATAGGAAGCCCAAGTCTTGAGCCAACCAAACTCATAGCTCTTTAGGCCTACCGAACCTCCAAAAGAAGATCTACTTAGAAAACAACCTTGAACTTAGCCTATGGTGCCAAGATAGCCCAACCCATAGAGGTTGCAGTACCATCAGCTCGTCTCACAATTCAAGAGCAAGGTACTGTACTACTCAGGGGGTCAAGGCATACAAACTTAGGAGCCCTACGTGAGGGCCTGACACCGAGCCCAAGCATGTTCGTGAGAACATAACAACTGTCTTAAGCCACAAATGCAATGTTACGCCATGAGAAACTAAAGAAGGATACTTAATTCAGAAACAGCCAGCCACATTATGAGGGGACAGTTTGCCTTGAAGTTTGCATCTAAAATGGAGGGCCCTTTTACTGTGAAGGAACCAAAAGACAGTGGATACTTTAAGCGTCTAAAAGTTAAATTTAATGTAATTACAAGTCCTATAAATATTGAAATATATAAAGATATATTATCCATGAATTCTAGAATATCATAGAAAACTCTTTTCATGGACTTAATTTTTACAATCAAAACAACACAAAAGAATAGCACATGTACAGGCCAAAAGAACTTATGCTACGTTTGGTATGCAACAATGGAATGGAATGAAATGCCAATATTACCTTTTTTGATCCATTCCTTTATTTGGTAAGAAAAATAAAAGTGAGAATGACCATTCCGCGTCATTCCTTTGGAATGAAAAAGAATGAAAATTTATTCCACTACTCAACCTATGGAATGGTCATTCCATTCCCACTAAACATTAAAAAAAAAATTAGTTACCAAAAATAATGTAATCATCATTCCATTCCTGCATCATTTCATGTTTGAAACCAAACAATAGAATGAGAATGATCATTCTATTCCATTCTCATTCTCATTCAATTCTTACTTTAATGGAATGCTCATTCCATTCCATTGTTGCATACCAAACGTAGCATTAACAGTCTTTCTTCTAAATATTGACTTGGATATTTCGGTCTTCAACAATGAAGACCACCGGGTAAAAGCAATATGCCAGAAGTGTGAGAATACAGGCGAAGATTGCAAAAGAGAATTGCATTGAGATAGTTATAAAATATATAAAAACTTTTTTTCCCTGAATAAAATAAATAAAAACTTTTACTATAAAGAAACAGATGAGAACGAGATTCATGCAACCTGCCCTTGATGGTTTGTCATGGTATAGCTTAGTTTCAGACTGTATGCATGAGTGCAAGGACATAATGCCATAATATCAACATTAAATATGAAAAAAGCTATTATTCAGTGTTGGTTCTGCTTCAGCAGAATGCTAGGAGGGTGGCCTAGAAACAAACTTAACCTTCGGCAATATTTTGCACAAAATAGTTTAGCTCATACTCAAACCGCATTCTTATGCTTGGTAGTTCGAGCCTTCCACCATTTGACCGACCAACGGTCCTTAATATCAACATTAAATATGAAAATAAATTTATATACACAGACATATATAAATAAATATGTGTGTATCATATTTGTCAAATTCTTGATTCAAAAAATCATTTTTTATTATCATTAAATAACATAGCAGTTTTGATATTAAATATAGATTCTAGGAGGGAACAAAGCATGCCTTTCTCGCCCACCAAGAGTTGCAAGAGATATCCACTATCACTAGACAGCAAGAAAAAAACCATTGCTTCTGTTGAAATAGAAAATTTAAGTTTCGAGGTAGGTTTTCAAAATAGAGATCTTAAGTAGAATCATGATTATTCATATTCAAGCATGATTTCAGCATAAAAATATGGCAAAAACAGGTGCAGTATTGTTCTGCTTAAATCATGCTAGACAATTAAGCCATTATTAACAAGTAAATTGAAAGGAGATCTTTAAAGCAGAATTGCAAGAGAACTAGTAAAATGGAAGATTCAACAAAATTGTGTCTGCGTGCGTGCGTGCATGTCCATGCGTGCGTGCGAGCGCGCGTGTGTGTGTGAGAGAGAGAAAGAAGATAAAAAAGAAAAAGACCGACTGAGAGGGCCTAATGTTGCCAAAGAGAGGAAAAGTAGGGCCAGAGAAAAATGGTCCTCTAATTAAGAAGAACCATCCAAAATTTCACAGTCTACAAAGCGACATTAATCCTCAGCTTTGTTTCATTTGTAGGAAATACTTCCTAAATCATAATTATTCAGTAAGCAATCTTCAAACATCAGCTTCTACAGTATAAAAATAATTAAGAATGGAGTCCACATGACATTCGTACTTAGGTATCTGTGATACATGCCTTTTATGCTAGATCAGGGACAGCATTTTAAAAAGGGCGTTTAGATGTGTGTTGCAGATAATGGCTTCAATAACACAAGACATCTTCAGATCAAAAGAACCAGGTTTCTGGAAATCAATAAAACTAAAGCTACAAGTTAACATTATGGTTATTTTTATTTTGGAAATAATCAAAGCCAACTGATTATGTCGTGGAACTCAACCAAGTTGAGCATCAATCATACATATCCTTCTCTTAGCCACTTGCATACATAACTGATTTAATTCTTTGATAAGCAAGCAAGATAAGAATATAAATCTAATAAACAATATTGACCAGCTACATTAAACAGAGATGCCATCCTCTATTCACAAACAAGCAGAAAGCAAACCTTGTTTGGGTGAACATCATCAAAAACATGTGCTTGACCACCATAAAATATAGTCATCTGGCGACTTGCAGATGTTAATCCATGCCGGCTGCCACCAAATGGATGAAAATTCAAGTCATCAAATTTCCTTCACATTCCAAATCATAAAGGCTGGACATGAATAACAGAAAGGATAATAAATTGTATAATGATGTTTAACTACTTAACTACCTTGGAGGAATAGAAGATTCTGGGTCAGAAATATGTGTCTTAGACTTCTGCTTGCTTTCACTTGACAACGTCCCTGGTGGGTTTCTTTCAGAAACTCCACCACTAGCATTAATAGAGCTCAAAAGTCCAGAACCTTTAATTCCAGTCCTCGATCCTTCATCAGCAGCTGCTTGAGAAATTACTGATGGACCTGCATTTGCATCCTTGGATCTGTTTGAAGGAATTTGATACCCAAAACTTGTAACTTGACCTGCGCGTGGAGGATACTGCACTGCAGGACCAACATTTATGGGAAGAGCTCGCTCCCATTTGGAAACATTGGCATCATTCCTACTTCCAGCAGGCACCTGCATTATAAGAGAGGCTGAAGTTGGGTTCCTTGGGTGCATACCAAAGAACATTTCCTCATCACCGGACTGTCTAGGGCGCTCTCCCCCTGCATTTCGGAGCATCTGAATATGAAGAAGATTCCCACTATCAGAGAATATGAATACAATCATTATTATATTGATGGCTTCAAGCCAACATAACAATGTGATACAAAAAACATAAAAATGTTGATGCGCACCTTCATCAAATGCGAGCTTTCTCCCATTTGCGGAAACCCACCCCTGGATGACCCGATGAAAGCAGAATCTGAATTACTTCTCTTACTTCCCACTAACCTGTTACTTATCTCAGGGCCCAAAAGATCACTTCTTGGGCCATACAGTGGCACCCCCTCAAAATGATTTCCGACCTGTCTTTCTACCATAAGTGATGATAAAATGATCATTACAGATTTCAATCTTAAAATCCCTCAGACAAGAATTATCAACAAACTCAAAATTGAGGCAGTTCGACAGTACAATCACAACTATAGTTACAACCACTACACTTCATGATAAACCACCTTCATCTGTTGATCATTAACAGATGACGACCCACAAGAGAACGAATTGCACAAATATTATCAAAACCAAATGCCCGGAATGTATAAACAATGAACTTTATATAATTCCATGAGAAGCAAAAACAAATCAACATCAAGTGAAGAACAAATCAAGCACATTTGCTGAACTACCATAGAATAGGCAAAATCAAAATAGAGCTAAAGGAAGCCTAAAATAAAGAGAAAAGTTGTGGAAAATTTAGCTTACTTGTAGGCAAATAAAATCTATAAACTAAGAGAGTGAGTGAGAGAGAGAGAGAGAGAGAATAAAAGCTACTAGCACCAGTGATTACCTCACTAAAACTACTCCATAACAAATATACCCACTCCACTAGAGAGAGAGAGATGCATAACAATTTTGAAAACCCATTTCATTAGATATGAATATAAAAATTCAATTATACAGGGTAATGAACAAATTGTAGCAACAAAACTGATGTACTCACCAGAACCCAGATCAGAAATGGTGATGGGTCCACGGCCACCGCCAGAGGAAGCACCAACAGAGGCAGAGGCCGACTGAGACGGCTCCGAATGTCTGACATCGCCGCCGAAATCGCCGGCCGCCTTGGTCGCCGGCGACGAATCTGACCCACAGTTCCGACCCATAAAGTCATGGAAGACTGTGGGGTTTACTTCGTCGGTGTTTCTGTTGGCATTGCTCTTACTCTGAGCCATCATCAGCAACAACACGGCCATCTCATCTGCACATCATCATCAAGCTGCTGCATAGCTCCCTAAGATTGAAAGTACGAATGTTAGAGAGAGAAGCAAAAGAGTGCACTCAACGAAAACAACGAAAGGGTACACGATTTTCAGAAAATATATATATATATATAGATAATAGAATAACTTTTTCAGAACATATGCATAAATATAGAGAGCATTAAAAAGCAAAAGCTTCGCACTTTCTCTCTCTTGCATTAAATGGGTTCCTCTATCTCCCTCTCTCTAAAAGTGTTCCGTAGCTGCTGTTCTGTTCTGGGTATGTTTGTTGGGTCTGTTCCCTGGCATCTTTGTTCTTCTTACAGTGGTGTGTTGTGTGTCTGTGTGTGAGAGAGGGAGAAGGGATGGGTTTGGGTTTTATGTATAATGTACTAGCAGTACTACCTTTTGTTATTATTTGTAAAGAAGCCCCTTAAATTTTCAGTAAATTGCTTTCTGCCTCTTAGGTGTAAGCCTGCAAGGTAATATCTCTTTCTTTTTCAATTTTTGTTATTTTTCGTCTGCCTACCCCACCCTCTCTTTTCATTTTAAATTGTAATGAAACTTTTTCCCAATTAGTTAAGAGTCCACCACGTGAATTTTATTTTTCCTTTATCTTTTTTTTGAAGTGTTAAATGAGTGGTATCATCTTTTTCCTTACTAATTCTATCCACTTTTTATAACTAAGTATATTTATGAAGTGGTACTATGGGAGAAAAATGTCATTTTACATTTTTAAATATTCTCTAAAAAAATAATAAGAATAATCTGGTATTGACAATGAATGTGTTTTTCTATCACTTTATCGTATAAGAATCTTCTCTAATGCACTCGACCATATGCAATTTAAATTGAGAATGCAACAACAATATAAACGCTAATACAATACTTTTTTTGAGAATTTAAAAATTGTACAACATATTACATCGAGATGTAACATTGCGACACTATTAAATTGAAAATGCAACACATTGCCATCGTTGCTATAGAGTTAAACAAAAACATGAATCACACAGAAAAAGATCTTTTAACAATTTACAGTTGCTTGCTTGTGAATACATAAGCACAAAATGAATTATATTACATAACCTATGGTTTGATTGACAACTCAATACTTCTATTTTAGTAATTATGAAAGCAAAATTTTTTTGGTCACACTTCTGAAACGTTTTGCTTCTCTTTACTTCCTTTTTTTTGTCCCAACAACATGTGTAAGAATTATGCGATGGACGCTATCTGTAAATGAAAACATCAAATTGAAAATCCCACACTTAGTTTTGTTGCCAAATTTTAATCCGAGAGAGCGTGAATGAATTGGACTTCAAAGAAAAGTAAAAAAAGAATTGAAATTCTAAGAGTCCAGAGAGAGAGGGAGAGATTGTGAAACAAAGAATATTATTGATGGAGCGTCAATATCAGCTCCTTAAATTAATAATCAATTTCTTGTTTGGAAGGTTTTGATTTTTTTTTTTTTGTAAATTAGACATTATTTATTACCACTAAGAATAAAAGTCTACCCTAAATATAGTAAGTTGCGAAACAGAATTCATGTAAACCTACCTCAAATAGATAAAAGAAAAAAAAGGAAAAAATAATTTCTTTGTTGTTGTATTATAATGAAAACCTTCAACAATTTATGTATGTACAAGTAACCTTCTTGAGAAATCACTTGTGTACCTTGTCTACAACAATGACCTTCAAGTGCAATTATGCAAAGTGTCTACCCCAAAAACAAAAAATTAGTTGTGCAGGTTGGTAGATTAATCCTTTTTGTCTAAAGTGCAACCTAAAACAAAAAAACAAAAAAATTTTTTAATTCTTTTCAAATTATAATTCAAACATAAACATAGGGTAATTTGATACCTAAGAGGTTCAGAGTAAAGTAATCATGTGAGAAACATAAAGGGTGTCTCTGCAAAATGCCAACGTGTGAACAAATAAAATGCAGAATTGTAAAAGCTTAGGGTTATAACGGATAAATATCCAATTGTTGTTGGTTGAATTTAATAAAGTTAGTTTAGAAGTAAAATAAATAATTGCAATAAAAGTAAAATGACAATTTGTGTTCCCGTGTTGTGTCGATTTATGAGTATTTTACTAAACTGTTGAATTTGACCTGACTCATTTAATAATCGTGTTAAAGATTCTCAACACTAACTCAATCCGCTTATTAAACGTGTTACATGTATCGATATGTGTAACCGGTTTAATAAATATATTTTGTAATGAAAAGACTTATTTAATAATATTTTTAATCCGTTTAACTTATATGATATGAGTTTCTTCATTTCCTAAAAACCTCCATAAGGATCGAATAAAAAATATAGAACATATTTATGCATAAGCCCTAAAATCAAATTATATTATAAATTTTATATCTATATATAAACCTCTAAAACATACTAAAGTGATTTAACAACTAGGAAGATAACATAACAATATCATCTTTGCATTTTATACTTACATTAGTACTGTAAACAAACAAATAGATTACAAACAATTATAATATATAACTATGTATATATAAGTTTGAATTAACCAGAATATACGAATAACTCATGTCATAATTGTGTCACGGGTTAAACAGCTTACATTCAAATTAAACACAATTTTTGCGTGTCATGTTCGTGTCGACCCGTTAATTAAAAGTGTCAGTTTATCTCAAACTCAAATATCTTTAACTCGTGTCGTGGTCTCGTGTTGTGTTCAATTTTGCCACCCATAAATTATAAAAGGTGAATTAACAACTTAGCTCAAGTAACAAAGATATATAGTAAGAAAGATTAAATAACAGGGTGTGTCATATATATATATATATATACTACTATTAAAAGTACAAAGGGATTTTTTAGTTTCAGTACACTATTTTTTATTTTTAAATTAAAAAAATATAATTACCCAATCAAAATCATTTCCTTTTTTATTTTTAAATTAAAAAAAATAGAATTATCCAAGCAAAACCACATCTCTCGGCTACGGCTCTCCAAAATAGAATTACTCATGCAAAACCCTTTCCTAAGTAAAACCTTTTCTTTTTATTTCTAAATTTAAAAAAAAAAAATTTATAACCCGCAAAACCCTAAACACCTATAAAATCATTCTTCCTCTCGGCTATGGCTCGACTCTCATTAACACGGCTCTCAGCTTTCTCTCAGATCTCATCAACAATCATTCAATTTGGTTTCGTCTCGGCTTACATGCGAGTTTTTTTCTTTGTTTTTTTTTTTTTTTTACTCATTGTTTGCTATTAGCTTTTGAAATCAAAATTTTTTAATAAATGAGTCATGTTATCGAATTGAATATCTGATTAATAAATCAGACACAAATTTAATCATAAATAATCATCGGATTTGATCAGACGGTAAGAATCCGATTCGTTAAATATGTGAGGCTATTTTCTGAATAATTGTAATATATACCAACACCTATAAATTTATTTTTTGATTTTTTTATTTTTTACAAAATAACAGGTTACAAAGGAAAATCATTTCTTTTTAAAATCAAGATAAACAACAGTAAAAATGACTTAATCACAAATAATTTTGTGGTGACACCTATCAAAGAAGTTTCACTTGAGAATGATTTATTTGAAAAAAAATTCAGGAATATAAGAAAGATAAAGTGTTGAAAATTTTTAAAAGAATATTAATAGATTGTTCAAGAATAGTTAGAATTATACTTTTTAATTTCTTATAGTTTATACTTGATTCCTTTCATGTGAATAATAGTTAATTTATAGTTTTATTTTTTTCAACAAGTGAGTTTATATTACTAAAGTTACATAATAAAAATAATTTTAGATGTTTTAATTAATATGTTTGGATGTGTTATAATAATTTTGAATGTTATAATAAAATTGTAATTTATTTTTTATTCCCGCACATTCTTTAAGCTAAGTATATATATATATATATATATATATATATCAAAATGAAAAAGGGCACTCGTGCAAGGGAGATTTTTGTCGGTATGTGGAGTGGAGGATTGGGTGGAATTTGTTCAAGTATTGATTATTTTCAAGTACATTTGTTGACTGTGTCCACTACACTACACTCACTTGCTCACACTCATCCCCCATTACCCACTCTTTACCCATTAGGCCATTATCCATTACCCAGCCGTCCTTTTCTCTTTGTGGCCTCCCATGTAGTAATTATGTAAACAACTTCTACTTACCATAACCCAGATTTTCTGCAGTTGCTCCATAAACTAGTGGATGGTCCATATCAAATCACTTCACTTTCAAACTTGGAAATGGGTCAATACTCGTCATTTTCCTTTCTTTCTTTTTCTTTCTCTTGTTTCTCTTCTATGCATCCAAACACATTATTTGTACTTTGAAAAAAAAAAAAAAAGTAAGAATTTAAGATTGAAAGTGGAACAAGACACCATGTTCGGTGAAATCGATCGCTGACGCGTTTTATTCGACTTTTACTTTTTTAATCATTATTTTTTATCACTACAAGACTTTTTCTAAACACTCTTTGTCATAGACTCTCTCGTTATGCTCCTATAAGAAAATAACTCATAATTTGAATCTACTCAAAAGTAAATATTGTTGAGAAATAAAAATTTTAAACAACAAGACCTTCGATACAATAAACAAGACTATAATAACAAATGCGTTTGAATTTTTTCGATCTATTGCTAATATACTAGATGTTGCACTCTCAAGCTTTTTTACCAAACCAATAAAGTCTTGTCTTACATGAATCATGTAAACATCATCGATTTCCATTGAAACTATAATTTCAGTTCAAATACATGTAATATATTATATCTATCCTTCTTTACTTATACACTTAAATGAATAAAAATGGTAGTGTAAAAAATTTAAATTCAGTTTGGATCCAAGCATAAATTGGTTGCAATGTCCTAATTGAGCCTGACTATAATGAAAATGAATTTTACACATAATGCTTGATTGAGTCAATTTCAATTAGAGAAATTAGATTTTTTCTTTTTTTGTCCAAGTGAAATTTGGGCAAGAAAAATTACCTCCTCCCTTATATCACAAGAAATTGCCTTTTGTTATTGTATGATTGTGGTTACTTTGATGTGATCAAATTATGTCTTCTAGTGCAAATTGTCCTCAAGCAATTACGGTACATGACGAAGAGTTTTAGTCTAGTGACACTTCTTTACCTTTCAAAGTAAAACGTCCAATTCTTTACCTTTCAAAGTAAAACGTCCAAGAGTTTAAGTTTCTATAAAGACAAAATTGAGTATGTGAGTTTCTCGCTAAAGTTTACATAATAATAATAATAAAATGTTACCGTTCATGATATAACTTAAACTTGTATAAATGAAGCTCAAAATCAACTTGTAAAAACCTAAATTCTTCAAAATATATTCAAAAAGGTCAGAAAATGTCTAAAATCTCTCACTTGAATTTTGTTGAAAAGTGGCCAAAAATTGTAGAGAACAAAACAGTTGGAGAGAAATTATGACTCTAGTTAGGCTAAGACGATGGTCTATATCTACTTCAATGGAATCTTCCAACATCTATATTCAAGCATTAAAGTCAAGCTGGTTTGGCTATGGTGTGACCTCTTCTGGTATAATTTTGCTGTTCTTTTCTGAGTTGTCATAACAAGTGTTTTACTTCCTTAAATTACTATGCTCTGTCTTCCTCTCATAGTGACAAGGTTGATTCTTGTATATCTTCTACCAGACATCTAACTGATATTACAATTTATTTCCTAATTTTACAGTGAAGATACTTGTGATAATTTTACTCAATCACAATGTTGATACAATAGATTAGATATTAATTTTCTCTCTAAAGAAGAAACTACAATGCTCTCATAGTGACAAGGTTGATATATACTCGTGCAATCTCTACTAGACATCTGGCTGATATTACAATGTATTTGCTCACTTTCATTATTCTATGGATGGGTGGAACTGGGGACAAAAACTTGTGGGGGTGCGTGCGTGTGTGTATATAAATATATGTATATATATATATATATGTATACACCATTGTATAGTGTATTCTTGCTTTTTTTTGTTAATATAATCTTACTTGCCTAAAACAACAAAGTTGATAGAATAAAAGAGGCGGATAACTACATGTTCAATACATTGGATTAGTGAGAAGGCCCTCTGTTTATACTTGATGGTAGGCCTAAGCCATGAGAACCCAACTTAATTAAGGATTTTTAGTACGTGATTATCATCAAAATCAACATTTAAAATAGATTACCTTCCAACAATTTTCACTTTATAGATTTAATCACAAATCCCGCCTTTAATAATTAGAGATGCTTCATTTCATATCCCTTCATAGTAGATGGCTTGGGATAGTGACCAAGTTATCTCATAACTATGTCATATCCAATTAATTATAATAATTATCATTATTTTATTGTAATTGAATTATAGGATTTGAAAATTACAACAAAGCCCTATACTACTAAACAAGCCTCTTCACTCTCGAATATCGACAAGTAACTCAAGGAAAATTAATTACCGTCTTACCTATGACATACTTTGTGACATCCTACATTGCCTAGGTATGGTGAATGAAATGTGCTTATATGCGGTATATTCTTTTCAAATGGTAAGAGGTCTTTTGGAGTAAAACTCAAAAACCAAAATTGTGTGAGTTCAGGTCCAAAGTGGACAATATCATATCATGTGGAACGGGTCGTATGATAAATGGTATCAAAGTCTGAGCCAAGCTGAACATGTGACGGATGGCGTGTACAAGCCCATGAGGGCGAGGAACCTTACTCCCGAGAGGGAATGATTGTGACGTCACACAAAACTGACCCCGACTCCCAAGAGGGGATCGAGGTGGTGAATCGTAAGAGAGGTGACTCCCATCAACAAGAAATATTAGAGAACGTTTTTGGAGTCTTGCATAAGTTAAACGAGGCTTCTAGTGCTTATTGGTGCTGGACACAATCCATTCACTCTGATCTTTCATCGGAAAATATTTATAAGAAAGATAAGTTCTTCTGTTTAAAGCCACCTCATGCACTTTTTATATGTAACGTATGGAGAATATATAATGTTGCACCCGCGAACTCAGGACACATAAAACATATATGAACAAATATTGAGCATATGAGCAACTAGACATGGATTGAACAAGTAATGAGCATTTAAGTATTGAGCAGATGTAAAGCATGTATGAGCACTTTGAGGCGTTAGTGAGGACCCTGACTCCCAAGAAGGGTGATTGTGACATCTCACAAAATTGAGCGAGGACCCTGACTCCCAAGAGGGGGTAATTATGACATTCCACAAAACTGTGCAAGGTTATAAGGGAGATGGGGTGATTGACTTCTAAGAGGTGGTGACTCCTAATAGGGGGTGATTGTGACATCCCACAAAACTGTGCAAGCCCATGAGGAAAATGTCAGCAAGGACCTTGACTCTTAAGATGAGGTGATTGTGACGTCCCACAAAACCGTGCAAGTCCAAAAGGGATATATCAGCGAGGACTTTGACTCCTAAGAGGGGGTGATTATGATTACCCTAACTCCCAAGAGGGTGACTCCCAATAAGGGGTGATTGTGATGTCAGCGAGGACCCTGACTCTCAAGAGGAGGTGATTGTAATGCTCTGTTTGTTTGGAGTGATGGATGAGAGGAGGGATCAGAGAGGCTTTCCTTGTTTGGTTGGAAGGAAAGGAAGAGAGGGAGGAAGCTACGAGGGATGTTTCATCCCTCTTAACTGCTAATTTTTTATCTGCTCAAAATTGGATGAAAGAGAGGAGGGAAAGAATAAAATATTGACCAAAATTATAAAATTACTACTTTAACCTTCATCTATTTACAAAATTACTTATTTTAGCCTCCACCTATTTTAACCCTACTACAACTCTCTCACATACAACGATCGACATTCCGAGTTTTGAAGCTGCCGAAGTAAATCAAAAAACACCTAAAGTATTATTCTTAATTTTTTTTTGACTCTTTTTGTTTCCCATAAATATCAAAGTTTATGAACTCTCTTTTTTTTCTCCAGTAAATACCAAAGTATATGGATTGTGTTTAGTCTTCTGAAGGTTTTTCATAACTCTTTTTATTTCTTCGATAAAAAATAAAGTATATGGACTCTTTTTTTCACCATTTTTTCTCCTAATTAACATATTTATTGAAACAAAACACCTAAATACAAAAACTATGAAAATAAACTCATTCGTCAATGTGATCAATGCATGAATGATCAATTTAATTAATGAGGGTATATTAGTGAAAGTATATAAAAACCCTTATTTCCTTCCTTCCAACCAAACAAAAAAACTTATCACTCCATCAATCTTTTCTACTATCCCTTCCATTCAACCAAACAAAAAGTGAATGAGACATTATTCCTTCCCTAGGGATGCCACATCCATCCTTCCCCCTATCCCTTATATCCATTTTTTCATCCCTCCAACAAAACAGAGCATATGAGAGGTGACTCACAAAAAGGGGTGATTGTGACGTTAGCGAGGACCTTGACTCCTAAGAGGGGGTGGAGGGAGTGATTGTAAGAGGGTGACTCCTAAGAAGGGGTGGTTGTGACATCCCACAAAATCATACTTATATGTGGTATGTTCTCTTCTAATGATATAAGGTCCCGTAAGCCCAAAGTGAACAATGTCAAACGATGTGGAATGGGCCGCGGGTCATTTATATTTAAAACCTTATAATCACGGAGAATTTTTAAAATAAATAATTTTTTATATACAATGATAGAAAGCATTCTAGTAAGCAATTTACTAAAATAACACTTGCTAGGTTCCAATGATCGAACTTATTTAAATTGATTCAAGAGAATAATCTCTTACTCTAAAGAGCATGGCTTTCGTGTTGAGTGTTTTGGTTTCCACAACTCCAACATTAGTTATCCAAGTACTGTGACATTGACCTTAAAAGATCTCATATTGGTAAGTCAAACACTAAAACTTAAGTCCACTAAACCTCTCAGGATTCATAGCTTAATACATTTAGTAGATAAGAATCATACCAAAATAATGACAATAGTTTGTTTGATGTGATCTTGTGGTGACCCAGTTTAGTGTACTCCAAGTACATTAACTCAGAATCAAATACCTCAATGGGCTCATAGAGGTCAAGTGTGTCACACAGAGAAAAGTGCACAACTTTTATCATCGGCTCTAAACAATGTCAAGTTGCAAGAAATCAATGAACTCAAATCTCATTTACTCACTTAAATCACCTATATATAAATATATATATATGATCCAATTATGAATTTTATTCACTAAACTAAATACATAAATGTCAAAATAAAAAAGGATAATTGGATTTTAGAACACATAATCCCAACAATTATAGCACCCCATAAACTCTTTATTTGTTTATTTTTTAATTCTAATTATTTCAAAATCTGAGACATAGACTTAATGTTGCGTTTGATATGCAGGAATGTAATGGAATAGAATGCCCATTCCATCCATTCCTTCCTTTGGTATGAATTTTAAAGTGAAAATGGTCATTCCCTTGAAATAAAAATCTATTCCATAGATAAACCTATAGAATAGACATTTCATTCATAGTAAGATTAAAAAATATATATATATTATTAAAAAAACCCTTCTCCTCTACCATCACACTCCCTCTACCACCATTACCACTACCACTACCACTACCATCGGCTCTACCACCACCGTTACCTCCTCCACCATTGCCACCCCCAGCACCACACCACCTCCACATTGCCACCTTCCTCCACCATCACACCACCACCTCCACCACCACATCGCCACCTTCCCCCACCACCACCTTCACATCGCTACCTTCCTCCACTACCATTGCCGCCGCCGCCACCTCCACATCACCATCTTCCTTCACCACTGCCACGACCACCACATCGCATCACCACCACCTCCACATCGCCACCTTCCTCCACCCCCACCACACCACTGCCACCACCTCCACATCACCACCTTCCTCCACCACCACACCGCACACCAACTCTACCACCATCCCCACCACACCACTACCACCACCTTCACATCACCACCTTCCACCACCACCTACACCACCGCACCACTGCCACCACTTCCACCGTCACCATCTCCACGACCACCCCCATGACCTTCACCACCACTCCACCAGTACACTTTTGTTAGTTTAATTTATTTATCACTAAGAGGGGTATTTTGGACAATTTGATTTAAAATTTATTTCATTCCTACCTCATTTCATATTTACAACCAAACAATAGAATGAGAATGACCATTCCATTCCCATTCTCATTCCATTCCCAAATGCATTCTATTTCATTCCCACATACCAAATGTAGCATTAGTGTTTGAAAGAAAATAATACAAGAATTGTACACTCAAATCTGGTATCAAAATTCATTTAAATTAGACCTCAAGATTCAGTCAAGCTTTATTTTTTTTCTTTAAATATTTCTTTCTTTCTTTTGATCAAACTGAAACTAGCTTCATATTTGAGGCATTCTCGTGCTTTATTAACTTACAACTTCAAATAGAAAAAACTACAATGAGTACCTCATTACAACACTTTAGGAGCTCTCTGTTTATATATATATACACACACTATCATATTGCCTTAGCTTACACATTATAAATGATTGGACTGGATCATTTTAGGAGTGTGAAGATAGATGAATGTGTATGTAATTTTAAGTATGAATGTAGTGGGTGAATCGTGACCGTTAAATCGACAATAGAGAAAGTTATTTTAGACCGTAGATAGACATAGATATTTTAAACTATAAAATTGATTTTTAAATTTTTTTACCGTTAAATTGTGATTTTTTTTTGGATAGAGATTCAAACACAATGCTTAAATGTAATATAGATCTACACATATTAACTCTAATTATGTCAAATTTTGAGATATGGACTTGAGCATTTGAAAGTGAATAATAGGAAGATTATATAGTCAAATTTGGTATCAAAATTCATTTAGATGCTTCAGTCAAACTTTATATTTTTCTTTCTTTTCTTTCTTTTGATCAAACATAAACTATATATGAAATAGTCAAAGATGAAGTTTATGTATGTATGAAATATTCAAAGATGAAGTTTATGTTTGATCAAAAGAAATAAAAAATATATATAAATGTCTAGTTTAATTTGAGATATGGACTTGAGCATTTGAAAGAGAATTAATAGGAAGATTATATAGTCAAATTTGGTATCAAAATTCATTTAGTTGCTTCAGTCAAACTTTATATATTTTTTTCTTTTCTTTCTTTTGATCAAACATAAACTATATATGAAATAGTCAAAGATGAGGTTTATGTATGTATGAAATATTCAAAAATGAAGTTTATGTTTGATCAAAAGAAAGAAAAAATATATATAAAAAATGAAGTTTATGTTTGATCAAAAGAAAGAAAAAAAAATATAAAAAAATTTCTTTCTTTTGATCAAACATAAACTTCATCTTTGTGTGTGTGTGTGTATATATATATATATATATATATATAGCATGACTATTTTTATAGGAGTAAGTGATGATGTAGTACATGCACAATTTTTCGTACTGATAATTTTAAGAAAAGCTAATGACAGTCTTGCTCTTTTAAATATTGCATCTGAAGAGCATATTAACAAGATTTGTTTTTCTTTCCAATAATTTCATTTGGGTAATACTAGGCAAGAAGCAACCAGTCATCTAATTAAAATGGTTATCAACAGATCCCAAAGATTTGAATGCATAATTTAATTCATTCATTATGCTCTTCATTATTGATATTTAATTATAGTATCATTATGATAAGATTATGGATCTACTATATAATAGCGGATCTACAAAGAACCACAAGGTCCACAAGTATCATCAATATCACTCAATGAGTTAGTTTGATTTGTCCGTTTTCAACCATAAGATTCCACGTATGTAATATAGTATTTTATTTACACAATATAAGTACATATATATATCAGATAGTTAGAATAACATTAATAATCTATCTTCGCCATTTAGTTCCAATTGTATGTTCATTTTGTGCATGACGTTTAACTTTGCCAATGTTATACTAATTGGAAGAATAAATGGAGTGATTATATTGACTGTGATGGTAAGGTCCCACTAATAATTAGCTTCATATCTCAAAGAATATATATATCTATACACACATATACCCATATCATTTTTACATGATTGACATTCTCACAGATCCACAAAGCTTCTTGTGGACCCTTTGTGAGCCGTGAAGGCAAAGGTTGGATCACAAGATGTCATCTACACTCAACAAAATTCAGTATGAATGCAAAATAATGTCCCACATGAAACGGTACAAAGTTGGATCATTAGGAAGCCTTTCTTTTTTCTTTTTCTTTTTTTCCAAATCTTCATTAGACAAGCAAAAAATACCAGTCGGTGACAGGGTTCATGAATTTCACTATTAAAATGGTCCGGGGTGAATTTCACCGCGATTAATAGTGAATTTTATTGTGAAATTCATCTACTACAGAAAATAACAAAAATTGTGACCGAAAATAATTTAATGGGTAATTACACTTACACTTCATCTGTTTATGCAATATCTTGACTAGACCTTCTCAAATTTCATTATTTTCGATTACACTTTCTAAATTTTGGACTTACGTATTAATTTTTCCTGTTTTGTTAGTACGACGTCAACACCAAAATAGTATAGAAATGGTTATTTTTGTCCTTCTCGCTAACTTTTATCAAATAAATTCAATATAATAATTATGTGTAAAACTGTAAAATCATTAAAAAAAATATTAATCTACCTAACGAACGCAATTGACAGGGGGTGTAGTCGAGAATATTAAAACTATAGAAGGTCTAGTTATAATATTGCCTAAACTGAAGGGGTGTAAGTGGTATTTATCCTAATTAATTAAATTCACGACAACATAGTGCCACATCACCAAGTGATACAATGTGCACTATTTGATAAAGTTGTGAAATAAATAATTTAAGAGACTAAAGTCTTGACTTGAGTAGTGTCTTCTCTACTTTTCTAGTTAAGGGGACTCATATACACTTGGACCACAAGCCCTTTGAGAATGGAGAGATTATATCATTGAGTTACAAGCCTTTTGTAATTCTTGTCTCGTTTCTTTTAGTAAGATGAAACTACTTAAAGGCTAATAGAATGAAAAATTAACATCTTTTATTGTTGAATCAATGAAAAAAATGGAAGAGAAAGGATGAAAGAGGGATCAATAGTGTCTCTCTCTATTTGGTTTAGTGAAAATTAACGAAAAATAGTGACATTACTATTTTGCCATTATATTCTTAGCTATTTAAATTAAAACACTTAAATGAGGTTGAAGGGATAGGGATGAAGGAGGGATCAATAGTATATTTCTCTCTTTTTGTTTGGTTTAGTGAAAATTAATGGAAAAGAGTTGATATTAATATTTTGCCATTATATTCTTAGTTATTTAAATTAAAACACTTAAATGAGGTTGAAAAAGTCCTTTTGATTTGATCCAACAAATATTCATTCTCTCTCTCTCCTCTTCCTCCCACTTTTATTTCAGTGAAAAATGAATATGGCAGGATATCAAAAATTGTATAACTAGGTTTCTCACTTTCTAATTGAGAGAACCATTGAAGATGTTTGATACAATGAATCTGAACAAATATTAGCAACTAAAAAATCCCAAAATTGCAACTAACTAAATTAATGTACATGTTACAAATAAGGAAGTAGATTTCTAGATTTGATTTTCACAAATTTGGCTGAACTGTCAAGTTGCTGATTTATTGCTCTAATGCCATGATTGTCTCCAATACTCCCCCTCAAGGTGAAGCTTGTATGTGAGTAACGTTCAGCTTGTTGATGAGACAATGAAACTGATCCTTACCCAAAGGTTTTGTAAAAATGTCGGCAATTTGTTTAGTGGATTGAATGTAACAAGGAGAAAGTAATTGGGACTGAATTTTCTCACGAACAAAATGACAATCAAGCTGAATGTGTTTTGTGCACTCATGAAACACTTAATTTTTGACAATATGGATGGCCGCTTGGTTATCACAGTAGAGAGTGATGGGTGTTGTGTGAGTAATACCAAGGTCATTTAAAAGGTATTGCAACCATTGAAGTGCAGATGTAAGTGTTGTTATGGCATGATATTCTGCTTCAACAGATGAGCGAGATTCAGTACTTTGCTTCTTTGTTTTCCATGAGACGGGATTAGAACCAAGAATTACACAAAAACTAGTGATAGATCGACGAGTTGTGGGGCATCTTGCCCAATCAGTCACAAAAACCTTTCAAAGTGAGTGAGGTTGATGAAGAGAGCATTATACCTTTTCCTGGTGTGCCTTTGAGATAGCGAAGCACTCTAATGGTTGCATCCATGTGAGGATCTTGCATGAATTGACTCAAAATGTGAACTGAATATGCAAGATCAGGTCTAGTAATTGTGAGGTAGATGAGACTTCCTATTAGTCGACGATAGGAAGAAGGATCTGATAAAGGTGCACCATCAGTATGAGTCAAATGAAGGTGTTGTTCCATGGGAGTGGCGGAAGGCTTAGGACCAAGTAGTCCTACATCTTTAAGGATGTCCAACATATATTTGCATTAGGAAAAAAAATGCCTCGTTGGGAACGCGCAACCTTAATTCCAAGAAAATATTTTAGTCTCCCAAGATCTTTGATGAAAAAATTTTGTGCAAGAAAGTGTTTCAGTTGTTGAATTGCATTGGGATAATTACTAGTGACGATAATGTCATCGACATACACAAAGACAAAGGTGGAAGATTGCCCTGTGATCCGAGTAAACAATGGGTAATCTGCTCGTGATTGAGAGAATCCAGCATTGTAAAGAGTGTGGGAAAACTTTGCAAACCATTGGCAAGAAGCCTGCTTCAAACCATAGAGAGATTTATGTAATTTGCAAACTCGAGTCTCCCCCCGTCGAGCAAGACCAGGTGGAAGAGTCATGTACACTTCTTCATCCAAATCACCATGAAGAAATGCATTGTTGATGTCAAAAGGATGGATGAAGAAGAGATCGTTAGGATCATTGTTCAATCCTTTGTCGTTGGTGTTGGAAGCTGTTATTTCTACCATGAGAGACAGATCTTTCACCGCTCTGATACCATGTGAAAAATGAATATGGCAGGATATCAAAAATTGTGTAACTAGGTTTCTTACTTTCTAATTGAGAGAACCATTGATCTTATATGTATATAAAGATGTTTGATACAATGAATTTGGACAAATATTGGCGGCTAACAAATCCCAAAATTGAAGCTAACTAAATTAATGTACATGCTACAAATAGGGAAGTAGATTTCTAGATTTGATTTTCACATATTTGGCTGAACTGTCAAGTTTCTGATTTATTGCTCTAATGCCATGATTGTCTCCAATAATTTCCCTTGTTGCGATGTACACACCCACTATGACCCTGTTGGACAATGTGATGCTCTAAGAGACTTGCACCAAAAAATAAAACCAATAATTAAGTCATATCCCATTCATAAACTGCTTGAGGAGACTGATCCAAGGAAAATGTTGGAGTGTGCTCCAAAAAAGCCAAACAGGGCCTTCATAAATTGGTAGAACGATGGGCCACACACTCTCTGTCGAGCAAGTGTGGACTAGAGTGCAAAGCTTTTGATTCTTCATCTTCCTACTCCTCCCTTGAGCAGTGTTTGGTCAAAAATATTCTCTGTAGGCATTTGTTTGAATTTCTATAGTTTTTATATTCAGGTAGCCATCATGAGTCTACTACTGTCTAAAATGGTACAATATGTCACATTCTGTTTAGTGGTGAATTCTCAAACTTTTTGAAACACACTAAAGTTGATGCCAATATGGATATCAAAATATGGCATTTTTAAGGTTTTAAAATTTTCCTGGTTGAGAATGATTTGTCATAACTTGTCATACACCTTTGTTGGAGAATTTAAATATTAAAATTACACTCTTTCTAATAGGTTAAGACCTAGAGTAGATAGTAATTAACATGGTATCTCAACCGACAAGATCCTTGAGTTTACCCTAATAATTTATATTGAAACATGAGAGGGAGTATATTAGAGAATTTAAATATTAAAGTTACACCCTCTCTAATATGTAATACGTCAAACTGTCAGGCTTTTGAAATTGGAGAAAAGTTCGTTGAGTCGCCGATTTGGTGGATCCCAAACATAACTTTAGATTATTTGGCTTTTATGAGAATAGGCTGCATGTTGCATATCTGTTGTTATGTTATAGAAAGTATAATTTAATGGAAATGAAGAGGGACAGATCCTGAATGGACTTGTTGCAAGGGGAGTGATAATAGCAGAAAACAAAGTGGAATGACCACCAATGACATAATTAAAACAAGAAATGAGACCATTTTATAATGCTTTATAATTAATCATATATACTATTGACAGAATTGGAGTTTAATGTGAAAAATAAAATCAAGTCTTAAGTGGGACTCTACTGAATAATCCAATGCACCCTAGTTTGTCTGGCAGTTCAGTTATTGATGCTCTCAGATTTGGGCTGAAATTCCTCCCTTTTAGGATATAAAGGATAAAATCATAGTCAGAGAGCTGCATATAAAACACAAGATCATTAGTTATTCATCAAACAGCGAGATAGAGAATTTTATATCCCAATGAAATAGGAGTTAAATAAACAAAACTGTGTAAATTCGAGTGGCACCATCATATGCAGAATTTGTAAAGGATTTCATTTTGCAGCATGTTACAAAACAGAAAATTTTGACACATTTTTGTTATCTTACAACAAAGCTTGTAAATGCACCGCAAAGAAACCACGATTCCCATGACAGTTCTGGAAAAATAGAAGTGTGGAAATATTTGAAAAGAATACTGAGGCGGTTTTTGAAGAAAGGGGCTGTTATTGTTGTTAGATGAGAGGTTTCAGGTGTTCTACTGTGATTATGGCATCAACTTGCTATGTCGTGTGGTAAGTTCATGGGTAGAACTCATCCTTGAAAACCGGCTTACAAGGAGAGGGTTCCCATGTGTATATACACTGTACATTCCAAAAGTACCAAGGCGATGTGAGACTATGCTAACATCGTGCAATTGCTTGAACAATACATGATTACCAAGGATTTAATAGACTTTTTGATTCTTGCATAGAGCTGAATGGCTAAAAATAGATTCTTGTAGCCTAAGGCTTCATTGAATTGAATTTTGTAAAATCATAGCATGATGTGGATGAGAGGTAGAAACAAGCCTGTTTCCTAGAACATAGCACTCTTGAAGTATTAATAGGAAGCCACTCCTCAATTTGGTGGATGATAAAACGTATCGATCTTCTTATGATGCAGACAGAAGAGGTGTTGTGAGTTTCTAAGACCATTTGTATTTCTATAATCTAGTTTTCACTAAAACTGGAGTGAGACGAAGTCTTTTCTCAGTCCTCTAAATATGGAGTTTACAATGTGTGTGACAGACATCAATCAAGTGGTTTGAAATCAATTCTAGTCTGAGAATTTAGCAAAGCAATGCAATGAAAAAAAAGGGAAAGAAAAAAGAAGCTATAGATCTAACTAACAGAACTACAAGTGCTTACCTAATGTGGTATATGTTGAACTGAACAAACTTTCATTTCTTGTCTTCATCTCCTCTGGAAGTTAAAGGATTTGATTGCAAAAGCAAAAGTCACTGCAAAGAGCAAGCAGAAGCCAACCACTACAATGCCAGCAATTCCCAAGAAATCATGCCTGTATCCAAACTGGTCCTTAAGTAACTGTTTAATTGGCATTGACTGAACTCCATCTGCAAGCTTTATTGATTCATCAATGTCTCCATATTGGGATGTTAGAAGGCCATACAAACTCCAGGCAATTGGATTTGCCCAATAATACCATCTCCACCATATCGGGATTCTCTGAAGAAATGAAAAGATAAATCAATTACGAGAAGAAACATAGTAAATAGCTACATTAGGCAAAAAGAGTACATCAAAAGTGAAATAAAATGTTTGATTCAATGTATTATCTGATAGAAGGCGCTACAGCTGATTACTGCAAGAATTGCACACATAGAAAACGAAAGGGAGGGTCTGTGTGTTTTTTGTTCTCTCTCTTTCACTTGGTCAATGTATGGTTCTATAGATTAACATAGATACTATCTTTATGGCAAAAACTTGACACTATTAAACAGTGCTATATATATTAACATTGGCAGTCTAATACAGGGAGCAATCAATTGTCAATGCTTTACCATGCGAGGAATCATGAATCCGCTGAAAAGATTCCACATCATATAAAATGGTGCAGCAAGGATTGCAGCGACATTATGATTGGGCGAAACAGCAATTGTCATCATTCCAAAGAAGGTGAAGTACAATAAAGTGAAATACATGAAGTACACGTAGCAAATGAACTTCAAAACGTTCCACTCAAAAGAGGCCATGAAGTAGAAGATACTGCTGTAAATAACTGACTGTACAAACACATAAGGGAACTCAATAGCAACCTGTCAAAAATAATTCAGCGATATTAGAGTGCGTACCATTTGGAGACCAACAATTTCTGTGAAAATGTAGAAAGAAGATGAAAATGGCAATAAGGCAGACCTGTGCAAATGCAAATGGCAGAGCAGAATACATCCCTGCTGCTCTTTCTCGATATGAAACCGACCTTTCAACATAAACCACAGGTTGCACAGAAGTGGCATTTGTGATTCCAATAAACAGGACTGCTGCATACATGGATCCCATAGCATTAAAAATATCCTGCTGAGTGTCCCTGTAAAAACAAGAGTGAGCCATATAAGTGCAACTGTGGATAATCAAAAGGTATGCTAATGCAATAACCATAAGATAAGAGGGCGGGTAGTGAAAGAGATGGAAGGGGAGGTCTTTTTGACACTCAAAATTAGAGATTACTATGTGGACACATGCAGAGCGCTTTTTTTTCTGTGGGAGGTCCAGTATTTTCCTCTATATGAATCTCAACAAGTCCAAATGATATAATGATTTGGATAAATAAATGTAATAATCCTGTTGAGGCATTTTTTGTCTTTTGTGAAGTGCTAACCAGCATCTAGCCATGATGAGAAACTGTATTTAGATAATTAGAACCATCTCAAAGATCAATCAAACCCCCTGGATGCACTAGTAATATGATACCTACTGAAGGACTACTTGTTTCAACAGTTTGAAGCTCTACTGATCTGTAAACTTATAAATGTTGAAAAAATTATATGCAATGAAGATAGGTATACATCATATATCAGAAAATTACAACAATAAACAAAAGAGTTGAGAATTCTATTAAGAGACCTTTTAGAACCAAATCTCCAGCATATAGTTCCAAACATCAATGATATGATGACTGTGTAGAAGAAGCGTACAGCAGTGTATTGCGGGTTCCGCCAGTAAGACAGGTTTTGCTTCCAAAGAGATGCTAGAAACTGGGAAAAGAATGATTGAGAATATCTGGATGGAAAGCTTAGATCATTTGAATCCCTACTGGGTTTGCTTAAACTTTCAACAAGTTCTTTATTTATCCTGAAACAGCAATCAGATATATAAGAACAAGAGAAGACTAGTTGAAAGATTGATTCCTCTGCAAAACCTGATAAGAGACACATACTGAAACAGACTTGATCTACGATAAACATCTGCAAAATCTACTCCAAGTCGAATTTCCTCTGCAGAAGAAGTGACCTCAAGGATCCAGGTAGCAGGGTTATAGCCAGATCTGATTTTCGGGACTCCTTGAACTGCCTAGAAAAACAAAGACATAAATAAAAGTGTTGAGGACATACTAAACTCATTGTTTTATGTAGTGGTCGAATAAGATGCATTCATAACTAAATTAGCATCAATTCACCTCAAAATATTGAATAATCTTGTTAGACCTGGTGCCCAATGGACCCGCATAAATGAGCTCCCCCCCTCGTTTCATGAGTAAAAGCTGTGATGAGGATCACAATCAGGTGTCATGATGAATCGCTAACCATGTGAACACATCATGTAGAATAATATTGAAAAGATAGATCTACAATTGTATTTCCCTGTGTAACAGGCATGACATAAACTCAAGATTGCAATGTGAATTGAGGCAATGTGGTATCCAAAAATTCATAAGCAAACACGAAGAATCAATTACATCACAGAATGATGATTTATGTAGTCTATTCCCACTGAGTTGATCCTACAAGTTATATGAAACAATACTATAATTCCCTCAAACTATTACTTTAAGAACTGCATTTAGTAACATGAACAAAACCAGCATTTGTGGTACAGCAAGGTTACAGATTTTTTATATATGAACCCATGCATTCAGTGACTTGATTGAATATTTCAAAATTTATTCTCAATCCACTGCATCCTCCTCCTGCTTTACAATGGTTTATGGCTTGCTTGTACAAGTCAATACTGAAAACCAAATTAAAGTCAAGGATAAGACTTCACATAAGCATAAACCTAGGACAGAGCACACTGAATTCATCCACATGCATAAATATGGGCATGCATGCATACATGTACAGAGCATGAAAACATTTACTTCAAAAGATCCTTCTGTTTAAGCAATTCTTGCATTCTTAGACTAATGATGAATTCCCTCTTCAGTAACTCCATTTTTCAGAGTGTCAGCCAAATTTAGCAAATATTCAACTTCCAGTCTTTTTACTTATTCCAGCTTCATTGACATTTTCAGGAACTTCTAATACATGAATATTTGAACAATTTATTATGGATCTTTTTTCCAAACTTTAAGTCAAAATGGCCATATTACTTAATGTATAGTTTCCTTCAGTTTGAATTAAGGACCACGTTTGAATCTAGAAATTTTCAACTACTTATATTCCTGAGTTAGAATCTAGAAATTTTCAACTATTCATATTGCTGAGTATTCTAAACTATGTTAATGAGAGAATAAAGCCTTGCTATAAAAAATAACTACCAAGGAATAAGAGAGGAAAACCTCATCAAAGGATTCAAAAATTTCAATGCTTGGCTGATGGATAGTGCAAACAATTGTCCGTCCAGTGTTGACAATATTCCTCACAGTTCTCATTACAATGGCAGCAGCCCTGGCATCCAGTCCTGAAGTGGGTTCATCCATGAACACAATAGAAGGATTGGCAACAAGTTCAACAGCAATCGTCAACCTTTTTCTTTGCTCTGTCGATAACCCATCAATCCCTGGTAGACCAACTAAAGCTCTACTTAAGGGAGTGAGCTCAACAAGTTCCATTACCTCATTTACAAATGCCTGTAAAATGATACATAATGGTCAATCTATGATCCAATTGCCAAATGCTGAAAGAAAAATTGCTAGTAATTACCCTTTGTGTTTTCAAGTTGACTTGAGATGGTAATCGAAGCCAAGCAGAGAACAGAAGCGATTCATGGACAGTCAAACAAGGGGAATGAATATCATTCTGCTCACAATAGCCAGAAACCCTAGCAAACGTTTCTTGCCTTTTTGGATATCCAGAAATATGTATGCTCCCTTCAATTATTCCACCAGTTTTTCTACCCGCTAGAACATCCATGAGAGTAGTTTTACCAGCACCACTTACACCAATCAATGCAGTAAGCACACCTGGCCTAAATGCTCCAGTAATATTGACCAATAACTGCAATCTGTTTTCTAATATACCTTGTTGCTTCAGTTCCTGAAACAAATTTTGGTTAAGAATAAAGAATTTCTCAACAATATTAGAAAAGATATTGTACAAGAGACAAAAGATATTGATATACCCAGGGTGCATCGACATAATAATTGATGTTGCTGAAAGACATGGAAAGAGGTTCAAATGGAAGAACCATGCCTTTTTGCTTTTTAATGTCTCTTCCTGCAACATGATAAAAATAACACATCAATTTCTTTTAGTTGAAATCGGAAACCACAACAAGGTCAAAATAGTATGCTTTTAAACGAACCAGTATATGAGTGTGAATGTTGCAAATACTCGCTTAGCTGAATAATGGCACGGTTACTCTTCCTTCTCTTGTCTTTCCCTCGGAGTTCTTCTTTAGAAACAATAGCTTGTTGTTTACCAAAGGCTGCATAGATATAAAACATTTATGTTTTCATTGGCTTCCTTATAATAATCAATAAGCTCTCTAAATTAGAAAGGTATATTGTTAAGGAAGTTGAGAATTTCACTTGGTACTCTGGAAAAATAGTTCCTGGAAAAGTTTCCAGAGAACTACCATGGCTTTGTTATGTGCCACTATTAGTATTAAAACAAACACATTGTAGAATTAAAATTTAATGGGGAGGTCTGCAGGTATAATCATGCTGAGCTTGCTCTTCAATAATGAAAGTCATGGAAAATGAAGAAGCTGCTACGCTACCCATTCTAAAAAGGGTTCGCTTGATTACACATTGGGGGTCCTCATCAAATTCAAATTCCAGAAAGAAGTGGAACTGGCCTATATTACTGAAAATTTCTTACTGCAAAAGGAAGAAAAAGGTTTTTTTCATTCATTTTGGATAATAAAGTTTATGTTCCAACCTAGGAAACTTCTGTTTCAGATAAGGATAGAAATGAAGAAAAAGAGAAAGAAAAGAAAAAATATATGATAACAATGACAAATTTCTGGAACCATCTCCTAGAATTACTTTCCCGTCCATGAAAACATTTATAAAAGATGTTCCAAGAGATGCAGCTTACGGTTGAGAAATGTCAAAAAGAGTGTGAAGAGGACATTGAGCAAAACTGTATAACCAAGCAAAGCACCAAGTCCAATCCAATACCAATAACTCTCTGGAAATAAACTTCGGGCCTTCAGTAACATCTCACCCAAATTTAGAGTGGTGTGATTCCCAGCTTTCTACAAATCATATAAGAGAAAAAAATTATTGGAGAAAAAATGAAAACATATTGAGTTCCCATTTCTGCATAACACCAAAAGGCAGCTTAGAAATTCATTGAAACCAGCAACAATAGAATTACAGCCTTTATTGAACAAAATAGCTTCTATAGTGCAGTCAAACTTGCTCAAACGGGCTAGATGACTGAGCTCAAGCATAAGTTTTGAATTCAGTTGTTAAAGAAACAAAGCTTGATGGTCCTCTGGTTTAGTTTGGATAAGTTCATGAACTGCCAAAGGAAAATGAGTCAATATGGGTATGTTCAAATGCCTTATCAAATTTTAAATCAACTTAAACAGTCAACTATACATTTATAAACAAAGGCTCCTAGCCAAACTCAATCAATTTAAATTAGCTCATTTTTAGTGTCAAAGAGGTACTGCATCATGGAAGGGCACATTTTAACTGAAGTTATCCACCAAAAAACAGAAGGAACTGATGCTAAAAGCCTGAGAACATGAGACCTAATGTATCACCACAAACTCCGTGAATTCTAGGGATTGTATAGTATGCTGCTTTATTGATGTGACTCCACGTAAGAATCATATAGCAATCTTGATATACAAGTCATGACTAATATTTTTTATGATATAGGAGACCATATAAAGGGTCCCACGTAGATTAAATCATCTTCTTTTGGATGAAATATCCCTAGACAGTATTGCATTTGCATATCCATAAAGAATGTACTGATCTATAACAGTTTAAGGAGAACAAGAATTTCATGTCAAATACTATATATAGTGTAATGTTAGATGGAAAAGGCCCATAGAAATATTCAACCACAAAACCACATTACCTTGTCCCAAGAATGCCCAAGAAATTCATTTACAGAAGCAGCATTTTGAGCATACATCAAAGGGGAAAACCAGTAACCCCAGATCCACCAAGATGGAATGCTCTCTGTCACAGTAAGAATGTTAAGTGCACAAAATGAGGGAAGTTAAACAAGTAAACTCTGAGAAAAGCTTTAAGATTGACCTCTTGCAATGACAAATCCTCCAAGAGCCATGACTACCAACAAAGCAAAAGATCCAAAAGTGTTGGCAACAATCATATTTCGGCCTAAGGATGCCATCACACGAAAAAGAGCTATAGACATCTGGTGCAAAAAGAAATACAACAAGAACTGCTGAAGACATCTGCAGAATCACCATGTAAGACAACTAAATTCAATTCAATTCAACTCCAAAGGAAAAATGGTATTTCAAATTCCTGAGATTCTTCTTTGTAGAAGAAAGTTCTTACCTAGTTATTTGAGGATCAAACCCAACCACATAGTATGTAACTGCCACCCAGATACCAGACTCCACAAGTGAAGATGGAATACTCAAAATCCATGAAGGAAGTGCATAAACCCAGCACGGATAAAAGTGCAAGTCCCTATGCTTATAAAGAACAGGAAGCTTGGCTATCAACATTGGAACCTCCATAAAGCCATTAAAAAGAATCATAACCATACCAAAGTAGAGTGCACCAAGATAAATTCCTCCATCTTCTAGTGTATTATGATGCATCGTTGTTCGGAAAAATACAGTCATCATGATCAGAATAATAAAAAGAAGCTGCAAAATGCAACACACTGCTCTTATGTTAGCATTTATGACCCAAACTTATTGTAACAAAATATTCCTCTTTTCCAGGTGATGGAGCCACCACCCACCAAAACAATGGGAATGGACTTATACAAGTTGATGTATGAGACATAATGGGCAACAATTCTTTTGACAGCCAGATTTAACTTGGTTGACCAGTGAGAACTCGAGTTTCAACCAAGGTATGCCATTTTACAACTAAGCAAAGATTCCAACTGCAGTAAGGTTTGCTTGAAAATTTTGTTCTCTAAAAAGTAAGCATGGGCTGTAGTTGAGGATGATGATGAAGCTGCACAAAAACCTTACCTGTGTAAATTTGAAAATATAGACGAATGAATTGCGCTTAATCAGTAGCATCTGCCAGGAAAAACCAATTTTGAGAAGCTCTGATCTCTTTACACCATAAGTAGAAGTTGATAGAGCTGCTGGATGACTATTTCGTCTATCAAAAGGACAAGCCAGCTCCTTGGACAAAGAACTACCAACCCAGAATGACTGAAAAGCTTCTGCAAACCTCGCCACAGGTACATACTGGTAATAATAATCAGGGAACCAATACTGTTCTTGATCTTTTTCTGATATAACCTGTGTATAAACATCAAATAGGAAAGGGAAAAAATAAGATTATGGTTTGGTAAAACAAAAGTCCAGGGCCCAACCATATACATACTTCTTGCAAAAAATCAGCCACATTTTTCCTATTTGGACAATGAAACCCCATAGACACAAAGAATTCAAGAGCGGCCTCGCGGGGTCCCTGATATACAATCTGCCCTTCACACAGAAGAATAATATCATCAAACAGCTCATAAGTCTCGGGATCTGGTTGCAACAGAGAGATGACAGTGGTCCCATCCAGAGCATGGGTTGCATGCCTAAGATACTTGATAATTTGATGGGTAGTTGAACTATCAAGCCCAGTTGATATCTCATCCATGAACAGCACTCTAGATGCACCCACAAGTAATTCAGCTGCCAGATACATACACGTGGGAATTCAAGCCACATATTTCCACAGCAATAGACAAGTAAGATGGGAAACATTAAAGGAATGCAGAGTAGTTACCAGTAGTAAGACGCTTCTTTTGGCCCCCAGAGATCCCTTTGAGCATGTCATCTCCCACCAATGTGTCCGCACAAATGTCCAGTCCTAAAATCTTTGTAAATATTTCAGGAGGATTTTAAAATGTGTAAAAAATTTCTTAGTCACACTGTAACTGTCCATTCCACAATAGAATGCACCAACCATATGCGCAAATAGGTTTAAGATAATGATGAAATAAAAGAATAACTGTCCATTCCACAATAGAATACACCAACCGTATGCACAAATAGGATTAAGATTATGATGAAATAAAAGAGTACACTTATATTATTGCATTCCGGGTATACAATAACAATCAAGAAAGAATAGAAGTTAATGTGAGCTAATTTTACGTGGATAACATTTATTTTAAGTAGTAGGAATTTAGGAAGACTGAGAGTTCCATAATTAACAGCTTTCTTTTCTTTGTACTAAAATTACCAGAAGCTCATTTGGAAGAGAAGCAAGAAATAACAAACAAAACCTACAATTGCAAGCTCAATGCATATAATCAATACATGGAAAGATTATACCAGCATAGGCCTTGCAATGCACAAACATTATTTGCCACAACTAATAAAAAGAATATACATCATTCAATAACGTACCTTCATAATGTACTCTACAACAAGATTTGTCTTCTGATCTCCCAATAGTAATGCCTAAAGAGAATGAAACAATGGATAGATACAGATATGAGCTCTTTACACAGAAACATAAATAGAAGGGAAAATAGAACTCCCATAGTAACACATAGGGTAAACTGCAAAAAAATTCCCTTTAACTTTCATCTTTTTACGAAGTACTCCCTCTACCTAGAAAATACGTATAAGGATAGGGGAAACAAGTACAACATGATATGGACATTACAATACGGCAAATCTCAAATACGTCAAAAAATAATGACATGGATACAGTAGTGATACATCAAAAAATAATAATATAATATACTATTATATAATAATTTTTTATCATTTTATCCACATTATCATGAATGAAATCACTAATTTGGAGCTTAGAGCTAGATAGGTGTTGTTATTAACCATAATATATTTTAAAATTGCATTGGAATTTCATTCTTTTAATAAAAGTAATTATAAAACTACTTCGTCATGTCCTGAAAGTATTCTTGGCGTGTCCCAGCCATGTCCAACCAGGAAAAATAATTCAAATTTCAGGACACTTCTAGCCATGTCAGACACGTGTCTGGGCCATGTGCCCACTCGTGTCTGTGTCAGACACGTGCTCCATATCGCCATGACACCCTTAGGAGAAATGTCCGTGATTCTTAGCCCTCTACTAATAATTTTGCAAGAACCCTTGAACTTTTAGAAAAACTTGAAAATACCCCCTGCCGTTTGATGGCTATTAAAAACTATGACAAAGTGTTATATATTTTACACAATGACCATTATTCCCTGTTTTCTTACGAAAATGTAATTTCTTATATTTTTAGTTTAACTTTTTTTTTCACATATGAGCGCACTTCCATAATTTCATATTCTATTTAACGGCTGGCTAACTTTTGAAAATTTGGAGAGAGATTTTTTAAGATAGGTGGGCAATTTGTACAAGTGAGAAAGTTTGGGGATTTTTTTTTTTTTTTTTGCAGTTTATCCTAATGCATACCTTGATAAATATGTCAAGATCTTCATCAGGTTTTAATGCATCAGCCTTCTCTCTTCTTAAAAGTTCCAAAAGCATATCTGTGGCAAGTTTTCATGGTTCCATGCAAAGATTGCAACAACAAAAATTACATCAGAAGGATGTACGCATACATCAAAGATGCACAAAAAAAGACAAACTGGAACTTACCACGCTTAAATCCGAAACCTTGACAACGCCCTGAGAACTCAATAGTTTCTCTGACTGTCATCTCAGCCATATGCCAATCCTGCTGTCCAACATATGCAGAAGTCCTTTGGGGAGTAACCTCCTTTAGATCATGTCCATTGTATGAGATTCTCCCTGACATCTTTAAAGTAACTCAGTTGTATTAATAAGAACCAAACCAACAAAAAGTTAAAAGGGAAAACTATCACAATGTTCCCTTGAAATTAATCACAGGTAGCTTGCTGTGCGACAATAATCAATGTTAAAAGCGGAAAAAGATATGACAACCAGTTACATAAACAAGGCGTATTGGACAAATACAGTCTACCTATGACAGACTTATCAATATCTTATATAAGTTAAATAATATAAACAATTATCAACCAACTTACAGAATGAATGAAAATGAATTAAATTGAATCCGAACATTGTGTAAACACAATTTCCTTAAGACAAATTTGTTCCCGTGCTCAAAGTGATGAACAATTGTCTCCCAAGATAGAACGGATTTACGATTCTAAAGAGGCAGCACTTCAATCTCTAGAATCCTTCGAACACAACTTGTGCAGTACTCAAAATATAAATATATGAAGAGATAGATGATATAAAATTCATTCTTTTCTTTTTTGTTATGTATAACTGGCTATATATAGAGCCAATGGTGAACAGACATATCTATTCGTGAAGAGTCATACCTATTCACGAACAGACATGTCTGTTCGTGAAGAGTCATACCTATTTTAGAATAGACATGTTTGTTCGTGAAGAGTCATACCTATTCCAGAATAGACATGTTTGTTCGTGAATAGTCATATCTATTCTAGAATAGACATATTTGTTCATGAAAAATCATAACTCTTCCAGAATAGTCATGTCTATTCTTCAAACAACCACCACTTAAGGCCATGTTTGGTTGGAGGATTTTAATAATCAATTTTTCATTTCAATAACTAACGATTTTTTGACAAAATCGTCCAACAAGGTTTGCCTTGTGCCAACACATCAAGTGTGATAAAGGTGAAATGTCAGGTAATCCACATCATAACGTAGCAGAACAGGTATTGGGTCTACAGAACAGGTACAAAGTCAAGCACCCACGAGTCCACAAAATATCTGGATACCTGCAAACCAGGTCCAAGCCTCCCAGCAAGGGCCAAATGCAATGTCGTCTTCCCTGAGCTTGGAGGACCCAAGAGCAAAGTCAATCTACAAAAACAACCATATTACATCAGGTTAAGAAAAGTGACATATAAAATCAACAATTAGCATATTGAAGTTCAAACACTACCTGGAAGGCCTAATAATACCACTGATGTTATTTAAAATTGACAATTTCTTTCTTCTGCCAGGGAAAATCCTCAATTGCCTCAAGAAAGCCTTTTCCAAATATTTCCACGAAGCAATCTAGTCAGACTCTCATACTATTTAATGAAACTATAGATGGATTACAGTTAAGCAAAAGCCTACCTCAGTCATGTTAAAAATGAAATTGGGAATAGTGGGCAATGCTCTGCTTCCAACATGAACAAAGGCATCCACCCTCAGGTCCTGAAATCGAACCTCAGCTTTCGGAAACTCCAAATCAACACTACAATCTCCAAAAGGAAATGCACAGGGACACACAAATAAATAGGACACAAAAAAAAAGTAAAAAGAAAATTAAAACAAGATAAATGATAAATGATAAAAGAAAAGAAAAAGAACTATAAACAAGGAATTCAATGCTGTTCCCAGAATCCAACAGTAATGCTAATAATATAAAAGCACAAAAACAGAAGGCAAGCCAACTGTCTTACTAGAACAAATAGTTAGCAAAAGAAACAGGACATGCACAAGCTGATTATCATGCAGATGCACATCATTTCAAGAAGAACGCGTAAAAGAATAATTGAAAATTTCAGACTCAAGACCCAATTTATGGTAAACATAAAATCTGGTTATATAGCCCTTGTACTTTTTTGATGGGAAAATATAACCTGTAAACATATCTTATATATAACTTTTGTCATTTCTAGCATGCGACAACAGGTCTTAATGCTCTATAGGATGACCATTTTATGGCGACTAAGTCATTAATCTACCCTGTGATAGAATTACAAGGTCTTGTATGCATGAGAAAGAGGGTCCAAGAGCCCCCATGAACAGAAATGAAATAACTTTTTCAATCAATGGGAATTTCAAAAGGGCATGATGTATAATCTAAATCTTAGTTCACTTGCAATATAATCAGACTATTGACATTAATTAAGTAAAAGCTCAGTATGCCAACAACAACAACAATAAAACCAATATCGTGCAACAGGCTTTAGTTGAACTCGAATGCCAATTACAATAATGAAACATGCTCCCTAATAAAACAAAATGCAAGTCCAACATCCCACTTGGCCAAAATATTTCTTTCTTCATTTTCTCCTGAAATGTTTTTTATCTGCAAAAAGAACTTCAGAACAAAAAGTACTGTATTCACCAATGTAAAATCCTGACTAGTATGAAATTCAAAAGAAAAACTCACCCAGTTGATTTCTAGCCTGGTGAATCTGTATAAATTGACTTGATGAATTAATAACACGGACAAAATAATGCACTAGAACATCATTTATGAGATATACTATCATCACCATGCCTTGTGCAACCAACTAAAATCAAGTGATAAACATAATACCTGTTTGAGCAATTGTTTCTTACAAACTCTAGAAGCCAATAGTTTAGCTATGATATCTATAATCTTGTGTTGACATGTTCAATGCTCCCGCAATGGATAGATTTTTCATTGTTTTGGAACATAAAACAACAGAATATATCACATTCGATTTTTGAATTTCTCTTTTTTCCCTCCATTTTCTCAGCAACCAAACAGAAAGTTATGAATAGATGAAAACAAGGTCCAATTTGTTAACAGACACCAATCACCCAATAATCAGAAATTCTCTAAACTAAGAGCATCAGTAATTGAACTTACGCATTGAATCTTTGTCTCACTCTATTGAAAAATTGCTCTATATCTTCATTAACCGCATTAACCAACTGATCTAAGACAATCTTTTGCTCTTGTTCTTTGAGCTCGTGAACATCGATCACGGATAAGTCTCCGGCAATGTTGCGAAAGAACGCCGTCCGGGCTTGAACGTACATCGGAGACCTCTGCAATACCGCCCACCGGAGGGCTTCCTCCTCGTCATCGGCTCTGTTTCGGGCTGTTCTCGAGAACACATTTTCCGAGGAATTCCACATTTGGATGGGAATTTTCTAGAGAGAGAAATGAAACACTACATTGAATGATGGGGGGAGAATTTGGGGGATTTAAAGAAGGGTTTGAAGGTGAAGAAGTAGGAAGCACCGTGGGATGGGTGGTAATGTTGGATGTGTCCATCCACCAACTTTGCAGGCTCATAGTGGTTGTTTAGTACTCTTTATTAATTGGCTCTCACTCTCTGTCTCTCTCCATAGATACATACTTTCTCTCTCTAGATTTCTTGTGCATGGATTGGGCAATGTTACTTGGTTTACTCAGAGGACCAGTGTGTTCGTGTGTGGGAGAGAGAGAGAGGAGAGAGAGAATTGGATAGTAGTAAGAAATTTAGGTGAGACTTTGTGAAGAGATTTTGAGTCTTTCAAAAGTAGTTAAAACGGTTGGGAAAAAAAAGTAACTTTTCTTTTTTACTTATTTATTTATTTTCTATTCTTTTTCTCTTAATAGAGAGAAGAAAAAAGTAAAAATAAAATAAAAATAAAAATAAAAGTAATGGAAGAAGAAGAAGAAGAAGAAGAAGAATCTCTCCTGTATTTTCTCTCATAATCAAATGGACAAAATTCAATTATTTTTTTCGTATACAAAAAGAAATGAAAATTTATGCAAAATCAATATACTTTTTTTTCTCTTCCTCTCAATGAGAGGAGGGGATGCAAAACCCGATTTACAATCAATAGTAGTCTTCTAAAAATAAAATAAAATGAGTTCATATTTCAATTTATGATGTTATTTATTAATAGTAAATTGTCCGTCAATATTGTATCTTTCAAAAGAAAAAAAATAATTTTGAGATGTTTTTTTGAATCGGAAAGAGAACTCCCGACTCCCAAAATACTAAAAAGTTTATTATGACAGAATCTACCATGGATTCAAATGTTATTAAAATATTTTTTAATTCACTAAATATTAGTGATAGAAAAAGTAAAAGTTGAATTACCGAACAAAACACAAAACTAATAAGATTCACTGATAGCTCATAAATTTTGATAGCTCAGAAATTTGGTGTCTTGTTTGGTGATTTTGTGTTCGCACCCACAATCATTTTGAATCTGAATGGAAAAACACGTTTGAAATCATTAAATCCAAACAACACTGTTCTAAACATAATTGCGACAACATGCTTTTAACCATACCCACCTCACTAAATGCCTCCTTTTAAGTCCACCATAGTAATGGTGTTATAATTGTCACCCTATATATGCAACTCTCTGTCTACCGACAATTGTTTGCCAAATTTAATTAGGATAAATGTGTTTGTAAAAAATGGAATAACATTCGCACTATAAAGAATGAAAAATATATATATATATATATATATATATATATATATATACTCCACGTTATATGTTATCTATTATTGCAACATATATACCCAGATTTAGGGTTGTAATGATAACACGTGAGTGATTTTACATAATTTATAATAACTTGTCTAATTCTTTCTCATGTTGGTTCAACTTCTCTCTTGATTAAATGGTAGTGGCAGGACATCTACCCTTGAATTTATCAGAATATAGAAGAGCAAGAGATCTAGAAGAGGTAGACATCACAAGTTTCTTTACCCACAAGAGTGAATTGAAAATCTGGACTTTGGCCGAGCAAGGGAGCTTTCATTTATGGATCCCTACTCTCTGTATTTCTTTCTATGCGTGGAACGAAGTGAGGCTCTAATGTTTCAGTGTCGAAGTCATCACCATCACAACAAAACTAATTGTTCCATAATTCTGTCTTTGCCCGTTTGCCTACATAGCAAGGATGAGATTTGAGTTCCTTTCATATCTCGTATCCACAACGGGCATGAAAAAGTTGTTGAAAGTAACGTTTCTTTCACATCTTGTATCCGCGACGGGCATGAGAAAGTTATTAAAAGTAACGAGACGGAATCGTTTTGCACACAAGAGGGGGCCACATATCCCCTTCGCACAGGATGAGATCTGGGTCACTCACGATTTTCCTTCCAGTCCCATCTCATTTGGAGGCAATTTTAAGACTGTCTTAATGAAATTGGACAGGTCTTGGGTGAGGGGAAAAAAAAGGTACAAGTGCGAGATAGGGACGAGACTAGGTACTCGTCCCATTTATATGCATGATTACACTTTAATACTTGGTATATATTACTAATTATACCTAAACATCTTAAAGCTGAGTGTCAATTCAACTAGTCATGTACTTTTGGTACTAACATTAAGCACTGCCTTCAAATTTTCTTAACATTAAGATCTAGGATGCAAATCCAATAATAGACAACTCTTTTTTGTAATTAAGTAGAGCAGTGAAGTGTCATGTATTTCTGACTTTTCTCTCCAAACCTGGCTTCACTCTTTATTTAAAGTTTCCTCCTGAGTGATTTCCATGCAACGTCAACTATGCAGTCTATTAGGCAAGGGAAAAAAAAAATGATAACATTAGTCATGAGAGAAAAAAAAAAAAAAGTAGGATAACATGTATTTATGTTTAAATAAATTATGAAAAAAAATGATTACATTATTGTTTAAAAAAGATAAAGGAAAGAAAAGAAAAGAAACCACTTTGATCAATTTACTATCATGCCTTTTTGTGTTTATATTACAAGATATACCCAAATGTATTTTAAATTTTATTCTTTAAAATATTTGAATTATTTTTAAAATTATAAAAGATTCTCTTATTCTTATCAATTCTTTCCAAATCTCTTCACTTTTGAGATAATAGCATATGAAAGATTTGGAGAGATAAATTATCCTTCCAAATTACTACTAATCCTTTCTTTTGTCTTACTAATGACAATCCAAACAAAAAATATATTATCATTCCCTTTCTTTTCCTTTCAATTCCTTCAATCCAAACAAGCCCTTAGAATTCGTTATCACCTTTTAATTAAAATTAAAACATGTGTCGGACCAAAAAATAATTAAAATTAAAACACACGTTGAAACCAAAAAAAAAACATGCACATGAGATGGAGGTTGAGTGATGGCTGAGGAATCAAACCCTAATAGGGGTAAAGCGAGTACACTTGAGTTTCATCAATCACGGAGCCAAGAAGGGCCGAGTGAGAGCAAGATACTACTTAAAAAAAACTTATTTGTATACTATACCCAAATTTTTGTAAAATCATAAAAATACCCCCATTAAAATTTCAAAAACACCCTAATATATAAAAGTATGCCCCCCACATAATTGTTAAAGATGGGGCCCTTCACATGTGTGTTTTCAACTTGGAAAAAAACAAGGAGAAGAACACTAATGTCAATATTTTGGTATTTGTGCTGAGACATATGGACCCCAAACAAAAATGAAAGGGCAAAATCCATATGCAACAAAGCCCCCAAAAGTATCACATTCATTATTGAAACTTCACTAAAACTTGTACTAACAACTCGATTTTCTCGTAATAATTCAGCAAAAATAAAATAAAAAAGGAGATTTGCTCTACAATTTCAATTAGAAATCGCTCATTCCGGTTTCCCTTGGTTGGCTGCAATATCTTTGAGCTTTTCCTTCAGCTCACCAGTCTGCAAGATAGACGAAACTGCTGAACGCAATTCTCCCCACAGTAAACAGAAGGACTAAATTATAAAATGAAACTTTACCTGGTGCATGTTAAGAATGATATCCGACCCACCAATGAACTCCCCCTTGATGAATATCTGAGGAAAAGTAGGCCAATGGCTGCACGGGAACATTATGGGATTAGTGAAGTAAGCATACCATCCAATTTGAATTTTCTTCTCTCAATTAACAAATAACAATGGTAATCGTTTGGACCAAATTGTTCGTTAACTTGGTAAAACAGGCTATCGCTTAAGTACCAGATGCCAATATAGACAAAACTGACACCCCCAAAAATCAATAGGCAACATAAAAAATACTTGCTGGAAAGGTGGGAGTTTCTATAAATTAAGAAATTGTTTGAACAAAAGTGTCTGAACAGCGTTGTTTAAATACTTGTCGATTGCTGTTTCAATGGTGTGAAGAAACACTTTGGAGTTTCTCACTGCATTGAACACAAAATGGAAACAGTTAAGCTTTTCCTCATGTTTTCTGCCCAAACACAACAACAGACCCCCATTCCCCTACACCGGAAAGAATAAAATAAAATAAAGATAACCAAAATACTTTATTTCAAAGCAACAGTTATCTTCAATTCTTCATGGTAACGCTCAATGTCAATTGACGAGCAGCAAAAGGAGCCCCTGCCACAATTCTCTAACTTGAACCAAACAAAAATCAATAAAATGCAGTTTATATTTTAGAAAAGAGAGCATAATTTTTAACCCCAGAGAGAGACCCTACAGGAGTGTAGGGAACATGTTTGCTGATATCCCAACTCACTGCATAGTTGACCTCGGATCAAACAAAATTCTACATACACTGTGATACTACTTACCACTATACTTTGATTATATATAACAAAATAAAACAAAGAAGTGCTAGAGGCGTAGTGGATGCCAACAATAGATTCTTACTATTAATTAGTTGTATATAACTAAATAAATATGCTCATGAATTCATCACCCAATGCCAACTTACCTGAAGGCTTTAACAGCATTCTTGAGCTCAGGGTCTTCCAATATATTTCTGGCACTCAAAGGAACATCTGTAGAAGGTCAATGATAAGAATGCCAGATGTAGCTTAGTGTGTTCATTTACAAGGAAGGTAAAAGTGCTACCAAGAGAGTTGGTTAATAAAAATTGGATATGCAAAAGCCCCGATAGACAACACAAGATTCCACCTTAAAAAAGTAATCTCTAGGATTATTTATTTAAAAAGCACAATAAAACTGATAACATGAATTACAGAAAATACTCAAGATTAGCGTATGGATAACAATGACCTCTTAGAAATAAATAAACCATGTATAGAGGTAACAAAAGAAAGAATAAACTTCCACAATAACAATATTTCTAAAGATGCAGCCATCAACTGCTCAAAAAAGGATATTCAAGTTCATCTTGTATTAGTTTATAAACCAAATTCTGCATTTATTTATCTTGCCCCTCTCTACAATTCTTTTGTGTTTTTTTTCTTCCCTTCTCTACTATTCATTTTATCTATTATTTTGTTATTGACATGCATCAAGATGAAACTTCATCTTTATCCATCAGGAGAAAAAAAGATTTAAACTCGAAAAGAAAGGGATCAAGTCGTCGTTCATGAATTTGTATGCTAAAGGTAACCACTTCATGCAAATAACGCCAGAAACTATGATTGTACCCCCAGGGCATCCTACATAAATGGAACCAAAGCCAGGTAAAGGCCTTCTCATGCTAGGAGAAAATTGACACGGAATACACCAATGCCTGTGCTAGATGGTTCAGAATAATAATCAATTTCATTATAATCTCAATGCTTGTACAGTTTGGATTATGACTGTATTGTGATGGACAATATCTATCAGTGGAAGATTTAGGGGTTGGGGATGCCGTGAAACCTCACCCCCTAAGCCCAAAAAATACTACTGTACTTATGTAAAATGTCCCTAACCTTTTCGCAACCTTACATTTTAAATTATGGAATGGTTTTTTTTTTAAATCCGATAAATACCTCACTCCAGGGTCATTACACAGTGAAAACCTCATTAATCGAGGGTGCCGGGGGAGGTGGACTGAAGGTATTAATAATGCTAAGCAACGGCCCTAGTTGGCCCCATCAATCTATTAATATTTCCCTTTCATGACTCCATCCCACAACTCATCAAATATTCCCAACAAACACGGAAAATCTATTCAATTATCCCTTTGACCAAGTGACTCTTTCCATATACTCTTCCAAAATCCATTAACTGTGCTAAATTATATTATTAAAAATATCTATTTATATGAAAAGAATCTCGTATTAGATAGTAAATTAAATAACATCCAATCCAGTGATTCTATGCATCTCCAAACATTAATTAAAATAAGATTAAAGTAATTCAAATAATTTAACTCTAAAAAAAAATAAGAGAAGTCAAAATATCACATCATTTTTTTTAAGTTTTAGAATCTGAAAGAATAGATTTATACAATAATTTTCATTTTAAATAAGAGGCCTTGTAATAATATCTACAATTCTTAAATTTCTGAACTACTTGATATACAAAACTCTAAGAAAATTCTAAACAAAGCACAATTTAAGGTCAAAGACATTAAGAGAACCAGGAAGATGAACGCCATCCCACCCAGGAGAGAGAGAGGGGGCGGGGATCATATGTATGCGACTGATTTTAATCCAATACAAAAAATTAAAATGTCATATATTTTTCTTTGGTAGGCAAAATCTCATACATTTAACTTAAAAGTTTAGCTGAAATCTAAGTTACTGAACAGTAGAAAGGTGATTCAAGCAAATTTTCAAAAGATATTAATTTAAGCTGAGGAGACCATCAGGCTGTTTCCACGGTGCATTACTGTGTGTGTGAATGCAGCAGAAATCACCAAACTTAGGAATATACAACACTCGGCTCATTATTCATGAACCAGCATTATTCCATGTACAGAACAAAAAGTAAGGCTGACAAGAGAACACTGAAAAGTCAGTCTAACGCCTGTTGCCTTCTTCTGGTAGCTCGTAAATGTGTCTTAGAAATGCACATGCAGAGTTTGAAAAAATTGATAAAGGAAGGTGTTGCAATAACTAAGAATCCGCCTTCTTTAAACCGGAAACATATTAGCTTTTTTCTAATTCATTCACGAAAGATGAGGGCCTGACTTATGATTTTTTTCCTTGCGGAAGGAGAATTGTTAGGGATGCCTCTAATGGGTTGTCTCAACCGAGTAAACTTGAAGAGATAATGGGGCTGTCTTATCGAGTCCTATCCTTCAGACTTAACATGAATTGAGTCTATCCTTTCAGAGTTAACATGATGTCTAACTTTCCAGTGTAATGATTCATCAGCAATCAGACTGTCCCAGTTTTCCTGGAATCTCAGCTGAAAAGTCCTCTTATTTCATTGTATTTTTACCGTTGGCAATATTTTGCACAATGTGACAACTGTCAAACTAAAATCCGCACCAACTCTTGTCAAACCGAGCTTCTGCCTTCGCACCAAGCAATGACCCCCAAAATTAAATAATTAAATCTAATGATGCTATAACAAAGACAATAAATTCTTTATGAATAATGGAAAGGTCCACGCAATTCATTGTTTCAGCTCTAGAAATAAAATGCTTGCTTTGCCTTTGATTACCTTGATTAAACCAAATATTCACTTTATGAATCACTTTCACACAACAAAGTTACATCACTCTATAAATTCTTTTAATAATTTTACCAGTCAATGAACTTAAATCAAGGAATGGATGAACATTCAAGTCAAAAAAATTTGAATACTTACGATATTCTTTCAACACCCTCACTGCTAGAGAGCTAAATCCACACCGAGGAAGCTCAGGCACCCCTTTCATGTAGAGCATCACAGGATTGTCCTTTATATCCTACATAAGAAGCCAACCACAATAATATATGGACAGTTTAAACAAATAAAAGAAGTTCTCACTGGAGAGCAAGGAATACATAGCTTATGGAGTATACTTCACAAATATAATGTGAAGACATCAGATGACAGTATTTACCTGCTCAACAATGTCCTTTAAAGAAAGGTCAGAACTCTCAAGCTTATTAGAGGGTCTAAAATCCTCATGTGTGTCAGGATCATTGGGCCCAGTAGTTGAGAATCGCATTCCATGTGGGTAGAATGATACAGAGCCCTACTAACAATTGAAAGCAACCATTAACAGACACCATTGATGTGGTCAATAAAGATGCATGGTACAAAAAGATGATCTCATGCACCCATAGCTTTAAGTTCAAGTACACCAACTGTTGTATCAAGCTTTTTTTAAGTGTAGTAAAACATGCAAGCGTATTTAATTCACAATTTCATGATAGGAACAAAGGAATTTGTGCTAGAACCGCAATTTTTTGTGAATCGAAAAACCATTTTTTTATATAAAATTTCACATAATAGTTCCATTTCTCAAGTGGTCTTAGAGATGCAATTTCTCATTTTCTACCCAAACAGGAATATGTTGAAACATATGAGACACAATCAACCCTATAAAAACACAAGCAATTATTGCAGAAGGGAAATCTACCATTATATATAATTTGGGTACCCAAATTTCACTGACGAGAAAGTCAAAAGGTGCTTTTTCACAAAAATGAACTTAGGAAAATTATATACAGTATTACAATGAGGTAGAAAAACACTATTCATGGACTTCCTCTTCCATCTTTCACTTTTGGCCTTTGAAATGAAATGACCAAAATCATCCCAGTTAACTTTTTGTCACCATTTGAACTGGTGCATAACTTTATTCACAAAATTATGCATCAGTGTGGGCCTTTCTATCACTAAAAGAGATAAAAAGGTGCCCTGAAAGTGGTATACCACACACTATGGTGCTAAATTTTGTGAATAAAATTATGCATCAATGCTATTCATGGACTTCTTCTTCCATCTTTCACTTGTGGGCTTTGAAATGAAATGACCAAAATCACCCCAGTTAACTTTTTGTCACCATTTGAACCAGTGCACAACTTTATTTACAAAATTATGCACTAATGTGGGCCTATCTGTCATTAAAAGCGATACAAAGGTGCAGTGGAAGTGGTTACACCAGTCACACTCTGGTGCTAAATTTTGTGAATAAAATTATGCACTGTTGCACTTATGTATTGCTATAATATATTATAAAATTTACTCACTATTGCTATAATATATTATGAAAGCTAAGGTCCAATGCACTTATGTACCACTTATAACGCACTTACACCAATTTTAATGCATTCATGTACCACTTTTAATGACGAAAAGTTAAGTACCAATACTAAATTTTGTGGACAAAATTATGTACCGTTGCCGATGATGGTAGATAGTTAAATGGGGAATTTTAGTCATCTCACTTCAAAGCCCAAAGGGCAAGACAGGAAATATGAATAGTGTTTTTCCACCTTGTGGGTGTAGGCCATTCAGTGCTTGCCACGTATGTCCACGTGGCAATAAGTCTGATTTGACTTTTCCACCAAATCAAGCCACCTCAGCAGTCCACGTGGCAATAAAGTCTACGTTGACTTTTCTACCAAATTGAGCCAACTCAATAAGAGGGACCCACATCAAGAAAGGAATCTCGAGCCACCTCACCTGGGTAGATAACATATTTGATACCGGGGAAGGCTCAGAGATTCCTTCTCGGATAGAGGATTTCGATCGAGCTCCTTCTCGGATAGAGGATTTCAATTGAACTCCTTCAAGGATAGAGGATTTAGTTCCCGTCTCCTTGTCCTGCATGGCGCACTTTAGGATATAATCGCCTTTCCTTGCGAGGAGTCCCCTGTTTAGGGATGAACCTCGCGGATGTCCTCTCTACTAATCAACCTCCATATTGCAAGGAGGCACTTCTCTCTACGGATAAAACCTTATGAGGAGTTCCACTCTACGGATAAACTTCAAACGAATCTCTTTCCTTTCATTTGGATAAGTCTCGGATGGTGATGAGTTCCTCTGTACGGATAAACATCATGGAAATCCTCTCTACGGATCAACTTCCCTAAAGCGAGGAAGCACTCCTCTCTTTGGATAAAACCTCGTGGAGATCCTCTCTACGGATCAACTTCCATATTGCAAGGAGACACTCCTCTCTACAGATAAAACCTTGCAAGGAGTTCCTCTCTACGGATAAACCTTATGACATTCCGAGCTCTTATGGGAGGTAAGAGTTCGGATCACTGCCTTATGGGAACCAAGGGTTTGGGTTCGGTGACTGGAGTCCAAGGTACGCTAAATCTATGGTGGACCTCATCTTTAGCTAGGATGAGGTCACTACATCTTTGATTGGCCTATCACAGAAGAAAGAAGAGAACCAGGTGAGGTGAGTGAATCCCTTTTTGACGGTATGATCTCAACCCTTGCTTAGTATATATTTACGAAATCAAAACCTCGACCATTAATGAAAGAGACGTTTTTACCTATAAATAGAGAGAGAAAAGTAGAAAATCGGATCCGAAGAGGGACGACAAAAATTCCCTTTTTCTGAATATACAGTTTTTCCTCCTGAGACAAAAAATCCTTTTTCCTCCCCTCTTCTGAGAATCCACATAGAACAGTGGACCCCTCTGTGATAGTTTGGACTCCCACTGGGACCCATACTCTCTGGCGAACATCATCGTGGAAAGTTTGACTTCAGTTTTTCAGAACCTGCTACAAACATTTTGGCGACTCCACTAGGGAAGTGATCTTTGCTATTATGAGTCTACAAAGCCAACCAGCGAGTCGAACGCAACCCATCGACCGTGAAGTCCCTCAAGAGCAAAGCGCAAGCAATGTCCCGCACGTGCAAGATCATAGGTCTAGATCCGCGTCGACGACGTCCCATGGAGGAAATACCGAGTTGTCTCATTGCATGGACCAGCTTGAACAAAACCAAGCACAGATTATGACCGCGCTGCATAGCATGGCTACCAATAGACAGAGGGTCAGTGACGAGCAAGGTGCGGTCACGCTGGTACAATCGATTGCTTATGTAGACTCACCGAGGCATTCCAGGTTCGCAATGCTCGGATCATCCCTCCGCGGTCCTCCCGGCCCCACGACATCTCCCAGTGCGACGAGCGTTGTTCGCTATGCCCCTCGATAGAGGTCGTCCGAACGAGCGAACCCACAGAGCCACGTACCCCCTCGAAAGGGCCGAGTCGAACCCTTTGTCAACTCCTTATGCCACGGTGGCAAAAGTTCGAGCTCTTTTAAATGCTGAACAGGGCAATCAAGCATTGGACGTAGAGGCTGAGCCGCCATATTCTCGAGCCATAGCTACCATGCCTTATCCTGAGGGCTATCTTCAACCGAAGTTCGTGAAATTCAACGGAAGAAAGGGCAATCCGCGAGAGCACGTGGTGAGATTCATCGAGTCCCTAGGGAGACATGCGCACGATCATGCTCTCCGACTCTGAGAGTTTTCTAAAACTTTGACGAAAAGGGCTTACAAATGGTATGTAAATCTAGAGCCTAGCTCTATTACCACATGGAGTCAACTAGTGTCGTGCTTCCACGCCATGTTCTTTCAGGCAGAGGAAAAGATCACTACCCTGTCCTTGATAAAGGAAGTGTAGGGACAACATGAGGCTTTGTCCGATTATGTCTGACGTTTTCATAATCAAGCAATGGAGTGCTATGAGAACACAAACGAAGAAGAGTTGGCTAAGATTTGCGTCCAAGGGATGCAACGAGATTATCGAATTCATTTGGTTAACCTCAAGTTACACTCGTTTGCTGAGCTGATCACGGCGGCAAGGAATTTAGCCAAAGATGTGACTTTCGTTATGGGGAACTTGACAGCAGAGGAGAACAGAGGAAAGCGAAGGCCTACAGTGTTAGTGGCCGAAGAACGCAATGCCAAAAGAGGAACAGGGGGTTGAGCACCTCAGCACCTAGATTTATTACCGCCTCCGTTCCCATGCTCCCCTGAGCAGGTGGTGGCAACTGTTACTCAATGGATTGTCGATAGGTCAATTACACTGCCTGAGGTGGAGACCCTACCTACACCCGAGCAAGAATGCCACCCGCGGTTCTGCATATATCTTCGTCATTGTCACCACCCGACTTACGATTGTTGGGCTCTAAGAAATATGTTTCAGCAACGAATTGCGAGAAAATAATTAACTTTGGATTCGCCTGATGTTAAAATCAACCCTTATCCGGCTCACGACCAGAACATAGTGGCAATGATAGTATCTCACGAGGACGATGAAGAACTTGACCCATAGGCTGTGATGGTGCCATTGGCATTGGTGGATGATTAGTACAACTGGGCCTTTAGTTTACTAGAGGAGATTATACCCTAAAGCGCGCCATGCAGGACGAGGAGCTCGTACTAAATCCTCTATCCTCGAAGGAGCTCGATCGAAATCCTCTATCCGAGAAGGAATCTCCGAGCCTTCCCCGGTATCAAATATGTTATCTACCCGGGTGAGGTGGTTCAAGATTCCTTTCTTGATGTGGGTCCCCCTTGTTGAGGTGGCTCAATTTGGTAGAAAAGTCAACGTAGACTTTATTGCCACGTGGACTACTGAGGTGGCTTGATTTGGTGAAAAAGTCAAAGCAGACTTATTGCCACGTGAATATACGTGGCGAGCCCTGAATGGCCTACACCAACACACCTCATCTCAAATAATTTTCTTAACTTCATTTTTTTGAGAAACCAACTTTTGACTTCCATGTCAATATCATTAGAGTCCCTTAATTACACTTAAGGGTAGTTTTCCCTATTGCAAAATCTCACCATATAATGAATCTGTTATGTTGTGGTCCGAATTTTGTCTCGGCCTGGGTTGCGTTGCGACCCGAAAAATGGGCTTTGTGTGGCCTTAAGCCACCAAAGCTACGGGGGTCCGTTTTTCGCTTGCAGGTTTTGGACCCAGGTTAGGACTCTCTTGTAGCCCGATATATAAGGGCATCTAAGAGTTTGGAGGTACTAACGAGAGAAAACACTAAAACCACAAATAGAGAGTGAGAGAGCAAGAGCTAGGGTTTGGGTTGAAACTTGTAATCTCCTGATTTTCACATAGTGAAATCTTTTGCCGAATCTTTGCCGTGGACGTAGGCACATTGCCGAACCACGTAAATTATTGTGTTCTGTGCGTTGTGCTTGATTCGTTTTGTGTCGCGTTTCGTGATTGTGCTTGGTTTGCGGCTATTTTTCACAACAAAATCAATTGCAAATAGGTCATTCAAATAAATTACAGAAGATGTGTTCTAAGCTAACAGTACAACAAAACCTGTTAGGCTATTCCATAGAGAACTCATTGATTCACGTATTGTTATACAATTAACTCTTTGATTCACGTATTGTCATACAATTAACTCATTGTTTCACAAATAAAAGTCACATACATTATTCACCAATAAGAAGTACTCCCTTCTTAGGCTCGTTTATTAAACTAGCCAAGCTGAAACACCTCTCGGCTCATTTGTTCATGAACACATCTCACTTTATTCCTCTATGTATCAAATAATTTTTTAACCTTTAGAGGATAGCTTGGGAATTTTAAAAGGGTCAATGCATTCCCCTTAAATAGTTAGAATCTTCAAAGGGACAACAAATTTTGGACGGAGGGAATAACTTGTAGGGATTCAAGATTAGATCTGGAGATTGACCCAATATTGAAATTTTAAAAAACTACATACATACATATATATCGTTAGACTGAACTGCTGGAAATAGTCAAGATTGGTCCAAATATAAAAGAGGCTTCAAACAACTGAACAAGTTCATCCGTGGACCAATCTACAAATATATGCTACTTGTCTATTTCACTCTAAATTAAATAAATCCCTAATTTGATACAACCCAAAAGACCAATTTGCACAAGTTTTTTCCCCCTTGAGGTTGCATACCATTTTCTCTGTCATCTAAATTGTAACATCGCTGTTGCACATTTGCCTTGCAAATATATTTTCATAGCAATTTATTCATATTTTCAACCCGTATAGAAACAAAAATGCTAGCATAAAAATCTTCCATTTCATGTTCTTTTTGCATTACAAAATCAATTCCAAACAAATTAATCCAAGTAGCTCAATCAAGAAAGTAGTTTACAATCAGAAAAGCCCTAAACTCACAAGTGTAGTACTCAAACGAGCTGATGGAAGACCCGCAAAACCCTTCAAGAGTGCGCTCGATATTGACCTGGCCATGATGTTTGTCCTATATACGAAATCTGTTGCCTCAAACTTGTTTAGCTGTACAATCGATAAACAACGAGTCAGTTTTAGGAAAAATAAAAAAAAAAATTTAAATACTGTATAATTTTCAATATGTGTGTGTGTGTGTGTGTGTCTTACATGGACTTGCGATACGAACCGAGGCGGATTAGTTGTTGTCAGGTTAGGGTTTTCTCTGGATCTGCAACAAGGACGAGAGTTCGAGTAATCGACTTTGAACTTGAATATTGATTAATAACACCTAGCTCTCATGTGTTTGTAACTTTGTATATATTACATATTTCACCTTCTATTTTATAATAAATAAATAAGGGAGAAAAATGCAAATAACCCCTTAAACTTTGAGAAAAACAATAAAAAATATATATACTAACTAAATTATAAAAGATTTCCAAATAAGACACCAACCATTAACGAACTGATAAATTTATATAAAATGAAACAATTGAGTTAAAAAATAATTTTAAAACAAAAATAGATCATGTTAGATTAATAAAAGCTAGCATTATAAATTTCGTTCGAAACAAGATTTTGTGATTTTTATTTACCCAAAAAAAAAGATTTTGTGATTTTTAATTCCAGTTTGTTTATGTTTTTTCAAAATTAGAGTCAATAAAGGTACAAAGTTAAATTCAACTTTTAACTGGCGGCTCATCAAATTTAGATTTAAATTATACATTCTCATCATTAGTCATGATTAAAACATAATATATATATACACACACATATAAATATATGTTTTCATCTTGAAAAAGATATTTTTGTTATAATACATTTTTTCATAGTAGTCTTGAGTATAAGGTCCTCTGGTTTTTTTCAATGTTGGTGTTCTTGTGTGGTTGATTTGTTAACTACTTAAATTTGCAATCTACTGATTTTTACATTTTATTTTTTAATAGTTGAGATTTAAATTGCCACAAAAGTTGGCGATAATTTGAATTTCAATTTTTGTAATTTATAAAACCGGTTATGAATTAACACGCTCTGACATTTGGTTCAACTCTTAGATCACAGCTATGTTCGATTGTATGAAATTAGTGTTTTGAAATTAAAATTGGTGGAAATGCATAGAATTGAAGAAAATATGTTTTTTCTATTTTCAAGGCACTAATTTTATGCAACCGAATATAAAAGTAATTTGGTCAATTAAATTAAAGATCTAAGTGACAATATTTACTCTTTTTATTTTTGAGTAAAGACAAGGATAAATTATTCATATTACGACATGTGTTCTTATTGTATTCAGTAAGAATTTCCATAGATGACATTAATGTAACTTGTTATTCAAGAATTTTGCCCTTGAATTATTTAATATTTTTAATATAAAATAAAATAATCTATTGACCATTAGGAGAGGAAATTTTGGTTACAAAACTAGGTCAAAAGTTAGTGTAATTTACAAAATAATAATAATAATAATAATAATAATAAAGAAAGAAAAAAAATTAGAGGTACTTGTAATCAAGACAAATCTCATGGAAAATCACTCTAATTTTTTTTCAATGACAAACAACCCACCCAAACTTATTGAGTTATTGTCTCGCATGTTTTATCCCAATTTATTATATTTGAATATTTATTTATTTGTCAATGTTATGACTCAAAAGATATTTTATTTAATTTATTGCGATTTATATTGATTAAACAAAACTAATAGTAAAGTATGACAATTTGATTGAATTATAAAAATGCTAGTCTGGAAGATTCCAAACTCACATCTATTATTTTAAGGGCAAATTACAGTTACCTCCCCTTTAGATTGAATTTATTACAGTTACCTCCCCTCTAATTTGGCATATTACACGTATCCCCTCTCACTAACAAATTTTAACGATTGTTAACGAAAAATATAAAATTACTCTTATGTCATTTACACTTACCTCCCTTCTAGATTGACTTATTACACTTACTGCCCTTGTGTTTTGGAATTTTACACTTAACCCCCTCTAATTTGGACCTTTGTAGCAAATACCCTCTTATCGTTAACAAGGCTAATTGTCAGAGATAATTAATGTTGGTATGAAAATTTTGAAGATTTATATGACAAAAATGTGAAATTATAATTGTGCCCTAATTATTATATAAATAATTTTAACTAAAAACTATTTTGTCACAATTACATTATACATACCCTCGCACATATTTTCATAAATCCTAAAGGCTGAAATGTTTCAAACGATCAAAACTCATTACATTTTGTTCAAAGTATCTGTCAAACACTTAGAACAAATATACATTTCAAAATCTATTAGTTTTCATCATTCATCATTATGATGTCATTATCTGAATCGATACAATCAAAAGCGAACAAGAACTAAAACTAAAGGATATATTGACAGATATATAAATATAAAATTGGCAATAAATTTAAAAAGAGAAACAAAAGATGAAAGACGAATATATAGAAGAAAATTATATATGTATAGTTGATGTTAGATTTGTCTTTTTGCACAAGCAACATAGGGCAAAAGCTTTCCTACAAATATTTGAAGAGTATTTTTTGTCATATAAATTTTCAAATTTAGTCACGCTAGCATTAATCATCGCTAACAATTAGTGTTGCCGATGATAAGGGGGTATTTACTACAAATATCCAAATTAGAGTGGGGTAAATGTAATATTCTAAAACACAGGAGTGATGAGTGTAATAAGTCAATCTAGAGGGTAGGTAAGTGTAAATGATATAAGGGTAATTTTATATTTTCCGTTAATATCGGTTAGTGAGAGGGAGTAATGTAATATGCTAAACTAGAGAGGAAATAACTGTAATAAAGATAATTTAAAGAGTAGGTAAGTGTAATTTGCCCTTATTTTAATTACCCACGTAATCTCATATGTATTATTCTTGGACATTAAAACTGAAGTGAACCTAACAAATACATTTGGGTCCAATATAGTTTTTGGGGCCCACTTTCCAGCCCAGCATTGCCGACCTTTCTCTCAGCCCATTTAAATTGCTTCAACTTCTTGATCAATTTTTTTCATTTGGAGAGCAAAAATTTAGTATTAGTTGTGTAAATTTATTAATGGGAAAATTACATTGACCTCCCCTGTAAATAGGCGAAATAACAGATACCTCCCTTATAGTTTCAAAAATAACACTGACCTCCCTTGTCAGTGTACCTTTTATAACACTGGCCTCCCCTGTCAGCTTTAACTGTACGAAAATTGATGATGTCATTGTATATTTGAGCTGAAAATCCTAAAATGCCCCTAAAATGTATGAAAGGTCTGAAATACCCTCTAATTTTTGGACATTTTTGTCGTTACCCAATTTATAAATATCTTCAATTTTCTCTCTCTCTCATTACCACACATCTCTCTCAGGTAAACTCTCTCTCTTATTCATCTATCATCTCTTTTATACATCTCTCATCTCTCATATTATATACATAGTTTCACAGATTCTAATTTTTCTCTCTCTCGGGTAAGCTCTCTCTCTCTCTTATACATCTCTCATATTATATATATAGTTTCACATTATTACTTTAGATTTTTGTTTTTGGTTTACTCTTTGGATTTACTATTATGTTAGGTTTTGGTAACAATGGCTTCATCTACTTCTACCAAGTCTATTAAGTCTGCTAAGTCTACTAAGTCAGTGGGTGCAAATTTGAGATACATAGATATGTATTGTCGCTGTGGTGAAGTGGCTGCAATTAGGGCGACACACTCGAATGAAATGAACAATAAAGGGAAACTGTACTATTCATGTGGAATATGTCGGTTCTGGCAATGGTGTAATCCAGTGAATATGAGCTCTCAAGCTGTTCAAATTGATGAACCCAGGCAGTTGGCAAAGAAAGAGGAGCATAAAGATGATAAAGTGGTTGAAGAAATTGAGAAATTAAAGGCAGTGTTTGTTGCACGTCTAAATGTGGTTGAAGCTAGTAATGGGTTCTTGAAGATGCTTGCAATTGCTACCACAATAATGGCTTTCATGTCCTTTGTAATCTCAATTGCACATTTTAGTAGTGATTAAATGACTACTCTAAGTAAGAAAAATGGAAGTGTGGATTGTATTTAATGTGTACCAATCATCTATGACGTGTATGTTAAAGTTTTAGTACCTGTTCAATTAGAAGTTATTTGGGAATCAACTACTGTATATACAAAATCAATGCATTTCATCTACATTCAAACATAATGCATAACAGACACAGAAATAAATAAATAAATACTGCATTTCATATATATATAACAACAATGTTCATCATCCTCCATAATGAAATGCCATTTACAATATACAAAAAGACTTTGATCTCTAACTTTGTATCCCATAATTGTATCATCCCAAAAATTTTCATTCCCATAACTGTACCATCACAAAAAAATACTTTCATATCCCATAAATGTACCATTTGTTCCAACTGTACCCTCCAAAAAATATACTAGACATTGTTGGAACCATAAGAGTAGACATTGCTTTTAGATACATAAACAAAATATAAACTAAACTTAAGGATGATAAACTAAACAGAACCAAATATCATCCACAAAAAAACTTCCTTGCTCATTGCCCCACAGCTACCACATGCTCACATGTTCTGATTTGATGAGTTGCATTATCTTTCTCTCCTTCTACTTGCCTAATTCCATATAAAAATATTATATATAAGTAAACATACAATTTAAGGATGAAAATTAAAAGACATTGTAAAAGACTTACCATTGCCCTCTGTGAAGTTGTTGATCTACTTGTCCTTTGTGTTGAAGTGCTCCTCCCTCTTTGTGAGGCTCTTGATCCACTTGCCCCTACATGTGCTGAAGTGCCCCTCCCTCTCTATGCATTTGATGAGCTTCCCACACCATCTTGTGACTGCAGTTATAGGCATAAGTCAATTAACCAAAGTTGATAAACAACAAACATTAAAGAACAAATAAAAAGAAATTACCTGTTGGGTAACATATGGTTCCCCAACACTTTGACTGCCCATTGTTGGTACAGCATCAACACCACCTTTATTGACCATTGTCTGTCTATACAACATATTATATGTTACATTATTATATGAAAAAAAAAATATTTATCAATGTTCTAAGTAAAAAGATAATATTACCTGTTGCCTCAGACTAGCATTGGTAGGAGCCCTCTAGCATGTCCTCCTATTATGGCCATAATTCTTATACCAAAAGCATCTAACAGTCATGGCTCTTCTGACCTGACTTGTTCCTGCCTCATGTTCATCCCACTCTCTTCTCCTATTTTTTTTGGGTCTACCTGGTAGTCTCCTTGGAGGAAAGCCCTCAACTGGGTCACAATCAACAGGTTCCCAAAATTTCTCATCAGGAACAGGGTGTATCATCCCACTATAAGTTACCATATATGCTTTAATTGAAAAACATGGATGACAAAAGTTTTCACAAGCTTGTCTAGTATAAGTAATTGCAGCTGCACCATGTTTACAAGGTATTCCTGATATCTACCATGCTCTACAATCATATGTATAAAGATTAATGTCAACCACATGCCTTCTCCCTTCCTCATCTGAAACCTCAAACCTTGGACCACCAGCTAATTTAGGAGTGCAGTATCTAGAAGTTTCAATGACTTTGTTAAGCTTCTTTTTAATATTAGGTGTCACCTCACCTATCCAACTACAACCCTTTTCATACCTTATTTGAATCATCTCCATTAACTTAGTTCTAATCCCATCAAGCAAATTTACAATTGGCTTCATCCTTAGTTCACCCACCTAGCTATTAAAACTCTCTGTCGTGTTATTAGTAACATGGTCAGATGTCACTCTCTCATCAAAGGCATGTCTTGCCCATGTTTTAACTAGCAGGTCATTTAACCAGTCATATGCCTCATTTGACAGATTTCTAATGTGAGCCATTGCATCTTCAAAGTCAATCCTATGATATGACCTAGCAGCTTTTCAAAAGTACTTTTTCATCAGTAGACCAGGGAACTTCCTTTTAAAATTGTTGAACAAATGTCTACAACAATTCCTATGACAAGCTTGGGGGAAAACTTCAATAATAGCTTGGTTAAGACCCTATAACAAGACACATGCATGTTGTTATTGCAGAGTTCTTACCTTACAATAAAAAAATGTAAACAATGCATGAAAACTAAATAGATTTACCTTTTGCTGATCTGACATGAATGTAATTGGGTGTTGGTGTTGACCAATGATACGTTGTAGATGTTCCAAGAAAAAATCCCAATTGTCCCTCCCTTCACTCTCCACAACAGCATAAACTATAGGAAATAATCCATTGTTACCATCCATAGCTATTGTTGAAAGCAACACACCACCAAATGATGATTTAAGGTGGCAACTATCCAAACCTATAAAAGGCCTACATGCTAGGTTGAAGCCATTCTTCATTGCCTCAAAAAATATAAAAATTCTTTTGAATACTCTCGACTTACTCAAATCATGTCTGTCATGGTACCTTATGATCACAAGGCTGCCAGGGTCAGACTTGGATAGCTCATTGCAAAACATGGGTAGCTTAGCATAAGAATTTGTATGATTTCCCTGTAGCACACCATATACCTCTTTAAGAGTAGTGGCCATTGACTTTACACTGGTGTTTGTATTTTCTTTAAAAGTGTTCCATAACTTTTTAGCTATCCAAGTTGAAGTTGCATCCTTACCTATACCAGATTTAACACATGTGTGGGATCCTGTGTATGTTTTAATGATAAAGGTCACCTTATCTTATAGAGGGGAAGCATGTAACCTCCATGGACATCCCTCTATAGCACAGTGACAAGTTATCCTTGTTTTTTCATTCTTCAATCTAACTATTTTGCACCCTTCCTGAATTATGAAATCCTTCAAAACCTTCCTAAATTTCTCAACATTAGGAAACATAAGGTCCCTTTCCAACTTGATTTTCACACCTGGCTCTCTATGAAATTCCTTTCCTCTTTTGATATGACCATAAACTTTATCCCTTCCCAATGTATCTCTATCTATTGGAATATCTTCATCACTAAAATCATAACCTTCATCATTTTCAGACTCATAATCATTAAACCCATCAGCACTGTTATGCTTGAACTGCCTCAACCCCTCTTCATTCATCAAGCCTTCACCATCATAATCATCTTCTGAACTACCATGATTACCATCTTTATTTTTCCATTCCTCATCTTCAGTACTGAACCCCATTGCCCCATCATCTTCATGATATTCATCTTCTTCATCATCTCTTTCCTCTTCAGCCTCATTATCACCATCTCCTTCCTCTTCAGCCTCATTAACACCATCTTTTTCTTCTTCAGCCTCATTAACACCATCCCTCCAGTATTTATGACTTCTTCCAACACTTCCACATCATCATCATCATCATAATGGTCAACTGGGGCACTATAATGAGGAACATTAACATCAATGCTTTCAATTACATCCACATATATATGTATTGATCTTCTACAACTATGAATCATAAACATCTCTAAGAGTTCCCCATCACTTTCCACTGTGATTTTATCTTTAGAGTTAGGCCTAAAATAAGACATCTTCATATAAAATCCTAAAGAAGTTGATGTATCCTTCAATACAGTTTTCCAATAATCCTCTAGCAGATCTAAATGGCAGTACCTATCAAGGTCCACTCCATGTAAAATACCAACTTTATCCTTAAAATGTAGAACAATATCATGTATAACAAAATTTATGACTGTCAAATAGTGAAGCCTTTGTAAGCCAAAACAAACAAGACAAACTTTAATTGATGCACATATAATAGTACAGATTATTGATAACTCACAAATTTTTAACCCTAATTTACAAATTATTGAAAACCCCCAAATCCCCAAATTTCTAACCCTAATTTTTATATTATTAAACAAACAAAACAAACTTTAATTGATGCACATATAATAGTATAGATTATTGATAACTCACAAATTTTTCACCCTAATTTACAAATTATTGAAAACCCCCAAATCCCCAAATTTCTAACCCTAATTTTTAGATTATTGAAAACCCCCAAATCCCCAAATTTGTAACCCTAATTTTTAGATTATTGAAAGCCACCAAATTTTCGATCCCTAATTTCCAAATTATTGAAAACCCCCAAATCCCCAAATTTCTAACCCTAATTTTTAAATTATTGAAAACCCCCCTAATTTACAGAATATTGAAAACCCCCAAATCCCCAAATTTCTAACCCTAATTTACAGAATATTGAAAACTCCCAAATTCCCAAATTTTTAACCCTAATTTTCAGATTATTGAAAACCACCAAATTTTCTATCCCTAATTTTCAGATTATTGAAAACCACCAAATTTTCTATCCCTAATTTTCAGATTATTGAAAACCCCCAAATTTATGTCCTACATTTTGCAACTAATCCAGGTCTAAATTATTTCAAAATAGCAATTAATAGAGTAGTTTTACACTTTATAAACTTAGCATTGGGTATATACACATTGCTGCAATATTTGAGAATCTTAAAAATAGAACAGAATAAAGAGTCCAGTAGTACTATCCACAAGCATCAACAAATGACAATATCAAGAAACAAACTCTAACAAACGACGATAGCAAGAAAAAAAGAAAAACAAACTCTAACAAACGACAAGATCAAAAAACACAAACAACCCTAATATCAAGATTTGGACACAATAATAAATACAATACCAACTTTTTAAAATTCATATGATCCATAAAAAATAGCACAGAATGAAGAGTACAGTAGTACTAGCCACGTGCATCAATAAATGGCAAGATCAAGAAACAAGCTCTAACAAACGACAAGATCAAGAAATGAAGATTAACAAACTAACGACAACATCCTAATTTACAAATTATTGAAAGCCCCCAATTTTTTAACCCTAATTAACAAAAATTATTGAAAACCCCCAAATTTCTAACCCTAATTAACAAATTTTTGAAAACCCCCAAATTTGTAACCCTAATTAACAGACTATTGAAAACCCCCAAATACATGAACACTCATACTATGTGTATGTATGCATGTTTCAAAACCTAAAATCATGTCCTCCTATTCATGTGATGATTAATGTTAAACCTTAAACATAGAACCTATAAGTTTTCCATTTCCATACCTGAAACGTGAGAACCTTCAGACTCTCAATTCTTCGCCACCTTCTCTTCGTCAACTTTTAGACTCTCAATTCTTCGTCACCTTCTCTCTTCGTCAACTTTCAGGCTCTCAATTCTTCGTCACCTTCAGTGCATGCATTTCATCTCTCACATATATTTCTTTCTTCAACACTCTCAATTCTTCGTCACATTCAGTGCATGTGTCTCTCACACATTCTTCCTCACCTTCAGAAAACCAAACGTTCAGAAAACCAAACGTCAGCCAGCCAAATGTTCAGTGTATGATGCATATAGTAAATGTGTGTACATTTGTGTATATGCTTGTATATGCGTGTATCAGCTTCAAAGAGATTGATGGGACATAAAGTGAAAGGGTATAAATGTCTTTTTACATTATCAGATTTTTTCAAATAAAAAATAGTAAAAAATACATGGGTATAATTGTCTTTTTACATTTTTGGTCAACCGACAACATTGACAGGGGAGGTCAGTGTTATTTTTGAATCTACAGGGGGGTATCTGTTATTTCGCCTATTTACAGGGGAGGTCAATGTAATTTTTCCTTTATTAATTTATTTATTCTAACACCTTAACAAGAAAATGACTCGAACCTTCGACCTTCTATTTTTGAAGGTGAAGAAGTATAGTAGCATCGAGTAATGCTATAATGTTTGAATCTTCGATTTTAAAAACCAATCAACACTTGCATCATTTTCCCTACTAATATGCATGCTATATACCCTATTGTATGAAATTTAAAAAGTTTCCAACAATATAAAATCTATGCATAAACACCTTTAAATTGATCGGCAACTCATCACAAAGTGTTACCGAGAGTTATATCTTAATGTTATTATTATTATTATTTTTATCTTTTAATGTATAAAGGTAGAGAGTTCAAATCCTCACAAAAAATAGGGTTAATTTAATTTTTAACTATTTTTGGTGACCTAATTACAAATATGTCAAGTTTTAAATAATATATGGTCAAAAAGCAATTTATACAAACGTATTTACGTATTTGACACTTTTCACTGTTGTGCACTACTTAATATTTTGTGCAGTAAAACTATTACATTGTGCAATAAAAGTTTTATATTGTTACCAAATCTTCCGAATGAATACCCTCAAAAAAAAAAATGATACAATGCTTAATGTTCTATGCAGTAAAATTGTAATACTATGCACTTAAAGTATTACACAAATTCAATAAAATCACTATATTGTGATATAAAAGTTTTACTAAACTTATGTGAAGAGCTTTAAGGACAATTTGGACTCAAATAATATAAATTGTGGTATTTGTAATTATTTTTTGACCCTATATTATTTGAAAGCTAGCCTATTTGTAATTAGGCAACCAAAAGTGGCCATAAATTAAATTAAGCCTAAAAAATAAATGAGTGTTATGGCGCTACCTAGATTGGACACTTTTATTAATTTTTTATATGTGTAAGTGTATAACTGTACATGTTTTTACATGGCCTGTTCTTTATGTTATGGAAAGTTTTATATTATTAATTCTTCGTTTATATTATAAACCTAACAATCGGAGGCTAAGACTCATTCGGCCCAATTTTCCTTAATCAATTCGGACTTTAACAGTAATTGTGACAAATTGGACACGACACGACAACACGACTCGAACACAACAAGAATTAAGCGGATTTGGGTTTGAAATAAGCCGACACGTTTAATAAATGGGTCGACACGAACACGACATGCAAAAATTAAATTGAATTTGAGTTTAAATTGTCTAAGCCGTGACACGATTACAACACGATTATAACATGAGTTATTCATATATTATGATTTTATACAAACTTATATTTACATAGTTATATATATTACAATTGTTTGTAATCTATTTGTTTGTTTACACGACTGATGTAGCAATAAAAAGCAAGAATGAAATTGTTATGATGTCTTTCCAGTTGTTGAATCACCTAGTATATTTTTGAATTTATATATAAATATAAAATTTATAATATAATTTGATTTTAGAATTTATGTATTGATATGTATTTTATTTTTTATAAATCTTTAATGAAATTTTTATAAATAGAAAAACTCATATGATATAAGTTAAACGGATTAAAAATGTTATTCAACCAAATCGTGTCATTATAAAACATGTTTATTAAATGGGTTATACGAGTAACACGTTTAATAAATAGATTAAATTGGTATTGAAAATCTCTGACATAATTATTAAATAAATCGGGTTAAAATTAAAATATTTAGTAAAATAATTATAAATTGATTCGTCACGAACACAATACGAATTGACAACCCTCCCACTACTTAACCGTCAGGCGGTGCATGTGTCAGTGTGTTCGGAAATCTACTCCTCTTTTTGCTTCTTTCTTTTTACCGCTAGCATTGAATTGTAACCTCAGATTCATTCATTCAGTAGATTCATAGAACCCATCCAAGTGATTCAGAAAAGTGACTTTATTGGTACCGACTACCTACCCTGCTTTCTTTTTCTGATTTGATGCCAAGTCATGAAATACCCACCACCAGTCACGAGAATACTGTACTACCAACCTACGCTTGATTTCTAGAGGCTTCAAAAATAAATAAATAAATAAATGGAAAAACCAGCAACAACAAAAAAATGCATTATTCATACTTTCTAGAAAAAAGAAAAAAAAAACATATGTATCTTTAAACAGATGAAGACTGGAGTTTTTGCTGCTGTAAATTCGGACCCCTCTATTCTTTTTTCTCCATCCTCTCTGTTGTTATTTCTATAAAAATAATTGAAGAAAGACAATCAAATTTATAAAGGGGAGAGAGAGAGAGAGACCCTATTATCAAATGAAATAGAAGTGGAGATACGTGCTTTCGCAGGAGGATTGTGGGATCACATGACGAGAACAACTATAGCAAGAAGGTACAGCTCAGTGAAATGAAGATCAACACTGACTGAAGATAAAGAAGAACACAAAAGCCAAAACAATCATCAACACTACTAAAATACACCATTCCAAAAGAAATTATGGTGCAAAATAGGAGTAAATATTCAATGAGCTCGACATGGATTCCATGTCATTAGTATGTCATGCTCATCGTGGTATGCCCTGCTGACCCAATATTTACTCGTAAAGAAAAATTGAACTCCAAGTAATAGCTTGACTGCCGCTTGCCTATACCCACAGAATGCAAGAACCCTCCAGCAATCTTTAAGAATTCGGCTTCATCATTTTCAAATAAGTTGCAATCTGTTCCTTTTTTTTTTTCTCTCTAAAGTTTCAACAGCAAAAAATGAAAAAGAGTTGGCCAGATTGATAATAAACACTTGTTCCTAACTTTTTTTGGTTAGTACGGGGTCATAAAGTTTTAGAGACTAATTTTTCAAGATCTACTGAGTTTGTAACTTTGTAACTCAAAGAGCACCCAACAAACACACACACAGCTGACAAACGATATTAAACTGTTTAACTTACTACATTACATGGTCTTACCCATGGGTTCTCCACTGAAGCAAATTACGCCTCGCTAACGTGGAAAACGTGGGATCAAAGAAGTTACAACAACAGGCTATCACTGGACAATCCCAAAAAATGCCACCCCCAGACAACAGCCACATCCATACATCTCCTCTTCTTCTCCCACCACCAAAGAGAAACAAACAAAAGAAAACGCACTATGTCAAGCGGATTAAATGCCACTTAACAAGTAACTGAGGTTGCTAAGGAGTTACCAGGACAGCAGTATTTCCAGCTATTGGCTGGAGACTTGCTGCATTCTCTAGGCGCTCCCATGCTTCCTTCCGCTTCTTTGCTTCTAAGGGTAGGTTTGCCTGTTCCTCCCTGAAATGGGCATCGCATGCCAGAAACAGCACTTCATCCATCTCTGCGCACATCTTCTTCACGTTTAGGGACAAGTTGAGCACTGCTTGGTTCCAGTGGCTTTGGATATTCTGTTCCAGGGCTGGGAATATGATTGGTAGGATGACATGTCGGTTATGCGCAATCAGGTTGACAATTTGGTCATTGTTCCAGAGGAACAGTGCCCTCTCAGCTACCTAAAACGATTAAATTTGGAAGAAAAGATAGAAGTTAGTTCCTTAATTACATACTCGGTTAATCTAAAAAATTTCAATCATCCTAAAAGAGATTCAAATAATAAACAAAACAAACCACCTTATACAAATTGACTGTATTTTACAGATATAATACACTAAAATTATGAAATAATACATAAGTAATTTAACTAGGGTTGGTTAGGTTGTGATCCTTCTCCAAGGAGCAAGGCACTTGGAAACTTCCTCGGTAAATTAAAAAAATCCATAGTTCTAGGACTACCTCATAAAGGAAGGCCAAGGACATCACAGAAGGAAGCAATCAATCCCCCCAGCCACCAACATCAATCCATGGCAAGATATTCTTATCAACATTAACATCCACTAACAGAAAATAAAGTACTTGTCAGTGAATAACAAGAGAGAGCAAGAAATTTAACTACTAACATCACTCCAAATTGCAACACCTTCCAAGAAACCGCATCCTGTTGCCTTGTCAACACACTAGCTCAAGGCATCTACCAGCCTATTTACCAAACTGAAAAATATGTATATAAATCACCTTCTCAAGGACTCCCCGGAAAAAATAGCCGAAAAGGGTGTCACTCATATATGGTGCAACTATCCATCCGGTAAGTCAACTATCCATCTCTAAATCAAAAATCCACCTTTCTCAATATATCAATAGAAAAACCCATTATATCAGAAGAAGCTTTTTGAAACCTAGCTTGCAGATCACCAAAGGATCTCACTGAGCCTCGAATCCGAACACAACTTAGCTATGCGCACCACATCAAAAACCTAAATCCCTCAAGAATGTCTTTTGACTTGATAGATATTACATCCACAACCCGTCTCCAATTTCCAAAACAACAGCATTATTATGAAATCATTAACTCCCCAGCAGTTACGAATTATGATACAAAGAAATTGCCATGTTGATTGACCATATTGATCTAATTGGGGCCAGTGTCATCATCACTGTTTAAATCCCCTAATCCTTTCCAAATTTCTTGCCTAAAAGAGTCTTTCAATCCATTCTATTAGATCAAGAGTGATACATCAACCTCTGATTCCGATGAAGGCACTCTATGACAGCCGATCCTAGGAACATTTTACAGTGAAGATGCCTAATCCTCCATTGACCTTCATTCCTCCTAAACTACCCATCAATCTACACTATCAATACAATTCACTCTCAAATGAAAGTTTACTGTGTGATCTGAAAAAACTACGTGTTGGCATCATCCTCTTTCACCCAAATTATGAGGGAATTCTCTCTCCAAGTTATAAAATCCATTTTACTTATAAAAAAAGTTATAAACTCCATTTTAACATACAATCTAAAATGACTTTGACATCAGAAGTTGTGTACCTTTCATGATTCCCATGATATTCTTCTTAGCATCAAGGAATCAAACCTATTACTCTTCTGAGGCTCAAACCATCTTTGTAACCAAATTGTCAATAATTTATGTTTTTTGTGACTTTGACCATCTTCTAATGTCCAAAACTTTGAATTTGTATTCCTATATGTCTTCCTATTTAATATAGATGGTATACTGGCAGGCATATATTTTTTGATATGAGATGTTAATATATGAAATTAATTAGCAAAGCTGTAACTCATACACAAAAGGATACATATAACTGATAAAGTTTCTTAAACTTAACATTAATTTAGGATATGCCCCAAACTGAAATTAAAAGGAAAAAACTGTTAGGATGCTTATGGGTGTAATCAGACAAAATTATCACATAAAAGAATCAACTGATGCACTCTGGAGTGCAGACTGTTACTATAACTGGAAACAGGAACTGTAGCACACCGCACACCCTGATAGAACCTGGGCAACCCGATGTTTTCAGAATACAGTCTAGATGCATTCCCACTCATTCAACTGAAAAGTGTGTAAGAATTAACATAAGTTGTGAAAGATGGTCCGAAACTTGAATCTTCATTGCAGAATTTCAGGAAGCCAGTCATTGAACTACAGATCGTTGGGCAGCAACAGTGTGTCTACTAGTAACTTGAGCATGGAGTCGAAGCGGGAGGGTGAAAATTTGATTGTACCTTTTCTGGTCCCCAAGTACATGTGTAAACACAGAATTCTATTTATGATGTTTATATGAATGCAAATATATACATAGTAATTTAAATGATATCAATAATCTTCCTTAAAACCGCAAATTAGTCATAATGCAATAAATGATGAAAGTGGAAATGATTGGAAAAGAAATGAAACAATGCATGCTACAGAATCCTTGAATAAACCAATAAAAAAGGGAAATTGCCAAGAAAAAAAAAGAACAATTTAGAGAATGAGCTTATCAGAGGGAGCTAAAAAAATGAAGATGAAGAAGAAGACACCTGAAAGTGGGAGCTGTTGATGCAGCATCCCATCCGCCAGAATAAAGGAACCATGACCTTTTGAAACTCCACCATGTTGATTGCTTCCAGAATCTCTTCCAACTCACCCAGGAACATTACCTCTTTTTGGCTATTTGTAATTGGCCAGTATTTCAACAACCCATTTATCACAGAGCTAGTTAACTTTGGCTCCTTCTCTATAAATTGTGAAACACAGAATGACAATTGTTGAAAGTATACCGCCAATGATTTTGGCTTGTGCAATGGTATCAAAGCCCTCCACAGAAAGATCTTGTGCTCCTCCTTCAAAGGTAATGCGAACCCACTAATTACACTCCCAAAAATCTCCAACAACTCAGCAATCCCATTATGCCGCTCAGTTTCAAATATAAATCGATAAAAGATATTGCTTATGCACCTCCTAATAAAAGGCCTGTGAACCATGAACTTGCCATAAATCCTGTGCAGAATAGTTTTCAAACACTCTCTTTCTCTTGGGTCCTCGGAATCAAATAAGTCGAGCAATCTCGAAATAAATGAATGATTTATGTACTTTTTCCCTACCTTTGCTTCAAGGGAAGTAGAATTTACACATTTAAGCAGTAGATCATACACAATTTGCAGATGTGACCAAGCAGGATCGAACATTGGTTCATCATCATCATTTTCACTACCACTCAAGTTGGACCGATAATTAGGAGGAAAAACCCTAAACAAGTTATTAGCACACATTTTACACACTGCTAAGATTGCAGGTTCCGTAAACTTCGGAGGTCCAGAAGCAACAAAGTCAACAAGCTCTATCAATGTTAGACGTTTAAGATCTTTCTCTGTTGTATTCCTACTTGGGTCAGTGAAATCAAAAACCACACAGCAGAGACTCAACTTACTGATAAAGAGATTCATTTTTTCTGAATTGGGAACATCTTTGAATGCAAACAGAGGCTCAATTCCAGCAACCACACTTGCCGGAAACACTGCTGATGACATCCTTTTGATCGTATTCGGACGTCCCGGAACCATCGTCCCACTGCTTGTGCGTTGAAAACCTCTGCGTGGAGAGTCAGAACTACTCCTTGCCGAATCAACATGCTCAGATTTCGATGACTTCCGAGGTAGTTTACTGAGAAATTGCTTCAACATTGCAACACAATCGAATATTAAAACATAAACACTTAGATTATTACCATAGAGATTGATGAAATAACCCCAAAAAGGGCTACAAATAAACCCTAGACCTCCGACATAGCTGATTGAAACTCTAGATCTGCACGAAAAATGCCCAAAATCACAACATGATTTGCATGAAGATCAGATCTTTAAAATGTAGGTCAAATTGACAGTTATGATCAGCTCACTCTACTGAGAAATTGCTTCAACACTGCAACACAATCGATGGATGACACATAAACCCTTAGATCAGAACCATGGTTGATAAAAGAAATAACCCTAAAAAGGGCTACAAACAAACCCTAGATCTCCGTCATAGCTGATTGAAACTCAAGATCTGGACGCACATGCCCTCAAACAATACTCACAACATCATTCGAATAAAGATCAGATATTGGAAACATAGGTGAAATCAATAGTTCTTTATGATCTTCGAATGATGCTTTCTATAACAACTGCAAGAGAAAATTGCAGATATTTACCACCAATTTAGAGAAAGTAGTGAGAGAAAGGCCAATGATGAATAATCTAGATCCTGATTATCACAATGTTAGAGAGAGAGAAGGTGATCATGAAGGCATCCCAAATGAATCTCAAAGCTGTGATCTATAGAATATAGATACAAACAGAGACACAAAATGAGAGAAATTTTAGCTGTTGATTGTAGATAGAAAGAGAAAGCAAAAGATACAGAGAAAGTATGGTGGAAATTTCAAATCAGAAAACTATAAAGAAAATGCGCAGATACAGAGAGAGAAAAAAGAGGAAGGTGTCGGTCAAAAAATTAAATGCAGAGCGAAAAAGAGAGAAGTACGTAGAGAGAGAAAGTGGGGCCACGTAGTCCTCGTTAATGTTAAAGAAAGGTGATCTTTTTAAATAGTGATCGATCTTATTACCCATTTTTTTATTTGTAAGCTCGAATTTGTTCGAAGAGAAATGAAAGAAGGGAAAAAAAAAAAAAATGGGATCTTATATTGGGTATGGTATAAAGTTTTGCAAAAAAAAATATGAACGGGTTTGGAGGTGTAGATATTGGGTGGACCGGGCATACCATATCATTTGTATACCAAACTAATTAAAATGCATCATTCAAGTTGGATGAGAGTAGTTATATGTAAGTGGGACCCATTCATTGAACATTTCATTGAATGATGTATTTTAATTGACTTGGTATACAAATGACATGGTATAATTGACTTGGTATACAAATGACATGGTATAATTGACTTGGTATACAAATGACATGGTATGCCTGACTCACCCAATATCTACTCAGTTTGGAGGGTCGTCAGTAATAGTTTTGCTATTTTTTAGAACACAAATACTATTTTTTTTTCTTTTTCTTTATTAATTAATCAAAGTATATGGAGAGGTTAATATTATCATTTCTTTTTTTTTTTTTTAATGTTCTCTCATTACTATTGTTATCTTCTTTTTTTTTTTCTTATTAAACCAAACAACATTTTGTTTATGAAGGAGAAAAAAGAAAAGATATAAGAATGAATTTGAAATTTGCACTCGACTTTTGAATTATTGCATGATTAAAGTGCAGTAAAATCTCATGAACTATGTCCCAATTGCAAATTACTATCACAACAAATTGACTATTAGATATTTTTTTGAGTCATGTAATGGAAATGCTACCATCAAGGTGAAGCGATGGTGTCTCCCTCAATTTGACAAAGTTGAGTGCAATGTTGATGATCCTTTGCGCTTGAATGTGAAGATCGTGAATGGTGGAATTGTTTTTCGAGATCATCATGGTATTATCCTTACAGCAGCAGTATGCTCTATGTCAAATGTGCCCCATGCTTTGATCACAGAGTCTATAGTTTTATGCCAACCAATTTATATGACATTATTAATGGACCACTCCTATTTTGAGTTAGGGGTAGGGATGGAAACGGTTAGAAATTGTTTTTCAAAATTTTATATTAATTAAGTTTTTATTTTAAAATTGTAATTTATTTGATAATTTTTTTTGTTAGACACGTCTTGGACTTCAAGTAATTATAATCCTTCTCCAACAAGAATTATCTATTTATAATTCTATAAATAGATGTTGAATTAATTGGAGAAGATAAAGAAGAAAAAAGAGAGGGTGAATGATGCGATGAGAAAAGAGAGTGTGTGAGAATAGAGAGGTGTAGTCTCACATAATAAAGGTTTGATTTGAGCCTAACTAAAAGTGTTGTGAGAGATAGAAGTAGTGATTGTGCATTCTTTACTATTATAATATTCTCTTCTTGATTCATTATTGTATAATTTTTTTCTCTCTGTGGACGTACGCCAAGTGGGGCTGAACCTCGTAATATTGTGTTTTTTATATGTGCTTGTTTATGTTTTGCTTTCGTTGTGCCGGACGAAGGGGAATTAATTTCTAACACAAAAGAGTTGAGCCATTTGCGAACACCTCGGGCTCGTCTCATAAAGAGTTCAACTCATGTTCATTTATTTAATAAATGAATTGAGCTCAAATAAGATTATCAAGCTCGATTTATAAACGAGTCAAGTCTAAAAGACTCAACTCGTTTGTTTGTGAACATATTCACTAACTAAGCTCAATAATAAGTTAATGAACAAGCTCGATTACGAAACATATATATACCAAAAATATCCCACATTTTCTATGTTGGAAAGTGTTTCAAACTTATATATATTTTAAACTTTTAGTTGTGACTTTTCATTTTTATTCATGGGTTACAAAATTAAATGGTCATAATTGGTTGATTAATCATCCATGAATAAGGATAATTTTGGGTTGCTTGTAACTCCTATCTCTTGGGATTCCATAATTAATCCATCATTCATATCTATTGTAACTCCTATCTCTTGGGATTCATCACTATGTCTATTTTTAATCACCCATAAATGATTTGTAACTCTTAACTCTGGATTACTTGATTAAATATATTATTTAATTACCCATAAATAGCGACCATAAATATGGAGCCTATAAAAGGAGGCCTAGGGTGAGCATATATAGTACACATTGACAGATTCAGAAATTGAGATGGGTCCAATGTATAATGAGTGAAGTTACCAAGTTCAGAGAAATTGCAGTGATTGTATTGCAGTCTTTGATGACCAAGTCTAGAATCTGACGAGATTCTGATAAAGTTTTAGGCGGTTAAAGTCAAGATTTCGGATAGGTTCTCGTGGAAGTTTGACAACGGAATTCTAGAATTTCAATCAGTTTTAAGGTAAAAAATTTATAAAAATTATAGGAATTCCATTATAATAACATTTCAAACTTCTATGGTCAATATATATATATGTGTGTGTGTGTGTGTGTGTTTGTGTGTGTGTGTTTAATATAATTTTTTAGAATTATATTTTATTTTGGACGAATGATTAGACGGAGATGAATACATTGGTTCATAGAGGGTGTTATGGATATACAGATTGTTGAATCTGACTTAGTTGAATCCCGGAGATAGTGTTGTTATTTTATATTCTGATTGGACCTAGGAGATGCTTCAACTATCTTCAAGAAGCGACTACGCGCCTCTAAGCATTGATTTAAAATTATTTGTAATTTCATTAATTATATTTTTTGAGATATTATGAATTATCACGTATTTGTATTTATCTGATGATCTCCTCTTATAATTGAAAATTGCCACTTTTGATTGGTTGTTCCAACAATTTGAAAATATTTTTAGTTTTAGTGATCATAGGATCGAACAATTTGAAGATATTTTTAGTTTCGGTGATCATAGGATCGAACGATTTGAAGATATTTGCCTTGCATTTTTATTATATGTGATGAGTGTCACACAATTCTCAAATCAATTTTTGTGGTTTTTGTGAGGACAACTATTTAAGGCTCTAGTAGACTACATTCCTCCTGATAAGATTTTGCTCAGTTATCAATGAGAAGATCACAAAAGAAATTTTAATACTTTCGCTTGACATTTGTGATCCCTGTTGAAACTATAACATCTCTCCACATTACGATTACTTGAAAATTATTCAAGATCTATAAATTAGCAGAGGATCATATAGCAATAAAATAAGAGAACTCTTCAATTTTTCAAGTGGCAGGCACTGACATAGTTTTTGGTAATGTGATCTCTTTGAATATGTTTTCAGATATCCATATTCTTCTTGCTAAGTATGGCTTCGAGGTGAGTTTTGAATAGATCTCTTCCAAAATCAACATATTTGTCAGTATGGGCCACACCATTAATGGTATGTTTACAATTAGGATGAATATCTCTAACCTCCATAAGGTTTATCTTATAATCTCTCAAATAAATTTTTTTTTTGTGAAATAATCGTCAACCTCCCTCAAGGTTTGTCTAAATATCTCTTCTGTTCACCTTAAATTATTTTTAAATACCGAAATTATCCTTGACATAAAAGGATCATTTTAATCCATTATATTTTCACAATCAAACCATGAAACATTGCTTTCCATAACCCAAACTCATCCACAATAACAAACCACCACAAACCCACTACTAAGGCTCTGTTTGGCAGAGTTTTTGCTTCAACTTTTACGCAGAAGAAAAAGAGAAGCAGAAGCTAAATGAGAAATTTGAACGCTCTTTTTGGAGTCTGAAACTCTTCAGCCTTACCAATCCAAACATTCTAAAAAACGGCTTGAAAAATCGAAAGCCGTTTTTCAAAAGCCAATCCAAATATCGCCTCAATCACAACCTAATTCACATACCCTCAAAATCCAAACAACTACTAACGAACCAAGCCAATAACAAACCCAATAGCTAAACCCCAAACTTGGAAGCCTAACTCCGGCCACAACCCACAGTCGTTTAACCCACACCATTCACAACCACTGTACTGTAACCACAAAATCAATCCCAAAATCCTCATGAACAAAACTTTCACCAGTGTCTGTCGATTTCGGATCACAAAGGAAAAAACCAGCTGTGACGGGACTCGAAGCCCCCATCTCTGTCGCTGATGTTGTCCAGCCATTACTGTTGCTGTCGTCCTCGCACCGCCATTCACGTCACCATATACTGACATCTTCACCGGCCACCTTGTTGTTGTTATACCATCTTCTCACAATGCACCATTGTGATTCTCTCACCTCCTATGACTCTCTTTACATTCACCATGATCAGGAGAAAATTTTGATGTTAAGATTAGACAACTGCCCCAAAAATGGTGATGGGTTTCTGTGCTTGAGGTTGTAGAGAACTATAGGTGGGGTTTTGCTACAGTGGGGATTAATGTTGGTTTGGGAGCTTGTTTAGTTGTTGGGTTGATGGTGATGAACCAACAATGGACGACAACTTGGATGGGTAGTTTTTGGGCAGTGAATTCCTGTATGCCTAGCGGCCACGGCGGATCTCGTTTGAGATGGCACAATGAAGATATAGTGGTGGGGAGAGAGGGAATGTGAAGAGGTAAAAATGTAAATTAATTTTTTTGTAAATGATACAGCAAACATCAGCTTTTGGAGGAATTTAGTGAGGGTAATATGGTCATTTAACATCTGATTAATTTCTGACAGGGGAGATTAAAGAATTTTTTGCAAAAAGCTAACCTCATGGGAGGTTAGAGATATTTACCTTTACAGGTATGAAATAATTTTCATTGCTAAATTTCTTGGTTCATGGTAATTCATAAACTTGGTTACATGAATAAATAAATAAATCATTAACATGAGAGATAACCAAAAATTGCGGTAAGACTCATGTTAATCAAAACATTATATGTGACATGTAACTAAAATGTCTTTCAAATCTGTTGAAATGACATTAATGTTGAAGAATTGATCCGTATTGACATGCCTGAAATATGCTAATTATTTTCGTGAAAAAAAGTGTTATGTTATCATTTTTATTGATGATAGTAATTTTTATTTTTGAAAGTCCATATTGTTGAAAGCTCCTAAATAGAGGCATGATAAGTTTAGGAAAAGAACGATGACAACTACGTTTCAAATTTTAATATGGACCTTTAGTGGATTTCAAGGGAATTGTGGCATCGTCATTTGCCTATAAAGTTCCTAATTTGAAATTTTGATATAGAGGATCCTCGGGAAGCTAATTTGATTTTAAAAATTAAAAGTTTGAGATCCAAGCATGATTTAGCACTTTTGTAGCCCAACTATACAAGATAATTCTAGAAAAGTTTAATCACTTTTTAGATGTTATAGTTTTCAACTGACTCGATTGTGAAGTTGATTCATAATTCAGACATAATTTGTCAATTCTTCTTGATATTAGTGTAGAGCTAGTTTGAAATCAAAAGGCAGTGTAGTGAATCAACTTAAATTCTCAAATTATTGGTGGTGTTCATGATGCAATGTACCACATCAAGATAGACAGAGCCTTCGTAGTTGGTACTTTGAGTAAGTACATAAGTTATCCGAAAAGAGATCATTGGATTTCTCTTATCAAAATTTTGGGGTACGATATATATGAATTATGGATTACATAATGGCAAAAACTCATTATTTTTGGAGACCATAGTGATGCTACTTGGAATTATGATAAGGATGATTCCTTATCTATAATGGTTTGGATATTCATCTTAGGTGGAATTGCAATTTTATGAAAATCAAGAAGCTGAATTGTATAACTCATTCGTCGATGGAATTTGAGTTTATATTATTTTTCTCTGCTGGAGAGGAAGCTGAATAGCTAAGGAACATGTTGGAAGATATTCTGATATGGAATAAATTCATATTGTCCTTAACAATATATTGTGACAATAAGGCCATAATGTTTCAAGCTACAGTAAGTGTTATAACTAATATGGAATAAGTTCATATTGTCCTTAACAATATATTGTGATAATAAGGCCACAATGTTTCAAGCTACAGTAGGTGTTACAATGGAAAATCCAACCAGATGTAATTGAAGTTTAATTATGTGTGAGGGATCACGATTGATGAAGTTATCACTATTTAGTATGTAAAGTCTAAATCTAATTTAGCAAATTCACTGTCAGAGGCATGTGAAGGGACCTTGTGTTTGAGATTACACGTTATTGTGTAAAGGCCAAAACTAATTTGGTAGATCCATTATTGAAAGGCACATGAAAGGACCTTATATCTAAGACATCTAGAATGATTGGATTAGCCTGTAATCGATAATGTTATAATGTTATGGAACCCAACCCAGTGATATATCTCTTGAGTTCAATGGGAAAAACAAGTAATATAATAACTTGTGGGAGTATATCAACGTTCATTTCATTATGATGTGATATGTATGCTCGATCTTGTATGTGACGAGGTTTAGATTTGGATATCTTAATGAATCCATAGATCAATTTCTGATTAGAGTTTACAAGACCACTCCTGATAGATTCATCGAATAATTTTGTAATGAGGAGGTTGAGACTTGGTCTCTTAATAAATCTACATATTGATTTTTCAATTGGGGTGTACATAATCACTATTGATAGATTCAACAATTAATCCTGTAATAAGGATAACGAGATTAAGTTCTCTTAATGAGTTTGTAACTGACATTCAATTGGAGTGTGCAAGATCACTCTTAATAGAATTCACCAACTAATCTAACAATGAGGAGAATGAAATTAAGTTCTTTTTAACGAGTCCATAACCAGAATTTTTGTTGGAGTGTGCAAGATCACTCTTGATGGACATACCAATCTAAGTGTGGAAGTGGGTCGTTTCTATAGGATTTAGACAAGTTTGATTCTTAATGGCATTTAGAAGTATGGATTCAGGACGCATAGCCGAAATATGTTAAAGCTTTAGTATTTCATCTCCCAATAGAAGTATGTGTGAGGTACTTCTGGTTTGTCAACATGGTTCTTGGTTTAAGATTATGTTCACCAAGTTCTCAAATAAGCCCAAAAATATATTCACTAGGTAATAGTTCAAATCCAAAAGACATTTTTACTGATACACGCAACTGTACCAATCGCCCATAAATTATTTTTCAAATTTTGAAATAAGTGAGGGATTGTTGGAAAGTGTTTCAAAATTATATATATTTTAAACTTTTAGTTTTAACTTTTCATTTTCATTCATCGGTTACAAAGTAAAATGGTCATAATTGGTTGATTACGTGATTAAATATATCATTTAATCATACATGAATAATGAGACTTTTGGGTTACTTGTAACTCATGTCTCTTGAGATTCCGTAATGAATCCATCATTTATATCTGTTGTAACTTTTGTCTCTTGGAATTCTAAAATTAATCCATCATTTATATCTGTTGTAACTCTAGTCTCTTGGGTTTCTATCACTATGTCTAATTTTAATCACTCATAAATGACTTGTAACTCATAAATCTTGGGTTGCTTGATTAAATACATTATTTAATCATCCATAAATAGTGATCATAAAAATGAAGCCTATAAAAGGGAGACTAGGGTGAACCTATATAGTATACATTGCCAGATTCAGAAGTTGAGATGAGTCCAATATGTGAGTTGCGCGGTGCGGAAGCAGTTTAGTTAATTTAGAGTGAGATGCTAATCCTTAAACCTAGAGGGGGGTGAATAGGTCATCTTGCCCAATTTTTATGATTGATTAATTACCCACAATTATTATCAATTAAGCATCCAAACCAATCACAAAATAAATAAAGCAAGTAAGAAAAAGTTAGAGATGACACCAGAAATTTTACGTGGAAACCCAAGATGGAAAAAACCACGGGGGTGAGGCAGAAACCCCAGAGAAACCAATCCACTATCTCGAAGCAAAGTACACCAGACTCTGTCCCAGACTCACACCCACTCCACTCTGACAAGAACTTGATGCGGAACACCTCAGGCTTACAATTGCGACAACACGTCCAACTGCTGCAGACTCCCGGCTAACGTCACAATTCTTCCAGAAGGGTTGCTGAAAGAACACAAATACTTCGCAAGTATTTTGTTCCCTTCGTAGTGATCGTTTCTCTTCCTCTTCAGATAAAATCTTGTAGTTTGAAGGAACCACCTCTGCGGCTCTTGATCAACCTTTGTAGACTGATGATGTCTTGAAGATTCCGTTGATCAGATGAAGAAGAACATCACAACTTAAACACTCCGTGTGTGTGTGCTCTCAAAAATAAAAATCAATGAAGATTTTCTCTCATAAATTCCTCTTTTAGCTCTCAAAAATATATTCCTGGTTCTGAATATTAAATCATTGAGTTCCTCATCTCTCTCTTTTTGATTGAAGCATAAAGAGGTATTTATAAGGTTTAGAATCCTTAGTCTACTTGGAAAACAAGTTTAAAACACCTAAGGAAAGTTTTAAAGAAGTTTTGGTTGACTAGGAAATCAATTCGGATTAAAAAGGAAATTTTTGCGCATGTCAGCCAAGTCGGACCGGTCCTAAAAATTGGGGACGGGTGGGACTTTTCAGACATGTACAAAATCCAAAGTCCCGAGATAAGTTGGACCGGTCCTCATTTTTGGGGACCGGTGGGACTTAGCAAAAACTCAATTTTAACTTTTAAAGCATATTTTCCAAGTCCTAAGCCCACCAAACTTCAAAACATAGTGTCCTCACTCACATACCTGTTCTAAGTGATGTCCTCATCAAATCCACGGTATCGAGACACCTTCCGTTCAGCTCCGAAGATCGAGACACAAGATCAAACAAAAATTACAACTCGATCAACAAGTTTTGACACCAAAATTTGTCAATTACAATTATATATCTCACAATCTCCCCCTTTGGCAATTTCGTGACAAAACCAACCTAGACAATATGTAATCTACCCCGCAGCAGAAAAGATAAATTACAATGTTGTCAAAAATAAAAAAAAACAACTGAGCCAAACTGAGCATTCACTTTGATCTTGAGCTTGTGGCAAATATGAAGAACACCTATATTCAGCAAATATGATGAACCACGATAATCTGCAAAACACCACTCAAAGATACCTTCGTGAAAGCTTAATAAAGATAAATAAGCATAACCATAAGCAAGAATAAAACAAAACATGTAATGCCAATGCTATGTAATGCTCTCTCTCAAACAATTCATCTCCCCCTTAATGATAAATGACTCGACAACTCTCCCCGTGAAAGTCACAAAGTCTCTCCAATAAACTTCCCAAATCTCTCCCCCTTTTTGTCACAAATTGACAAGGGACTCAAAAGAAATAAAAAAATAATAAGGAGGAAGCAAGCAAGCATATAGAACTTGTATATGTAAAAAATAGAAAATATTGACTCCACAAGACTATATGAACACAACAAACTAAAACCAAAGTTTAATCAATTAGTTTCACACACTTAGTAAGTGTAGTAAAATCACCATAAATTTCCATAAGCCAAAATATTTCTTTTGCCAATTGTTCAGATTTCCAGACAATATTTCAATGACATTACACTTACTCAGAAATCAAACAATCAACATGTGCACAGACTTTCATTTTTTTCTTTTATTGTTCCTCGCACATACATATTCGGTGGCTTTCACTCTTACGGGTAGCCAGCTATTTCCTCAAAACAACTCTTTTCAAAAGATATCTCATTGGAGATTTATGTTGTAGTGGTAGCTTCGAACAAATCCCGAAGGTAGCCTTTTCCATAAGAATATGCTCAACAGCAATTTTTCAATTTTTTTTTTTTTTTTATTCTTTTCTTTTCCAGCTGTTGATATATATATATATTTTTTTCACTCATCACTCTTTTTGGTCTTTAGCACAATATTTGAACATTCAATTTCCAAGATAATGCTCTATCACATCAACACTATCTTCGACCAAAACAATGACATAAAAATAATCCAGTAAATGTACTCATCATGATTCATCTACTAAACGAAATCAGTAAGCAAAACCAAATTTTCAACTCTTAGCCATAGTATGTTATACACATGTAATCTATGTGTCACTAATTTTCTTGTGTTCAAACATACTAATTCTAATATGGTTTGCTTAACTTCTCAATAAAAATAAAAATAAAAATAAACCTAAAACTACAAGGTTCAAAGCATAATCTAGACTCATACAATGAATATGAAGTTCCTTTCTAGATTATCTCAATGCTATGCAATCTAATCAAGACAACAAATGCCTATAGATTTCCTAAGGCGATGAAACCTAGAAGCATCTAAAGGCTTTGTGAGAATGTCAGACAAATTATTATCAGTATGCACTTTCTCCAAAGACACGACATTTTGTTCAACTAGTTCCCTAATAAAATGATGTCGAATGTCAATGTGTTTTGTCCTAGAATGCAAAACTGGATTCTTTGAGATATTAATTGTACTATTGTTATCACAAAAGATAGACATTGTACCTTGTTCAATTCCATAATCCAGTAGCATCTGCTTCATCCAAAGTAGTTGTGTGCAACAACTTCCAGCAGCAATATATTCAGCTTCACATGATGATAAGGAAACACAATTTTGCTTCTTGCTGTACCATGAAACAAGATTAGTACCAACATAGAAACAACCACCTGAAGTACTTTTCCTATCATCCTTATTACCAGCCCAATCAGCATCAGTGTAACCTGCAATCTCAGAATTAGACTCCATAGAAAAACACAATCCATAATTCAAAGAGCTATTGACATATCGAATAATGCGCTTGACTGCAATGAGATGTTGTTCTCTAGGATCAGCTTGATACCTAGCACATACTCCTACACTAAATGCAATATCAGGCCTACTTGCTGTTAAATACAACAGGCTGCCAATCATACTCCTATATAATGAAGGATCAACTCTCTTAGAATCAGAGTTCTTTTCCAACTTGGAAGAAGTACTCATAGGAGTTTGCACATGTTTGGAACCTTCCAAACCAAATTTCTTGACTAACTCCTTTGCATACTTAGTTTGAGATATAAAAATCCCATCATCAAATTGCTTCACCTGGAGTCCAAGAAAAAATGTTAGTTCACCAACCATGCTCATCTCAAAAGTATTACCCATATCTTTAGCAAATTCATGAACAAGGTTATCAGAAGTAGAACCAACAACAATATCATCTACATAGATTTGAGCAACAAGCAAATTTTTCCCTTTCCTGATTATGAACAAAGTTTTATCAGCTCCCCCTCTCCTAAAGCCCTTATGCAACAAATAAGAAGTCAATTTTTCATACCATGCTCTAGGAGCTTGTTTCAAACCATAAAGAGCCTTTTTCAAATGAAAAACATGATCAGGATTATGTGGATCAACAAAACCTTTAGGTTGAGCTACATACACTTCTTCTTGCAAAATACCATTTAGAAAAGCACTTTTAACATCCATTTGAAACAATTTAAACTTAAAGTGACATGCAAGTGCAAGAAGAAGACGAATAGACTCAAGTCTAGCAACTGGTGCAAAAGTTTCATCAAAATCAATTCCTTCAACTTGAGTATATCCTTGTGCAACTAACCTGGCTTTATTTCTCATTACAAGCCCATTCTCATCAACTTTGTTTTTAAAAATCCATTTAGTTCCTATGATGTTCATATCCTTAGGTTGAGGCACTAACTCCCAAACATCATTTTTCACAAATTGATTCAACTCTTCTTGCATTGCTATAAGCCAATCAGAATTTTGAAGAGCTTCATCAACATTTTTAGGTTCAAATTGAGCCATATGACATGAGTGTCCTATGTTATCCCGGACTCTACTCCTAGTATTTCTCTCCTCCCATGGCCCTATCACATTAGTTAATGGATGACTACTTCGAACCCTAGAACTGCCAGACATTTGGACTTCCTCATGTGGTGTAGGATTTTCTATAGGTGCATGTGTATCATCAACAATTTCATCACCACCTACATGCTCACCTTCATCCTCAGTTTCACTTTCTTTCTCAACCTCTCTCTCACTAGGTTCACTCTCAGGTAACCCTAAGGTGTTTATACCTTCTTCTTCCTCAGGTTGATCATGTATCTCCTTAGGCCTTGAGTCATCAATCACAACATTAATTGACTCCATTACAACTTTAGTGCGACGGTTATACACCCTATACGCCCGATTATTTATTGCATATCCCAAAAAATATCCTTCATCACTTCTAGAGTCAAATTTTCCTAAATTCTCCCTATCTCTAAGGATATAACATTTACTCCCAAAGACTCTAAAGTGTTTAATGTTGGGCGTCTTTCCATACCACAATTCATATGCAGTCTTTTCAGTTCCAGGCCTAAGGTACACCCTGTTTAAAACATGACAAGCAGTACTAACAGCTTCAGCCCAAAAATGTTTAGCTAACATACTTTCATGAAGCATAGTACGTGCCATCTCTGCAATTGTCCTATTCTTTCTTTCAACTACACCATTCTGCTGAGGTGTTTTAGGTGCAGAAAATTCATGACTTATGCCAAGAGTATCACAATACTCAATGTAAGGTCTAGGTTCAAACTCACCTCCTCTATCACTCCTAACACGAGTTATTGCATATCCTTTCTCATTCTGAATCCTTTGGCAAATTGACCTGAAGAACACAAAAGCATCAGATTTTTCTCTCAAGAAAGCAATAAAAGTAAATCTAGAAAAATCATCAACCATTACAAGCATATACTTTTTACCACTTATGCTTTGAGTTCTTACTGGACCCATTAAATCCATATGAATCAGTTCCAATGGTCTTGAAGTGACTTGATGCTTAAGTCTCTTATGTGACACTCTAGTTTGCTTACCTAATTGACATGGTCCACATACCTCATCTGTTGGCCTTTTCAATTTAGGCAAACCTCGAACTTGTTCATGATTAGACAAACTTACCAAATCATTGTAATTCACATGACCAAGTCTCCTATGCCACAAAATAGCTTCATCAGTCACAGCAGAAAAACACATATGTGAAGGATCTGAAAATATCACATAACAATTTTCAGGAGTTCTAGATCCTTTCAAAATACAATCACCCTGCTCATTAGTTACAAAACATCCATGTTGAGTAAAATTAACTTGAAAACCACTATCACATATTTGACTGATACTCAACAAGTTTGCAGCTAAACCTTTAACATATAGAACATTTTTCAATTCACCAAAAGCAGGAAAATCAATTTTACCTTTACCACTTACTTTAGATGCATTGCCATCACCAAAGGTAACAGATCCACCAGTATAATCCTTAAAAGTGGTAAACAATGTTCTATCCCCAGTCATGTGCCTAGAGCAACCACTATCAAAGTACCAACCTGTAGGACCAAGTGCTCTAAGTGCAGTGTGCATGACAAAACATTTCAGATTATTCTTTTTCACCCAAACAGTTTCAGATTTTTTATCAAATGATTTCCTAACTGTTTTAGAATCAGAATTATCAGTCTCAAGGGGCTTTTTCTTCTTATTGCCTAGAACAGAATTAAAGCAATTCAATTTATCAAATTTTTCTTTCAATTCTTGTTGCTTCTTTTCAAGTTCTTTCATCTCATTCAGCAAAACTCTTGAACTGTTTAAGTTTTTATGTTTTTTTCAGTTCAACTTTTCTCTTTTGACACTTGTATTTAATATGACCTATTTTTCCACAAAAATGACATGTTGGAGTAAGTTTTAGAGCATGAGTAATAGAAGGCTTAGTCTCAACTTTCACAAAAATATCTTTTGATTTCAAAAATGAGAATTCCTTTGAAGTTGAACCCAATTCTTCTTTGTTACTCAAGTTTTTAGAAAAATCCAACTTACCAAATTTGCAAGTGTCAGAGTTAAATTTCTGGAAAGACTGATTAGATTTAACAAGTTCACAATTCAAGTTATCAATCTTATGCTCAAGTGAATTATTAAACCCTTTAATCTGTTTAACTTCCTGTTCCAGAAATTCAACTTTACCAAGAAGATTCATCTTTTCATGTCTAAGTTCTTCTAAATTTTTATTGGTAACAGAAACTTCCAATTTGTAAATATCTCTATCAAGTTCAGCAAGTTTCAATTTTTCCAACAAATTTTCATAGTCCCTTTTCAACTTAGACCACTCAAGATGCATGCCAGTTATAGAATCAGAAAATTGGGGTAAAACAATTTCCTCATCAAAAGACACAACATGAGACATCATGAAATTCACAACTAAATTAACCAAAAAAAATCTAACTCAGAATTGAGCAACCCGCTCTGATACCAAATGTGAGTTGCGCGGTGCGGAAGCAGTTTAGTTAATTTAGAGTGAGATGTTAATCCTTAGACCTAGAGGGGGGTGAATAGGTCATCTTGCCCAATTTTTATGATTGATTAATTACCCACAATTATTATCAATTAAGCATCCAAACCAATCACAAAATAAATAAAGCAAGTAAGGAAAAGTTAGAGATGACACCAGGAATTTTACGTGGAAACCCAAGATGAAAAAAACCACGGGGGTGAGGCAGAAACCCCAGAGAAACCAATCCACTATCTCGAAGCAAAGTACACCAGACTCTGTCCCAGACTCACACCCACTCCACTCTGACAAGAACTTGATGCGGAACACCTCAGGCTTACAATTGCGACAACACGTCCAACTGCTGCAGACTCCCGGCTAACGTCACAATTCTTCCAGAAGGGTTGCTGAAAGAACACAAATACTTCGCAAGTATTTTGTTCCCTTCGTAGTGATCGTTTCTCTTCCTCTTCAGATAAAATCTTGTAGTTTGAAGGAACCACCTCTGCGGCTCTTGATCAACCTTTGTAGACTGATGATGTCTTGAAGATTCCGTTGATCAGATGAAGAAGAACATCACAACTTAAACACTCCGTGTGTGTGTGCTCTCAAAAATAAAAATCAATGAAGATTTTCTCTCATAAATTCCTCTTTTAGCTCTCAAAAATATATTCCTGGTTCTGAATATTAAATCATTGAGTTCCTCATCTCTCTCTTTTTGATTGAAGCATAAAGAGGTATTTATAAGGTTTAGAATCCTTAGTCTACTTGGAAAACAAGTTTAAAACACCTAAGGAAAGTTTTAAAGAAGTTTTGGTTGACTAGGAAATCAATTCGGATTAAAAAGGAAATTTTTGCGCATGTCAGCCAAGTCGGACCGGTCCTAAAAATTGGGGACGGGTGGGACTTTTCAGACATGTACAAAATCCAAAGTCCCGAGATAAGTTGGACCGGTCCTCATTTTTGGGGACCGGTGGGACTTAGCAAAAACTCAATTTTAACTTTTAAAGCATATTTTCCAAGTCCTAAGCCCACCAAACTTCAAAACATAGTGTCCTCACTCACATACCTGTTCTAAGTGATGTCCTCATCAAATCCACGGTATCGAGACACCTTCCGTTCAGCTCCGAAGATCGAGACACAAGATCAAACAAAAATTACAACTCGATCAACAAGTTTTGACACCAAAATTTGCCAATTACAATTATATATCTCACACAATATATAATGAGTGAAGTTACCAAGACCAAAGAAATTCTGGTGACTCTGTTGGAGCCTCCGATGACCAGGTCTATAATCTAGCAAGATTTTGGTGAAGGTTTAGGTAATCAAACTCAAGGTTTCGGAAAGGTTCTAGTAGAGGTTAGACAAAGAAAATTTGAAATTCCAATTAGTTTTCTAGTAACGAAATTATGAAAATTATAGGAATTCCATTTTTGTAACGTTTTTAACTTCTATGGTCAATATATGTGTTTAATATAATTTTTAGAATCATAATTTATTTTGGACGAATGATTGGACGAAGATGAATACATAGGTTCAGAGAAGGTGTCACTCACTCACTCTATGGACAGATTGTTAAATTTGGCTTAATTGAATCCCAGAGATAGTGCTGCCATTTAATATTCTAATTGCACTTATGAGATGCTTCAACTATCATTAAGAAGCAACTATGCGCTCTAAGCCTTGATTTGAAATTATTTTTAATTTAATTAATTATATTTTTTGAAATATTATTATTTATCACATATTTGTATTTATGTGATGATCTCTTATAATTGAAAATTGCGACTTTTGATTATCTGATTCCAACATTCTACCTTTCTAACATTACCCATGTGACCTACCCGACAAAAGTTAAACCACTTCTTAGTTAATCAAAGTCTAGTATCTTAGCTTAATTGAATTTTGACACTACCCACGTGACCCACCAACAAAAGTTGAAACCCACTTCTCATTTGTCACAATCTTAGTATCTTGCTCTAATCCTCTATATGACTCACACAACTACTCAAGTTGTTCTCCTTATCACACAACAACATCGGCCACTTTTAGTAACAATCAGTGATCGTCTTTTCTGTTATTTTAACTCTCTTTACTTTCTTCTTTTATCTTATCCCTTTCTCAAATCTCTATGCAGAAATTAGGTTTTCTACTTTTAAAAGGTTTGGGTTTTGTTCTTTTTGAAGAAATCTCTCATGCTTACGTATTTGAAGAAAATTTTCATTTTATCTCTCATTCTCTTGAATCTATACGTAGAAATTTAGGATTTTTTGCTCTAGAAGAGTTAGGATTTTGTATTTTTGAGAAAAATTTAAGATATATATCCTTTTATCTCTTTACTTCTCAAACCTTTTTGTAAAAATTTAGGACTTTTTGCTTTAGGTTTTGTCATTTGAAGAAATTTCTCATGCTTACTGATTTGAAGAAATTCCTCCTTTTGTCTCTCAATCTCTCAAATTTCTCCGTTGAAAGTTCTATTTGAGTATCTTAATTATGCTATTATTTTATTTTATTTTTTGATAAGTAAAGGATTATGCTATTAATTTGAAAAATATTATGCTTTGTTTGAACTTCAAGAATTTAATATATTTATATTATCATTTTTTGCTAATTATTGTCATATTTATTTGTCTTATTCTTTGTTTTCTAATCTTATACAAGCTGGCATATTAAGTTGTACAATGACAAGTCAATGTTTAATGTCACTTAATTATTATAAATCATTAATGGTCCTCAAAACACATTAAACTATCTGAACAAAATTTTTAAATTTTCTACTTTCTCTTGATGTATTTAGTTTTATATTTCCCTTCTTGTCTTTCTATTTACACATCTTTGCAGAACCGATGAACATGTTGTTCTTTGGTAGTCCACCTTTTTTGTATGTAAGGCTTAAAGCTTTTTTTCTTGATAATATGAAGCTTCCATGCCCAATAAATGGTCATGCCATGAATGGTCCCTTCCTAAATGTGTGTTATGCACTAGTTAACCTTGTAAATTGTTGCTTTGACCATTTTTTACTTTGTGGTTAAGTTTGATGCTTAGTACATATAGAATTTTATTTATTTCTGCCTATTTGGGATGGGAATGGCTAGAGTTTGTCATGTAAATTTTTATTCAACCTTTTCATGGGTGTAATTTATAGTGCTCTGAATTATATGAGGATGCATATTAGTTATACTAGTATTAGTCATGTTTTTTGTCATAAACTACTATTTTGTATCCTTTGGGATCTTTGCTATACTTTTCATGCTTATTTTTTGGTTATTTTATAGACATGTTCATAGAAGAGTTTGAAAATTATTCTATTTCATAGTTCCTCTGCATCAATTATGAATTATTGGAGAATGCATATTAGTTGTACTAGTATAATTCATACTTTTTTGTTATAAACTACTGCTTTGTATCATTTAAAATTTTTGTTCTGCTTTTCATGCTTATATTTAGATCTCTTTTTAGATATGTCCAGTATGATTCAAAGTAGGCAAAATAAGACATCAGTCAATGACATTGAACATATGAATCTTGAAGAGCAAGATAACCCATTTGAAAAGGAAAAGGAAAATAACATATGCTGTCTGGAAAGAGTTTTAAGAAATTATTTTTCCAGATGGTTCTAAGAAGGCAGAACACATCTATTACAAATTTTGACTCAACATTAATGACAAGGGTTCTACCACTCAATTTCACCCATACCTAAAGACTTGTCCACATTGTCAACTTTTTGATAAGAGGCAAAACATCCCATCAATGAACATATTTTGGTCCGAATGTGAGTGAAACCTTACAAGTTTCAAGTATAACCATACAAGAGTTAGAGAAGTTATAGGTCATATGATCCTTATGCTAGAATATCCTTTTAACACAATGGAGAATAAGTTGTATAATAATTTTATAACAATTATCACTTCATATTATCAAAAGATTTTATGTATCACAGTGAAAAATGATTGCATGGCTATGTATGAGCTTCAAAAGAAAAAAAATGAAATGAATTTTAAAGGATGACGGTATAGTTAGCCAAATAAGAGATTGTTGGAAATTTGGGCCACATCAACACACTTGACTCAAATCATTTATGATGTTGTTTCTTAGTGTTTAATTGATTGGAGGATTTAAAACAAAGTGGCAACTATAACATTTGATAATGCAACTAACGACAATGCAGCTGTGAGGATTTTAAAAGATAACTTTTCTTTGAAAGGTAGGCTTTTTTTAGGATAGTTATTTCATGTACGATGTTGTGCACAAATTTTAAACCTTATAGTGCATGATGGGCTGGATGAAATTCCTAGTGTCATTAAGAACATCCGTGAAAGTGTGAAGTACTTGAAAGCATCAGAGACACATTTAATTAAGTTTGCAAAAATTATCGAACAACTACAGTTGCCTAAAAAAAAATTGGTTTTGGATGTTCTAACTCGTTGGAATTCAACATATGCAATGTTCCCAAGATACCATGATAGGGATTTGAGTTACTGGTGGTTGCCATCTTTCGTTGATTAAGAGAGAACGAAAGAAGTGTGTAAGTATTAAGACGTGTTTAAGGAGAATAGGAATTTTTAAGAAATGACTATCCAATATCAAACTTATTTCTAACTGAAATTTGAAGGATAAAGCATGTCTTGGATCAAAAATATTTTGATGATAATATCTATATCTAAGCAATGGCCGCTAAGATGAAAGAAAAGTTTGACAAGTATTCGAGTGATTGGATCCAATATATAAAATGAAATTAATTGAATTTTTCTTTCCCAAGATCTACAATGAGAAAAAAAAACTTTTGAACACATTACCTAAATTAGTGAGACTTTATGTGAACTTTATAATGATTGCATTTTATATGGATCCATGGTGGTGGGTTCTCTTTTCTTGATATTTTTCCCCTCATTTGATCAAAGTTATTTAGTAGTAATTTTAATATTCAAAATTCAAAAATTTATTTTTAAATATTCATTTTTTATTTCAAAAATTGAGGTTTTGAATTTGAGGCTCATTACTGATTCTCAGTTGAGAGTGGTTCGACCCTGCTTATTACTATACGTTTTTTAGTAAAATTTTTGTAGGTTTTATTTTTGTACAAAGTGTAGAGAAGTAACGACATCCATCCACTATTTTACACTCGTCAGGGGTCACCCATCTTGGTACTACTTCTAGCTAAACACGTTTAACTGCAAAGTTCTGGTACGTTCACGGCCATCATGGCTTTAAAACACGTTGTGTCATAGAAGGGTGTTGAATATACATATAACATTTTACTTTCACCTGCTCAGGCGATGTGAGATCGTGACACCCGTAGCTACCAATATGGTAGCTCGCCCGGTGCCTCGCTCCCACCCACATCATACCTGCCCACAAAGGTCATCACAATGATACTCTACTCATATTTCAACAAAATTTTGTTTTGAAAAATGAGTTTTTGAATATGTTGGACTAATATTTGGTCGCACTAGATCAATACATATAAAAGACATACAAAAACATAACATAAAATTTGTACAACATGTATAACAACAACCTAAAGAATTTTGTTAAAAAAGGTGACATACGCACTTACCTTGAACCTTGGTGCTAAAATTCCTTCAAACTTTCACTATTTTGATCTGATTGTGAGAAAATAGGATTTGTTTGAATCACTGTGGCCTTCTTGTTGAGCCGATTGTGTGTGATTGAGCACAATTGCTTTCGTCTTCTACAAAACTAGGGCTCAAAGTTTAAAAACTAATGGTTTATTCTCTGCTTCTCTCTCTTTGTTTGTGTGTGCGTGCGTGTCAATGAAATAAAAAGGTAATGGTTGAGTGTATATTCAGTTTGTCATCTTTTTTTGGCCACGTCAGTGCCACGTTAGCTTTTTTTTTTTGTCGTTGATTTCCACGTCATCTTTTTCTGCCACTTCAGCAACTGAATTTTTTTCTTGGGCCTACCTTGCGTGAAATTTTGCGCTGATTCCATTTTTCTGGTCGATTTTGTCATTTGGAATTTTTAAATGGTTTAAAATGATATTTTTTACCCTAAAATGAGATTTCAGTTTGGGTCTTCACTTCATAGATATTCTTCCTTTCGACTTTCACTCAACGGATATTCTTTTTATTTTCGTCACAATGGTGGTAACACACAGCGACCACAATCATTTCATCCCAAAACTAGTGAACGTTCGTGGAGAAATTATCACAAATCAAGGCATATAATTAAGAAATGTTTCAAAGTTACTAGACCTCGCAATGCTACAACTATAGCTACCACAGAGATAGTGTTATCTCATCCTTCTCCAATTGCACCAGTTACTACTCCTTCTAAGGTGTCCCCATGTACATTTTCTGTTGCTGATCTGGAGGCAATTCTCAACTAGGTTCTATCTAAGCAATCAAGTTCAAGCTCATCTAAATCTATTTTCTCAACCACACCAGGTACACCTAATTTATAGTTTTTGGACTCTGCTTGCTGCAATCATATAACACCTGACCATACTTTGTTCACTGCTCAGACTCCTACATCTCATGCCCCTATTATTCACATAGCTAATGGCACCACTATGGCCATTAGTCACATAGGCACTGTCTTTTAGTCAAATTTGTCTGTTCCTAATGTTTATCTTGTTCCCAATATTTTTCTTAATCTTTTGTTTGTTGGTTAATTGACTAAGCTAGATTTGAATATAACATTTTCCTCTACTGGCTGTGTTGTACAAGATCTTCAGACAGGTCAAATCATTGGGACAGGCCGTAAGACAGGGCGCCTATTTGAGCTTTCTTCTTTACATCTACTTATTTCATTTGTCATAGCTGCATCTATACAAAGTAGTATACCTACTCTTGAGTTGTGGTATTCTCGGTTGGGTCATGGATCGGTATCTCGAGTCAAAAGTCTCGTATCTAAGAGTTTGTTAGGATTAGTTAAAATCGATTCTTTTGATTGCATTTCTTGTCAATTAAGCAAATAACCTGCTTTACCATTTAATAACAGTGAGTCATTTGTTTCTTCTCCTTTTGATCCTGTTCATTTTGATGTTTGGGGACCTTTTCCTATAGCCACCATGGGTGGGGTACGATATTTTGTTATATTTTTGGATGGTTTTTCACGATTCACTTGGATATTTTTAATGAAAAATCGTTCTGAATTACTCAACATCTTTCGTGATTTCACCAAAATGGTTTCAACTCAATTTTTCACAAATATCAAAACTTTTTATTTTGATAATGCTACAGAATATAGGCAAAATGAATTTCAAAATATTCTCAAACACCATGGCACTATTTTTCACTCTTCTTGCCCTGGTACATCTCAACAAAATGGTTAAGCTAAACGAAAACTTCGATATGTTTTAGATTTGGCTTAATCACTTGTCATTTTTTCTTCTGTGCCATCATCTTTTTGGGGTGTAGCATCCGTTACTGCTGTCTATACCATGAATCGTGTACCCACACCACTTTTACAAAATCAAATACCCTATGAGCGTCTTTACAAGCAGGTTCCTGACTATAGTAATCTTAGAGTTTTTGGGTGTGCTTGTTTTGTTCTTTTTTATTCTCATGAGTGAACAAAATTACAATCTCGTGCTCAGCTCTGTTGTTTTCTTGGGTATAGAGTTGAACAAAAGGGATATAAGTGTTATAATCTACTTATGAGACGCCTTAGAATCTTTTGTCATGTTATTTTTAGGAACATAAAATGTTTCATACCTTATCCAAATTCACTGGTATTCCTGATCACCAAATTTCTATTCTTTCTTTAGATACATTTGCAGATTCTTTTTCAGATTTTCCTTCTGCTAGCTCATCAAATACAGTTGACCCTTCTGGCTCATCACATGTGGTTGACCCTCCTACAGTTGAGTTCCAATCATCTGTCCTGCCTGAGGCTCCTGATGTTGCCACTGTTTTGGATCTTCGTCGATCCACTGCGGTAAGAACCTCCCCTACACATCTTCATGACTATCATTGTTATCATGTTCTTGCAACCCTTCATGAACCTCACACTTTTTGCGAGGCCTTCTATAATCCTTTATGGCAGCGAGCAATTAAAGAAGAGTTAGATGCACTTGCTCAGACTCATACATGAGATCTAGTTGAATTGCTTCCATGGAAGTTTACCATTGGAAGTAAATGAGTTTACAAAATCAAGACTCGTTCAGATGGGTCTGTTGAGCGCTATAAAGCCCGACTTGTGGCAAGGGGTACACACAGGAATATGACATCAATTATGAGGAGACTTTTGCTCCTGTTGCTCGTCTTCCTTCTGTTCATACTCTTATTACTGTAGCTACTTTTCGTCATTGGAAACTTTTTTAAATGAATGTCAAAAATACTTTCCTCAATGGTGATTTGCTCAAGGGAGTTTATATGAAGCCTCTTCCAGGTTTTGCTCATTCGCCTCATTAGGTTTGTCGGCTTAGGTGTGCTCTCTATGGTTTTAAACAGGCACCTCGAGCTTACTATTGGACCTCTCAATTATTTTTTTGGCCTAGAAATTACTAGAGCTACTGATGGCTACTATCTTACTCAAGCAAAGTATTATTCTGATCTTCTTTTTAAAGCTGGCATCACAAATAACAAGATTGCTGATACTTCACTTGAGCCTAATGTGAGACTCACTCCACATGATGGTGAACTTCGTCATGATGGTACTTTGTATCATCAGTTGGCTGGTAGTCTGGTATATCTTACTGTCACTCGTCCAAATATTTCTCATGATGTTCATATCATCAGTCAGTTTATGGCTTTGCCGAGATCAGTTCACTTTGGTGTTGTTCTTCGTATTCTTCGCTATGTCAAGGGTACTGTATTTCGTGGACTCTTTTTCTCTCATTGGTCTTCACTGATGGTTCATGCTTATTCTGGTGCAGATTGGGCTGGGGACCCAACAGATCATCGTTCCATTACATGATATTTTTTCTTTCTTGGTGACTCACTGATCTCTTGGCGTAGTAAGAAGCAGTCTGTTATTACTCGATCTAGCACTGAGGCCGAGTATAGAGCACTTGCAAATGCTACTTCTGTGCTTTTATTGTTACAATGACTTTTTTAGGATATAAGTGTTTCTTTATCCACTGCTACTTTTATCTATTGTGATAACAAAAGTACTATTCAGATTGCACGTAATGATGTTTTTCATGAGTGAACCAAACGCATTGAGATAGATTGTCATTTTGTTCATTATCATCTACTTCAAAATAGCTTACAGTTACGATCAGTCACATCACATAATTAGAAAACAAATATCTTCACCAAATCTTTTCTACCCGGGCGCTTTCGAGAGCTTGTTTTTAAATTTCATATGGCGTCGTATAACCCACCTTGAGTTTGAAGGAGAGTGTTAAAATATATTAGTATATTTTATATTTAACCTTTTCCATATCCAATTAGAATTCCTATGATTGGGGACTTACCATGTATAGGATAATTTGCTCCCTACTCACCTACCTGTTTTCCTTCTATATATATGCTCTCATAGGGGTGCACAAATAATCCGTGAATCCGATCCAATCCGATTCGATCCGGACGAATCCGATCCAATCCGATAGCTAATGGATTGGTGGCGGATTAAAAAATTAAAATCCGTTAGCCACGGATCGGATTGGAGGTTCTGAAATCCGATCCGATCCGTGGCTGATCCGTATATATATATATATATATTAATAATTATTATATTTTATATATACAAATGTATAATAATAAAATATTAAAATGTTACTAAACAGTAAACACTTAAACAGTCTAAACCTAAAAGTCCCAAAGTATTTGCGCCGTTTCCAGCCTTTCACTCTTCCAGTCTCCAGACTCTCCACCATCTCTCTTCGACGTCCATCACACAACCATCTCTCTTCGACGACAACTGAAGCAGCCTTCTTCTCCGGCGTCTTCACTCACCACCATCTCCTTCCTCGACGACTTTGTCGACACCACCGATCTGTGAGCTCAACCACCAAAACGACGGCGTTATCTTCGACAACATCTTCATCATTTTCGGTGAGATTACAACACAGATCTATTATTGATGTTCATTTATTTCATTATCACGTAGCTTTCAAGCCCTTGTGTTGTTTAGTTCCAACTTCTTTGTCAATTTTTTGTTCGATTTTTTTTTTTCATTTCATTTTTTTGAGTCTTTGTGTTTCTGTCCATATTGATTGTGTTAAAATTGGACCAAATCAGATCTTCTAAGTAATGCTATGAACTAGGGTATCGAATTAGGAAGTTGATAATATATCCTCTTTTCTAATTGCATCTCAATCTTGTTAATTGAGGAAAAAATTGGGGAATTTTGTATTGGGTGTTAAATGGTGTTGTAATGACTATAAATATTAAATATTGATTATAAGAATGGAGAGAATGGGGAGAAAGTAATATGTTTGGAAGGTTATATTATAACAGTGAGCTAGCTATGGATGAGTAAATTCTGTATATTTCTAATTGTATGCCAGTCCTAATTTACAATTATATTAATTTGTTTTCCGATGCTTTTGTGTAGAATTTACGATTATATATCATGTATATTCATGTGACCGTCACTACTTATTGTAAGCTCTATAACTAGTAGGTTGTTCGATGGCATGCCAATATTCAACAATAAAAAATGATGACAAGGGTGAAGAAGAGATGAACAAAGGGTGTTAAATGGAGTTGTAATTTGCTGTTTGGCATGCAAATTAGCTATATATTGTTTTTTAATTCAAATGTACGAAACAGGTTATTTATTTATTATTATGTTTGGAAAAGTAAAGATTCGAATTAAAGATGGCAATTATAATAAGCACATTGCTTGTTTAGGACGAAGAGATTGATTTATGTGAATTTGATTGGACTATTTTTTTTTCGAACATCATACTAACTAGCTATTAGTGATCAATACTCAATAGTCAATAGTGCTAGCTGCCTGAAGTTTGTAATGTAAATTGTTATATATGAAAATTTTAATAAGCTTGTTTCTGTTCTCCTAGATATGTAACAAAGAACAAATTGAGTATTTAGTATTTACTATTTAAGATTATAGTATTTATGTGTGTGTGTGTGTGTATATATATATATATATATTATTTAAAAAGTGTTTTGCCTCATGCATACAAACATCACATGAACTAGCTAATTGGTGAACAATTTTCTCTTTGTATCTATTTTTGTTCCCATTCTTTGCTTTTATGTAGTCTTTGGAAATTCATTCCAATCCCATTGCTATATAATAATAAATAAATAACCTTTTTGGCACATTTGAATTAAAAAAAACATATATATACTTTTTTATGTATTGGTTTAAGCTGTTTGGCACATTTGATTAAGAGAGTTGATCTCTTAATCTCTTATATTGTTATTGATTTTTCTCCTAACATCTACCACATTTGAATTGTGGTCAAATTAGTGGCAAAGCTCTTGTTTTTGTACTTTTTTTTTTATAAGTCTCATGTCTTTCTTGCATGTTTATTAATTAAAGTTCAATAACTATTAAGCTTACTTCAATTTTTTTTTTCTTTGTCTTGACAGATGACAACTATAGGAGATGCATATATGGAAGTCTCGGAAATTCCCACCAATGAGAATGATTCACACACTCAAGTGCAGGTATGTACCAAGAAAAAGCGTTTCATATCAGATGTTTGGGATCATTTTACAAATGTTCTAGATGGGAATGATACAAAGTCTAAATGTAATGTGAAATGCAATTATTGTGGTACATCATATGCATGGGTGAGTGCAAATGGGACAACTACATTGAAGAACCACTTAAATAGATGTCTCAAATTTCCAAATAATGACAAAAAACAAAAACTTATATCATTTCAATCAGTGAATGAAGGAGATTGTAATGTGACTTCTTGAAAATTTGATCAAGAGTTATGTAGAGATGCGCTTACTAAAATGATTATCATTGATGAGTTACCTTTCAAGTTTATTGAGCGTGAAGGTTTTCGATATTTTCTTAGTGTGTTACAACCGAAATTTAAATTGTTGTCACGTACGACTGTGGTTAGGGATTGTTTGGCATTATATGGAGTTGAAAAGCTGAAGTTGAAAAACTTGTTGAGTCAACTAAATCAAAGAATTTGCATCACCACTGATTCATGGACATCAATACAAAACCTTTCTTATATGTGTCTCACGGCTCATTTCATTGATAAGAATTGGACATTGCATAAAAGAATTTTGAACTTCTGTCCAATTTCTAGTCACAAAGGTGAGGAAATTGGTCGTGCAGTTGAGACTTGTTTGATTGGTTGGGGTATAGGAAAATTATGCACACTCACAGTTGATAATGCTAGTTCAAACGATCTAGCGGTTGTATACTTGAAAAAGAAGGTTTCTAGAAAAGTGGACACTTTTGTTTTAGGTGGTGAATTCTTTCATATGAGGTGTTGTGCACATATATTGAACTTGATTGTGAAAGATGGTTTGAGTGAGTTGCATGGTTCAATAACTCGAATTCGTGCAGCTGTGAGGTATGCTAGGAGCTCTCCACAACGAGGAGAGCGTTTTAAGGCATGTGTGCAGAGGGAGGACATAACATGTAAGTCGCATTTGTGCTTAGATGTTTCAACTAGGTGGAACTCCGCATACCTTATGTTAGAAGTGGCAATAAAGTTTCAAAAGGCTTTTGAAAAGTTGGAAGATGATGATTTAGATTATGTAATGGAACTTAAAAATCAACCTCCTACTAGAAGTGATTGGGAATATACTCAGGTTTTTACCAAGTTTTTGGGCAAGTTTTATGAGACCACTAAAATACTTTTCGGATCTTTATATGTTACTTCCAATACATATTTTCATGAAGTGTTAGGAATTGAAAAGTTGTTAAAGGCGTGGTCAAATAGTTCTGATCTTTGCTTAAGTTCCATGGCAGTAAAAATGAAAAATAAATTTGACAAGTATTGGGGAAGCATTGATAAAGTGAACATAGTGGTCGTGCTTGCGGTTGTTTTGGATGCTCGCTACAAGTTGGAGTATGTGAAATTTTGTTATTCCCAACTTTATCCTTCTGAAATGGTCAATGACCTTACTAAAAAAGTAAAGGATGCATTGGACCGCCTTTTTAGTGAATATACAAATTTTCATGCATTGTCTTCAAGTTCATGTGGAACAAGTCAAAATGCAAATGAGATGGGAGTTGATCAACCAAATATGGAGGCAAGTGAGCAAGTAGTATCTTTTAAGTCTATGTTCAAAAAGAAAAAAATGATGAAACAAAGTGAAAGTAGCTGGTCAGAAGTGGAAAAATATTTAAATGAAACTTGTGAAGATGATGATTCAAACTTTGACATATTGAATTGGTGGAAAGTGAATGGCAATAGGTATAAAGTACTCTCTGAAGTTACAAGAGATATTCTAGCCATTCCAGTCTCTACTGTTGCTTCCGAGTCGGCTTTTTGTACGGGAGGTCGTGTACTTGATCAATTCCGTAGTTCTCTAACCCCAAAGCTTGTGGAATGCTTAATTTGTACACAGGATTGGTTGCGGGCTTCACCAAACCCAATTGAAGTTGAAGAAAAGTTGGAGGAACTTGAACAATATGATTCCGGTAACCATTTATTATAATTTCATTCAATTTGTTTGCAAGTAATTGTCTTATTGTTAATTTTAATTAAATTTCTATACTTGTGCATATATAACTACGGTTTGAGGACATTCATGGAAGCTGCTGTTTTGTTTGGATGATTTATGATTAGTTGTGTAATAATTGATATTTTAATGACTTGTGTTTTGTTTACTATTTTTAATTTCTAAGATTTGTTGTGAAAATTCAAACTTGTGGCTAGTGGCTACTGATTGTTTGTGTTGTGGAACTTGTTTGGGACTATTATGACTATTTTATAATTTTCAAGTAGTTTTTTTACTTAAAAAAAATAATATTCATGCTCTGTTGGTCTGTGTTGATCAATATTGAAGTTTATTTTCTTTTGCTTGAGGTTTGTTGCTTGTGTTGGGATTATTTATTAGTTTATGCAGAAGATTAAATCGATTATAATAGATACAACAACCAGTTTATTAGCTTGAATGGAAAAAAAAAAAAATCAGCTTGAACTAGCCCAACCCGCAATCCGATCCGATCCGTCAATCACGGATCGGATCAGATCGGATTGGAAAATAGCAACGGATCGGATCGGATTGGATTTTCGCCAATCCGTAATCCGCGGATCGGATTAGGATTATGCCTAATCCGATCCGATCCGATCCGTGGTCACCTCTATGCTCTCATTGTATATCATTTCTCATACCATTCATTAATATAATTCAGAGATGTTTTTTTCTTTTCATTTTATTTCTAATAGTCTTTTACAAAACTAGGGTTCAAAGTTTAGAAATTGATGGTTCGTTCTCTTTCTCTATCAACGAAATGAAAAGACAAGGGTTGAGTGTAGATTTAGTTTTATGTTGAGTCGATCATGTGTGCGAGTGCAAAATTGCCTGTCTTCTACAAAGCTAGGGTTCAAAGTTCAGAAATTGATGGTTCGTTTTCTTTCTTTATCAACGAAATGAAAAGACAAGGGTTGAGTGTAGATTCAGTTTTATATTGAGGCAATCGTGTGTGAGAGAGCAAAGTTGCATGTCTTTTACAAACTTATAGTGAAGAAACAGAAGAAATATCTTTTTTTTTTCTTTTCTTTTTTTGTTTTCTTCTCCTTTCACAAAAATGAAAAATATTTTTTTATTATAGAAATAAAAAACATTTTACTAAACATATATTTTGTTTTTGTTTTTACCTTTTTAGGGGATACAAACAAAAAAATAAGAGCTGCTTCGGTCAGTGAACAGGCTCCGAAAGGAAACCTCAAGAGAGATCTGGATAATTTATCCTTACTAATATATATACAATTTTTTTTTCCAATACTAATAGACATACAACGTGGTGTTAGATTATATATTTCTTATTATAGATTATATATTTTTTCCTAATAGGTTTTCTACACATTCTCTTAAACCATCTAGGACTAGGATTTCTTGTCTCCTAAGTTTACTTAGCCTCAAAGATTATGTGCCTATAAATAGGCCTTTATGTATTGTTTATAATCAATCAATTGAATTCAAAATACATTCTTATTCTTTATTTCTAACATGGTATCATAGCCTTTCAATTCCTAGTTTCTTCGTTTTCGATTGCCCTCACCGTCGAGGATGACACCATCTGCTTCATCCCCGGTGGTTAGTCGTAGAAAATAGCTTTTGCCTTATATAGTCCGCTTCATTCCCAGCGGTTAATCATAGAAAATAGCTTCTGGTTAATTGTCAAAAGAGCTTCCGCATTATATATATATATATATATATATATATATATATATCTATACTACTATTAAAAGTACGAAGTGATTTTTTAGTTTCAGTACACTATTTTTTTATTTTTAAATTAAAAAATAAAATTACCCAAGCAAAACTCTTTCCTTTTTTATTTAAATTATTTCTCAAGCAAAACCCCTTCCTTTTTTATTAACCCTTTCTTTTTCTTTCTAATTTCTAAATTTATTTTTTAATTTAAATTATTTCCCAAACAAAACCCTTTCCTTTATATATATAAATAAACAATTAACTTGGTCGTGTATTATTACAGTATAAGAGATTCAATAATTTGAAGCGAGTGATTTCTTTACAAAGTTTCAAAATATTTTGCAGATAATTTTCTTAAACTACCATACATGCATGTTTATCTTAGTTCTGGATTTTTTAGTTTCAGTACATTATTTTTTTATTTTTAAATTAAAAAAGAGAATTACCCAAGCAAAACTCTTTCTTTTCTATTTAAATTATTTCCCAAGCAAAATCCTTTTCTTTATATATATAAATAAATAATTAACTTGGTCATGTATTATTGTAGTACAAGATATTCAATAATTTGAAGCAGGTAATTTCAAACGGTTTAATCTTCACAAAGTTTCAAAATGTTTGCAGGTAATTTTCTTAAACTACCATACATGCATGCTCATCTTAGTCCACGGCTTTTAAGTTTCAGTACACTATTTTGTTATTTTTATATTAAAAAAATAGAATTATCAAAGCAAAACTCTTTTATTTTTTATTTAAATTATTTCTCAAGCAAAACCCTTTCCTTTTTCTATTAACTCTTTCTTTTTATTTCTAATTTCTAAATTTACTTTTCTATTTAAATTATTTCTCAAACAAAACCCTTTCCTTTATATATATAAATAAACAATTAACTTGGTCGTACATTATTGTCATACAAGATATTCAATAATTTGAAGCGAGTGATTTCTTCACAAAGTTTTAAAACGTTTTGTAGGTAATTTTTTTAAACTAGCATACATGCATGTTCATCTTAATTCAGGATTTTTTAGTTTTAGTACACTATTTTTTTATTTTTAAATTAAAAAATAGAATTACCCAAGCAAAACTCTTTCCTTTTTATTTAAATTATTTCTCAAGCAAAACCCTTTCCTTTTTTATTAACCATTTCTTTTTATTTCTAATTTCTAAATTTGCTTTTCTATTTAAATTATTTTCCAAGCAAAATCCTTTCCTTTATATATATAAATAAACAATTAACTTGGTCATGTATTATTGCAGTACAAGAGATTCAATAATTTAAAACGGGTGATTTCAGAAGGTTTAATTTTCACAAAGTTTCAAAATGTTCTGTAGGTAATTTTCTTAAACTATCATTCATGCATGTTCATCTTAGTCCAGTATGTTTTACATGAATTCTTTTTATTTGGTTTGTTTGTGTACTATAAGAGAAAGAATAAATAGAGAATTAGACAAACATATACATATTAATATATAAAGATAGGTAAAATCCTTGTACAAATTAAAATATTTATTATATTAATAGTTTTAAAGTTCGTCTTACATAAATAATATATACTTGAGACCATTAAATAATACAAAAGTATAAAGGGGTTTTTTAATTTCAGTACACTATTTTTTTATTTTTAAATTAAAAAAAGAATTATCCAATAAAATTCCTTTTCTTTTTTATTTTGAAATCAAGATAATAGAATTACCCAAACAAAACCCTTTCTTTTTATTTCTAATTTCTAAATTTAAAAAAGTAAAATCATTTTCTTTTTTTATTTTTAAATTATATATTTGATTTCTTATAGTTTGTACTTGATTCGTTTCATGTGAATAATAATTAACTTATATTACAAAGGTTATATAATGGAAATAGTTTTGAGTGTTTTAATTAATGTGTTTGGATGTGTTATAATAGTTTTGACTGTTTTGAGTGTCATAATAAAATTTTAATTTATTTTTAATCAACGTGCATCGCACGTATATATATATATATATATATATATATATATTTTATGCAGATAATAAAAAAAATATGACAATTCAGTTCAAATTCAATATATATATATATATATTTTATGCAGATAATAAAAAAAAATATGACAACCCAGTTCAAATTCAATTCATCGGCTCCCACTAGCATCTGTGTGTCAAACTTGCTGATTTCAATGAGCTTCTTTTCTGATTTTCAAATCAGTTTTCACTCCAACGAGCAGTTTTCGGTCTTACCATCGCTCCAACGAGTTCGCTCTTTTGCAGCTTATTTGTATGTGTTTCGCAACCACTGTTAGTAACATCACTAGATTGCTTTGAGGAGCCATAACATTTGTGTGTCAAGGTCGCTGATTTCAACGAGCTCATTTTTTGATTTCCAAATATGTTCTCGGTCTTTTCGGCTCTTTTTTTTGATTTCCAAATATGTTTTCGGTCTTTTCGGTTCTTTTGCAGCTTCTTTGTATGTGTTCGCAGCTACATTTGGTTACATCACAGATTGCTTTCGCAAGCCACGTTCAAAATTTTGTCTTCAAAGTCAAGTTGACTTCATATAACTCACCTTAAGTCTGCGGGATTGTTAGATTATATATTTTATTATATATTTTTTTGTAATAAATTTTTTACCTTTCTCCTAAATTATTTAGGACTAGAATTTCTTGTCTCTTAACTTTACTTGACCTTCAAGATTATGTGATTGATTATTTATCATTCAAAATCAATTCAATCAAATACCATTATCTTTTCTTATTTCTAACACATGCAATATATATATACACACACAAACACATATATGTCAAATATTTGCACACACCACGTGTGAAGCCAAGCCCCGGAGTTCGGAATTTCGGATGGATCGATTCTAGGGTTTATATCGTTGGGAGATAAACTTGACCTAGCGATTTCTCTCTCTCTCTCTCGTTTTCTCTAGCCGATTCACAGCTCATCAACTCAAGTTTCTCTCCAGCTTTTCCTCATCCAGTCAGGTAACGATCCACCGCCTATACCATCACCACAACCACCATCATCATATATTTTTTACATGTATATATTGAATATATACAGATGATAAATCTGTAATTAGGGTTTTCATTGGGCGCATATTTGTGTTGCTTCGATTGTATAAAATAATTGTATTTTGTCTTGTGATTGTCTCCCTCCCTCCTCTCTCTCTTTCAATTGCGGATTATGTTGGTTGAATTATATTACATTAATACTTGTTTATGACGTGATGTGATTGGTATTTTAGGTAATAATGTTTTCTCCAATATAGGATTTAAGAATGAGAATTATGGGTGAAATCGATTCGATTTATTACTGCTTGTATCAAGCTAAATTGCATGTCGCTGGGATTTGTTTGAATTCTAGAAAAATCTATTTATGTGGTATTAAAATTACTTATTTGATATATATTCTTGTGGCCCTTAATTTGATAAACTAGCTATCCTTCTAATTCTAGTTACCTGGTTGAATTTCATTTGTTTTGGGTCTTAAAAAGTTGTTGTTCCATGTGCTTTGATTTTGTAATTTGTATTGGCTGTGATGAAAAGATTGGCTCTAATGGTGTTAACCGTTGAGACCAATTTATGTTTGTCATTGTTTGGATTTTTTAGGGTTTAGAAGGAATGCTAATCCTAATTACTAGGTTTAGTAGGGTATTATTGATAATTTAAAGGTTCAAATTATAATAACTTTTTTTTGGTTACGATAAAGGGCGGAGGATGTGAAGGAAAGCTTTGTTTACGTGCTAATACACATCTTTATTTTTTAGGGTGATTTCTGTATTGGATGTTATCGTCAATGTAAAGATATTTTTATATTTTCATTGGGGACTATGGCATGAATGGCAAGCATGCTTATAAAACTTGAAGTGCCCAGAATCAAAGAGAGTTAACTTTATTTTATGGAAGGTGTGACATGCTCTCTACATGCATTTATGCTCCTAATATATTTTGTCTCATGCTTCAAGTACGTACAACACAAGGATGATAGCTGTGGGGTTTACTCTAGAATGTAGATAAATTCTAAATGCATCCTTATTCTTTGAGTTTGAGGGAGAGGAAAAGGAAAGTAAACTAAATAAAATTAAATATGTTGTTTGGGAAAACTACAAGATTCCTTATTCCCTTAGCTATGCAAATAGACCTGGTGAAACATTTGTTGAAAAATTAAGAAGAATGGACACTTGGAAGAAGGAGGGTTGCCCATGTCGGACATTTTTTGACACTCCTTGGACACTTCAGGCCACGTGAGCAAGACATCTTGTACTTGTCCTCGTTTACAAGAAGAATTGAATCTTGGCACATGGCCTACACTTTTTGGTCACTTGTTGAGACATGAATGACAAACCTGGGACGCTGGAGATGAAATTTATTTTAGCATGGAGAAAGTATAATGCTAAAGAGAAATCAAATTAAGGTTCAGAGGAAGCTTATTACAAGGTTCGATCATATATATACACGTATTTTAAGTTTTATCAAAAGGGTGCATATTGGAGGAGGAAACTGATCATCATATGCATGCAAATATATAGTGTTTTCCTGGTTGAGTTTCTGTCTGTGCAACATGGGTGATTAGGGATCATTGTGAAACATAACTTTTGAATTTAATGTCATAGTCATACTATATCATGTATATATACTTTGGTAATGAAGGGTATCTTCACTCCCTTTGAGAGTGGGAATGTTCCTTTCGGACAAATGCAACCATTCCAAAGCCACTTGTATCGGGTAAGCTCAGTAGGAAGTTGAGCTCCAAACCTTTTGGTTGTCATCAAGAGACTAGCCAACCCATTTTACTCAGCAGGGTTAAAGCAATCTTATACTTAGCAGCATGAAGGCTTATAGTGTTGTGTTACCTGCATTTTACTTTATTATTTTCTCCTTGTCCATAGCTATTGTTGCTCATCTGTGCCATGTATGCTTTTTAGTTTGCCTTTCGACTGCTCTTTTTCTTCATGAATATAAAACTCTCTCCCCCTCCTTTGTGTGTGTGTGTGTACATGCTCATCCAGATGTGCATCAGTTGGTGTATAAAATTTAAAGTTCAAATTACAATTACCTAGTTTTTGTTGTTGGACATGCATCTAAAGTATTTCAAGTTTATTATATAATTGTACATAAAACTATGTTATTATTATGTTCATAAATTGTTATATATTGCTCATCCAGATGTATGTTTAGTCTGTAAGACTATTTTGCAGAGGTATAAATTATTTAGCAATTTTATCATGCATTCCAATAATACTAAAAACCGTTTTGCATGGAGATCATGAAGCAAATAAATGGGTGACTGATGACAACAGTACACTTATCTGCAGAGGTGTGTGTGAAGTTTCTTAATTACAAGGCAGGTGTATAGCTGAAGTGGAATGGTCTTAAAATTAGGGGTTAACTTTTGGTGACTGATGACAACAGTATTCTTGTTGGTAGATATGTGCTGAAGTTTCCTAAGAATGAGGCAGGTGTATGGCTAAGTGGAATGGTCTTAAAATTAGTGTTGAAATTTTCCCTCAAGTTTTGCCTCAGTTGCATACGATTGAGGGCACAAACAAATATTGATGTAAATCTGTAAATTTTTCTCTCCCAGCTATATAGTCTATGTTTTGTTGTATGATTGTTCAATTTGTTGAAGTTTTACAGCTGAAGCTGCAGTCTTTCATGTCAGTTTTTTACTTTTGCTCAATAGTTGTAACTTTGAAGAAAAGGATTCTCACATGAGTTTTATCTCTTTTGAATGCAGAGGTTTATGTTTCTGTTTCATTGATGACCTGGGGTAGCATTAAATATCTGGCTTGAACCATAGTTACAATTATGGTTGTATATGTTTATGATACTAGCCTAGCAAGTCCAACAATCTAATAATCCTGGGTCACAGAGTTTACTAGTATTAAACAAAAAAATTCTGCAGATGGAACCCGGGCAGAGGGATCTGGCTTTAGGTCCACAGAAGTTATTATTACCGAGTAAGCGAAGGGATCCGATGTCTAATAATTATGTGTCCCAACTGATATCAATACAAAACAAGCAAATGACACAAATGGAACCTCTCTTCACTGCACCTGTGTTTCAACAACCATCTGCCCCACATGAAAAAACTGTGCAGATGCATTCCATGTCTAGAACACCACAGATGCCAAATTTACCCGCACCAAGTAAGAGAATTGTAAGGAATGAGTCCATTTACCGTAAATCTGGGTCTCAGCAATCACAAACTCCCAAAAATCGAACTGCACAAATGGAACCATCTCCCAATGTTCAGACCGAGTCGTTTGAATCTGTTAGGTCCAAGATGAGGGAATCATTAGCTGCTGCATTGGCCTTGGTTTCTCAGTCCCAAGATAAAGCTCCAAATGACGAAAAGAGTGAAGTTGCAATTACTCCACAGCTGACACTGGAGGATTCTCAGCCCGCTGAATCTGCTTCCACTCCTGCTGATACTGCTGACCATGTAGCTGATAATTCTACATGTACTTTGTCTTCTAAAGAATCTTGTTCTGCTGATAAATTCAACGATGAAGAAAGCACATCTCAGAAGACTCTAATTAAGGAAAGCATGGGTGATTCTGCAAAAACCTGGAAATGTGATGGACAAGATCTCCAATCTGATAATGTCTTACCTGATGAGGATGTTTCATTCAGTAAGAATTTCTTTGTCAAAGATGAATTTTTGCAGGGCAATGGGCTTTCTTGGGCAGTGGATCTTGATATGGAGGTTGCAGAAACAAACGAAGTTCAACTTGCCAAAAAACCTAAATTGGTACATGAGGATGCGGGTGGAAATGGGGAAGAGCAAGTAATTCAAACTCCTAAAAAATTGGCTTTGCTGATTGAAGCAGAACTCTTCAAATTATTTGGAGGTGTGAATAAGAAGTATAAAGAGAAGGGTAGATCTCTGTTGTTCAACGTAAAAGATCATAATAATCCTGAACTGAGACAAAGAGTTCTGTCTGGTGAAATCTCTCCCAAAAAATTGTGTTCAATGACAGCAGAGGAACTTGCTTCTAAGGAGCTTTCTCAGTGGCGAATGGCAAAAGCAGAAGAGCTTGCTCAAATGGTAGTCTTGCCTGATTCCGATGTTGATATAAGACGTTTAGTGAAGAAAACACACAAGGGTGAGTTTCAAGTAGAAGTTGAACAAGATGATGGTGTTTCTGTAGAGGTTTCTGTAGGAACAAGTTCGCTTACTCCCATCCGATCAAAAAACAAGGACACCAAATCCCAACCCCCTTCTAAATCTGATGGAACTGAAGACACAGAAAATGTTGCAGGTTACAAAAGCAGTTCCGGAAATCAGTATCTTTCATGTAGCCTAACTATTCCAAGTGATGGGACCGATTTGATGCAGGGACTGATGATGGATGAATTGAAGGTTTCAGAATCTTTTCCTCCTATTGTCTCCCTAGATGAGTTTATGGAATCCCTTGATTCAGAACCTCCATTTGAGAATATACCAGTGGGTGGCGGAAAGAAACCTCAGTCAAACATTGAAAGCATGGATGCTGGCTATGAATTAGTTGCTGCTTCCAAAGATCCTTTTAATACTACTCCTGATAAGACTGATGAAAAAGCTGAGACAGATAAAATGGATGTGAAGTGTACAGAGTTGGATGTGAGATTGAATTCCAGTGAGAGTCCTACAGAACCAAAAACCTATCCTCCTGGTGTTGGACACATCTGGGAAGGTGTACTTAAGTTGAATATCTCTGCTATGGTCACTGTCTTTGGCTACTTTAGAAGGTTTGTCTCTTCTCAGCAGATGTTATCATCATTGCTTATTGTTCCCTGCTGCAGTTTGTTATTAATCACATGATCTATTTTATCTTCTATCTGCTGTTATGTCTTATGAATCCTCACTTCTATATCACGTGCTTTTTAGCTGCAAGGAAGTCTTGATCTATAACTATTCTTTCAGTTCACGTGAAATGTCTTTGTGCTTGACATTTTGGATGACCCAATCCCGATTGCTATATCTTAATTTATTCCTAAAGATCATTGCATATTCACGCGGTTCTTGAAATTATCTTCTTCTAAGTAGTGATTCATTTCCATACCTGATGTAACCATTGTATGTTTGACTGCTGGTGATTTTGAATTTACTGAAACCATGTATTTATATATGCATGCTAAACATGTTTCTGTTGTTTCTTCTTTGCTTGGTTATCTGAACCCAGTTGAATTCTGTTCTTTTTTTATTTTTTTTATGCATTTATATTTGCATGCTAAACATTTTTCTGTTGTTTCTTCTCTGCTTGTTTGTTCTCTGAACCCAATTGAATTCAATTGTAGATAGAATGCGAGCGCGCACACACTTTTCAGCCTACATAACTATATACATTATGTATGATGAGTGGACTTTATTTGTTTTTTGTTCTGATAATAAAATAAGCATTTAAAACTTCAGTGCATTTTTATGCTGAATTAAATTGCAAAAGCTTGAAATTGAAACATCATTTCAAACCAATATGTATAACCTTGATGAAAGCTTGCCATGTCCTCTTGCTTTCATTAAGCATGAACATTTATCATTTGGAGAACTACTCTCAAGTTGAATGGGCATGTATTACGATGTTTTGCCTTTTAGTTTACTGTGCTAAATTCACTCTCTTAAACAACCATTTAGAGGTCATTATTGTTGGACCTCCCCAACATTTTTCTAGATCACTTGATGCAAATACACTTCAGAAATTATCTTTGCCTTACAAGGAGGAATTAACATGAAGTGTTTACATCTGATGGAAATTACATTCAATTTCAAATATGGTAGTGATTCCTGGGTAGGACAGAATATATTCCAAATCTTAAGCTGGCATAATTACAATGATTTATCTGCAAACAAGATGCTGTCTAACACGGTTTTCAAAAAAAAAAAAAAGTTATTTGGGGAAATCTTCACACTTTTCCTTGGTGCTGGTGGTTGCTTTTTGCTGATATGTTTTTCTTCTTACAGCGGTGAAAAAACATCAACAAAAGACTGGCCTAACACTCTTGAGATCAAGGGTAGAGTTAGACTTGACGCGTTCAAAAAATTTCTTCAAGAGCTTCCTATGTCTCGAAGCCGTGCAGTCATGGTATCTCAAGTCCCCTTCTTTCTCGTTGTAATTAATTTTTATCTCCTGTTTTATTGTTCAACTGGTACTTCTCTATTATTAATACAGTGTGGTGTTCTATTATCCACAGCAAATATCATTTGTCTTAGACTAGTGAGATTGTATGTGGGATGGATGATTTGTGTTTTATAAGTTAAATCAAATATTGTTCACTCCAACCCATACCCTTTTGTGTCTTAGTGTTAAAATTGTGTTGTCGAGTGATTGGAGGGATTGAATGGATTGGGGCATGGACATAATTTCCACACACCATCTGTTTTCAAACTCAGAAATTGTATTCTCACTTTGTCGCGATCAGTGCTTTTACAGTAAAACCAATGATCCAATAGTTACTTAGAAATCAGGTTGTTATGAGTGAACATTATTTCTGGAATAGAGAAGATAGCAATCCAATCTGTGTAGCACACGAAATTTGATATCCTACTGTAATGGCTATAACTCGAATGCATGTCCATGCCAGACAAGCCAAGTGGATGCAAACTCTTTCAACTCTATCCGACTCCAATGTGCTGTCTTTATTTTCAATGCTCCAAAAGCTCTAGAAACTAAATTGGGTTATATATATTATGGCAGTGTAAATGACATACTTGATGACTCGTAGCATCAGCAACTTTTAAAGGGCAAGTGATTATCGTTTGGTTTTTAACGATGGAAAAAAAAAAAAAAGGAGTAGAAAAATCACCAAATTATTAAATGTTGTGATTGTTGCAGAGAAAAGAACCTCTCTTTCGGAACAAAACAAATGCATATGGTAATCGCACGTTATTTTGAATCAGCTAGATGATCAATGAGCAATAATGAAATATCACTTTTTTCTTTCTTTTTTCCTTTTGAAGGAGATATGAAATAGAAAAAGAAAGAAAGGAGGGAGGGTACGAAAAGAAAAATAGAGGGCATTAACAGGCACCTAAAATCTACAAATCCTTGAATGAAAAGCAATGGAGAGAAAAATATTGAAGGAAAAAAAAAGGGTCTTCACCAAAGGCCAGCAAAATTCAACAATAGTTAAAAAGTTATTCAGGAATTTAAGTTCCCTTATTAGACAGCATCCAAACCTAACTGATTTTCCATGTATTTAGAGTAAAATTTCAAATATATGTGTGTGTGTGTGTGTATATATATATATATAAATTTTTTTTTTGTGCAAGTTTCATTTTGCAATGGAACTAATTGATAAATTCTCATTTTCTGTAGGTTACTCAGTTTGTTTTGAAGGAGGGGTCATCCGAGAATGAGTCTGCAAGCCTTTCCGAGGTGACTGTCATCTTATAGATATCAAAATATTTGTTTATATATATATATATATATATACGGCCACCATTTTCTTAATCAAATTGTCACATTACAGGTGGTGGATTCTTACATTTTGGATGAGAGGTTGGGTTTTGCTGAAGCAGCTCCTGGAGTGGAACTCTATATCTGTCCACCCCACACAAAAATACTTGAAATTCTCAGCAACCACCTGCCCAAGGATCATCATCATCACACTGAAGCACTTAAATCTACGGATCATAATGGCTTAATTGGTGTTGTTGTATGGAGAAGAGCTCACTTAGATTCTGCAATATCACCACCCAACTCATCTTCACGCCACAAACCCACTTCGAAAAAGCAACATTCTACATCTAGGAGACAGCACCACAGAGATTCAGATATGAATTTTGCTTCCAAACCTGCCCAGCCTCAACCTCAACCTCCACCTCCACCTGATGAGGATGACGATATCCCACCCGGGTTTGGCCCAGCAGCTGGGGATGAGGATGACTTGCCAGAGTTTAACTTCTCCGGCAGCTCAAACCCATCTGTGCCAAAAATTCCCATCCAAAACCCTTTGCAGGTGTCAGGAATGAACTCTTCTCATTCACTTTTACAACCCCCATCTCGTCCAGTGGATCATGTGAGAGAGCTTATACACAAATATGGCCAAACAGCTGGAAGCATACCTCAAAACAAAGGAGGTATTGGGGTTGGAGTTCATGTATGGAATGATGACGATGATGATGACATCCCGGAGTGGAGGCCACAAGTGCCGGAACAGCAGCCTCCACCCCAACCACCCAGGCGTAGCTTTCAGCAGCCTATGTTGCATAGTGTGGTGAATCAACAATTAGTATCAACAATGCCTCAGCAGCCGCGGATGCAACAACAACCACCACCGGCTGCCATCCATCCGCGGCCTCTACAACCTTCAGTTAGTGCAATGCGCCCTGCATTGGCGCGGCCACCAGGCGGGCATTTCTTGCAGCCTAGTGGTTTAGGAAGTAGGCCTAGTTTAGGGCAGTATTATGGGGTGCCTGTGCTTCAAGCCGGGCAATCCGGCATGGAATGGAGACGGTGTGCCCCAAGTAGTAGAGGTTTTTGATCTTTCTGTCATGTAAACTCTTTAAGTTTCTCTCTAGCATCTGATATATGTGCAGTTTTTTTTATCATTGGTAATGATATATGGTCTGTTTTTCTTCAGTTTCTGAATCAAATCATAATCTGGGATAGTTAAGTTCATTCCTAAGTGGGTTACTAACCAAGAAAAAGTCATGTCATTAGCAATCAAGTGTCCATCTGGATATTGTGTGTATCGTATATAAAAGGACTTCTTAGTATCCCATACTAATGGGGGTATTGACCTCATTGCGGATTTTAGGTGCTCCACAGTCAGAAAATTAATAAAGCTGACATATTTAATTGCTTGACAATTTATAATTGACTGAAACAACATAATCTGAACCATGTAATAATTTTTTTGAGAGAGAATAGAGTTCGTGCAATTCCACTAATCACAGATCATAACTAAACCAAAAAGTTACGACAAAAAGTAAATAAAGTAATGAAACAATGATATTCTCATTTGAAAATATAAATAAAATACATTCTCATCACCTTCCCCACATCCAAATTAAAAAAAAATAGAAAAAAAAAATGCAAAAGAGGGATTGTAGTGGAATCTATGGACATTTTGTTGATAATAGCAAAAATAAAAAATTTATATATATATTTATTTTATTCTCACAAATAACACAAGTAACTAGTATCTCCTTTCTGGTAGAACTTGAATCATTTGCTTTACTTTAAAATCTTGAAAAATGTTATTAGAATATAGACTTTAGTAAACCAAACCATGATTATACACTTCATTTTTTTTTAATTACCGGAGCTTTTCTAGTGAAAATTAAATAGGGAGATTTTAATTAAGTTATGTTCAACAAGAAATTGACTCCTTGAATTGGTAGTGAAACTTAAAAAAAAAGGTTACTCAACAACAACATTAATGTGGTCCGTGCCATTATCATACCTAGAAAAACAAGTAAAGAAATAACAATAACTTAGAAACAAAATCAACAAATGAATAGAAGAGACAAAAAAATCCTAAAAGGCTGCTAAGAAATAGAGAGAGAAGAAATTAGGGTTTTTTCCCTTGAGAATGCCGCTTATGTGTGTGTATATATTATCTCAATTTTGAATAGGGTCTTTTTCTTTTCTTATACTTTTTTAACCTTTGGAGAAAAAACAGACTCTCTACAAACACCGACTTGTGCATTCAAACACATAAGCGGACTCTCTCTCTCTCTCTCGGCACGCAGTCGCGCACACAAACACGAACACATAAACACACACTATATATATATTGGCGTGCGTGTGTTTATATGCATATAGTTAGAGATTTCATTTTGAAAAGTTGGATTTTACTTTCTTCTTTAAGATATATGACATTATAAATGTATGATTAGAGATTTCATATTCATTTTTGTTGGGCAGAGAGAGAAGAACTTGGATTTTGCATTTTCCATGTTCGACCGTTTGTCATCTGTAAAGGGGAAGAGCAGCCTTCAAATGGGTATGTGTGTTCTTGCTCCTAATAGAAGTAGGAAGTATAGTAGCTACTTGAATTATTCTACAGAACCAAGAACTACAAGTTTTACCACCAATAATCAGATTGTTTGCAATTTTCATACTAATTGTTACTCATCTGGTGAAAATTATCCTATTCTCCAATCAAGTGGGCTTCAACATTGGTTCAAAAACTGGCAAGAACTAAGAAAGAACAAATTGACAGCAAGCACTTTTGGTGGGGCTGTTGGGTTTTGGCCTCGCCGTAGAATACAGCTCTGGTTGGAGAAGCTTGGGGCAATTGAGCCATTTCCCGGAAACTTGGCTACTTGTTGGAACAATATCAAAGAAGAGGAAGCTCTTGAAAGATACAAGCTGATAACGGGAAATGGTGTTTTGTTTCCGGAGTTTCAGGTTTACAGGGAGAAGAATCCGGATGATGATTGGCTTGCAGCTTCACCAGATGGGGTAGTTGACAATCTTGTTTATGGCTTGCCTTCCAGAGGAGTGCTGGAGATAAAGTGCCCATTTTTCAATGGTGACATGAGAAAGGCTTTCCCGTGGAAGCGGATCCCTCTTTATTATATGCCACAAGCTCAAGGTTTGATGGAAATATTGGACAGGGATTGGATGGATTTTTATGTCTGGACTCCCAAGGGGAGCAGTTTATTTAGAATATACCGGGATTTTGAATATTGGGATGTTCTGAAGATAGCACTATCTGACTTCTGGTGGAATCATGTCCAACCCGCAAGAGAATTGTACATTAATTCTGATATCACGAATCCCCTTACTCAATTAAGATCACTCAGGCCAGCGCCCAGGCACGAGTTATGTAGTTTTATTGTTTACGAGAGCAAACGTCTTGTTGATGACTCCAAGTTGCTGATGCGTGAAATTCATGGAAAATTGCTAAATTGATGCACCTTGAGATTTCACCGAGTTCCAATGGAATTGCCTATCTAGTAGTGAGATATTAGGAATAGAATGTCTTGAAGGAATTTAAACATGCATTTCTAGGCATGATATAAAGTAAATAGGAATCATCCCTTAAGTTTTTCAGATATGCTTTGTTGGGTTGTCATGTTGTAAAAGCAAACATGGATAGCTGAACAAGAGACATTTATTGTCATGTTGGTCACTATTCACAAGTCGCAACAGATATCAGTTTCCCTCCAGCAAGAGCAGAAATACACTCCTGATGAGCTACCAGCAGATGAGTTCCTTTTCCATCTAAAGGCATGGATGATTGATAATGGCTTTCCTTTCAATGATTGACGGGTTTACAATCATTATTCTACATTATGAGTTGAGAATTGGCTGAACTCCGGATATTTGAGTTCTTGCTAGATGTCAAAACTGCTTATGAGGAGTTCAAAGAGAAGTGGGAAGTCCTAATTGTAAGCTACTCTTATTTGTTCTATCCTCTTTCTATTTGCTAGCATCAATAATTTACTATGTCTCCAGTTTTTGACATTGAACCAGTTATGCATGTGAACATGGATTAAGATCACCACTCAATAGTTTACAATGACAAGTTTTCCCTGTAAGAGTTAGTTGTATCCAGTTATTCTTTTTTTGTCTTTTAACCTATCAACTTACTTCAAAATACCAGGGATGTGAATTATTTAGATCTCAATGCCAATCTAAATGAAGAAGACAAATTGTTGGAGAGGATAAACTAGCAAGATTCCTGTAAGATTCAACAGAATAAGAACGAATGGAAAATTATCTACAGATGATAACAGACTAAAAGTAAAAGACCTTAAGTATGCCAAACATAATTAGTGCTATCTTGTAATCCTTGGTGTGCTTGTGGTATTTGGTGAGTAAAAGGTTGTTCCATGTAGAAACTATATATTTTAAGATAATATAGCAATGCAATTAATGTAGAAGATGCACCTAAGCAAATCAATATTCATTAAAAAAATTTAATTACAAGACATATTTTATCTATGGTGAGACATAATCTAGTTTACCACTATGTATGGATTTCCTTTTAAGAAACGATCTACGGAGTTAAATTATGTTCAAGAATACAGTTCTATTATGTTGGTTGCTGAGGAAATAAAGGAAAAATAATATCACTTTGCAACAAATTGTGACACCAAATAGTTAAAGGTTACAGGATCCCAAATTCTCTGTTTCCCCAACTCATGGGAGCAACAGAGATGAGGATGGAAAAAAGAAACGAAGATTTTGGAATCTTATAACCATCATCCAAAATTATTAAGTTGTAACTCTTTAGAATTTCCATGTCTCTGTTGAGACGACAAAAGAGATCATTAGAAAGATGGATGAAATTACTACAAGCTGCTTAACAGCTTAAATAAATTTTGTTGAATAGTTGTCATAATATGCAACGAAGTAAAATGTTGCACAACTAATGCTGTGAAATTAGAGTAAATGAGTTTTAGTTTCGTACATAACCTTAATTCATAATGTTGTATATAGAGGGTGATATGAAGGATTCCAACTGCAGGGAGCATCATAAATATGCATGACTAAAGAAACAAAACCAACAGCAAGAAAACAGATGATATATTAAAATTCATTTCTCTTTATACAGAAACTCTTAAAATTGGATAAAATAGTCTAAAATTAATTTTTATATTTGTATAATAGAAAGGATTATTTATTACTCTATAGTCGATAAAGAAAACAGTTAATGAATTGGTTCATGAACAACACGGTTTCAATATTGATTCTCGTCATTGTTTTGGTTTATCTTGATATGACAATCGGATAATAGTTAATAAGCTATGAGACTTAGAAATTATTTCCTAAAATATATGAATAATCTATTTGTGGGATATCACGAATAAAGGCCATTATCAAAATGCTCCATATATGGGATACCATGAATCACAAATAAGGGCTATTGGAACAATGGGATGGGAGAAATATACAGAATATTTGGGAGAAAAATGGATGCTCTATTGTGTTTGTCAGACGAAGTATTGTATAATGTGAAATTGTATAAATTTTAAGTATCTAATATCTATTACTTGTGAGTTAATTCAAGTCTTCCTCCACTATCAAGATGTTTTCAGGTTTTTGCCCCACCATGCTTATGTTTCAAACTGGGGGGATGCTGAGTTTCATGAGTTGCCTAAGCTTCACTCGAGCTAATTTAAATTTTGCCTTTTCAGCTGAAGTTCAACTCACATAAAACATTGGACATAGGGCTGACCTCCGGATAGCCAAAAATTTATCCACAATGGCCTTTTAACCCGTGTGTGCCCCAAAGATAGGAAAATGTTTTAAACAAAAGAAAAAAAAATCACCAGGGATATTCTTATCATTTCACCATATGGATGACCCATAGGAATTGTATTATGGCAAGTTTGATTTCAATTCTTAGGTGGGAAACCTGAGGAACTTCTGATCACTGTTAACAATGAAACTATCACTCATTATGACCCTCTAGGCAAGTTTTTTACACTTCTAGTGGGGTTCTACATCTCAAAACATTAATATTCTATAAGCTATATAGCTTGCCAATGTCATTTGTGATTTGCCTAAGAGTTTGAGCACAATGATCATGCGTTAGTGAGGAGAATCTTCAATCTAGTGTCCTTTTTTCTCCCCCTTGGGGGTGGTTTTCTGGTATAGAAGGAATTCTAATGTTGTTCTGTTTGTGTCGAACCATATATACCATATTTTGAGCTGTTATGTCTCTTACCATTCATGATAAATGCTTGATAGTCAGGGCTTCTGGTGAAGCTAGACTTTGACATTGTTCTTTTAAATAAGTGCATTTGTCATTATATTTGACTTTTACATGTACACCAGGAAAGACAAATATAAGTGTAATTTTGGTTTGCAAAGGAGTTTTTCTTGACGGTGAAGTTTAGGATAGGAATGTTCCGAGAAATTCCTATTATGCAGTCAACTGATTGGACTCGACTGCAGGTCGTGAAGTCTCAGATGGATTCTTTCTAGGGTTTATATTGTTGGCAGGTAAACTCAACCTAGTGATCTGCCCCTTATCTCTCTTTCTGGGGTATTCTGTAGCCAACTCACATCTCTGCTCAGCTCCTTAATCCAAATCTCTCTCCGACTTTTCCTCATCCGATCAGGTAGCCCCTCACCACCTACACCCCCAACGTCTTCATATATGTTATCCTTTGTTATATACACCCACATATATATACATATGCAAAACTAGGGTTTCTCATGGGAGCATATTCATGCTGCTTTGATTGTATGAAATACCCGCATCTTTTCTTGTGATTGTTTCTGTCTCTCCTTTTCTATATGGATTGTATCAGTTCAATTTTGTAAGTCGTGAATTATATGAGTTTAATACTTGTTAATGACATGGACAATTGCTTTAGTTAATACCTTTTTTTTTTATTAATATATAAAGGTTGTATGCAGTGCACAAGGCTCCCGCTTGAGATGGGTCTGGGAGAGGTAGATGTCGACTAGCCTTACCCCCATTTTTGGAGAGGCTGCTTCCAAGTCTCGAACCCGAGACCTAACGCTTTTGGGTGAAGGCACTTGCCATCACACCAAGGTGCGACCTCTTTTTTTTTTTTTAATTAATATATAGTAGGATCAAATTGTGAGACTATTTAATGAAATCAATTTTATTTATTATGCACCCAGGGAAGGGGGGAGGCGAGAAGTTCTAGCCAAATCTAGTTCTGTGGCACTAAAAATGCAGATTTGATATATTTTTTTTCCCATCCTTAATTTGGTAAACTGGCCATCCTAGTAATTACAGTCACCTTGTTGGATTGGACCCCACTTTTACCAATTTGATTTGTTTTGATTCTTAAATAATTGCTGTTCCATGTTATTTTTGATGTAGTAATGCTTGTGATGAACATTCAGGGATTGGATCTAATGATGGTCTCCTTTTGGGTTATTACAATCCCAACATCAAGGGTTCAAGGCTTGGTAAAGTGGGAAGATGAAAATGGGTCACTGCATGCAAGTACGCGTACGTGCACACATACATCGTGTCCTTGTTGAGTCTCTGTCTGTAGAAATCAGGAAGCAAATAAATAGGTAACTGATGACTACCGTAAGCTTGTCAGCTGAGATGTTTCTGAAATTCTTGAAATGAGTTGGTGAATTTTTTTATCTCAAGTTTTGTTTCAGTTGCCTTCATGTGAGGATACAAACTGATACTGAAGTGAAAACAGTAAATTTTTCTTTGCTCTCCCAGCTATATGCTAGACACTCTCTTGATATGATTGTTCAATTGTTGAATTTTTACAGCTGAACATTTATATTCTTTCATTTCAGTTTTTTTTTGCTCTATAGTTGTAGTTTTGAAGAAGAGGTTTCTCACGAGCTTTATTTATTTTTGAATGCAGAGTTCCCATATTTGATGTCCTGGACTAGCTTATAATATCTGGTTTGAACCGCGGATAGTTAAAACTTAAAACTATGACTTGTGGTTAGCCTAGCATCTCCAATGTTGCAGCAATTATCAATACCAAATAGAGATGTATCAAATGGAACCTATTTCTAGCAAACTCCACTCATCAATGTCAGACAAGCGAATGGGAATGGTTAGATCCATGTCCAACGTTGCTGCATCACAGCAGCATATAATATCAGACAATCTAACAGGACAGGTGGAGCCCATGCCTAATGATCCTGGGGCACAGGGCTTACCAGTATTAAACAAGAAAATTACACAGATAGAACCTGAGCAGAGGGATTTGGGGGTCACAGCAGTTGTTAATGCTAAACCAGCAAGCCGGAGCAATGGAAGCCATATCCAATAATTTGGGTCCACAGAAGTTATTATTACCGAGTAGTGAAGGGAACTGACGTCCAATAATTCTGTGTCCCAACAGATATTAATACCAAACAAGCAAATGGAAAGCTTCTGATGTAGCTTCTAAAGATCCTGTATCTATTACCCCTGATAAGGCTGATAAAATGGAAGTGAAGTATGCAGGATTAGGTGTGAAGGAGAAAGCTAATGAAATTCTTGTAGAACCAAAAATCTACCCTCCTGGCAGCGCATCTGAGGTTGAACATATCTGGAATGGTATACTTCAGCTGAATATCTCAGCAAGGTCATAGTATTTGGCTGCTTTAGAAGGTGTGTCTCTTCTCAGTAGGCATCGTCATCATTGCCAATTGTTCCCTGCTGCAGTTTGTCAATTACTTGTTCCTGATCTATATTATCTTCTGTCTGCTGTTATATCTTGCAAATCTTCTGTTTTATATCACACGATCTATATTACCTTTTTTCTTCTGTTGTTTCTTGTGAATCTTCTGTTATATATCACGTGTCTTTTGGCTTCAAGGAAGTCTTGATCTAATTATTCTGTCAGTTGCACGTGCAACATCTCTGCTTGACGTTTCAGAAAGGCCCAATTCCAATTGTGATATCTTAATTTTCTTCCTACAGATCATTGCATATCCATTCTGTTCTTGAAATTATTTCTGCTATATAATTGATTCATTTGCATACCTGGTGAAGCTATTGTTTGTTTGTCTGTCTGCCGGTTAATTTGCTTTACATAACCCGTGAATCTATATTTGCATAGTAAACATTTTCCGTTGTTTCTTCTTTGTTTGTTGGTTCTCCGAACCCAGCTACATTCTACTGTAGATAGATTACAGACAAACACATATATCTTTCAACCTGAATGCTATATACATCATGGATGTTGCTGTGGACCATATTAGTTTTTTTATTCTGATTATGAATTAAACATTTAAACTTCAGTGCATTTTTATGCCGAGTGAAATTGCAAAAGTTTGAAATTGAAATATCACCTTAAATCAATATACAAATTCTTGATCACTTTGGAAGGTTGCCTTGCCCCTTCTTCCATAAGCATGAAGATTTTTCATTTTGGAAATCTACTTTTAAGTTGAATGGACATATATTTTGGTGTCTTGTTTTACAGTTTACTATGCGAAATTCACACACTCAATAACCATTTCGAGGTCATTAATGTTGGACCTCTTTTCTTATTCTAAGATCACTTCATGCATTTACACACATGTAATCTTTGCCTTCCAAGGAACTTGTCAAAATATTCACTGTTCTGTGGTGCTGGTTGCTTTTTGCTGATTTGTTCTCTTCCTACAGTGGTGAAAAAACATCGACAAAAGAATGGTTGAAATCAAGGATAGAATGAGACTTGATGCGCGTTCGAGAAATTCCTTCAGGAGCTTCCTATGTCTCGAAGTGCTGCAGTAATGGTATCTCAAGCCGCCTTCTTTCTCCTTGTAACTCATTTTTGTCAACTGTTTTATTGTTCTAATGGGGTATTTCTCTAATATTAATGGAGTGTAGTGTTTATTTTCCACGGGAAATATAATCTGTGTTAGACTAATGAAAATCTATATGGGATGGATAATTTGTGCTTGGATGATGTGTTTTTGACTAGTTTTCTGAAAATTGTTCCTCACGCTAACCCCCTACCTTTCTCCATCTTGGTGTGTGAGACATACATTTTTTAGTAATTATATCAGGGACATAATCTTTGACATTATTTGTACAAAGTGGTTGCCCTCAAACTTCAAAAATTGCAGTCTCACAACTAGTAAGAAGTTTTTTGAGACTCCACGTGGTTGAAAAATTAGGGACTTAACCTTTGACATTAGCTCTTTGACGTCTATACCGAAACTCTCTTATCTATTTGTTTGGATTATAGAACTTAGTGTTGGCAAATTTCGTAACAAAAGTTGGAGTTCATAATTTTGATTTTAGTTCTCAAAAGATGGTTTGGTTTGTTAGGGTTAGAGTTTATCTCGGATCCATGGACTCTGAAGACAAAATATATAAAGATCAAAAGGATAAAATGATAAATTCACCTCTTTATGGCTTATTGCATAAAACCACCCTCTAGTTTCAAAAATGTACAAAAAAAAATTTCTTTATGTTAACTTTGCACTCCTATAGTTTGTATTTTGTGCAAATTAACCTTTTTGAATTAAAAACATTCTTTAAGTTTCAATTTTACCCTTCTACCAAATTTCTTAATATTTCCAACAGTAGTAATTTTATTCTTTTTTATATATATTTTAAAATATTAATTTAATTATAAATTAAATATTCTTGTTTTATTATTATTTCATGGCCGAGTTGAAATAAAGAAAAAAAACTTCACTCTTAAAAAAAATGTCATTTTTTTTAAACAATGCCAAAAAATAATTTAATAAAAAAAAAACAATGAAGATTTTTGTAGATCAACAAGAAGTGAGTTTTGAGGAGGAACATCTAGCGTAAGATTGAATCTGAGATAACTTAGATGATTCTATTGAATTAGAATTTGATATCTGGGGTTGTTTTGCCTTAATTCAAATAAAAGATTTGATTTGTCTGGACTAGGTCTCGAGTTTTCTTCTATTGATATTTTTCATGTAAATTGTGTCTTTATGTGTAATTGCTTGGTTATTTATTTTCATTCTCTATACTTTAAAATCACTGCTTTTAAAATGAAATTGCTAAAATTAAAAAATCAGTTATTGTTAGTTAAAATTGAACAAGATCTATCCACCCTTGTAGGTCTAATTAGGGTTGGTGTACTATGATGTATTAGAACCATGGGCAACAAAACGGCACCTACCTCGATCTTACGAATATCCCATTCAAAGATCAAGAAGAAGCTATTAATGACCGGACACAATCACTATCCATCCTCTTTAATAACTACAAAAACACTTGGAACAAAGAATGATTCCTTGATTATTTAGCCACAATACTTCAAGGAGATGTGTCTATGCCAATGGGATCAAACTGAAGAAGGCAAGGCTCAAAAAACTAGTCTTCTCAGTGATTTCAAAACTTTCGAAGAAATCCTTTGAGATTTTGCTCAAATAAGTAAAGAAAATATGCGTGGATTTTCTCGACAGGAAAATCCACAAGATGATGCAAGTTATGCATTATCAAAAATCGAACTATGTGATATTTGTCAATTTGAAAAATTTGTTGCATTATACAAAAAATATTATTTCCTAATAACTCCACCAAAAAATTAATTTTGATTAGAACAATTTTTTCATAAACTCCCTAACCCATGGAGACTTTTTGTAGTCGGAATTGGTTGTTCCAAATACAAATCTTCTAGTTTCTCTTTTAAAACTTTTTTAAGGTTTTCAAGTAAGTTAGATAATTCTTGACTTTTTTCTGTCATTTCAGAAAGGTCAAGAATACCTTACAAATAATCGATTTTGCTGTCGATTTTTTCTATTGCATTTGTTATGCAATCTAAAGAGCTCTCTATCATCTGTGATGTAGAGCTTTGGTGTTATTGGAAATTTTTATTCCAAGATGAAACTATATCTACAAGTGAGTTAATACTGGAACTGACCTTGGTTAGATCATGTTCTTTACTATGTTTTATATGGACAGCATAATCATATTCGGAAACATCTTTTCCTAGCCATGAACATATCCAGTCTACTTCTTTATCTTCTGTCATTCTGGACTTTTAAAGGTTCTTAAGACCTCTTGCAAAGTTTTAAATGATTTTATATAACACTCGTCAGCGTTCTAACGTCACACAGACTCGGCGGACAAACAAGTAAGACAAAACCAGTATGCAAGCGTAAGAGATTTTTAAAAACCAGAAATGAAACAAAGAGATAAATAATAGAGATGTATATATTACTAATGAAAGAAAAGATATAACAGAAAGTTTACAGAAGTTAAACTTAGTTAGGTTTCGTTACAAGGCTCTGATACCATTTACAAGTAAGCACTACGGAAGCTTACGAATTTACAAACAATATACAAGAGAAGAGTAAGAGAAACTGAAAAGGAAATAAATTACAAGATGATCTTTAGCTTCAGATCGTTCCTTTTTTAAAGGAGAAAAAGTTAAGTTGAAGACTGAAGACCGGAGGCTGCTACAGGAACCGGTTGTTTACTGTGGATACTGTAGATTTTTTGACTTTTGAGCATCCAACAGTTGTTTACTGTTGACAAATCACTGTAGATCTTTTGTCTGCCAACAATTGTTTACTGTTGGCGAGTTTTTGTTATTTTTTAATCTCGTTGTGTGCTGGATAATTTGCAGTCGATTAGTGAGATCTGAAGTAAACTTTTAATCTTCCATGGCAGTCATAAGATTATGTAGTTCATATTTATCTAACGGTGGAGATGTGTCTGGACTTTGAGCATATTGCGTTTTAGAATTTTGTGTTTTAGAAAATTGGTTGTCCATTATTGCATCATCCAAAATGTCCTGTGGTAAGTCCATTTTAAAATCAACAATTTCTTGAAGTAATGCGCGAGCATCAGCCGTTTGTTGGGCTGTATACTCCGAGTAATTTATGCTGATATCAGTAACAAAAATTCTTCTACCGTCTGTTATCATAAATAGGGGATAAGCACTATCGAGTATTATTTCTGCAGTTTCTTTGAGATGAACAATACTTTTAGTTGCGAGCCCAAAGATGCTTATTCGAACTCTTTGCCATGAAATAAGAAGAGCAAAGCATATACAACTATCAATTGTCCATATGGTCATTGTGTGTGTGTGTGTTGTAGGTATATAAAAGGACTTGTTAGTATCCCATATTTATGTTGTAATTGACCAAAGATTCCTATCCTCCCTTAGTCTTTCAGCACTAGATCTTTAGCTGGCATTGCAGGATTTAAGTATTGCTTTAACACACTTGTATAGGGATCCTTTTGACTTTATTCAATTTGATATAAATTGGAGGGACAAAAGACTGAATTCAACGGAGCAGCCTCTGACGCTTACAAATATTTACTTTGATTCTTGAAATGATCAGTTTAATCTCAACAAGAGCAGCTGCATAGTTTGTAAATATATGCAAATAATGTTACAGTTGCCTATATATGTGCGTGTGTATGAAGAAATATATCAAGTTTACTAAGAAATTTGCATTATTGCCTCCTCGTTTGTCTTGCATGCTTGATGAAAGGAAAATACCGGCAACACCATATTGAACAGACGAGCAGTGGATCTCCTAATTGGTTATGCAAAACACAATATGACAAAAATATAGATTGCACATATTTTATATACTTCATGTACAGATTTTCATTGAACTCTCATATCAAATTGTCCCATTTTGCAATTTGATGAGAACCCTATCCAAGTTCTTGTGGATTTGCAATTAACAATCAAATGTACAAAATGAATGCTGCAATATATATATATATATATATATATATATATATATATATATATATATATATATATATATATAGATATGTACATATATATGTACATATATATATATATATGGAATCAGAGAGGCTGATAATATAACTGAATGAATCTGTACCAAAAAGTAAATAAATTACATAAAACAATGAACATTCTCATCACCCTTCCCACCCAAAAATAGAAAGAAGAATTGGCAAAAAAGGGATGTATGGATTGCTAGACATTTTGTTGGTAATAGCAGAAGTAAAACACAAAACAGACAATGACTTGGGCACCTCATCTTTTGATAAGCCAAATCCTTCTTCTAATGTGTATTCCCATGGCATTAAAAAGATGTTCCCTCTTTCAGCAGTATGGACAGCAAAAACCAGTTACTACCCTCCCAAGGCACGCCTGAGCGCTGCTCGTTGCTCCTGTGTCAATCTGGTTGGGAACTTAACTTCAAACTCGATCCTCAAATCACCTCTATTACCGGGCTCCTTAGCGATTGGCATGCCTTCCATGGCAATCACGAGCTCAAAACCGGGAGTCACGATGTCGGTTACTGGGATCGACAAATTACGTCCATCAAGTGTAGTGAGATTCACTGTGGTCCCTGCCAGAGCCTCCGCCAATGACACCCTATGGGTAATGATGAGGTCATTGCTGTCCCTCTTGTAGAAATTGTGGGGCTTCTCATCAATCACAAACACAAGGTCTGCAGGAAGCTGGTTCAGTTGCTCATTCCCTTTATCTGGGAAAGTGATCTTTGTTCCCTTCTTCCACCCAGGTTTCACATCAATGGTTAATACCTCCGTTTCTGGTACTGACCGTCTGTTTTTCATTCAAGAAACAATCATGAAGAGATCAGTGATTCAAAGGTTTGCCTAGCTGCGTGAATGCAAAGCAGGAAATTTTATGATCTTACAACCGTGAGACTTGAAAAACATCAAAATAGCTAGTGTATACATAAAGATTGTGAGAAAGCCATCATAACTTAGAAAAAAATAGTAAATAAAATAATCACTTGAAGATTGTGAACAAGAACACATTTATAAGGTAGGTAGCCGTTATGAAAGTGTTAGATCATCATAGGCTGCATATAGTTCTATTGCTTCTACAGATTGCTTGGGAAACTCCTCTCCTCGTGGGGGCAGCTTAGCGTCTGTTCTCTTAACACAAGAAACAAAGAGAGAGAGATGACATTGATAAATGCTTAGATGTCTGGTCGCCAGTAGAAGAGAGTGCAACTGTACAATGTTCATATTTTCATATTGGTCCAGAAAACTGCACAATAAGATCCATATGTATAAAATAAAAAAGAAAATAGGAACAAGCACGAAATGAAGTTCATTTCTGAAAATTTCTGACACTAATCGTCTCAGTAGAGGTGTCTGTGTCAGACAAAGGCAAAGGTGGTTCTTTAATAATACCCTTCTCATTTTCACCTGATACAATCTACTTAGATAATATAATGTATAAGTGTTGGTTGTCTATGTGCAAGAACCTATATAATATGGTCTAATGAGTGAGGACTGTGAGGCACCAGTGTCGAACACTCAACACTTGAGGTAAGGATGGGTTTTGGTTTGTTTTGTCTGACATAATTCTCTCATTATGCTTGTTACATAGTTACTTCAAAATGACTTAATAACCTACATCGAATACTATGTTACTACGCTAATGACAATAATCAATAGTACAAAATATAATAATATTAAAGAATATTAATATTTAGCCATGTCCATGATTTGAGGATTGGATAAATCTGATACTTAAGACACATATCCACAGTGGACACACGTACTCGATGTCCTGTGACATAGGCCGGAACAGTACAAGAATGGAAACAAAACAACACCAGATAAAAAGGGGATACTTGAGTTCATGTTACATAGGCAAGAACAGTTTATAATCTTCATGGGTGGCATGTTGATCGCATAATCAACATGCCACCCATGAAGATTATACAACCATGAATGCCCAAGTTTTCTTCCTTCTCTAATTTATGATTGGAAGGGAAAAAACGTAAAAAGCAAGTTGATTTAAAAGCTAAAGTTTATTGTTAAAAATACATAAATAATAACCTCGGAAAGAGGATGACATAGTTGTCATGAGGAAGGTAAAAATGTCAAACAAATAATATACAATTATTTAGTACACAACCAAATCTCATTCAGAATATCCAGAAGCCTGGCCTTATTTTAACTTCGTGACTGTAGAAGAAAATCATTTCATCGAGCAGTGGTTCTATTGTAAATCAAGTAAAATGACACAATTTCCCTTTTAATTATGACATCATGCAATGATGAAGACTTTGACAAAAACTAACAGCAGGCATAAAGAACATTATAATTGGAAATGATCAAAATTGATGGAAAGATGAACACTATAAAAAACGTTCTGTATCATCTTAGCCCCTAAAGAAACAATCACTTCTAGAATAATAGCAATGCATATAAAAGAAGATAATGAATGCAGGTAACTGCAGAAACAATAAGACTCAATATAGTGATAAACAGAGACGGTCATAGAGTAGTGGATGATCAAAAAGCATGTTAATCCAGGATTTAACGCAGCACCTGTACAAGTTTAATTCGATTAAATACATCTAAGCAATCTAATTATGATGTACTTGACCATATAGATTGCAGCATTTGTTGCTACATTAATTTCGGACAGCAATTACACTGAGAATAAAGGAAATAAACAGAGATGCATAAGGATACACCTACCCATTGGCATCAACCACTGTTCTAGAGATCTTCATTTTTCTTGTTGATCCATTGTAAAGTTCCTCAAGGCTGCAAGGCAATTTGCTCTCCACTGGTGGCGGTTTCTTTGGCATGCTAGCTCCAGTTCCATCACTATATGATCGAAAGATGTTATCACTCCCGCCAAATCCCCCAAAACTTGCATCCGAAAACCTCGAGGATCTCCCAGCTCCTACTGGCCCAAATCCAAAAGGGCTACTGCCAAAGAATTCTGCAAAGATGTCCTCTGCATCTCGAGGATTGAACCCATTTGGAAATCCACTACTGCCACTGGAACCAGGTGGTGGCATGTCTTTCAAACCTTCTTCCCCATACTGATCATATATTGACCTCTTTTGTGGATCGCTCAATACCTGAAAACACATGTTCATCGCACCAGTTCACAATCTCAACTCCTTAAGATCAAAGCAATTTAGTTCCAAATATTTTCACTTCCCTTCATTATAAGGTGTATTTTTTTTACTCTAATAATTAAAAAGTGACCTACTAAAAGTGCTAAAGAGGGTTCAATCCTTACACACATGAAGTGTGCATAGAGCAAAACAAAGAAACAGAAGCCGAAATCTAAAAAGTAAAAACTAATCCTTAAGGCCTGACAACTACAAAAAAGAAGCAAAAACAAAACAAATAACCAACCCTACAAACTGGTAACTTACTACCATCTAATTCCCTACCCCTGCTAAAAAAATCCAATCCCTACCCTTTTCTCCTGTTCCCTCATAATAAATAAAACTGTACAAAACCTTGAGTTCTCCCTCGCATGTCGATTAATGTTCTTGACTCTACAAATATTTCTTAAAAGAATATAGGGTGAAAAGAAAATTAAGATTTCTTAAGTTTGCCAGTATTATTGGATTCAATAAATCAAAAGGCAGCACTGAACTATGCCTAATCCTGTGAGGTAAAAGAAAAAAAAAGAAAAAGAAAAAGAAAAAAGGAAGCCGAAGTCTAAACAAGACTACATAGCTATTGAACCACATTTGGTTCCCCACTATCAAAATCAAAAAACCGAAATTACTAAGGACCCATGCCATTTGGCTTTGCTGTAGTATAACTTATAACAAGCATTTGTTAGAGCTGTCAAAAAGTGCCATCTTTGGAAAATCAAATAGTGCTTGGGGACATAGTATGTAATGCACTTTTTCATAAATAGACTCTTTTTATATAATTTTTACCTGCCACTAAAAACTACAATTTTTTTTTTACCAGCCACATTTAAAAGAGAAATTTCAAATTAAAAGCGCTTTTACGTCTTTCCAGCAACCCAAACGCGCACTAAGGATTGAACAAGTGTAGCACGGATTTCGTATTAGCCCTCTTTTAGATTATTTATTATCTAAAACTGCAACCTTGAAGAAATTAAAATGGCAGGTGCAAACATTGAGAATTTGGGTCACTCTAATTTTGGGACTAAAACAACTAACAAAAAATTAAAGGGTAAATTTGCTCAATATATATATTTTTTCCTTTTCACTCCATTTTCTCATCAGCATAACAAGGGCTATACATAAAATTTTCAATTAACAAAACTAGTAAAATTGTACAGAAAACAGACTTCAACCTAACATCTGAAAACAAATAATAATTTGGATATATATATATATATATATATATATATATATATATATATATGTATGTATAGAGAGAGAGAGAGAGAGAGAGAGAGAGATGCATACATCATAAGCTTCAGAGAGTTGTTTGAATTTGGCTTCAGCTTCTTTTTTGTTGTTGGGGTTCTTATCGGGATGCCATTTCATGGCCAATCTCCTGTAAGACTTCTTCAGATCATCATCCGTCGCATTCCTGTTCACCTTCAATATATTGTAATAATCCACCCCCATTTTCTGATATGTATCTAACTATATATATGTTTATATATTTAACCCAAATAAAAAACTATACAATCTAATCAATCATCAAAACAACAAATACTCTCAATTCAATCTCTAACTGATCATGGAACGAAGACCTTCTATCACCTCTCTCTCTCTCTCTCTCTAAATTAAACACAAACTGCAGAGGCAAAAATCTCTCAACAATCAAATCAATTTAAAGCTATCTCTTTCTCCAAAAATCAAACCTGAACTCAATTGTCTCCTTCTCCCAAAATTCAAACACTCCGAATCAGGGAAAAAAAAAATTATATAAATAAAAAAATGGATAAATGAAACAAATGGTGTAATGGGTTTGATTATAACGAATCAAAAATAAAGATCTCTGCAGAGAGTGAGAGAATGGAAATTTACAACCTCTCTTGTTTTTGATTCTTTTGATAATAAGAAGACCAGCGCATTTATTGGAGGATTTGTGTTTTCTAATTACACCGAATATTACGGTGTGTGTTATATATTATATATGTTTAAATGTTTTCCCATTTCCTTTCTTTTCTTCTCTTTTCTTTTCTTGGTAAAACATGTTTTTTCACTTTATATGCAATTTGGTTTTTCTTCTTTTCTTTTCTTTTCTTTTCCCGGTAAAGAATGTCAAGTTTATCTTGTAGTGGACCTTATGGTCATGAACTATTTTATGGACCGTCACATTTTAAGACTACGTTGTGATCTTTCTCATTTTAAAAGTGGTTTTATTAGTTGAAAATACCTTAAAATAAAATTTTATAAATTGGTCAAAGATAACAATTTAGTTGGTCAGATTCAATCAAGGGACTAACATAAATGAATTTTGGTGCATGATTTTAAAGAGTGGAACTGATCCATCCATAAACTTCAATTTTGGTTCTTCAATTTATCAACTAAAATAACAATGAAATTAATTAAGTGGTTGAACACTTTTGACCATTCAAGCATGCCTTCACTTACCACAACAAAGCTATTAGGTGATGTTTGGAATCTTTGGATATTACACTAAAATAATTCTTTTTTCTGCAAAATATAATTGTTTGGTTGAGTAGAAAGAAATGATGAAGGGACGAGATAGAGATTGGGCCTTGTTTGACCATTATAATTAAGACAAAAATATTAATGTTGAGAAGTAAAACAAGAAAGATATAATTAGGATTAAACACATTTGTGGGATGAATGACAAAAACCAATTAAAATAGTTTTGATTTGTGCAAAAGAATCATTAAAATACACGGGTTATAAATGATATAGTTCATATTAAAGGTAAAATAATTGATATGGGTAGAATTATTATGAATGATATGATTAGATATTATTTGACTGAGAATAATAATAATAAAAAATAGCATATTTTTTTAGAAAAAATAAATAGCATTTATGTGGTGGATCAACTAGAGTTGGAGGAAGTCTTTGTCGAATTGAGTTTTGCATTGCAATAATGTTGAAGACCTAATTCTTCTTATTCCATGGGCCATGGCTTTATATAAAAGCTACACAACTAAACCACTTGTACCATTCAAAATAATGTTTCCATAATTGCCAAATAACCCATAATCAAATTTCAAAGGTACCCTTATTTTCATTTAGCTTGTATAAATCTAAATGTTTTTTTTTAAAAAAAATACAGAAATACTCACACTTCCACAAATGCCCCATTATGGGCTGAAGTACTCACAAGCCAGTCATTTGTGGTGGAGAGGTTACACCACTTGAGTCATGGATCCGTGAAAAATCTAGTGCAGGTTGGTTGCAAAACATTATCCAAAAAGAACTAAGACGGTATATTAAAGAAATAAAGAAAAATTTACATTAACCTAATCTAAGGTTTTCCAATATAACACTTAATCTGACCTTCAATGTCAAACACCAATGTTACATTCCATTAACGACAAGTGAATTTACTATTTTGTCCTCATTTTATGTTTCATCTTCTTGTTGTCATGTCAAAAGACCAACCGAATAAAAGTAGAAAGAGCTTTATAACCTTTATATATAGGGTAAAATGCAAAAACCCTGTAGTATATATCATTTATCCTCGATGACCTCCTATTTTTTAAAATGAGCTGTATTAGTTTCTAATTTTGCGAAAAAAGTGCATATGTGATATGTCCCCCTCTGACCACTTTTTGACATAAAATAATTGTTTTATTTCAATTTTGCCCTTTTAATATGCCCTAAATGCCCCTCTTGCAAATGTTATATTAAATACCAAAATTTAACCATTTCTCACATCTCTCTCTTTGTACGTTTCTCTCTCTCTCTCTCTCTCTCTCTCTCTCTCTCTCTCACACACACACACACACACACACAAGCTTGCCCTTTTTTTTTTTTTTTGAACAAGCTTGCTCCAATTTTTAAGGTTTCGTATGTTCTCTCTCTCTCTCTCTTCGTCACGGTTAGCACTCAACCTAGCACTCGATGTCTAGCATTCATTAAAATGAATCAATTATGTTTTTCATTTTCATTTTTTATCTCTTTATGATATTATAGTCCCACTCTATAATATTGAACCATTTATTTACAATATTTTGTGTCTATATGTAAATGACTAGTGCATTTATAATAAATTCTGCAAATAAATAAATAAATAATTGATTATTTTTAATAAATTTGCTAGACATAGGCCTATTGTGTTATGTGCGATATTGTAGTGTGTCAGTTAAACTCTGGATGATGTGTGATTGAAAATTATGTCATTTCATGTTTTAAAAATTATTGAAATTTAATATTACTTTTATATAAGAGAATTATTATCTCTTTTAGACTTGTGTGGTAATTTTTTATCTTTTTATTTGTGTGTGTGTATATATATATATATATATATATATATATTAATTGTTGTATTGTTAAGGAGTAGTTTTACTTGCTTATCAAATATATACAAAAAATAAAATACAATAATTAATATTTTTATATATTTTTTATAGAGGACTAACTTGTCTTGTAGTCATGAATAGATTTAGGAGAGATGTTGTCGGATCATTACGTTACCATTTGACTATTGCAAGGGTTCTTTGTCAGTAAATAATGAAACAAGTAATAAATGATGTATTCAACAAATCTGTGAGGAATTCAGAAGTATATCTAGATGAAGGATAAGAAGTAGACTAATTAATGGGAGTTATGGTAAAGGTATGAATGTTTGCATTCTCTGATGGATCCTTTTTCTTTTGTCTTGTTTGAGTATTTACTAAGGCCTTTGTATTTATAGTGCCAAGCATTTTCAGGTCTTACATGAGAGGTCCGAATTTCTCTGGGCATTACCCAATTCCTAAGATGTTTAGGTAATGATGTCCTAAACACCTAAGGAGTCAACTCTCTCACTTCACGTGTCCTCAGGTGGCTTGGCGTGGATAGCTCACGCAATCATTAAATGCATTAGGCTATGCCACAACTACGATAGTTGAGAGCATTAATGACTCATAACAGAGTATTAATGGTGATTGTAATAGTCTCTGTCATGGAATGTGTTCACTATCCCATTAACTAGACCTATTAGATTCGTTAGGCTTTCTCTATTTCTCATTCACCTATCCAAATTCCTTTTAAGTATTCCAAGGAGAAGAGTTATATCAGTGTAATGAGATCCTACCACATATCACTCAATGCTTGACCAACTTTGATAGGATTCGAGTGGGGTGCCCTCGAGGTTACGACATCGGCCTTTTAGTGGTGCGAGAAATGGTCTCAAGGCTTGGATAGCCTAACATGGTGTTAGGGCTTTCGTTGGTGCTCGAGAGATGATTTCGAGGCTTAAATACCTGACATGGTGTCAGGGCTTTCAGTGGTGCTCGAGAGATGATCTTGAGGCTTATGGTCTGGCATGGTGTCAGGGTTTTCAAAGGTGCTTGAGAGATGATCTCGAGGCTTAGGTGGCCTACTGTTAGAGGGTTTTGTCTCACATCGGATTCGGATGAAAAAATGATTGGGCATAAATGAATGGGTCTGCAGCACTACCTAACAACTTAGGCTTTTGGGTAGAGGGCAAGTGCCCGACCCGTTACAGTTGGTATTAGAGTCAGACCTAATCCTTGATCTGGTGTCCCGCCTAGCGTCCACCCGGGTTGAGTCCGGGTCCGGGTCGTTACTAGGTTCTTCCGTTGTTAGGGAGGACGGGTAGGCAAGGTGGTTCGACCGCAACGAGGACATTGCGAGTTCGGGTGGGGGAGAATGTTAGAGGGTCTTATCCCACATCGGATCCAGATGGAAAAGTGATTGGGTATAAATGGGTGGGTATGCAGCACTACCTAACAGCTTAGGCTTTTGGGTAGAGGGCAAGCGCCCGACCCGTTACACTTACTGTGGTGTCAGGGCTTTTAGCGGTACTCGAGAGATGATCTTGAGGTTTGGATGGTCTAACATGGTGTCAGGACTTTCAGTGGTCCTAAATGGTTGTCTTGTAATTGTTATTGAAACTTATTTTATTTTAATTTTTTTGGATAAAGAGTAAATGTATTAAGAGGAAAATCCCAAGCCTAGGAAAGAAGCATCTATGGGACAAGCCCATACAAAAAAAAAGAATATATACTATTCAGAGACTCAGAAGGCATTGTTGAGCTAGGAAACAACACATCACCCAATCAAAGTTTGTAGTTAATGCTATTTCCTCTAACTTTCAATGTGTAAGGTTAATAATTTAAGTTATGCTCATTACCACTCGACTAATGCTTCAATACCCGATTGGTTTTTTTTTTTTCTACTTAATGTAAACTTGTCTGGTCAAATAAATAACTAAAGAATTTTTTTTTCTACTTAATATTGAAGAATCCATCATTAGCTTTTTTAATCTTAAATAATAAGTGCACTCTTATTCTGCTTGTATATCCATTAAAGTCGACAATATACTCCATACGAGTCATGTTCCTGTGGTCCAAGAGTTCATCTACGTGCTTCATATACTCAGAAGAAAGCAAATCAAAGAAAAGAAAAGAAAAGGAGGAAGAAAGAAAAAAGGGGGCAAAGAAAACTTAATTCTCTTATGCCTATATTCACTGATTTATGCCTTTGTAAACTTAATTCTCTTAGAACTATTTTGTTTTTTTAGAGTTCTTGAGTTCTTTTATTTCAATCCACTTTATTTTACTTTCCTGTACTTTCATTTCAGTAATTAGTTTAGTCTAGTCTAGTCTAGTTTTGATATAATTCAACTTTAGAACTCAAGTATCTAATTAATGAAAACATTTTTCTTCCAGTAAATCTTATTAATGTAAACTTGTTCATTCAAATATTTCATTATCATTTCATCGTCTTCTTCCATTTTTTCAACTTTAAAGTCTCTTTGGTATCGCAACTGAATCTTAAGAGATGGGTCATTCTCAACTATCAACATTCGTCTGATCATTATATGATGACCATCATGGTCAGATTGTGATTTTTTCTATTGAGTTCTTGGTGAATTATGGCACTCCCACATTGTCGGTCAAAGAAAGAAAAAAGAATTTCTCTGCCAAACAGTTTCTATACATTTTCTTCTACGATTGATTGCATGTTGTTTTCAGTAATAATTATGTATAAAACTAGGCGCCTAATCTCATTCTTCTTCAACCCTAAGGGGTTGGCCCAATGGCAATGACTCACCTCACATCTTGAAGGTCAGGAGTTCAAATCTCCTCGGGACCATTCTCTTGAAATTTTTGATGGGGCCTAGGGGGACCACATATGTTCAATGTGGTAGACTATGGGGTGTTCTAAGAGACTTGTCTCTAAGAGTCTCGTCATCACTATCGTCGACAAAAAAAAAAAAAAAATCTCATTTTTCTTCCTAGTGGAGTGTACCATATTCTCATTTTTGTTTTTCAAAATGAATTCGCAAAATTGGAGTTTTTGAATTAGGAAGTCATGACATGTTTGAAAACAATTAGGCTATGTTTTCCATGCAAATGAACATAGCCTAAGCGTGGTCTTGGATTTTTTGAATATATTGTGATTAGTGAAGGAAAGTTTTGAAGTATTTCTAATATTTTTTTTCTTTCTAAGTATCTCCTAAACTAAATTTGACACATCATCATCTTTGTTGGGATTAAATTGTATATGAAACCAAACATTAGGGTAATTACATAAATGATGATGTTACATTTTTAATAGTTGGATGGAGGCTTGAGGAGTTCAAGATACTCCAAAGCAATACATATGGGTATTGTAGCGATATTGGAACAGAACAAGTTTGAATATGTGTCTGACACGGCTAGAAATGTCTTAAAAATTAAATATTTTATTTTCTTGTTGAACACGACATAAACAAGACTGAGACAAGGCATGCACATGTTTGAGACACTTTCAAGACAAGACAGAGTTGTTTTGTAATTTTTATTTTTTAAATGAAATTCAATTCAATTTAAAATATATTATAGGTTAAATAGAAAAATAATATAAAATTAAAAAAAAAAAAACAAACATCTATTTTTAAAATTCAATTTCATTCATGATTATATAGATAAAATAAGCAACAATTATTATTTGTATCTATATAAAATAATATATTATATTGTTATTTTCATTCATGATTGACAATATTTCCGTTTTGTGAACGGTAAAGGGTAACAAGAAATTTAGTTTTGTGACCATCACTCAAATGTCCATTCGATAACCCATTCCATCTATTACCTCAATTAGAGAAATGCTAAACGTTACAATTTTATTTTACGAATTATAACTCGAATCTATGTGGCAAGTGATAATACCATAGGGACTCCGTGTATGGGGAGAATCCCACCAATAATAACTTATCATTTAATTTTATCTCTTAAAATAATAGACTATATCATCTGCCATATAGATTCGAGTTAAAATTCATGATATTTATTCGAGAGGTGTAGCATTGCTCCCTCAATTATAGGTAGCACGGCAAACATCCGATAACCCATTCCATCTAATACCTCAATTATAGGTAGCACGGCAAACATCAAACTCAACAGTCAAAACACATTCAGTCAAGTAATCAAGATAACCTTGAATATCAAATGCGGAATAAGAAAATGACAAACATCACGAAATTTTTTCATAATTCGAGATTGACATCATAATAATGATTTCGTGATGGTCTGTCGCTGCTTGAGAAGAGATTGCAAAGTTCAGATCGAATGAGTGAGCGCAATGCAATACACAGGTTTTGCACAATCATACATCCACTTGCAGCATCTAACTTGATCAACATCAATCTCATCTTCACATGATAGCAATCCAAGCATGTCAGAAGACGGAATGCTTATGTCAAAACGAAGAAATAATTTTCAGTCCAGAAAATTGTAACATTTTGCAAGACAACAGCACAAGTGGTTGTTGAGCTGAGCCTCATCAAACCGAATCCATGAAGTGAAAGAGAGCGATTTCCAAGTACAAGCAAACTATACAACCACAACCAAAAACTATATGTACCTTAGAATCCAACTAACCAAAGGGGGTTTCATATCCACAAAATTAAAAAGGGCAAAAAAAAGTTTATTAGAATCATTTCCTGCAGAGTCAATTAGGTCACAAGGGCCGAGTCTGAAGAGCCCGATGAATCTCACACTTCACCCGATGCCATCTTCTTCAATTTCAAAGATGCATCAGCATTGCTAGAGGACCCTGGTTCTGACACATCACCGGAGTTTGAGCTGCCTGGGATATCTTCATCAGAATCGACAGTGTACATCTGTAGAACAGAAACAATTGGCTTCTTATGATGATCAGAAAAGAATTGAGAAGATACATGATCAGAATTAGATCTGAAAATATCATAAATGTAAAACGCTCTATCTGCAACTTTATTCATCATTTACAAAGAGAATTTCAATACTATGTAAAAGTCAAACTAATATCCACAATTCATTTGTTATTTGCAGTCAGATTTAATTATATAATTACCAGCACCAACATTAAATTTAAGATAACATCTATTTTAAGTTTTGGTAACTACCTAATGACTGGACGGAAATTTCTATGGAACTTTTGATACAAAATATTGGTATAGGTATAGGTATAGGTATAGGTATACTTATGGGATATGTGTCTGGCACAAGAACCCGAATTAGACACCCCTAGCACTAAATATTCTATTATATAACATATAATGCATGTATATGCTCATATTCCTCTAGGCAGTACTCAAACCTTTTTTATACATTTCAAGTCAAGTCTCCATAATGAACCATGAAATGAACCATTCCAATCCAAGGTTTCATTTGTTTCTATGGAACCATTCCTAGACAATTAAGGATGTCAAATTGGCCTCAAACAGGAATATCCATGGTGATGCAGATAACTCACTTCATGGTGGCCAATAATAAAGAGAAGACTTGAACCCAAATTCATAGAAAGAATATAACCTCTAAAAACAAAAACAAAAACAAAATCAAAATGTATATGGGAAACAGATTATGTATTGTGGGAGGTGGTTGGGGTGGGGTGGGGGGAATGCTGCCAAGAAGACAAGCGCACACAACCACAGGATCCGTTTTCCCATTGAATTAATTGCACTTCAGGGTGAGTTTGAAACATCTACAGAAAATGACTTCTAGTAACCATGAAGGAATATATCGAATAGTCTACTCAGTCCAGAAAGTATGCTCCTGGTGCAGTGGTGCATATCTTCTGGTCAACGTCTTTAAATTTTTTTCTGTCAATTATTTTAATTTTAAATCACAGTGTCCAAAATGAATCTCTTCCGGAACACAGAAAATTTTGTCCAAAATGAATCCCTTATAAATGTAACAGAACCAATATACACATTCATCTAATTATATATACATATATAGCTACAAAACATAACTTCCAGGAAATACTTTCTAAAATATGAAAGATGGATCCCAATTTCTTTCCGGAAAAGCCAGAAGTAGATGCTTTTTCCAAAGCCATCTACTGGTGCTGCCTAAGCATGTCCATACACTCAGCAGAGTAACAACTACTATGTCCAATAGATATTATTAGGATACCATGATGAATCTATGAAAAGCTTGGATGATAATACAAGTGAACATATATATATATATATAAAAGAAATTCTGATAATTTTTTCTAATCAAAGAATAAAAATAGAACAAAACATATGAGAAAAATTGGTGATTCAGCCAGCATTTAATTTTTTTATCTTTTATGAAATATCAAAATTTTGATATATTTTTTTTTTTGATAATTCAGACTATTATGCTTTGGCTTAAAGAGTTTCATCAGAAACTTTTAGAAGAGAAATCACATGTTTAAGCAAGCAACAAAATGAATTCCACCAGCCACGATAGAATTTTCTTCCTTCCGATTTTTCATTCAAATTAAATATGATGCTACCACTTATCCACTTCAAAGTTCTACTAACTATAATATCAAAGGAAGAAAGCAAAATTCAAAAACAGAGCAGACTTCTCTAACAAATAAGATGAACCAAAAGTAATCAAACACCAATTTGCAAATAATCTACTCTTTACATTGATTAAGATTAACTGGCTATATAATCCAACAAAAAATTTGCAAAAATCTACTAACAAATTATAAGGATCAGGCGTAGAAATTCAAGGCAAAAGATGGTTTTCAAGAATGAGAAAAACAAAATTAAATTGAAAACCTCAATAAGTTTGCAATGAAATATGGAGCATGCAGTTTGAAGCAATTATCAAAAAAAAAAAATGCCCAAGGGAAAAATTAAAAAAAATTGGTAAAGAAAAAATCCTACTCTGTTTCTCAAGGATATTAAAATCAGGATCCCACGTTGGAATGATTTGGGGTCCTCAGGATTGGATTGTAGGATTGGATAGAAAATTGTAAGGTTCTACAAAATGAGAAAGAATACTAAACTATTTGTACATTAAACAAGAAAAATCCCTAAGAGTCTTGAAAAAGAAGAAGAAGAAATAAGACAAGTACTTAAAAGCACATAAACCTCCAAGTCTCCTTGATAATTTTGGAGCACATTATCCCTCACATGGATAAACAAAATACATGAATAGCACATCACCAATAGTAGATTTAAAATACAAAATTAAAAAAATCATGTACCATACATTATATGAAAATCTTTAACTTACATATAAAAATTCTATTTAAAAATACTCAAGCTAATTGTGCAAGGATATTTTATAAGACTTATAACATAGAGAAAAAAATATACAAAATTAAATACTAAAGATTTGAATAGATGAAAGATTGATAAGTTTGAAGCAAACTTATTGAGCTTTAAAGAGAAATAGATGCAGATTGAACTCAATTGGTTGAATTGTTTTAAAAGCAAAAATTTGTCCACCTTCTTTGTTACATATAATAGTATAATGACCAACCAAACGAAAAAAAGGACACAAAAATTTGCTCCCTTTGTTTACTTACCAAATAGGAATAAAAAGTAACATTCAATGGTGTTATAAGAGGGTCAATACAATTGGGAGTGATCCCACTATTCCTGGAATTCGACAAGATTCCATAAGGATTCTACCCTAGTGGGTCTTTTTGTGGGATCAGGATCGATTCAGTAGTTTTGGATAGTAAGAATGTAGGATTTTAAGATCCAAATCGTGATCTCTATAACCATGATGATTCTTCAGAAAGTTAAATCAGTCCCTCCAGTTTAATCCGATTACGGAAAAGTGCATTTAACATGGCCTCTTTATTGATGCATTCACATACTTCACTTTCTAGTAAAATGACAGCAGGATGCTTAATAACATGACAAATAACTTCCTGTCCCAGAAAAAAAATGACAGTTGATGTCATGACAGATTGACAGGTAATAAAACCAAAGGTGAGAAGTCCCATAAACCAAATCTAAAGAAGCAGTAAACAAGCCCCACTTTGATCATAATATTTGTTGAATGTATCATATTTAGTGACATCAAGATTTAACAAATAATAAGTTCTACCTCAAGATGATTCAACATGTCAACTGTGGCCTCCAAGTCACCGTTGTTTGCCAAATAGACATCAGAAAGAGACTCATCAGATATGCCAGGAAATGTCATTTGAAGATATGCTAACCCCATGTCAAACTCATCATCTAGGAACTGCTTTTCTGTCATCTCACTAAGATTATGTGATAATGAACCATAGGAAGCACTAGCAGGATGGGCCTTCAGTTTAGAGTCCTCAGTAATCGGGAGAATATCAGTCCCATAGGCATCATAGTTTTGAGAGACTTTGCAATGGAGCTGGTTTTGTCTTGTATCCTCAGAATGAAGTCCCAACCAGATGGTCTCATTGCCACTCTTAGAGTGTTCTGCTGTCAACTTATAATCCTTGTTTCCATCAGTTTCCCCTCTTTGGGAGAGCGGTATGTACGATGCTGCATAGGGATTCAAAGAAGATGTTCCTGCCTTCATTGCCCTAGTTCATAAAGGGACAACTGCTGAAAGGCATCAAAAACAGAAAAGCCTACTTCAGCAGGTATGATAAATCCACTGAATAATCTATTTTATTTTAAACTCCAAAAGTTGAGACTAAAGTTTACATGCAATGTCTTCCATAAGTTTGGATCTGCTAGAGCTACCTAAAAAAAAAAGGGGGCAACAGCTCCACCCAATATAGTCTTCCGAGTTTAAAAGAATTAACAAAAGCAGTAACATACAAGTGTATGGTAGGCCGTGCCTTGCTTGCTTGATACTCAAAAAGAATTAATCACAGATTCTGTTTAATGAAGAGAAGACTAACCAATGATTTCAATCATCTACACACATATGAAATTGATTCCAAAGTTTGTTTCACTGTCTATTTCAGTTAACTTTCCAAACAACAAGTCGATGACTGTAATGTACTAAAAATTACTCAGAGGTTAAACTTTTATTACAGCTATAGATAATCAAAAACCCAGAACTCCTGGCTTGAGGGGCTCAAAAAAACGTTTATGAAAAACCAACTTCAACACAAAGTAAACCATAACACAGCAAAATAAATAGAGCTAAGCCTCATCAAACCCCTTTCTGACCTATGACAAACCCTATTTGGGTATAAAAAAACATACCTAGGCTTTCAAAGAAGAATGATAAATAGCTAAAATTAAAAAACAAATCTAAGCAATTATATATCCATATAAAATAGATCTCTGAATCAATTTCAAGCATTGAATTCCTAATTTTTCTTTCTTTAAAAGGAAATGCAGCTTTAATACAGAATAATTCATAGCCTCATGAGAAAACCAAATATATTATAAAAAGACAACAAAAAGTTCACGTGTGCCTATTTGTGTGTGTACGCACATCAAGAAACCAGTTAGAGACTAGTTCCATTCTCAAATATATTCTAATGAAATAGATTCCTACTCAAATCAGAAATGATGATCTCGATGTTCATAAAGATGAAAAATCAAAATTCAAATTTCACAAAGTAAACCATAACACAAAGTACAAATATTTATAAAATGTATATAAAATACTAACTTCAACACAAAGTAAACCATAACACAACAAAACAAATAGAGTTAAGCTTCATTCATTACACCCTTTCCGACCTTTACAAACTCAATTTGGATAGTAACCAAGAAGAATGACAAGTTACTAAAACTAAAGGATGACACGTAAGCATTTATAGCTAGGAAAAAAAATGCAGCTTTTCATTTCACAGACTCGCAAGAAAACCAATCACATTTAAAATAAACAGAATGTATGCACGTTTGTACATTTATCATGGAACCTATTAGAAATTAATTTCATTCTGTAATATATTTTAATAAAATTAGATTAACAGAAAAAAAAGAAACGACGATCTCAATATTCATGGAAGTGGAACACTGGAATTCAGATTGCACAGAGAAAATACACGAAATGAAAGCGAAAAAGTTTTACATCAGCTTCCTAAATAAAATGCGCCATTTCATACCTACAAAATAATCCATAGACTCGCATGAAAACAAAAAATATACTGAAAATAAACAGCAAATGTATGTGTGAGCGCATATATATATATATATATATATATATATATATATATATATATAAATCAAGCAACCGATTGAAAACTAGTTTCATTCTAATAAAATTAAGTTTCACGCCCAAATTAGAAACGATGATCTCCATATTCATGAAAATGAACACTGAAAATTTCAAATTACACAGAAAAAATATACGAAATGAAACGAAAGCGATCAAGTTTAATAAAGATGAAGCTATAGTAAGAGAGACAGAGAGATGATCCCAGTGATACTGAGATTGATACGAAAACGAATGAAACGAAAACTCACATGCGAAACCGATGACGGAGTGACGAACGGCAATCGATTGGAAGCTGTGTAAACCCTAGTCTTGTGATCGCTTGAGTCCTAAGAAATCAGTATCGCTTTCTCTCTGAAAGAACTCTGAAGAAAGAAAGAGAGATGTCGCTGTAAAAAAGTGACACGAGACGAATTATCAGAAAAAGAAAGTGAAACGTTTTACGTACGTGTGTGTATATATATTATACACGGAATTATGGATTATTCGCAGGATAACCGTAAATATAACTCTTTTTCTTTTAATTACTATACTAAATTGTACTCAAATCACTACTATATCTATATGCACAGATTTCAATTCTAAAATAACGATTTAATTTTTAAAACAATTTAAATTTTATTTTAGGAACAACATTCTGTACCTCCCAAAACTAACATAAGAGTATTTACATATATATTTTCAAAGACTTTGTTCGAGTGGCATAAAATTAAAATTAAAATTGAAATTGAAAGAATTGAAAAAATCAATCATAAACAAAATTTTCTTTAATTTTCTTCAATTTCATACAGCTAAATACAGCCAAAGAGTATTTACAATTTTACAACACTGTATATAAAAAATTAATATATTTTGTGGAATCAATTGTACTCACGGAGGCAAGCTTGCACAGTAATCCAATTTCATTTGGTGTTGCTTCTAAATTATTTAGTTAGGTTGGACAACGAAAATATTTAAGATTTATTTTTTCTTGAAAATTACCCACAAAAAAATAAGAAAGAAAAGAAAGGGAAAAGAGTGAAAATTGCGACAGAAAGTTTGGCAACTACATTTATAGCTTAGCTAATACCATTAATTCAGGAATTGAATTGAAAAACTACTACAAAATTGTTTGAATATGTCATTAAAAGTCACCAACAACTAAGGCCAAGGTTAATATCTAGACAAGAGTTAAGAATGACTTGACTGTCAATGGCACATTAGTCGAGAGTATGACATACGTGTAGTGAAAGTTATCATCAAATGAAAATCGAATTACTCTCCCATCCATTAAATGGTGTATGTGAAACCCAAATATTCATTTCACTTTCATTATCTAATAGATAAAAAAAAGTTCGACTATTCATTCGGTGATAACTTTTACTGTCCTAATCATTTTCCATTAGCAAAAATTTCTTCCTAATAAATCTATAACATTATTGCATTATATAGCCTCAACTTTAGGTAGAAAGTACTATATAAAAAAAAAAAAGGTAAAGAAAAATGACATCATTGATATTTACTTTAATTTACATTCAACCTACCCAGTGAAATGTGTACTGGGAAACTTGCAACAAGACCTGAGAATCTCTCTCTCTCCCCTTTTGAAACATTTTATAGAGGTTCTGGTGTTGAACTTATAAACAAAGCTCATTCATTTCTGAGCAAAGAATAATTACACATAACATCTGGTATTACATTTCTGAATGATCCCCCATTCTAACATATGATATTACCTACAAATAGAAAGGAAATTCCCCCAACCTCACAAGTCACACCCTCCATTTGCCATGAGAATTAGAGTAAAAAGGGGAAAAAAAGAAGAGAAAGAACTAAATTGATTCTGAAAAGCGAAAAGGGGGATCGAAAGGTCATATGCCAGATTTGCCACAACATGAGCAATATTATTATCCTTCCCTAAAAGCAATATTCATCTGCCTTGAAAAAACCTGGCAGGTTAGTCTTGTGATGTGGTAGAATATTCAAAAAGGAGGCGTTTCGAGGGAGCAGACTGTAGAAGTACTCGCAGGCGGCTTGTAAGTTGGTACATCAAGGTCCATTGCATGGCCATCTCTGAATCTTTCATCTGCCTAACTACAGAGGCCTGGAAAGAGCCGAAAAAAGAGTGCTTTAGATGATTATGAACAATATATAGAAATATAATCACACAGTTTACATCCTGTTCACATTCAACATTTATTCGAGTCCATATCAGCTATCAGCTCTATCAACTAATTTGCAAACATTTTCTTTTATTTTTTCCCCAATGAATAAAAAGGTTTGAAATACACAATTTCTGATTGTATTAGTGAACTGCCAAGGGCCTTCGTCATTATCTGTCATTTTATTGTTAAGTAATCATTGAATCAGAAACTGGTCGTTACTTAACAGCCTAGAGACCCAAACTCATCATTTCTCACTGATTAACTGGTGAGAAAATTCACACCCCTAACAGTGTTGGGACTGAAATTTTCAAAACTTGTTCTTACCTATTCTTCTTCTTTTTTTTAAATCAATTTTGATCACCTCTTTCTCCACTCTTTTTTTTTTTTTTTGATAAATCTTTCTCCACTCTTTTTCATTCTCCTTCATCTAATGATACTCCTTATGAAGTTTCAAAACAAATTCAGACGTTAGATTTACATATTCAAAATATAGCAAGCAGATCTAAGGGTTTCTTCAGATTTACCAATTGGGTTTGAGATAATGCTGATCTTTTCTTGGTTTTTCATTCTTTTAAAACTTATTATAGCATGAATACACTAAATACATGATCCCATTATATATTTAATAAATGTCTTTTAATAGATATTGTTAAACATGGTATTTATTTATTTTTTAATTCTTTCTGTTCCAATTTTACTTATTAAATTAAAATGTAGATATTATTTTTATTTAATAATAAATGTACACACTTAATAAGTTAAAAGTATTCTGTTTCAAAGTGTTAAGATAATGCTGATTTTTACTTGATATTTATTTGTTAAATATGGTATTGACTTTTTATTTTGCTTTTCTGCTTTATTTTCAATAAGTTAATATGTAATATTATGTTAGCTAGTGTTCTTGTTTGAATAATGAATTATTATAACAGTAACAAAAAACAATTAGAAACACTCAAATGTGACAAATTAGGATAAGCATGCTTATCATTGAATTTTGAGTGGTTTGCTAATGTTTAAAGGAAATTGAAGATTGCAGTAGCCAATTCCTGTTTCACCTAGACTGATCTTCCCGATATCATCACACCACGTCTGTTACAGTTACAGTATTGAAATTAGGCATTAACAACATTAACCCTGAAAAGATATAATATTTTATTAAGTACATCTTTTTATTTTTTAAAAAGAAATAGTTAATAATATTGACCCTCCATAAAATTGTAATATTATATCAATCTATAAATAAATGTTATTAAAAAAGACTGCTAAAACATTAGTCTTTAATCATTATGACAATATCCCTGTCAGCTCTAAACTTGGATGAAAATTGAGAGACCCTTGGCCATACCTGCTAAAACTTTAGTCTTTAATCATTATGACAATATCCCTATCAGCTCTATACTTGGATGAAAATCAAGAGACCCTTGCTATGGCCACTACATGTTTAGTGCCAGCTTCCTCCATAGCGCAAAAACAAAGATATGTTTACAGTTAAACCCTTCCATGTTCAGTGTCATAGACTAGATATGCTATGGCAACTCCCTTACAGTGATAGATCAAATTCAAGCTAAAAAAGGAAAGAAAGAAAGCTGCCCTTACCCAGCCTTATTAGAAAGTTCTTTTCTTTTTTATTTTCTCAATTAATTTTATCTATGTTTAATCTCTTTTAAGAATCAATCAATTTTTATGAATCAATTTCTTGAAAAATGCAACCACTGGGCAACTAGCCTGGTTGGTATGATCTCTCCTCCCCAAAGGGGAGGTTGAGATTTTGAACCCTGCAATGGGCGTGTTGTGGGTGTGTGTGTGTGCTTTAACTTCCGGAGGAAAAAAAAACTTCCTAACAAATGCAGCACCTTGGACAACATGAAAGTAAGCATTTCAGGAAATGAACAAAAAAAATTGACCACGAAGAAAAATTGCATCAAGATAACCTGAAGGCGTTTCCCAAGCTGGACTTCAACTTCCGTACCAAATGAAATATTGCTGGCTAGAGATTTAAGAGGATCAACAGTGGGATCAACAGAAAGCAAGCTAGGGATCTGCGGGGCATAAACTAGCCTCCACCTAGCCTGTCCGAACTCTCCCTTCCCTTCAATTCTTGGCATTAATGTCTCAAGCGTTGCAGTAGCAAGCTTCTTAAATGCAAGCTGGCCATCACCTTCCAAGATGGACTCCGCCAATTGACTCTCAAAGACTCTTGCAGCCTGTGCAATTTGGAACAAACTGCTAAATCATCTTGCTCCAAAATCCAAATTAATGTCAAGGACGGAAAATAAAACTTCTACAAAAGTTTTAATAAAAAAATAAGCTACCCTAAACAAGACTGTTAATACTACGTCACAAATTTATGCAAAAGAACAGATATAAATAAGATGGATCCACAGAGAGATGACTAAAGGCAACAGCTCATAATACTCTGCAGCATATGTGGAAACTGCAATCCGGCACATCATTCATGTAGGTGAATCATGCATTCATGCTCTTCCATTCTATCTGTAGAGAGAACTTTTCATAAATGCTGGTAGGAAGGAGATAGTTCGAAATGGTCTGCAGTGACATGTACACTTCATTTATTTGCTCCCATTACTGAATCGAGCTCCAAATCATTACCAAAGAAATATATTAAATAGTATGTATGAATGAAATGTACTGTGATATCATTGATCTTTTTTTCATTTGCAAAATTGTTGAGCTGGCACCTTGCATGTGTCAAAAATCCAACAGCCAAACAAATACATCACATACTGTGAAGTGCACCAGGTAGGGAAATAAGACTTCAAGGTTCAGAATTTCAGATTAACCTAAAAGCTTAATAAAAACCAAAGACAACTGGATAACTAGCCTACTTAGTGTTACCTCAGTAGGTGAGAGGGCATCTTGCTCCACAGAACGCGTTGAGGTCACTACCAACTTGTCCTGCCAATTACTAGCTCGGCTTTGAATCCTGAATTGCCACTCAGATCCAACCAGAGCTAAGTCTAGCATTGGGTCTAGGCCATTATCAGGCTCAAATTTTGCTATATTTAGATGTTCCCGCTTAAGCCTCACCTGGGTTTGGGAACAGGTCAAAATAAGCAATCAACAATTAACATGCCACCATGAGAAAAACAAAGGCCACAAGCGATGCTTGGGAAACACTACAGTAGTGACAAAAAATACAAAACTGACCTGAGTTGCAACAAGATTAACATCACCATTCTCAAAAGTTAAAATGCCTTTAGGTTTTATCCATCTGGGATGAGCTACGCCATTTAACTCAAGCTCTCCACTAACAGCAAAATTGAGAATCAAAGGATAAACAATCCTCAACTCTGGCCCGAGAACAAGCTTTAAGTCAGTGAGACGGATATCTAATTCAGGTTTACTGTTTATTTGCTCCATTTCCTTTTCAGCTTCAGCTGGTTTACCTGTAATATAATCAAGAATTTGCTTTGAGAAATGTTACAGATTTCTCATGGAAGTCTCCTTGAGAATTAACAATAGAATGCATACTTTGGCAATTAGTAAGCTACCATGCAAAATGGTCTTAATATTCAAAGCCACAGTTCATGCAAACCAGTTTTTAAACTGTGTGATGTCAGATTGTGGAATCCCGCAAGATTTTTGAACTTGCTGCATCACTGACTTGTTGAAGGATTATCCCAAGCATAAAGAGAAGTAACTTTTGCTTAATTGGTTTGGAATTGATAGGAAATAAAAAGGACAAAACTGAACATTAACTCAATGTGGACTCTGTTACTCTTAATCACCAATACAATTGTATTGGTCTTGCTTATGTAGCCTAATTATCTTAGTCAATTTTCTCCCATTTCATCCCCAATTGGTACTACCTCATGTAATAATTTTTATCTTGATTCTCAACATCATCATAGATTCAGACCACCCTCACTTTATGAACATGTTTCTTAACCTCCAACATTCTATACCATTAAATATATTTGATTTAATAGCTGTATTATAATATCTACCTTTTTCAATTTTAGCTGTATACATTGATAACAAAAATGTTATAAGCACTACTTACTTAACAGAATGCATCTCGAGGGGGCCTATAGATCTTAGGTTGGCAAATTTCTTAGAACAAAACTAGAATCTGTAAGGTTAGATTAGAAATTTCAAAAGTTAGTTAGCGTTAGTTGTTACCTCTTGCTAAGGTTAAAGAAGGAATTCGAAGCTACACACAAGGGTAAATGTGTAATCTACTACCACAAGGTTAAAAAGGTAATTCACCACATGGATGCACTCACTCAATCGAATGAGGGCACATGGTTGTTAAAATCCCAATCCAGATATGATTCAAATTGCTAAATCAATCCGGATTGCATGAAGAATCGCTTAGAAGCAGGATCGCAGTAGGATTGGAATTAGGATCGTAGAATTGTGTAGGATCGTACGATCCTACTAAATCAGGTTGTTTTGTTCCTTTTTTTAGATTCCCACTAGTAATGTTTGCTTGGTTGTAAGACGAGTGGGAGCTGTTGTCAACCAACCACGAATGGCATTACTCGCGCTACTAGTTGATGCCCCACTGCTGCGATAATTTTCACGCTTTTTGAAAGAGTTGTGAGTGAGTAATGCTTCAACTTTTAGTGCAAGCTGATGAGCATCTTTGACTTTATAAGGGCATTGCAGGCTTACTTGGTCTTGATGGTTAATCAGAGACCATTGACATGTCGACTAACCCTTTGGGCTTTGGTTTCAGCAAGATTACTCCTCAATGATAGTCTGTTGAACTCTTGAATATATTCTTTTACAATTTTCTATCGTTGCCGCAGATTTTGACCCTTTGGTACAATGTTTGTTTGTAATCCCGAGCCAAGAATTAAGCTCTCAGCTTCTCTTTCATCTTATCCCACCTTCTAACCTTTCTTTTTCTCCGTCCGTTTCTATCATTTGGATAGTGCTTCCACCAAGTAGAGGCTGGACCGCTTAGCTTTGCTCAAACAATTTTCACTGCCCTCTCTTCAGGAACTTCTTTCAATTCAAAGTAACTATCAATGTTGTTTATCCAATCAAAAAATTCATATGGTTACATTTCTCCATCAAATTCCATGATATGCACTTGTAAACCATACTCTCTGGAATTTTGTAGACCACATACAGTGCGATCTTCACACCGCTGAGACCTTCCATTACGCTGAGCAATTCTTTCACCATCTAAACCTCCTTCATCACTAGAGTTGCCACTTCCTCCTTCCGAAATCTGGTTTTCTTCATTTTCAGGTTCTCCAACACAATCAGACCATGTTCACTTCCATTCCTATGATTGTTTCTTTGAATAACCAGTTGTGTCAAGTGCTAGATTTGTTCCCTCATCTCTTGCCTCAACTCCTCCAACATTTCAACAGTAGCATTATTCCTAGCTCTCCGACCATGGTTCACTCTTCCGCCACTTGCAACCATAATGTATCACAAAACCAACAACCAAGAAACGAAGAAACAAGCAGCCACCAAGAAAGAACTTGCTCTGATACCAATTTGACGTAAATAACGGAAGCAATAGAACTGACTAAAAATATATATAACACGCCAATCAACAAGAGAGAACTAGGTTCTTACATATAACAGTAGGATTCACACTCTTGTGTGAAATGCAGTGGTAGAGGGATTGGATGGCGCTGCGGTCGACTTCAAACCCTAACCTCCAATGCTTGAAACCCTAGTTAGGGTGAGAGCAACAGCTCTGGTTCTGGAAAATGTCTTCAAAAACTGCTGGAACACAGACTCTGTTTCTTTATATACTAGCCTAGAGGACCTGCTTTAGAGTTTTGCACATAAGGCCCAAAAAAATACAAGAAACTTTTCTAACACCCCATGAGCACAATTTCTATTTCAAAAGCACCCCAAATACCCCAAAACAGCCCAAAATTAGCCCAGCTGAACTAAAACATCCAAAAGCTGAAATTACAAAAAATACCCCTCGACTACACTATTTGTAGAAAACCCCCCAAAACACCTACTAAACACAAACTATACATATTTACATAAATTCGCATCAGTCATCAAGTGTTCACATCTATTGTTGCATACTTCAACTGCAGTGTTCAGCAAAATAATCAATCCATTATCAGAGATTAACTTGGACGACTAGTGGTTGCAACTAGATCACTGGTTGAAAAGCAGATTTGCGAGGAACGAATTCAGTTGACGAGCGGCTCGTGTACCTGGAAACTCGAACAAAGTTTGGTGGATCTATCTGTGTCAAGGAGGTAACTAGAGGTTTCCAGGGTTTTGGAAAACTGTAACCTACGTTTTAATCTTTCTTTCTCATAGTGGATTCAATTTGCCTAGACTAGGTCCTGTGATTTTGCCATATTAGGTTTTCCATGTAAAAAACTGTGTATTGTTTTTTTGCTTTAATTGATTATTGCATGCGTGGATGATGGTATGAGTAGAATTTAGTTTTTCTGTTATGATTAGAATTTAAATTTCAGTTAAGTTTGTTTAAATTCAAAAAGCAGTCAAAATTCGATAATCCAACCACCAAGACACATTCAAGTCCCCTCTAAGTCTAGATCACAGACCTTGGGTGGTTCTATCAGACTTCCGGTCCTACGATCTTTCATTGAGGATTTTCATACCCAAGACTTCCTAAAAGGTGGTTGGCACTCGATTCGTTGTCTCAAATACGGTTGCTGATTGAGTGATCAATCCATTTGAAATTCCTTCATATTCAACCACATAATCAAATGCCTACTCTATCCTGCCATCAATTGTCTAAAGGGTCGTAGGGACGACCGACAGAAAGCAGTGCAAGCAGTGCCGATCAACTGTCCTCACTCGTTTTCAAGCCAACTTTGGTCTTTGGGAGGTGGAACAGTGGTTGAAACAGACATTTCAAAATGACAGCATCGAAGATTCAACGCTATATTCCTATATTTACACAATTACAGTTATCCCGGACTGCGGGGAGGGGCATCCTCTATGCAGGGCCAATTTCAGTGCTGGTTGGAGACCTGGTTCAAGATGTATATCTTGAAGAGAGACTGACTGGACACGGCTGGATAAAAAAGTACAAGGGTAAAATCCAGCGAATAAAAAAAAAAATGACTTTCATAGAAATTACATAATTGAAATGTGAGATGGTGGTTGTTTTTGTTCCTGTGAAGCGAAGATCATTCGCTTGGCGAGGTACGCCAAACAGACATTGTCAGTCTAGCCGCATTGATTTTATCAAGTTGTGCCTAAGCCAAGAAGGAACGAAAGAAGTGGGGCCCCTTTAAAGATAGGGAGGCGTCTTCCTTGTGGTTGTAATTACAAACATCTCTCCTCTTCTCTTAGTGAGCATAGTTTGCTTGAAGGTTGTCTTAGGCACATCTCTCCATTTCACACAGCTTGCTTTTTAGTTTTTTCCCAATTGTATGATAAGATCATTTCAACTCTCCTTCATAATCCTATAGCTTATTACTCTTAAGTCAGCACTAGTTCCTTGTTCAGTTTCATCAATTAAAACAATACTATTAGCAAATAGCATACGGTATAAAACCTCAACCTGTATGTGTTTTTCTAATTAATCAATAGTTAAGGCAAAAAGATAGGGACTTAATGTTGATCCCTGATGTAAGCATACAACAACCGATAATTCATTTGTTTGTTTTGCAGTTGTTCTTACTATATTCATAACTCCCTCATACATATATCTATTAGTGATCCATTTCTTTTCTATCATATTCTATCCCTCAACCGATATATCACATCAATATATCTATTAGTGATCCATTTCTTTTCTACCATATTCTATCTCTGGTGTGTCAAGTGTCAATCCAAAGATATACATTTCCATAATGAACTACTGAACCTCCAAATAATATGAGTTTCAGTCAATACTTTGATTTTTTAAGGTAAGCAAGGCATAGAAAGCCCCCTCTTTATTGGTAACTAGTTGATTACCCTTTTCTTTTTGTGATTTCATATTCTCGTCCACTAAAATATGAAGTTCTGCATAAAAATCCCTAGTTCAAAGCTCTTATATCAAAAGAATATTCCTAAAACAGTTATTCCCACGGTCCCAACTCTTTCTTTTGTATTAAAATGTTATTTTTATTTTATTGAGTTACACTATCAATATCTAAATCCATTTACTGTAACTGTATTTAATAATTTACCTTAATTTTATTAGACAGAATTATTCAAATTGTTGATTACATAAGCCGAATTCCAAAAAATACTTTATGATCAGTCCAGCAATGTTGAAACCATATAAAACTGTTAATCCTATAAACAGGTTTCTGATGTTTGAAACACTAAAATAAAGGATGCAGGGGACAATGGTTATTAATACTCAGTACGAAAGTTTAAAGAAAATTTAGCTCGCAGGATCTTGACAATAGGCTTTACAATTCATAAAAGGGCACTACCAGTGTATGTCACGCCTATGCTGGGTGCAAACTTGCAAGAAAGTATTTACAAGTAGTTTGTGCGAGGCAAGAAGGGATTTATAGACAACTCAAACAGCAGTTCTATAAAAAATATACATATATATTCTTTTTAGGTTACTCATTAACTCTGTTCCAACCCCTCCATAAAGAGAAACATATCAAGAGTTTTGGGTCAATGATTTTGGTATTTGAACCATTGACCACATCCACAAGAGAAACACGGATTTTCAATTTTATCTGAGTGTTAGGCGACTAATCATAAGGTGAAAGGTTCCCAACACACTCAATTTACCTGAAGGTTGACGAAATGGGGCACTTGAAGCAGCAGGCTTTAAACTGAAAAACCGTGGAACATATTTTGAAGCAACAACTCGATTGTAACCACCACTTGGAAGCGTAGATTGGTCTGATGCCATTTTAATAAAAGGAGCAGCTCCACTACCCTTATCATGTGGCAAATATGCTTCTCCATGGCTCAATTTAATCTTTCCAGAAATATTTGGTTGTAATATCGAACCTGCTATTTGCAATTGAGTGTCAACCTGACCACTGCAATTTTAGTAGATGTCAGTTCTCCATGAACAAAATGTGAAACAATTAAAAAGGGATCCAAAACTCAAAGCTAAACGTGCGGAGTATGATATCACATAAAGAAGGAAAAAGAACAAAATTGAAAATGAAAAGAATAGTTTAAAAAATGGCAAACTAAAGTCAGGAAACACGTTCAAATGTGAAATATCAAAAGACATCACATCCCCCCCGGGCGACGTGGTAATAACTAATAATTAAATAATTGAAGAATTAAGATAGATTCTGCAACGAGACAAACCAAATATTCTTTGTAAGTTTCCATCTTAGAGAGAAAAAAAAAAGACACCTTAAAATATTCTTTGCTCGAACTTCCAGAACTTCACATTTCAAGTCAATTTTATCACCAAGAGATGCTTCAGTTGTCCTAAGGGGCAGGTTCCCTTTCACAGATAACTTTCCCCGTCTGCTTACCCTACTCTCCAAAGAAACGATGCATAACCTATTTGAATTCACCTGAACTGTGCCACCAAAGTTTGTTAGTGGTTTCCGGAGTACTGGTGAAGATACAGTTGCCCTGTGGAAATATGCAGATCCATCGAGCACTGGCTGTTCAACTGTACCTCTGACCTTTTTATGAAAAACAAAACACATGCATTAGTATACATATTCGAAATCAAATCACTTGAAGTTGCAATTTCACTCTGTTTCATTGTAAATATATGCCATTGCAACATAAGCCCATCAAGAAACATTATTGACTTGATCTACCTGAAGCATAATGTCTGCATTGCCATTAAGCCAGTTGGCATAAGGAGATAAAGCTGTTAACAACATCATGCCTCCATCTTTAATATCAGCATCAACCCTGACTTCTCCTACATCCAGTACATTCCAGTTTAAACCTTTAAGACTTTCTGCCAACTGAGTATTCCAACCTTCTTCAATTCTATCTTTGAAGGCTTTCTTATCAGTGGCTTCATCTGCAGACACTCTACTCCTTTCCTTGGACCAACCAGGTACCCAAGTTGCTTCACTTTTTTCTCTTTCCATATTTTCTTCCTCCAAGATGTTAGTTTGGACAAAAGTTACAGGAATACTTCCTTGAATATGTACATGGCCATTCTGGATGATAGGTTCAAATTTTGCATTGAAGAGAAAACGGCTGGATGAGGTTAGGGAAGCGACAATTTCAGCTCGTCCAAGATCAATGCCCCCTACAGCACCATCCAGGAGCCTTACTTGCACATCGCATTCTGGTTTTGTAAGACTTCCTCTGAGATCCCCTTCCATGTGCAATATACCTTTTATTGGTGCTAACAATTGCCGCAGAGAATGAATAGCATCAATGGCTGAACATTCAATAACTTGAATGACAGTAGGGACTAGACTAACAGGAAAATTCAGTACAGCAAAATGCAAATTAGCTTTTGGCCCCAACAAGGTCCCATCTGCATGGATTGTGGCATTATCTTTTTGGATAAACATTTTCTCAAGGCGCAATCCATCATCGTTGCTGTATGCACCAACTGCCAGAACACGCTGAGTTTTGTAGTTTCCCCACTCCCATTCCTCCCCATGAAAGTCAAATTCTGCCTGGGAAAATACAGAGTAAAAAAGCCAACTATCAGATAACGAAGGTGCATTGTATAAAAGTTAAAGAAACAATAAAATTCCACTTTTTTCCTTCCACAAAAGGGGGAAGAAGAAGAAGAAGAAGAAGAAATTTTGAGCTTTTATTTATTACCTTAATACTATGTTTGGTTGGAAGGAATGATTGAGAAGGGATGGATGAGAGGGGGGATAAATGATACTTCTCATGTTTGGTTGGAGGGAAGGGAAGAGAGGGAGGAAGCAAGGAGGGATGATGCATCCCTCCTTGTTTTTTCTCTGTTTTGTTGGAAGGAAGGATTGAGGAAGGATGGAAGAGAGGAGGGATAGAAAAACCTTCTCGTGTTTGGTTGGAAGGAAGGGAAGAGAGGAAGGAAGCAAGGAGGGATGAAACATCCTTCCTTGCTTTGAGTTTTTTATCCGCCAAAAATTGGGCGGAAGAGAGGAGGGAAAGATAGAATAATTACCTACAAATATATAATTTCAATTTTAACCTTTCAAAAAAAATTGCTTGCTAAACCCTACTATGTTAAACAACAATTGCTTGATTGTTTTGCCCGAAAAAAATGCGTTAAGCCATTAGAACTTCATTGATGGTAGATTCTTGAAAAGCAACTAGTAAATTCAGGTACCTTCTCTTATGATGCATGCACGGATGTCAATATATATGTGTGTGTGTGTGTGTATATATATATATCATTATTGAGTGGTTTAAGCCTTGATAGAACATTTGATTGGAGTGATTCATGGAGTAATTTTAGGAATCCTCCATCAATATATTTTACATATTTATCACACGTGTATTCTTTCACCTATAAATAGAGGTGATCATTGTAAACAAAACTAAGACAGAATATAATAAAAGTGATGTAACCCTTTGGGCTTTGTGTTGTAGATGTAGGCCGTAGTCGCTGAACAATAATATATTTTTGTGTTCTTCATGTTTAATTTCTCTTCAATTTTATCAAAAATATCTGTAGAAAGAATGTTTCATTGATCAACTCCGTAGGAAAAAAAAGTTTCATTAGTTTCTGTTTTCTATGGGTATATTGGAAAAGAAAATAAAAAACTCTTCTTTCCTTCCTTCCAACCAAACAAAAAAAAGGAGTCACCCCATCATCCTTTCTCCTATCCCTTCCATTCAACCAAACAAAAAGTGAGGAAGACACCTTCCCTTCCCTCATCCATCCCTCTCCCTCTCTCATCCATCCATTTTTCCATCTCTCCAACCAAAAGGAGTTGATTATTCCATCCATCATTTCTACTATCCCTTCCATTAAACCAAACAAAAAGTGAGGGAGACACCTTCCCTTCCCTAGGGATGCCTTATCCATCCCTCCCCCTCTCCCTTCCATCAATTTTTCCATCCCTCCCCCTCTCCCTTCCATCAATTTTTCCATCCCTCCAACTAAACAGAGCACAAATGTTAGAAAGTGTAAAAGAAGATATTAAGCATTTCTACAAGACCTACAAAATTAACCAAATAGACATACTATGAAACACAGAAATGTGTTACACAAAGGACAAACTCCACGGGCAAGAACAATTTGTAGCTTATGATGTACCGATATTTTTTTTTTGTTTTCACTCTTGTGAAATAGAAATAAAAAAGAAGCAACCTTAAAACCTAGGATCATGGGTACCAAGTCATTATGTCGACTGCTAAGGAGGACTAGCAAAAAGAAAAGAAAAAACTTCATCCATGTTTATTCATGACCAAAGAAACTAACTTTACCATCAAGGGAAACACACAACATCATGAAATAAGTAAACATCATATCTACATCTACTAGCAAAATTCATATTGGTTAGGTCAACCACCTCATTTTTCAATTTGAAAAATGAGACATGAATCCAAAATCTTAGTTGCACTTGCCTCCTGATCATCTGGAAAATGGCGATCTGTAAATCTAATAATTTTACTTCAGCATTGAATTACTTATATGCATGAAACTTAAGCTATATTGTCCGATGAAAAACTTCAGAAATATCTACCATTGTGTCCCCATTGCCTCCACCACTTGCATCAAGGGAGCCATGCCAGCGACCTTTAAGTTCCGCTAAACCAGGAAGACTCAAGTCTTCTAGAATTACTTCATTTGATGATGTACAATGTACTCGAATTTCCTGAAATATTTTTATAACTGTTATAGCGTAGGAAACATGCACATCAAGATAAATTTTTGCAGTTCATCTTATTCCCATCACCAGATACAAAAAGGGCAACTAAATGACATTTCATTCTGGTACCGTTAGCAAGCATCCTGCATTGTAGCTTTGAATAAAAAAGGTCGTACCCAGTGCACAAGGCTCCCGCTTGAGCAGGGTTTGGGACAGGTAGATGTCGGCTAGCCTTACCTCCATTTTTGGAGAGGCTGCTTCCAAGTCTCAAACCCAAGACCTATCGCTTTTGGGCGAAGGCACTTGCCATCGCACCAAGGTGCAACCTCTAGCATTGTAGCTTTGAATATGAAATAAAAAATTTTCCCCAAGTACCTCAAGAAGGTTCTGAAGGCTTTCAGTATGCAATCCCACAGACTGCAAACTTTGTATAAAAAGGTCCTGCAAGTAAATAAAAGAGACAGATGAGGTCCAAATTTACAACAAGACACTGCATATCTTCAAAAACAGCATTAAAGAGTGCATATGCAGAAGTTGGAGAAAATCTCTCTCTCTCTCTCTCTCTCTCTCTCACACACACACACACACACGCGCGCGCGCACGCGCCCCAGTATCTGTCTCTGCACACACACACACCAACGATCAGATCAGATACATAAGTCCTGTTTGGCTATTCAATTCAGTCAGAAAAACAAATAAAATGAGAAAAGAATCTGCTCTATCTAAAATTCACTCAACTGAACTAAAATTATAATTAATAAAAACATTCTTGGTGTCCCGGACAACCGACAAATGAAGGCAGTTTTAATCACGAAAATATTAACTTGTCAAAAGTTGACAAACTTGAACTTCTAAAACAAAAGTTCTCCCCTCATCAAACCACCAAATAAATAAATCAATACATACAAAACTGAAACTTTTAGTTGAAGAACTTTCTTTATATTTCTAAGGGATAAACTAAAACTGATTTTTTTTTTCCTGAATTAACTCGAATTGTTTTGTTTATGTCATCCAAAGATCTCTTAAGAGTAGCATGGAAACTTGATGAAAAGAAAATGATGTGAGTATATAACCTCAATGAAAAGAATGCAAACAAAAGAAAGAGTACATAGATGAACTTTATAACATCCAACACTTATTTGATTGTTTTTAAATTCTTCATTTTTTGTTCAGCAACAATAAACCATGTGATATATTGTGAACTAAGGAAATTTACCTCAACGAATAAAGTTACACAGATGCATTGTATATTTAAGATATGATAAATCTAAAGATAAAAAAGGTAAGAAGCATTGCAGATAAAAAAACTAACACAAACATTAGTAACAACAGATAATAAATAACTACAATAATTATTTACTCTTCACTCATCATGAGGAAATGACAAGGAGAAAATATCTAAAAGGTCGTTATACAAACTAGAATATTCCCATCAGATAGAGAAATACCCTCTGAGGTATTTTGGGTTGATGAATTGTACTTTTCCCTCCTTACAAATATTAAATGTACAAGCCTCTATTACAGACTGAAGCACTATCATTAATGACCACTTAAGAAATTCTTCATCATAAATTAAATAACTGTGTTGTGCTAGAGGTTAAGTGATTAACTACCAGCCAGATGCTACTAAGCAAGCATGTATTTGACTATCATGAGAAGTATATTTCCATGAGTTTCAAGTCGAATATAACCTTTGATCTAGATTGAACAGCAGGATCAGTACTTCGAGAAAGAAGTCTTGCAAGTGGAAGCATCTCAGCAATCTCCGCCCGAGGAACTTCGAGTCTCATTCTCCACCTACCCATAGAAGATATCACACTACCCAGATGCCCAGCCATTGCTCTCTTGAACAAGCTACCTCTCTCCTTTCCAGCAGGGTTCCGATCTCGCGTGCCAGGTAACACATATTCACCTTGAAGTTCATACTGGCTATTGCTTTGTTCCAAAACAGTTTTTTCAACAGTGATCTAAACAATAAAGTATCAACTATCAAATGGTAACGAAAATAAGGATTTTATTAACAACATTGTAACTGAAAACATACCTCAGATTTATAGAACACAAAGCATAAAAGTGAAGATAAAATAATTTTGCTATTTTTCAGCAATAAAACTTTACAAAACAATAGAAAATAAATGGCTTGAAAGTATTTAAGACATTTCAACAATCCCAAAAGGAGAAAAATGAAAGAGGGACTGCAGGCTGCTTGATTCTAGCAAGGAACGCAAACTAAACTATAATTTTGATTTTACCACCCCTCCCCCCTCTCAGCAGTGGATGTTAGATGTGTTAGCATAGTCCCACATTGCCTGGGTACCTTTGGGATGTGTGGTGTATATACACATGGGCACCCTCTCCTTGTAAGCCAGTTTTCAAGGATGAGTTCTACCCATGGGTTTATCATGGTATCAAAGCATGGTTTCGCATAGCAAGTTTCGACTCATCGCACGAAGAGCTTGGCTTCATTGCAGTTCTCTTTGTTTCGTTTTTGATTTAGTTCACATCTCGTCGTAGTATCATCGCAAACCAATCGCAGCAACTTCATCGCAGACATTGTTCGACTTTGTCTTCATTCGCAACTCCATCGCAGCTCCTTGGACGACCTTGGTTCTTGTTTTCAGTTCGCAATTGCAGCATCTTGGTTTTCACTTTTGACTTGGATTCTGTTCACAATCTCTCTCTCTCTCTCTCTCTCTGTGTGTTCAAATCTGGTTGTACAACTTAGATTTTGATTTTCAGTTCATCAATCAACTACTTCAGCACTCTGTTCATTCCTTCTTCTGTTCGTTTTCGATTTCAGCATGTTGTGTGTGTTTTTTTTTTTTTTTTGACTTTGGGCGGTGATAATACAGATTATTGGTTGACTCAATTTTTAATATGGCCAGTGGCAATACAGACTCTCTCCAGGCTATTAGTGTGAAATTGACCAGAGAAAATTATGCATATTGAGCATACATAATGAAATTTTTTTTATTGGCCAAGAACATGTGGGCTTATGTTATTGGAGCTGTGACTGTTCCCTCAGATAAAAAGGCTGAAAATTATGTTGAATTATTGACTGCTTGGGAAGTAAATAATGCTAAGATAATAACTTGGATAAATAATTATGTGGACCAGTCTATTGGTATGCATTTAGCCAAGTACTCGACAGCCAAAGATTTTTGGGATTATTTATGTAAGTTATATGTCCAATCTAATTTTGTCATACAATATCAGTTAGAGCATGAGATTCGGGCTGCTAGACAGTGTGACAAGAGTATTCAGGATTTCTATTCAATTATGACTGGGTATTGGGATCAGCTGGCTCTCACAAAGCCTGCAGGACCGAGCTCATATGAGTTATATCGTACTTACAGAGAGGAGCAGAATTAGTTCAGTTCCTTAGGGCTCTTCGAGATGATTTTGAGGGTTTTCGTGGTTCTATTCTTCACCGGAGTCCACTTCCTTCCATTGATTCAGTTGTTAATGAACTGTTAGCATAAGAAGTCCGTCTCAAAGCTGCTCCAGGAAAAGGACTTCTCCCCTTACCTAGTCAGGTTGTCTTGGCTGTCCCACCTAAGCCTCATTCACGCACTTGGAGCAGGCAGTGTGCTAGAGTTGGTTTTGATGTTAGTTGCATGACCTATGTGTCTCGATGGTTCAGCAATAAACTCTTGAGCATCGGTGTCACTGGCATGAGTCTCAGCCTCAGAGCAACCACTTTGGGAAATACTAAAGGTTAGGTTTGTCTCGAGTCCACCCTCCCCAAGACCCTGCCATGGCAGGACTAGAACTAGGTAATTCCCTTTATGAGTCTTGGTCTTTCTCTATGACGATAACATCCAATTCATCGAATTTAAAGCTTGAAGTAGGAAACAAGTATAGAGAGAGGAGCATTTTTCTCCCTTAATGTTTTTTAGGGGGAATTTTTTTCGAAAAAACTGCCCAAGCCAGTTTACCCACAAAAAGTTCAGATATTCAAAGAAAAAAGAACTTTGGTTCAGGTACTCACAACATCCCCACTCCATCTAGCAGCCACATCTAGAGCTTCGCCCAAAACGCCACTGAATTTTGGCCGAAGTACAGATAGCACTCCATGGCCCCTTCTTTTCTGGAAATTAAGTTGAAGTTCTGCCTGAAAGTAAAAAAGAAACTAATAACTGAGTAATAACTTTGAACAATAAACTGCTATTGACAGTAAAGTTAAAGAGGAAATCAACATTACGCTTCAACAGATTATGATTTGCCTTTACAAAAGGCGATTACACATAATGGTCCTGTGAATCAGAGGTGCTTGGTAGGGGGAGATTGGATACAGACCTAGCCTTTGGCATTATTTGCACAAAGTGGCTACCCCCAAACTTAAACCCACATTCTCACACTAGTAGCCCGAGCTTTTACCACTGGACAAGCCAGGACCCCCATTATGATTCTCAAATACGGAAAAACATTTTTGATAATATAATAACTTTTCATACATGATACAAGGAACAACTTACAACTGATGACAATATTCCTAGACAAAAAAAAACAGTGCCCTAAAAATTTTTGGCCAGCCTTTTCCTGATTAATAGAATAGCTTGAAGACTATATGCAAATGAAAAAGCTAAAGAAGGCTCTCTTTAGCCGAGGTGGTCCATTTCTTTTTATCATATATGAAGATCTCAGGACCAACTTGAAGTTCACATTTGTTTTTACAACACTAATTGGAACAACATTCTTAATGTTAACCAATCGATTGCAAGAAAATTAGAACCATGAAATTTGTGTAAGGCGATTTCAAGTCAAGTCATCATCTTCCACCGCAATGCTCATTTCCATACAGTTCTAGATCTACTTTTGGCTTTATAAAATTTATTAGGGGGATTTTCTTTATTGTCGGAGTTGAAATCCAATATTGATTATGTTTTAGGGTTTCAGATGTTTAGGGTTGAAGAAAGGAAGAAAGAAGAAGAAAAGAGAATGTAAAAAGGCTTGTAGGATATTGCTGGTATCTCTACGCCCATATATTTATAGTAGTTAAAAATAATATTTACAATAGTACCCCACATGTTAAATTCCCGCTAATTACGCTCATTACATGAATATTCCCACATATTCCAATAATCAGCAATTGCAAGCAATATCCCTCTTGACTGTCTGGAAAAAGGCGAGCTTTGATTTATAGCGTTGTTAGGCATACTTGGAGTTGGTGTAGAAGCAGATTGTCTATTTGCTTTCTTTTAGATTGCAAAAAATCCTCTTGACTGCCTGGAAAAAGGTGAGCTTTGATTTATAGTGTTGTTAGGCATACTTGGATTTGGTGTAGAAGCAGATTATCTATTTGCTTTCTTTTAGATGTTAGTGCAAAAAATCCTCAACAATTCCTTAGATCATCATATAGTTTGAATCTTTCCCCAAATAACACAACAATCGAAGAATAGGCTGTCTATGTAATACCATGTACATACCACTGTTCATGAAACATCCATTACATAAATAAAATCCTTTCTTCCTCACCTGGAAAAGGAAAAGGAAAAGGAAAAGGAAAAAGAAGAAAGTGGGAAAAAAAAATAGGAAGACTCGTTAACTTCAACTTCTCTCTTGGCACTAATTTTCAAGATCCTTAACGTGTTCAGTAATAAATGCCAATCTCCAACATTGCAGCTATTTTATTGCTTGAAAATCCTAAGCAATAGTTACTTAACAAAAAAAAAATCCTAAGCAATAGTCACGTTTCTAATCGTCCAAGCTACCAACAATTTTGAAATTAACAAATTGACTATTTCCAATTCACGACCAAGCCTCCAACTCAAAAAATGTGTTGTTTTAATGAGCAAAAGAAAATTGTCTTGCACCAGATAAAAGATCAATGATTCAATATATTTATGAAACAAGTTATGAGACTTTGGTTAGGGATAAAAAGAAAATACTCGGATCACAAAAGCGAGAGCCTGAGTACTGAGTCTAAAAATCATTCACACAACTTCCAAATTAGTAATGTTCTTCTTCATCATTTTGGTTTATTCTTCTTTATTTTCTCCTTATGTTCCTATTATACTGTTACTTGGGATTACTGTACATGTGAGGGCACATGAGGTGCAGAAAAGAATCAACAATAAAGTCATGTAGGCCAGTATGAAAGCTCACTCTTTGGATTGTTCCCCGAAGTGAGGCCAGCTCCAATTCATCAAGAGGCAAATGGCGTACCTAATAGCATATAAAAGGTGGAAAACTACACTTATCAAACCATTCAAGGGAGAAAAAAACTGATAGAACTCTGGGTAATAGTATTAAATTCTTTGTTAGATCACACAATCAGGCGATGAGAAAGAACCTCCAAGTTAGCTGAATGTAGCGGTCGGTAGCGAACATCAGCTCTTAGGTGCCCCTTTTGAAGAGAAAAGGACAACAATTTTCCATCTATGCTTTCTTCAGCACTTGGCCGCAAAGGTCCTACAAGCTCCATAGAAAGACACTCATCTGGCCTACCTGTGGCATCCAACTGCATCACCAGAAAGTTAAGAATTCATATAGTTATTAAAACAGGGATAGACATTATGCTTAAAAAAGTAGACTCTTAAATATGAACCTGACCTCTCCATTCAAAATTCAGCTTCGAAGTATAAATATGAACAAATTAACACATAAGTCCCACTAGACACCACATACATCACACAGTCCCCCCATTAAATCACCATAGTTGAGCACATTGAACCATCCATGTGGCTGAGAGCCCTCAAAGCCCAGGCACAATGACCCAATTATCAGGGGGGCACTCTACCACTATGCCAAAAGCGAGAGAAACCCCCTCCCTCTCTTTCCTTTTTTCGCCCCTATGTCGCCACAACAGAAATACCAACTCTCATTACGCATATCATGATAACATCATGATAAGCGAGATAAATTATTCCTACATTTTGAATAAAATTCACTAAAAATTATTAAAAGCATCAGCGCACATGAAATTCTGGATCAAAAAATGAGCAAGTTCTTTGAGGTTTGATCACACCAAAAAACAATTGAAGACTAGCATTCAAATTCCACCATGGGTTGTCCATTGCTCCATATGGTGTTTTATGACACAAAACATGTATCAGATACCATATCAACTATATGAAACTATGTGACTATAAGTACTAATATATTGGATATCAAACGAATCCAGATATTTTAAACTGGAGAATGTAAAGTCAAACGCATTATAATCAGCCTCAAGCATGTTTCGAAGGGAAATATAACTTTTATAATTATTATATTCAACCCATTAAAGACGAAGAATAATAAAGAACCCTCATGATATAATGCACAATAATAAATATCATGCAAAATAAATTATCATACTCATCCATTGACAATGTTAAGTTGGCTCAAATTCCTATTGTGATTAGGTTTCTATTATAGAGTTGTATCTTATTAGATAATTTCTTAGTAGGCAAGTCTTGGGCTCTAAGGAATTGTAATCCTTGTCCACCAACGAATTGGGTTTTGGGCTCTATAAATAGTTACCCATGTTATAGGTTGAAACAAGTGAGAAGAAAAGAGGCAATACTCTCATTGTATTTGAGAGGTTACTCTCATTGTTTTGAGAGGGCAACTCTTGCGTAGAGGTAATAGTCTCATTGTTATTGAGAGACTACTTAGAGAGAGAATTCTTGTTTAGAATTTGTGACTTCCTTTTGAGTGAGATTGGGTGTATAAGAGTAAGGGTTGAGAGTTGAGCGTACTCTTGATACAATTCTTCTACTTGTACTATTACAATCTATATAGTGAAATCGGGCTCTCCGTGGACGTAGGCTTGTTTAGCCGAACCACGTATAATTCTTGGTGTGTTCTTGCAAATTTCTTCGTGCTTATTTACTTATCATCACATTGTAATATTTGGTGGTTCGTGATTAGGGGTTTGTTTCTCAACAGACAACATGGTTCCAAAGATTGGGAAATTTATGTGTCTAAATTATCAACTTGGTCCTGTCCCAAAAAATCCACGACCATTGCAAGAATATGTAAAATAATTTCAGAATTATAAACACAGAGGTCAAAAGTCTGAGAGTAAGCCACTGGTTTAACGTAACTTAGATAATTGAATGATAATAGATCATATATAAAGGTAACTGTATCCCCTATTATACAACTTAGATAATCATAATTTCCTATCAGTGATGAAACATATTAAATAATCACAATTTCTTATTAGTGATAATACATATAGTGAAAAAGAAAGGCAAAAGGCTTAAGGATAACAAAGAAAATGCTAGATTGTATGAAATTTAATAAGAGATGATCAAACTGCAGTCCTGCTCTTATGGACATTGAATTCCACAGCTCGTATGGCTAATTGCCTTTTTCCTTATCTTGCAGTTCCTAAACCAAAATAAAATATGTAAATTTCATTTTCTTTAACACAATATAAGAAAATTATTTAATTGAGAAGGGTGAAAAAACAGGCGAACACATATGGGAGATAGATTATAGATCCTGCCTTGAACAAAAAGCTAACAAGGAGGAATTTTTTTTAAAATAAATAAATAAAAAAGAATCTAATAAAGCATTTCCTAAAAACCAGAAGGGCCCATCACACTTCAAGGAGTGCAAACATTACCTCTCAACAATTCAAGAGTGGCTGCCCTCTCTTGGATAAATTATGTGCCTCTATCTTGACCAACCAAGGAATATATATAATAACCTCCTAAAGGTAAGAGAATAAATCCAAAATCTTCCTCACCAAACTGGCATAGAAGCAGAGACCAAGAGTTAGCTTCTCAAACCACCCTACACACTACTAGAGTCATCTTTTGATCAAACATTAGTGAAATCTCATAGTAATTACCTCCCTAAGGTGTTCTTACCAAAGTTAAAGCAATTGAGTTCTAAGTTCTTCTGAATAACTCTCGTCCTAAAAGATTTTGGAGTTCCTCTCAGTATAACCCGTGTCACAGGGCACAATGCCAAAGCACTTTAACTTTCCCCATTTCTAAGAAGGAATGGATCTCCAAGTAGTAACTCAACTGATTCCAGCCAAGGCAAAGAGTCTATGCCACATCACTTTAGAAGATGGGTCAATGAATGAAGAGATGATTGAATGTTCCACCACCACTGCAAAGCGAACATGTTTATGCAGTAAGGGCTTTTATTGAGCCATTTATATTGGAGGACCCCATTAGTATTGACCTTCTTGTGAGTCACTGCCCATGCAAATGCCTTAATCTTTGGTGATACGTTAGTCTCCCAAATCACTCTAGCTGAATGGAGAAGTGAACTATCGTTTTTAGAAAGGAGAGGCATGATTTGGGAAAAGAGTACTACTATCCAAATTCCAATATCTTGCATCTAGACGGTTGTAACCAATTGCTCCAAAACCTTAAGATGTTAAGGAATAGGCCCAATAATGTATATTAAACTCTCAGATCCTCCCTCAAGTGTGATCCCTCTCTCACATGGAGAGGCAGGTACACAAGCAGAACACACTTAACGAACAGAATGGGAGAGCTGGTATCAATGAAGAGACTTGAGCCCAAAACCTTCCAGAACTAATGTTAGACAACCAGTTGTCTCAAAAGCTTAACTATTAAAGAATGGGTAAACACTCACATGGCTAGACAAAGAAATACATATATCCAGGAGAAGCAGAATCAGGAAAGTACAATCATCTATTTCCTTATCATAGTGTTTCTAACGAAGTTGAGATTCCACGAAATAGAAAAACTAGAACAAATAAAATCCTCAATGATGAAGCCTCATGAAGCTAAGATATTCTACAAAGATTTCACGAAAGGCTATTCCCTCACTATCACACCAACTCCTTTTCTTCTTTTTTTCCACTTTCCCTGCAAATAACACACACTCCCACTTTGCTCCTATGGGGACTTCAACCCTCAACTTTCCACTTTAGAAAGTAGAGGAGAATGGAGATACCATTGGGCTACAACCCTTGGTGGTACTGTGAAATCAATTCTACTCACTTATTTCATGTCAAGCTTCACCATTCCAGTGTCGATCATTGAGAGCATGAAAAAGTCCAAGAAGGACTTCTTCTGGGGCAATTTGAAAAATGAGTTTAAGTACCATCTTGTGTCTTGGGGAAAAGATGCCAAAGTGATTCAATGAAGCTTTTGAAGGACAGCAGTAGACCCATATGAGAGTGATAAGCGTGTACTCGTATAGAGTTCAGTTGTGGAAAAGCATCAAGAAAAAGTGAATGGTCTTCTCAAAATATGCAAGGCTTATTGTTAATGCTGATCACAAAGTGTGTAAATGGTGCACAGATATCTCTAAAAGTTTGGATTCAAACCTCTTCAAGAAGCATCAGACAGTTGGGCTTAGGTCATATTTATGGTGAGTATGGGAGCCTAGTTTTTTTAGAGCTCTTCAAGATTGGAAAGTTCAATCTGGTGTGTGCATTCCTAGAGGTTCTGTACAGTTCTATGAGCCTGAAGATAGAGTGGATTCTCTAAGGTGATTCCTTGATGGCAGTGGCCACATTTTAGGCTTTTGTGTGAAGGAGACAAGCATGGTTTTCCTTCTAAAGGTATTTCGAAGGCTAAAGTGCCTCATAATGTCCACATCTCTACGTGGGTTACTTTAAAGGCTATCTTGATGATGGTAATTTGGTAACAGGATTAAGATCCCAGTGTTGTATGTGTAAGAAGCATGATGAGAATACTAATCACCTTCTGCTTCATTGTGTGGTGGCGCATCAGTTTTGATGCCTCCTGCTTTCTTTATTTCGTAAGCAAAAGTTTATGCCCCGGCCCATGGAGGATTTCATGGCTTGCTGGGCAGGTAATTGTGTCAGAAAAAGGCTCACTCGGGCCTGGCAAGCTGTGGTTTAATGTCCTCTGTGGTGTGTATGGCGAGAGAAGAATAGTTTGCACGTTTAATTATGTGGAAATGCTTATCCATACAACTAAAAAAATTAATGTTGGGAGTTTTACAGTTTCGATTTGAGTGTTTGCAGACTCTTAACGTTCTTGTAAATTTCTTAGGTGATCTATCTTATACAGGAGTCTAGTAATATGGGCAAATTCATACTTCATAGTTCATATGTAAAAAGGTTACGTGCCTTTGGCACGTCTGCTGTAGTACGTTTTTACTTATCATCAAAAAAAATTGGCATCCCAAGCCTTTTTTTTTTTTGTAAAAGATCTTGTGTACTTTTGGTTACCAACCGCTATGGATAATTTTGCTCTTTCCAGAATCTCTATAACCACTTTCCTAATAAAGCTTTGTTCCCAAAAATTACAATGTCTAATACTAAGCCACCTTCCATTTTGGGGCAATACTTAACTGGATAAACCACCTTTAAAGCAATTTCCCAATCTTAGTCATTGAAAATCTCTTTGAACCCACTCACTCTTATTAGCAACCATATCAGAAATTTTATATAACAAACTGAAGTAAACAGAAAAATTACAATGTATAATACTAAGCCACCTTCCATTTTGGGGCAATACTTAACTGGATAAACCACCTTTAGAGCAATTTCCCAATCTTAGTCATTGAAAATCTCTTTGAACCCACTCACTCTTATTAGCAACCACATCAGAAATTTTAAATAACAAACTGAAGTAAACGGGAATTTTGAAGAAAGAACCAAGTACTTAAGACACCAAATATTGATCCAAACCTAAAGAAGTAGCTACATCTGCAACTAATTCCTATGAGATCCAATCCAAATCTAACAACTGGTGGTAAGACACGCAGGTCCCAGCTGGGATCTGAACCCTGCACCACCCTTTTCGGAGTGACAGATACTATGTAAGCTAACAGCCGGTGGTCTTATTTATACTAATCTTAAGATTGAAAATAACCTCGAACAGCAAAGGATGAGATTAAAATTAAGAACTCTGCAGTCTTAAGCTTATATATGTTTGTAATCTGCAAAAGAAGTAGCAAGACAAGCAGCCACCTTTTTATTCATCGTCCTGTTTTAGACTTAAATATAAGCTCTTAATCATTATAATTGGGCTGCTCCAAGGGACATTAGATCCCTCCATGAGGATTCTTTACAGGATCTGGTTTTAGTAAAAGAACTGAAACTTTCTGGGGTTGTGCTACGGTGCCTATCATTCGGCCCACCCAAATTGAAAAGAATACTAAAATTTTGAAGGGTTCTTTCCATCTAATAGGACCTTCAGAAAGGGCTCTATTCTTATGTTTGTTTTGGGGTTCTTTTACTAAAGCCTTTATAGGGATACCACTGAATGTATTAGGAGTGACTGGATGGTAGTGTTGTCCTTTCGCCCCCCCGAGCAGTGTTCTTATGCTTTCCAGAAGCCACCTGACAGTGAAAGAGTTAACTTTGATGGATATTCTCTGGGGAACCCACATCAAGTTGGGAGCAGAGGCATAGTAAGAGATACTACAGGATGCACTGTTTTTCTCTTCTCTAGACTGGTGCTCCAAGACTTATGTTAAGGTGGAAGTCTTAGCCCTATGAATAACCAGAGGGAAGCTTCCTCAGCAGATTGTAGGCACCGTTTAACCGAGAGTGACACAGAGGTTGTTGTTAGTTGGGTGTGGTTACAGTCTTTAAGGTTTACAGCATTATGGCCAATTCATGAGAGAAATCCTGGATATCTTATAGCTTTATAAGCACAGATCAGACGGATTCCTATATTTATGAATGAGCAGTCTGATTTCTTGGTTGAGGGAACATCCTCCATGATCTTCCATTGGCATTTAAAAGCTGGGAATATCAAGCTTAGGATTGAAGTTGTTGTCTAGTTTTTGTCATGCTCTTTTGCTGAGATGCCCCCTTTTTATCTTTTTGCTCCATTTGGTATGAGGGATAGAAGGTAGAAGGAAGGAAAAGGCACCATAAAGAAAAGAATCTTGTTAGATTGAGCAGGAAGGAAAGGATGCTAATTGTTTTCACTATTATACCCTTACTACATATGAAATGATATGATAAACAACTGACTAAGATGGTCTGGCAATGTGCAGCGACAGCCAATACCTGCACCACTTAAGAAAAGTGATGTGCCGATGTCGTCCTTATTGAGGATAATGCTAGCATGTGGTCTGACAGAGGCTATGATCTTAGAAAGAATGGAATGGGAAAACAAGATTCATGTATACAACCCCAAAATATGGAAAAGGCTTTGTTGAGTTGAGTTGAGTTTTCTATTAAAAGAAAAGCATTGTTTCTGTTGAGAAATAAGCCCCTAATCACGAACCACCAAATATTACGATGTGATGATAAATAAACAAGTACAAAGAAATTTGCAAGAACACACCAAGAATAATACGTGGTTCGGCAAAACAAGCCTACGTCCACGGAGAACCCGATTTCACTATATAGATTGTAACAATACAAGTTGAAGAATTATATCAAGAGTACGCTCAACTCTCAACTCTCAACCCTTGAACACCCAATCTCACTCAAAAGGAAATCACAAATTCTAAACAAGAATTTTCTCTCTAAGTGTCCTCTCAAAAACAATGAGAGTGTTGCCTCTTCTCTTCTCACTCATCTCAACCTATAACATAGGTAACTATTTATAGAACCCAAAACCCAATTCCTTGGTGGACTAGGATTAAAATTCCTTAGAGCCCAAGACTTGCCTAACAAATACTTTCCTTCTTTGAGACCAAGACTTGCCTACTAAGAAATTACCTAATAAGAGAAAACTCTATAATAGAAACCTAATCACAATAGGAATTTGAGCCAACCTAACAAATCTCTCCCTTGGCAAAAATTTTGACAAGTCTTCAATACACGAGACTCCCGTCTGCAAATCCACAAACGATCCATCGGCCTTTCAAACTCCAGCTACATAACCCAAATCATGTATGAAACAATACACCCCTTGATCCACACGGCCAATGTAGTCATGTAGCTGTATCAAGTCAACACTATCAAGTGACTTTAGAAGGGGGCTTCGATGCAACCCTTCTCCAAGTAGGAACTTTCATCTCACCCTCGTCTGTTCGGAAACATGCAACCCGTGTCTTCAATAAATCAAACGAAACACGTCTCAAGATCTTGTTACCATGTGCACCCTGTTTCCTATCCACAATCGAAGTCTGAGTGCCATTGACACTCCCCACCAAACGATACAAACCTCCACTCTGTTCTCCTCGCATTAATACCATGCAGCCCTTGGTGATCTTCATGACTCGCCCTTCAATGGAGCACTTGCAGCCCATGGAGTCCAACCGGCTCAAGGAAATTAGATTACATCGTAACTTGGGTGCGTAAGCAACATCCCCCAAAGTGTGTTCTATCCCATCAAACATTTTGAACTTCACCGTTCCCACGCCCTCAATGGCACACTTGTCACCATTAGGCAATGTCAAAGAACTACCATCAAGTTCTTTAAATGAATCAAAACATTCTTTCACGGAGCAAATATGGTTCGATGAACCCAAATCTAAAAACCACTCATGTTGAGTAAGAGTGTCACTTTTGGAAATTGTGAGGACATCACCAAAGTTATTATCACAAGCATATGCGGTAGATCCATTCTCAGAGCCGCCATCATCCTTCCGCTTTGCAAGTGGACAGTTCTTCCTAATGTGGCCCCACTCATGACATCTGTGGCACTGCTTACCCTTTTCTCCACCCCTTGATCTAGACCTGCTATTATCACTAGATCCCTGGTTAGTCTGCCTTCCCTTATTCTGCCAATGAGCAACCATAGCCGAACTTGAACTCTCATCAATGGGAGATTTTCTTTTGTCATTGGACAAGAGAGTCGACTCAACTTCCTCCATCTCCAGCGTATCCTTGCCATATAAGACGGTAGTCACTATATTCTCATAGGAATCTGGAAGTGAAGTAAGAAGTAATAGGGCTTTGTCTTCTTCTTCAATTTTCACATCGACCTTTTCAAGTTGATCAACAATTCCATGAAATTCATTCATGTGCTCCAAGAGGTTTCCGCCTTCCTTCATCTTTAGCTTGTACAAATCCCGCTTTAGATTAAGTTTCGTTCTGAGACTTTTCGCTAGATAGAGCTTCTCTAGCTTCTCCCACAATTTCGGCGCCGAATCCTCTCCATTAACATTGTTAATGATGTTATCTCCAATACAGAGTCGAATAGTGCTAACACACCTTGACTCTATATCCTGCCAATCATCAACTAACATTTTTTCTGGCTTTCCATCCTTCCCTTTCAACGCCCGTGCTAAGCCTTGTTGAACTAGGATGTCCTTCACCCTCCCTTGCCATAGGGTGAAGCTACCCTTACCATCAAATCTCTCCACCTTGTATTGTGTAGTAATATTACCGGCCATGATTGTCACAAGTGCCCAAGACGAACAACACCCGTATTATGAAGAAAAAATCTAAACAAGATTTTTATCAAATACCTTGTGTGAACCTTGAAGCTCTGATACCAATTTGTTGAGAAATAAACCCTCAATCACGAACCACCAAATATTACGATGTGATGATAAGTAAACAAGTACAAAGAAATTTGCAAGAACACACCAAGAATAATACATGGTTTGGCAAAACAAGCCTACGTCTACGGAGAACCCGATTTCACTATATAGATTGTAACAATACAAGTTGAAGAATTGTATCAAGAGTACGCTCAACTCTCAACCCTTAACCCTTGTACACCCAATCTCACTCAAAAGGAAATCACAAATTCTAAAAAAGAATTCTCTCTCTAAGTGTCCTCTCAAAAACAATGAGAGTGTTGCCTCTTCTCTTCTCACTCATCTCAACCTATAACATAGGTAACTATTTATAGAGCTCAAAACCCAATTCCTTGGTGGACTAGGATTACAATTCCTTAGAGCCCAAGACTTGCCTAACAAGTACTTTCCTTCCTTGAGACCAAGACTTGCCTACTAAGAAATTACCTAATAAGATACAACTCTATAATAGAAACTAATCACAATAGGAATTTGAGCCAACCTAAAAGTTTCAAAGGTTAAAACGTAAAAGAAAAAGTACCTTACTTTCCCTCCTTTCGGGCACTTATGGACAGAAAGAATATCATGGGTATAGAGGTAAAATGATTCCCCCTCTTCCCTTCCCACCTCCTTTCCTTTCTAACAAATGGTGGAAACTTCATACATTGTTTTCCACTTTTCCTTCTCCTCCTTTGCTTCCTCCCAGTATTCTTTCCGACTAAAATGAACATTACATTTTCATGTTTAAAATTTTTCTTATCCTTTCCAATTCATTGTATTCTTCTTATAACAAATAATAATAATAATAATAATAAAATAAAAATAATTAAGAACTTTGTATTCCACACCATGAAACAAACACCACATCGTCTGCAAATTGAAGGTGATACACCATTACCCAATTGTCACAAGCAACCTAACCTTCAATGGCATCCAAATTCTCAGCTGTAGAAATCCATCTAGCGAGAACATCAACAATCAAAGTAAAAAGGCATTGAACCATTCTCCAAGTTCTTCATTAATAAGAGAGAACATCAACAATCAAAGTAAAAAGGCATTGAACCATTCTCCAGATTTTTCATTAATAATAACAGAAAGGAAGACGATTAACATAGTGAAAGTTTCAACCGAATGGGAAACCAAACGGTTCCCCATCCACTAGATGGTGAAAGTGGGACTCATGTTTGAGTCCCAACGCACTATCTAATGAATGGGGAGCCGTTCAGTTCCCCATTCGGTTGAAACTTTCACTATGCATATTAGTGCTCTAACAGAAAAATTAATAGAAGGCAAGAACCCCTTAATCCAAGACCTCCAGCTCTCCTTACAACCTTTCTTCAATAGGACAGAATCAAGGAACTGCTACTAAACAAGTTCGCAAGCCTTCTCAAAGTCAACCTTGGAAAGGATTATTTTCTTTTAAATCTTTCCACACACATCCACTACCTACTAAGCTATTGAGGCTGCAGTGAGAATTTGCCCACCTCAAACAAAAGCCTCCTCGAAAGACGAGATAGTCTAAAAAATGAGCGAACACAACCTTCTAGACTGCATCCTCATTGTAACCTTATATGGGCTAGTCACACAAGAATAATTAGATCGAAATATTAATAGAAATGAATGTACTCTTTTTTTGAAAGAGAGAAAAGAAAAAAAAAATCAGAGAGATAACAGTGGCATCCCTACTCTTACCCACTGACAAACAAAGGGCTTTCATAAAATCATCCTTCAAAACCTCCCAACAATCTTCAAAGGTAACCATGGGAATCTTTCTGGGCACAAGTCTCGGTCCCTATCCACCACAAGTATCATCTACTTCTCCTCATTCTCCTCAAAAGGCCTCCCAAACCATCTAGCTTTGTAGGCAGAATTTTGGCTTCAATCAGTTCCTTCTAATATCATCTCTCAGCAAATAAGGATTAGAGAAGAATCTCAATATCTCACTAAAACATGCCTTGATCAACTTTTTACGGCCCGTATCACAAAATCATGTAACAATCTCAAGTTAAACAATCGCCCTCTGGACCTAAATAAATCTAGGCTTTTGTCTCCAACTAATTTCTTCCTTCAAAAAATACCCTCAAGATCATTCTGAACTGGATCCTTCTTTCACAAAGGGCATCAGAAATTTGAGCCTGACTTTTCTGCCCTATCAATGTCACAGATAACTGGAATTAATTTAGCCTTCTCCTTCACTCCATAAACCCCTTTGTTCTGCACCTTCATATTTGAATCGATAAGTTTCAATTTATGCATAACTTTAGAAACATCCCAACAAATGTTAACATCTTTCCACCACATATCAAAGGTGGATGATTGAAATAATAGAAAGACATGTCCCAAAACAAAAAATGGCACAGGTCCATATTTCTGGGGTTGGACTGCAACACAATTAAGCAATGATCTAAATTTGGTCCCAGAAGAACTTCTTATGTAATGTGATTAAAGATGCTGAAAGATATTGGCTAGTTCTATAGTGAAGAAAGATCTTCTAGCCCATTCCTCACAAGACACTAGTGAAGATTGGACCATTTAGAACTTCTAATGATTCTTGACCCTCCTACTTTTTCATCAGACCTCCTAAGAGCAACAGCAATGGGATCGCCAGAGCCCAATCTGGCGATCCAAACACTACTGTGGCCCAACAATGGGATGGCTAAAATGGTGGGCCAAGTTTTTGGTTAGCTAGGTGGTTCGCCGGATTGGGCGAACCACTTAGCTAACCCTGTTTATATTGGGCCTGCTTTAATGCAAGCCCATATTTTTTTTTAAAAATTTCACTTATCGAAACGACGTCATTTCGAAAAGTGATTTTACTAAAAAAAAAACACGCGGCACCCTAACAGGGTGCCGCGTGTTTCACTTATCGAAACGACATCGAAACGACGTCATTTCGATAAGTGACTTAAAAAAATAAAACACGCAGCGCCCTGTTAGGGCGCCGCGTGTCCTGCAACGGTCATAAGACCGTTGCACGCCCAAACAGGCCCTAGGCCCTAAGGGCCTGTTTGGTTGCCCAGAAAAGTGGTTTTTGACCGTTTTTTGCCTTCTTTTTTTTTTTTTAAATTTAAGCTCTGCCAAAGAGCCGTTAAGGCACTGTTTAGCAGAGCCAAATAGTGCCTAAAACGGCTCTTTTGGCTTTAAAATAATATATATATATTTTTTTTTTTACTTTTTTCATTCCTATAAATACACCACCCCTACATTCACTAAATTCACAACCAAAAATTCATATTTTCTCCTCCTAAGTCTAGAATCATTTTTATTTTTTCAATCTTTAGCGGAAATCTTATTATTAAAGTCTAAAAAATTATTAAAATATTATTATTTTTGGTTAGCGGAAATCTGGAGAACCTGTTGTGGAGCCAAAATTTGGAGATCCTGACATGATGATGTGGCTGGCTAAAATGCTGAGGTGGCTAGCTAAAATTCAAATTTGGAGAACCAAATTTAGCCATCCCATAGTGGATGCTCTAATAGCATCAAAACCCTAACCAAACACTGTTTAGAAAACCAAGGAAATATACGGAAAGAGTTTTTCAAAGAAACTCGGACCTGAATTTAGGATTACTTTACTAGGATCATAGACTAGACTTAACCATCACTTTCCCATAACTGTGATTCTTCCCGACGAGCCCACAACATCCAATGAAGTCCATGTCTACAATCCCAAATTCTTCTAAAACGATTTTCTCAGAGAAGTTCCCTCCTTCAATTTCTTGTACAACAAATTATCACATCATTTTTTAACTAAACAAGTACAGTGATCTGAACTTTGATAAAGAGATTTGATTAGAGAGATAATTTTGATTGCCCAACAAAACGATGCATAGCTTATACTGGTGCGAAGTGCAATTGAAACACAATCAATGGAGCTCCACAAGATTGTTGATTTATTACCTTAACCAAACCCTCAAAAGACATATAAGATGTCTTTCTTCCAAATTATATGGGAAAAAATTGCAGTAAACCTACTCTTAGAAAATTTTGCATGCCCAAAGAGGAAACTATTAGGAACTGACACCAATTATAACTCTAAGACTTACCAAATTTTAAAGCAAGGAGGTTATTCACCATAACAGGGGCGGCTGTCCATTATACCATAAAAACAATTATTGTTCTGTGAAGGAAACCCCATTTTGCAGGAATCTAGAAGCCAGTAAAAAGTGGCAAAGCTACTTGAGTCCCTTCTCACACTAGTCATTGAACAAGCCTGAGAGAGAGTTTTCGTAAGACCATCTTTTAGAGCATTTCAGGTTTCGCAGGTTCCTCTTGTTAAATAACACAACTTTTGGCCCATTGTTATTTAGCCAAAGCAGATATAGAGAGTATTGTTGTACTTCTTCTAGAAAAAAAAAACCCCATCACAGCAACTCTTACACAAGAAGCTAACTGATTTCACATGTCAGGAAAAAAAAACAAATAATATCTCAAAGCACAATTTAAAGAAACAATTTGCTTTATGCTTTAAGGCAAACCTTGACACGCTCACGTGAGATGCTCAACAGTCCAACCAACTGAGGTGCTAGCATCAACTGATTCAGTTTGAGACCTGAGATTGAAGCCTCACCAACAAGACCAGATGTAACTCTGTTACCATTCATTGGAACATCTTTCATATGCTTCCCAGATTCAAAAACTTGCTCATCAGTACTGCTGAAAGGCTTAATAACCTTTCCTTGAAACTTTATCCTTCCGGTTGCTTTCAGATGCATGGGCCGTAGTGAATCAAAAGGATATGAAGAGACTAAGCTGAAAAACTCAAAACCACGCATTCGTAAATCCAATTCAACTCCTTCCACATTTAAGGGCACAGCAGCATTCACATCATACCCTATCCTGTTTAACCAGTATTCATCGGGATAAGACATCTGAACTTTTGTAGATAATTCAAAAGCAACCGATGAAGAGCTAACAATAATGCAATCATGTGAGATGATGATATCTCCCCGAGCATCACTGAATGATCCTTCAGCTTTTGGTGCGGCCCACTTGATGTCAAACCTCCTAAATTCAAAAACAATGGTGTATATAGACGACATATGATAGACATCCACATGTAAGCAGATAAAATTAATTACCAATTATCAACAATTAAAAGACAGGTCTAGGAATCTTACGGTCTCAATAGAGATCCAGAAAGTTTTGTTTCACCGTTTAGATCGCCTAATTTATGTGGCATTCGATGAAGATAACCAGGTATATATCGATTGAAAATTTTATCAAAGCACAAATTGCCTGAAAAATTAACATCCATTGCTGCTTCATCCACCTCACCCTGGAATGGTAGAACTTTTCAACATCAGGACATAAAGAAAATTATGAAACATAATACGAAATTACAGAATGTATATGTAATCTCCCGAAAAAACAATAATTATAATAATAAATAAAAATATAATAATAATAATAATAAGCAGTAAATTGGTTTGGAAAGTTGACTGGCACTTATCTTATATATATACACATATATACATGGTCACACCTATTAATTAAGGAGGGAAGAGAAAATTTTAAATACACACAACGAAGTTACTCATTGTGTGGAGTAGATTGAGCGTCAAAGGTTACCTAAATTAACAAAGGAAATATATATATATATATATATATATACACATACATAAGTACATATATGTATTCTCTTGTTTTAGCGTTTTCTTAGGTAATTAGGGTTGTCTTGAGAAGGAGAAGAAGAGAGAGGAGAAACCACGAGACATTAGAAGGTTATACAAGTTTGGAATCGATAGAGGTGAGTGGATGTCTTCTTCTTAATGTAGAGATAAACTAAAAATAATTAATACTAATATTAAAATTTTGTTGCAAGATCATTGATTTAAAAAAAAAATTTTGATAAGTAATCAATGATTTAAATACATATATTACGTATATGTAATGCGGCAATTGATGTATTGATATTGGTGATACAAAGAAGCCATGGAAGCGAGCGATGTGGCGTCAAAGTGGGGATCTATAGTGCTGGAGAGATCAACTACAAATTTAATACTTTTATAGATATATGCTCCTGGGTTTTCTTTCATGCCTTTATTTTGCACTTGAATATTTGAAACATTACTTGTGTTATTCACTCTTGTGTTTGGTTATATATATATAAAAAAAATTTATATTAATCTATATATATATATATGTTCACTGGTAGATGAATCTGGTTCTTGATTTAGATTTAATACATTGCAAATGCTTCATGGAATTGGATGAAGTTTTTCTTTTCATTTTATTATTATAATTCATGAGATAGGGTACGTATTGTTGAAATTTAAATATAGATTGTTATCAAATAGATTCGGATCTAAATTTTACAATGAAATTATGATCCTTAGCTTCATGATTAATAATGGGTATCTAAAGTTGAATTTACATGGTTAAAATCATGTACTAATAAAAGAAAAATGGATGTTATCTTGATCAGTGTAATAAGTATAAGTGTAGGTGAAGTATGAATATAGGTTTTATTTATGCTAACAATAGTAGGAATCGATTCAATTGATCCTTAAGATAGTGTCAGATTGTATTTTGATTGTTTTAAGAGTTATTTGAGTGGGTTAGTGAAGTAATAGATTGAGATACTTCATAGAGATCGAAAACTTAAAAACCAATAGGCTAAAATACTCACCCACTCGTTAGTAAAACTAAGTTTGATCTTTTAAACATGAGTGCCACGTGTATTAAGATTAGATTAGGGTGGTTAATTAATTCATTTTATCTTCGATAAGATTGTATTAGAAGGCGTTCAAACGGGGAACGCATCTCAAAAGAACTACATGAGAGCCAAATAGGGCCCCTAAACTCTCATAATGTCCAAAAAATCAACTATCTCCCCCATGGATTTACAATATCTCCCAAGAACCCAACAAAAAAGAAAACAATAGGAGTCTCCTCACCATCAAAGGATCTCCTATTGTGTTCCCTCCAAAGGCACCACCACACACACAATGGCACCATCATCCAAAATTCCCGGGCTTGGGAACCGGCTGTACAACCTCTCCAAACCTCTATCATGCCTCTAGAGGACTAACGCATAACCCACTATACCCCAAACAACCCCAAAAGCAACCCCCAACTATCCCGGGTCACTAGACAATGCGACAAAAGGTGATCAGCCGATTCTTCATCCCTCTTGCACATACAACAGTAACAGCACCAGTTAACAATAATGTGTCTCCTCCTCCTCAAGTAGCGTCAGGATCCTCCCCAGAATAGTTGTATAGGGAAAGAAGGCCACCTTGAGGGAGGCGTTTGTGCGCCAAACAACTTTCCACGGAAAGCAGGCCCCGACGTGTCCTCCAAGCTCCTATAGAAGGAGCGAACATCAAACCTCCCCTGAGAAGAAGGCACTAAAACCAAAGAGTTGAGCCTGCAACCATCCACCTCCTAGCGATAAAGCATCTCCAAAAAGCCAAAGGCATCATCCAACTCTCAATCCTGAAAGTGCCTCAGAAAATGCACATCCCAAGTTGTCCTACCGCTATCAAGTCGATAACAATCGGTGATCAAAGCATATCTATCCTAAGCAATCCATCCCTAACCTTGAATCTAATATGTTTTGAAAATTCATCCCACCCCATCCAAATGAATTTCCAAACGCCTATCCCTTCAGGTATCCTAAACTCCAAAGAGCAATAACCTCCCCTCCCCTCTCCTCTCCTCCCAAAACCTACTTACGATAACCCTCCTCTAGTGTCTATGCCTTTCCTTTCCAAACCTCCACAACCACTTCCCCAAAAGAGCCCCATTGAAAGGCACCAATCTCCTAATCTCCAGGCCACCCGACCGAATTGGCCTGCGCACTTGCTCCCAGCGAACAAGATGGTATTTGAACTCCTCTCCCATACCACCCCATAAAAAGTTCAGTTGTAGCCTCTCAATCCTCCTAGCCACTGAGGAAGGAATCCGAAATAGGGATAGAAAATAAGTAGTAAGGCTTGATAGAGTGCTCTTCATCAGGGTAACCTTCCCACCCTTTGAAAGATATTACTTCTTCCACCCTGCAAGCCTCCTCTCAAACCTCTCAACAACAAGGTCCCAACCTCCCACTCTCCTTGAAGGCGACCCTAACAACAAGCCCAAATACGAAATAGGGAAAGAACCAATGTCGCAGCCAAGAGTGTCAACTAGGATTGAGATATCCACAATTTTCCCTACTGGAACAAGCACACTCTTATCCACAATGATTTTCAAGCCAGAGACTGCCTGAAAACAAATAAGAACACATCTTAAGTATCTCATTTGGGATTTGTCTACATCACAGAAAACTAAGGTATTGTTGGTGAACAAGTGGGAAATCTCCAATTGACTGGAAGCGTCTCTACCCACCCTGAAGCATCTGATAAACCCCAACTCCACTGCCCTCCTCATCAATCTATTAAGCGCCCCCATCATAATAATGAATAAAAAAGGGAAAAGAGGATTCCACTGTATTAGGCCCCGCGAGTTGCTAAAGAAACAATTTAGAGCACCGTTCTAAGGATCAAAAAACGAACAGAGGAAGTACAGAGCTCCATCCACCTCCTCCACCTCTCCCCAAAACTCACCCTCTTCATCATATAGAGCAAGGAGCCCCAACTCACATAATCATAGGCCTTCTCAATGTCAAGCTTGCAGAGAACCCCTGGAACTTCACTGCTCAACCTAGAGTCTACACACTCACTAGCAATAAGAGTTGAATCCAAATTCTAACGCTCACCAACAAAAGCATTTTGGATTCTGAGAAAAGCCTATCTATAACATCCTTCATCCACATAGCTAGGAACTTAGCTATTAGTTTGTAAATACACCCCACCAAATTAATAAGTCTGAAGTCCCTAACATTAGCCGGTGCCCCCTTCTTGGGGATGAGTGCAATAAAAGAGGCATTCAAGCATTTCTCAAATCGATCGTGAGAGTGAAATGCATGAAAAGTGCCCATCACCTCTCCCCTAACCACCTCCCAAATCTCCGAAAGGAACTTCGTGGTGAAACCATCCGGCCCCAGGGCCTTGTCCTAACTCTTCAGCACTATCGGCACTTTCCTCTTCATTGAAAGGTCTCTCAAGCCCACCTCTATCGACATCTGATAATGACTCAAAGTGCAACCCCTGAAGGAAAGGTCTACAACTAAACTCCTCCCTGTACAATCTCTGGAAGAAAGAGATAAATCCCCCAGCACACATCCTCCTCCCTACAAAGCACATGTCCATCAACACAAATCCTCCCAACATGGTTACCCCTCCGGTGAGCGTTGGCAAGCCTGTGAAAAAATCTCATGTACATGTCCGCCTTCCTTCAGCCATAAAGCTCAAGATTTCTGTCACCACGAAATCTCCTCCGAGATGGCAATCTCTGCAATTTCATTCTGACAATCCTCCCTCCTACACCTCTCCAACACCCCTAACACTCATAGCCCTTCCAAGTGATCAAACTCAACAATATCTGACAATGCCCAATTCTTTCTCCACTCCAAATTTCCAAGCACATCCTTATTCCACCCTTTGATGTATGCCTTCAAAGAGCAGAGCTTGCCCACAAGGGTGAAACTCGGGGTGCCACTCTAACTCACCCTATAACCTTCCCACCAAGCACGCACTCTCTCCTTGAAATCCTCTATCCAAAGTCACATATTCTCAAATCTAAAAGAAGAGTTCCTCTTTCGTAAACCACCACAATCTAGAAGCAACGAAATATGATCTGAAGTAGGCCTTGCCAACGCCGCTTGAATCACGTCCAAAAACTTCTCCTCCCATTCCCTAGAAAGAAAAAATTTATTCGGTCGAAAATGAGTAGGAGACTGTCTGCCACTACACCAAGTAAAAGACGCCACCTCCAACAACAAGTCAATCAACTGGTGTCCATCAATGAACTCTAAAAACTGCTCCATAGTCGTAGTCCACCTACCCCATGTAGACCTCTCTGTCAGGGATCAAATCACATTAAAGTCCCCTCCCACACACCAAGGAAGATGTCATCTCCTCCAGACAGAGCCAAACTCCTCCCACAACAAATGCCTCTCCTCGTCCTCTGTGGGGCCATATATGCCGAAGAAAACGCAGTGGAAGCCATCCTCCTCGATAGAAAAATAAAGGAAATAGAGAATCTCCCAACCCAAGCATCCACCTTAACCACCCATCGTCTATCCCACATCACAAGGACTTCCCTTAAGGAACCCAAAGCATCTAACACCTCCCACTCCACAAATCTCCCACCCCAAAGACTCCTCGAAACTTTATCCGAGACCAAAGCCAACTTTGTTTCTTGCAAGCGCACCACATGAGCACCCCACTTCCTAACTACTAACCTCACTACCTTCTTTTTTTCCTAGGTCATTGAGACCACGGACATTCCATGGAACAATACGGAACTTCATGTACAAACAATAGGATTACCCACCCCTCTCCTCCTCCCTATACCCCCCCTCCCTCTCCCCCCATATCTCCCCCCCATAGTTCACATAACCCTTTCTTAACTAGAATCTTTTTCTTTCTACCCCCCTTCCAACCATCCGCAGTGTAGTGAAGCACCTCCACTTCCTATCCATCATTCTCTTTATAGGTCATGCCTAGGAGATTACCCACATTCCCAATATTTCCCCTCACCCCCCATCATCCTTCCTTCAGCTGCAAGGAACTCCCCCCTCTCCGACCAAGGATCCACAATAGCCAAAGGAGTCACTCGCTCCCTGCCATAATAATCACTCCCCTCTTAAGGCATAATGTCAAAAGCACCACCAAATGGATCATCCGGCAACCCATCCCCTGCTTCAAACTTAGTTCAGGCCTGTTGCAAACTGATGGAGTGCATGACCCCTCCTCCTGCACATCCCTATCTTCCTACAGTCGTCACTCCTTACTACTAATTTAACCCTTCACCGCTTTTTGACTGCGAATCTCTCTAACCAACACTGTCGATGCTTCATCACTCAGTCTAAACTAAAGATCACAGCCCATGCAAACTATTATTTCCTTCACCCTGTCTGACTATTAGCTTCACCATTAACAATAATCTACACATCCCCTATCGAACCATACCCATCCATTCTCAGGTCAGTCTCCTCCTCCAAACAAAACTCTGTCATCTCCTCTGAAACTGCCATCAATCTCCCCACCTCACCCACTCGGACAAGATTTTCTTTTCCCTTGAAGATTCCCCCAACACCCCAGAAAGGTAGAAGATTTGGTAGCAAAGAGTTTAGAGTTAGAAAACGTGGGCCTACCTGACTTATCCGGGCCTCCCTCCTTAACGACCCACTTCTGCTTCTCACTCTTGGACCACCTCCTTTGAGAGGGCTTCTTGTATGATGGTTGATTTGGCCCAATCTCTTGGAGCAAACTTCCCTTTGCCTCAGCTTCCCTTCAAAACGAGGTTGTATGTAATTACCAAGGCCATTGTGTTGATTAAGAGGCCTAAATCAGTTGTGTACCACCAGGCCTTGCAGCCCAATCCATCTGTGGGCCCTCTCCCTAGCTTGCACATGAGCATGACCCAGACCCTAAAACTGAGTCTCCCTCTGTGTTGCCTCACGATTTGGGTTATTCAACGGAACCCACATTCTTTTTGGGCCTATTTGCAATGACCTCCTCCGGGCTTTCTCGGAATTACGACTAAATGGCTTCAATCCATTCCCATTTGGGTGTTTTGGGCCTTCTTTTGAAAAATTAGCCATTAATCCACCTGCAGACGTATTTGGGCCATTTAATTTAGGCCAAACACCATTAGTCTTCCCATTTGGCCTAACCCACTTGTTTGAATTCAAAAAAGAGTCACGTGATTTCCTTTTCTCCCCTTCCACCAATCTATCGCCACATGCGATGTTAGTTGTCCTCCACCCACTTTGAGATTTGCTCCTTGCTTTAACACATGTATATGCACAGATCTCCCAACCCTCTCATGCACTTCCCTCGCGTTAAAAGCCCCTCATCCCTTACCATTCATCTTGCCCATCTTCTGCAGCTCCAGCAAGGACCTTCTACAGATTTTCTCATCTCCAGCAATCTGTTGGTGGCGCCGCACCAAAATCTCCCTAGAAGAAGCAATGTCACCCCTTCCTTTCTGCAAATCAACCTTCGGTAGCATAATAGATGGAGATTCTTCCATCAAAGCAACTTTATAGGCCACTCATTCATCTTCAACAAAAAAAACTGTGGAACCTTGCCGTTATCATTGACGGTCAGGACTATCTTCTCAGTATCCACCAGATCATTCGCTTCAACACCCCTGTAACCCCCACACTGATCTCCTAAAGTTTCGAAAAGCTTTTGACACCAAAGATGCAAGGGCAAGTCGTACAGAAGGATCCTTCTTTCCATTCTTTAGACCCTGGGAACCAACCTTAGAAATCCAGACGTTGAGATACAGCATCGAATCTCCCTACAACCTCTTCCCATCTTTCAAAACCCTTTGTGTTTCTTTCTCCAATGAGAACCTAAATAGAAAAAACCCATCGGGCAAGAACAAGACCTTGACCCCACTCGAGACCTTCCAACATCACGTCGCCCATTCCTCAATCCTTTGTAAACCTCCTACAGGTTTGTCGAACCTCCCTACCGAACAGGAGTGAACCATCAACCGTCTGATTGCGATGTTCCGATCATCCACTCAGAACGAGAAGCCTCTTCCCGTCTCACCATGAACAACCTCGTAGGAGATGGTGAGATATTGCAGTCTCACCACCTCCAGAAACAAACGCTTCGACCCCTCAAACATTCTCATCTTTTCTTGAATATTTTCCTTTAAATTATAAACAATCTCCTTAGATCTAAAACAGAACATTACTTAATTCTGATCCCATTATAGCAGGGTACTAAGGAGGGAGATTAATTTATTTGTAAATGGTTAATGTAAACCTAGATTAATTGTGTAATAAATGCAGTAAGAAGTTGTGAGATATTAAAGAATTTTGTGTTAAATGATATTGAGTTGATAAGTATATGATTGGTTAAAATGCATATGCACTCGAACATTCGCATGTTGGAGGAGATGGAGCGAGTTAAATGCACTTGTCCACAGAGGGGCCTGTTTCAAGGTGGACACGGGTGTCTGCCTAGGTAGTATGAGAGAGAGATGTCGCTTCAGGTCTGGTTAGAGAATCTATGCTATGCTAGGGTGGCACCAACCCTTCCAGACTTCAAGTTGGGTTTCAGGAGTTTTGCATTACATTGAATTCATGACATGCATCACTTGCATTTAATAGTTGTTGCTTGTGCTTTAACATACTATAAATGTGATGTATTTTATCTGAATTATTTGTGCTTGTAAAATTCATACCTTGGCATTATATATATTGCTCATGTATGTTGGAAGTTATTGTTCCTTGAGATTGGTCAACAGTCTTTAATAATGCGGTAAAAGATATATTAAATATATTTAAAGCCTTGGAACTACTCATAATTTCTCTTAGTAAGTCCAATTTATAACAATGATAATGCATATTAAATAACGTAAACATTTATCTCTATATTAAGAACATGTATATTTGCCTACTGCATTGTGTAGCTCATCTTACTCTTAACATTTTTCAGGCGTAGAGAAGAGGTGATGAAGTTGGTGATTGATTGTTTTGATTTCAATTGCATCATGTTTATTTTGCTGGTTTCATTTACTTCATAGAATGTGAAAAACTTAAAAGACGTTTCATCCCATATCTTTGAGTTATGTCTAAACATTTTTGTTACCACTCTCGGTTGTAATAAAGGAGGTGTTTGGGAAGTTTTCCCGCCTCCAAGTTATTATTAATTATCAAATTTGTTCAGGTTATTGTATAATGAATGAGCTTGTGGGAAATTGAAACTCTTGTGAATTATGTTCAGTTGGGTTAGCAGAATGTGTTAGATCCGCCTCAGAACACTCGTGCAATTACTATAGTGCCACGTGGTTTTGGGGCGTGACAGTATAGTTAGTTCATTACAGAACTTCCAAGACTATGGTTCAATGGGGAGTAAAACTGAAGCTACAAAATGACAATCATCAATCTTTATACTATGTAATTAATTATGAAATACTCGCATTAAGAAAGCTCACTGTAACCACAAAATATTTTGCTTAATAGAATCAAAGATAACTAAGATCAAAGGCCCTACAAATAAGAAAAGGTTGTGCAACAAATAAACAATTGAGGCTTTAATGTGTCAAAAATGCCTACCAAACAACAAAGTTCAGCTATCTTAACAATAAGTAGAATCACTGGAAAGGGAATACAGCAGAAATTCAACAAAGGAGAAAATATCAACACAAGGACAGATGTCGCATCACACATATGACTATTTCGCGTAGGTACAGGATAGAATCTGAATTCTCTACATGATCAAACCCCAAGTAACAGACCATTCAAATGACGGAACTCCAGATTATATATATTTTAGCCAGACAGACCCACAAAATGTAAGTCGAATTAATCAAATTCATTTTACTTGTTCAATCTCAGAGTGTCTATTCACTGGAAAGTTGAAACTGATTTGCTTCCATTTCCACTCTACGCAAGTGAGCCCGGAATTTTCCCCACTGTTCAATGGTTCCACCACTTAACTCCTCTAAGATTCAAAAGTCATCAAGATCCTCTGTTTGCAAATATCTAATAAATCATTTAGTGGCTTAGAAGTATTTATTGTTCGGAGTCTTTCGATACCATAACTTGTTTTCCTAACTGACACAGACCACAAACTCCTACAGGTGGTTTGCTAAACTTTGGCAATCCTCTAACCAGATCATGCTAGGAAGCCTAGGCATGCCCGAAAGGTCTAAGTGTCCATATCGAACACGTGTCAGACAAAGGCAACTATCGAGTCTTCCACGACACATGTCAAGCACGCCCAAAAAAAAACCCATTCAAGAATTTGGAGTTACGCTATTGTATCAAGTTTTTCCAGGCATCGCATTTGGGTGCTGTTAGAGTATTTAAATATTAAAGTTACACGCTCTCTAATAGCTTAACCTTTTGGAGTAGATGGTGGTTAATGTGGTATCAGAGCAAGCAAGGTCCTAAACTCAAACCTCACCATCACCTTGATAATTAAAATTGAAACACGTGTTAGACCACAAGGAAAGCCACACGTGAGGGGGCGTGTTAGAGTATTTAAATATTAAAGTTACACCCTCTCTAACAGCTTAAGCTTTTGGAGTAGATGGTGGATATCAGGTACCAACCTGAAGAATGGCCCAATTGATCCATAAGCAACAAATGTACATAAACAGAAATTTACTTTGAAGAACCTTCAAATATTCAAACATATTATTGAAAAGACTATAGGTGAAAAGTAATATGGAAGAGAGAATTTCAATTGCAACTCCAACACGTCTAACCATCAAAGTTGAACATACGATGAAGTATATAAATGTACAATTCAATTCTAATTTTCAAACTTCCAAGATGCTAAACCATAATTATATGATTTTCCTTCTTAAGAAAAGGAAAAAGAGTGCACAAATAACTCTACAGCTCACCAATTGACAGGATCAAACTATATATTGACCCTCTGGGGCCTCGACTTAAAATCAAAAATCTTACAAGTCATAATGAGTTATGATTACTAAAAGAAAGTAATAGAGATTTCAATAGCTTGAGATGGAAGAACAGGAATTCTGTATCAAACCAACTTTACTGGGACAAGGTGCTTCAAGTGATTATGTTTAGTCATGATTCTTTTGCTCTCACAGTAATAAACAAATATATACTAAAAAAATGTAAAGAAGGCACTAATGAAGCTAGAAATGCCAACTAATTCCAGCAAGACAGTTTATCTGACATACAATTAAGTACCTCAGGGCAAATCCATGCATTCCCTGCCCCACGAATTTCTCCACCATCAACAAGGCTAGCTCTGATTCCATACAGATCAGCAACCTGTTACATGTAGAGCGAATTGCACAATAATGTACGAAAATACAAATAAAAGATAAAAAGTCATGCTTAATTTCTGACATACACACGAGATATCTACGGCTACTTACACAGTTATCAGTGTTGAAAGTGAAATTGGCTGAAATATATGAAAACGGAATACGGTCTATTGCTGCCACTGCACCAGCCTCTTTATTCTTCATCATTGCCTCAGTAGCAGCCGATGCAGAAAAATCAGAAACTGAATGAGCTATCTTCCTTGAAACCAATCCACTTCCCACAAATATAGGAGCATCCAAGGGGCCTTGACAGTTGAATACAGCAGTCACAGAACCAGCCAACTGCAGATAATGAAGAAAGCAAAACTGAGATAGAAATGAACAAAAAATCTAACAGAAGCTCATGCCATTTTAATATTCGTAAAACAAGCAAGTAAAAATTGGTGAAATTTTCCAAAAGATCCACCACAAGTTTGCCTCCTGAGATTGTATTGGAGTTGTTCTTTGAAAAACTGATGCTGTGATGGCAAGTTGGTTTTTGCTCTTCAGGTAGTCTAAATTTTTATTCCTATGGAATAAAAGGTCATTACACAATGTCGGTCCTGCTTATGCGGGGTGCTGGGAGGGGTGGATTAGACACAGGCCTAATTTCAATAAAATTTAGCGCAAAGTAACTGTTCTCAAACTCGAACCAACACTCTCATGCCTATCAGTCCAAGTATTTTACCACTACAACCAAATGGCTCCCAATATGGAATATAAAATGTGAGCTATTTAATACAGGCTCTATATCAATGCTTACCAAGGGTGAAGGAAAGTTCAATTCAAAGTAAATGGTTAATTGTTGTTGAGGATATAACTTGCCTTGGAAGAAGAAATACCAAGTAGAATCCATAACAATGACTTGGAGCATCATCAAGTACGTTGTTAAAGAAAGTACTCGTAACATTATGCTGGAACCATTAGCAAAACTGGCATTCTACTCTCACTGAATTGTTTTTTCAAGCAAAAATGTACCGTTTCTTAGAACATTCAAATTTATTTAGATTTATAGACCAGATGACCCAATTTCATGTTTGTTTTATGTTCTTTGCTCAAAGTAAGGTTTGTGCTTGTACAGATTTTATGAGATTTAAAGAGCTCGTGGGGGTTTATCAGGATGTCTTATCCTTTGAAACGAGAACTGAAATCAAAAGGGAAAAATGAGACCAGAGAGGTATCAGCACTTGCAGACTATAAGACATAAATCATGCAATAAAAAAGAGATATGCATACCGGGAACAACAAAGGCTTCATCTTAAAAGTTTTCATCAGAGCGTTAACTTCAACACAGGGAACCTGGAAAAAGAATAACCATACACAGATAAAACACATTGAAGCAAAAAAATTTTACCAAAACAAAGAAGTAGAAAAAATATGACTACACTTCAAAACATAGTTAATCAAAACTATCTTCCCCATAAAGTATCGAGCTTCCCATGTGTTTGCTTTCAAAATAAACTAGTTTCCCTAAAAATTAAGGAATCCTGCTTTAAAATGCATGCTTTTTGCAAATACATTTTTGAAAAGTTATTTTATCAATGTTATCCCAAATTGGTGACTATGATCTGAGCACCAGTTCAAGCTCACAGAAACAGCAAACCACAATCCATTGCTGAAAGAAACTTTACACATGACCCTCTTGATATAATATGAAACTATGCATAAGCACAAAAGAAGATATAATATATATTCACACGTGTTTGCACAGACAGAAATTTTTTTCTTTTCTACTTCTAATGTGGAGTCTTTAAAAGTAACAACCTGTAGAGACCGGATCCAATTTTGACTGGTTTCCTTTTCTTTATCATTTATTGTCTTAAATCGATTATAAATGATTGTACATGCATTATATATATGAAGTGCATGCGTGGGGACTAATTTTGAGGTCCGGGGATGTTTTAGAGCCACTTGACTCAATTTGAGATTTTCGGGTCGACGGGGCCCTGAAACCAGATAATTTTTCGAAAATATTTATTTTTTGTTTTAGACCAATTGGAATGTTAGAAGAATAATGAAATTGATTTCCAAGCCGAAGCAGCTTTCGGAATCGAAAACGGAGGTAGGGAGGGTACGTAATGCAATCAGCTATGAAAGAAAGGCTGAAATCTATAAGAAGGAAAAAACAGAGAGCTAGATCAAGCTAGGGAATAGCTTAAACACCCACAACTCAATCCCGAAAGAAAGGGAGAGGTAGAAAGCTGCGATAGCAAGCTAAATATATTGATAATATCAAAAAAAACTCCTGAATACAACTTGGAACAACCCTTTTATAAGCCACAAGGGATGCCCTAGCAAATATTCAATCCTAGCCCTTCATATAAATATAATCTAAGCGCTAATATTCTGTCCAGCAGAATAAAAGGTCCTAAAATGACAAAACAGCCATTAAATGGTCACATGACTCATTTAATAGGCACATGACTTATTAAATAGAAGCAAAACAGAAAATTAAAATAGATTTAAGACTTAAATAATGACTTAAAACCCATAAAGCAATTAATGCACTCTTAGCCTAGACTTCTTGCGATGTTCAACTGTTTGAAGAAATTCCTCTTCCACTTGCTCTGCATCAGTCCCTCCAGGTGAGAGAAAACTCGACCTCGAGTTAGCATCGTCCTCGCTTGAAGAGTCACCTTGATAAGGAATCAAATAACGAACATTGAAAACATCGGATGTCTTGATGTGGCTTGGAAGCTTCAACCTGTATGCATTGTCGTTAATCCTCTCAAGTACTTCACACGGTCCAATCTTTCTTGCACTCAGCTTATTGTATTCACCAGCCGGATATCGATCTCTAGTTAAAACAACCCATACATAATCTCCCACATCAAAGATCACACGCCTTCTACCCTTGTTGGCATGTTCTTTATACTTATGATTGCTCTCCTCGATTTGTTGCCGCACCTTCTGGTGAATTTCTTTGATCTGATCCACTAATTCGTCAGCTTTAGAACTCACACGGCCCATGATTGGAAGTGGAACCAGATCTAAAACGCTGTTCGGATTCTGCCCATAAACTATCTCAAAAGGACTCATCTTAGTTGTTCGATTTCTGGACCTATTAAAGGCAAATTCTGCATGAGAGAGAACTTGATCCCACTGTTTTAAATTATTCCCAACATGACTTCGAATCAGATTTCCCAAACTTCTGTTGACAACTTCGGTTTGCCCATCGGTTTGAGGATGATAGGCTGAACTAAAGTTCAAATCAGACCCCAATTTCTTCCATAAAGTCCTCCAAAAATGGCTGATAAACTTCCTATCGCGATCAGAAGTGATGGACTTTGGCACACCATGTAAACGAACAATTTCTTTGAAGTACAAGTTAGCAATTTGAGAGGCATCCATAGTTTTCCTACATGGTATGAAATGCGCCATTTTAGAAAATCTATCAACAACAACTAGGACAGAATCCATACCCCTTTGTGTTCGAGGAAGACCAAGCACAAAATCCATGCTAACATCTGTCCACGGAGAAGTCGGAGTTGGTAGAGGCATATATAAACCAGCATTGGTAGCTCCACCTTTTGACACCTGACAAATTTGGCAACGATCAACAAGCCTATTGACATCCCTCCTTAACTTTGGCCAAGAGTATTTTGCATCAACCAAGGCATAAGTTTTGTCTCTGCCAAAGTGTCCCTCATTATGTAGCTGAAATAGAATTTTCTCTCTTAAGGAACAATTAGGAATACACAATTTTGCTCCTTTAAAGAGAAAACCAGATTGCAAGCAGTAGTCAGTCCTCTTACCTTCCACTACCTCTTCATGAATCCTCCCAAAGAATGGATCAACAACATATAAATCCTTGAAAGTGTCAAAACCCACAACTTGAACTTGTATAGTAGATAGTAAATGAGACCTTCGACTTAAAGCATCAGCCACCTTATTTTGGACACCTGACTTATGCTTCAAAGTAAAAGTAAACTGCTGCAAGTATGCTGCCCATTTGCCATGCCGGCGGTTCAACGTATGCTGCCCATTTATGTACTTCAATGCCTCATGGTCAGAATACAAAACAAACTCTTTTTGGATCAAATAATGCTCCCAATGGCGGAGTGTCTGCACAATAGCATAGAATTCCACATCATATGTAGAATAATTCAACCTTGCACCACTTAATTTCTCGCTAAAGAATGCCACTGGACTCCTTCCTTGGCTAAGCACTGCTCCTATGCCGATTCTAGAAGCATCACAATGGACTTCAAAGAGTTTGTCAAAATCTGGTAGAACAAGGATAGGAGCTTCAGAAAGCTTTTTCTTAAGTAATTGGAAACTTTCTTCGGCCTCATTAGTCCACTTAAATGGTCCTTTCTTCATGCAACTCGTAATTGGTGCTGCAAGTGAGCTGAAATCCTTGATAAAACGACGATAGAATGAGGCTAAACCATGGAAGCTGCGAACTTCGTGAACATTTGCTGGACTTGGCCACTCAATGATAGCCTGCACTTTGGACTGATCCACTTGGATTCCTCCTGAGGAGACTTCATACCCCAAAAACAACACTTGATCTGTCATAAAGCTGCACTTTTGGAAGTTGATGAACAATTTTTCCTCCCTTAGAGTAGTCAAGAGGGCTTGTAAGTGTTCAAGATGTTTCTCTTCGGAAGGGCTGTACACAAGAATATCATCAAAATACACCACAACAAACTTCCCAATATAAGGTTTCAACACATGATTCATCACACGCATAAAAGTGCTCGGTGCATTTGATAAACCAAATGGCATAACCAGCCATTCATACAACCCCTCACGAGTTTTGAAAGCTGTCTTCCACTCGTCCCCGGGTCGAATTCTAATCTGATGGTATCCACTTTTGAGATCAATTTTTGAGTAAACTTTGGCTCCCGAAAGATGATCTAGCATGTCTTCTAAACGAGGAATAGGAAATCTGTATTTTACAGTAATTTTGTTGATGGCTCTACTGTCAGTACACATTCTCCAACTCCCATCTTTCTTTGGAACCAATAAAGCTGGTACAGCACATGGACTCATGCTTTCACGCACATAACCCATCTCTAATAACTCTGAAACCTGCCTATTAAGCTCTTCATGATCTTTAGGACTCATTCGGTAATGTGGCTTATTTGGTAAACTAGCTCCGGGCATTAGATCAATGTGGTGTTGGATGTCCCTCATGGGAGGTAATCCATATGGTAAATTCTGAGGCATAACATCAGCAAACTCCTCTAAAAGTGGCTGAACAGCAGCTGGACAATCTGATCCTGCAAGATTCTCTTTGCCAATTAAAACATAAACCATGCCACTCTCCTCCAATTCCTCCTCAAAATTGGCCATAGAGAGTAAATTAACACCCTCCCCCAATTTAGGTCTAGGTGTAACTTCCTCTTTAGATGGAACCAATATTATCTTTTTCTTACCTTTATAGAAGGTATAAGTATTTTTGTAGCCATCATGTTGCACCTTATTATCAAATTGCCAAGGTCGACCAAATAAGACATGACATGCATCCATTGCCACAACATCACACCATACTTTATCAAAATACCTATTACCAATAGATAAATTAACCAAGCATCGTTTAGTGACTGATACCTCATTGCCTTTCTTGAACCAAGAGAGTTTGTAAGGTTGAGGATGTGCTTCCATGGATAGGTTTAACTTTGACACCGCTTCTTGAGAAATGATGTTTTCACAACTTCCACTATCTATAATCAGCTTGCAAACACGACCACCAACGGTACAAGTGGTTTGGAAAATATTATGTCGCAGCCAATCCTCAGGATCTTCGTGTCGTGGTGCTATGAAGGCCTTTCGCATCACAAGAGAAAACCCCGTATCTCCTCTAACAACAGCATCCTCTTCATCATCATAAATAGGTTCATCTTCTTCTTGTGACTGATCTTCTTCTCCACATTCTTCAATGAGAAGTTGTTTTCCTTCACGACTGTTTGCTTTTCGACATTCAGCCGACTTGTGTCCTGGTACTCCACATTTGAAGCATTTAACTCCTGCCCCACTAGGCTGCGGTTTAACAACAGATGCTCCACCACCTGGCCGTGATTGAGGGGCTGTATTGCTGCCACTTTGAGGCAGTGTTGTTGTTGGTCTATTGCTAGCAACCGTCCCATGAGATTGCCCCTTAGAATTAGTAACCCGATTAGAATTAACCGGATTATTTGGTGCTCTATGCGTCCCTCTAGCTTGCTGAATTTCTGCGGCTTTGGCACGCTGATAAGCTTGAGAAACATTCCAAATATCCTGCTGGTTCAATATATCTTGCAAGTTAACACGTAATCCCCCTATATACCGTGCAACCTTCTGTTCCTCACTTTCATTTAACTCATTCCTGAGAACAAGTTCAAAATATTCCTCAGTGTATTCGTCAACACTCCTGCTTCCTTGTCGACAATTTTGCAGCCTTTGAAACATTGATTGGGTATAGTTGTAAGGAAGAAAAGTCTCCCTTAGCTTCTTTCGCATCTTTTCCCAATCAACAACCTTGGGCTTTCCTTGTCTTTGTCGTGTCATAACGAACTGATCCCACCAGGCTGATGCTCTTCCCCTTAATTTCACTGCGACCAATTTCACCCTTTTGTCTTCGGGTACATCCTTCAGGTCAAAGACTCTTTCCACAGCAGAAAACCAATCAATGAAGCTTTCTCCATTAAGATCTCCTGCAAATTCAGGAATTTCCACCTTGAAACCACCATCCCAACGCCTTTCATAAAATGGGATAGGTGCGGGTCTAGGTGCTGCGTTTCTACGAAAAGGATTAACAAAATCCTCTTCCAGATTGTTGTCCTCCTCAGATTCATTGCCATCTTGAGAAGGGGCTGGGGTTTGCGCAACGCGCTGGGCTAAAGCTTCAATCTGCCTTCTTAGATCTTCTACCACAGCAAGCACTTGTTGTTGACCAACTGCTGCGTTCTGATCAGCCCCAATGGCTGGTCTGTGAGGTGGATTTCTTCTCCTTGGTGGCATGTTGCAAAACCTAAGAGAGAGATCTGATAAACCTAACACAAACCCACTGGACCAGAACTTGCTCTGATACCAACTAATGCAATCAGCTATGAAAGAAAGGCTGAAATCTATAAGAAGGAAAAAACAGAGAGCTAGATCAAGCTAGGGAATAGCTTAAACACCCACAACTCAATCCCGAAAGAAAGGGAGAGGTAGAAAGCTGCGATAGCAAGCTAAATATATTGATAATATCAAGAAAAACTCCTGAATACAACTTGGAACAACCCTTTTATAAGCCACAAGGGATGCCCTAGCAAATATTCAATCCTAACCCTTCATATAAATATAATCTAAGCGCTAATATTCTGTCCAGCAGAATAAAAGGTCCTAAAATGACAAAACAGCCATTAAATGGTCACATGACTCATTTAATAGGCACATGACTTATTAAATAGAAGCAAAACAGAAAATTAAAATAGATTTAAGACTTAAATAATGACTTAAAACCCATAAAGCAATTAATGCACTCTTAGCCTAGACTTCTTGCGATGTTCAACTGTTTGAAGAAATTCCTCTTCCACTTGCTCTGCATCAGTACGTTAAGTGGCATAGGGGCATTTTGGTCATTTCATGCCTAGGATGTGTAAAGCCTGAATTTTATTTTTTATTTTAATTACAATTAATTATGTTTTAATTGTGATAAAGCATGAGAAATTTGTTTAAATATGTGTTTTGTGAGTTATGGGACTTTTTCGGAATTTTTGGGTTCTGGTGTGGGGCCCGGGATGAGTCGGATGACCCGAAAGACTTTTACGAGTCTTGGGACTTTATATAAGGACATATATGAACAATCGAGGGATCTAAAAGATAAGTTGGGAGAAAGAAATGTTAGTATGCGATTAGTAGTTAATAGTAACAAGGAGCATATTAAGAGGAAGAGAGGGACTTAGTTGCAAAGGTTGTAAATATAAATAGATTTATAAGATTTATTTCACCCCAAAAATCAGATTTTCTCTCATCTCTCTCTCTACTACCTTATCCCAACTTCTCTCTAAAATTTAAATGGCTTAAGGTGAGAATTGAAGATTGTTCCAAGAGGAAAGTTTGTTCTTCACCATTCTCTTCGATTTGATCGGTTCGGATTTCGATTTGGTGAAGTTTGAAAAGATGGGTGGAACTAGGGTTTGGATTTGGGGATAGCTCAAGAAGATGAAGTTGTTCTTCTTGCTACGATCTACGCTTCTACGATTCGAAATTCAAATTCGGAGGAGTTTGAAGGTTTGGTGATTTGGGACTCTTTGAAATTAAAGTTTAGAATTGAGGTAGGGGTGTTCTCTCCACCTTTCATCAATTCCTTAGGAAATGATATTGGTTTCGGATTGTTTAGCATGCTTAGAAGTACAAGGAAGTGGTAATTATGAGTCTTGCATCTTTTCTTATACTTCTATATGCCAATTAAGTCTTCACATGATAATTATGATAATATTGATTGCATTGACTTTGTATATATACCTTGATGAATTCATTGATTGTAAGTATATTAGATTATCTGTTAATGTAAACTAAACATGTGAATTATGCATGCATGCTTTATATACTAACAATTGAGGACGCATGTGATCCATTTGAATAATCTGTGGTTATAGGAATTGTTTTTTTTGATAAATAAAATTCCATTAGAAAGACGCTCAAAGGGGAGCGGACCCGAGGATTTACAAAGAGTCGGGAACCGGCCGACTAAACTCTAAAGCTATCAAAAAGGTCTACTACTTGACCATCCGATGTACAATTTTTTCCGTATACCAAAAAAAATAAAAGAGTTAGAATTTTATATTTAAAAGAACAAATAGAAGACTCCACATCCTCAAAGCGCCTCCTATTCCTCTCTTGCCACAAACCCCACCATAAACAAAGGGGAGTAACCCTCCAAGCATCTCTGACTCGACTGTCCACTATACACCCTCTCCAAGCCTCGATCTTATCCTTCATGGATCTGGGAAACACCCAATCCATACCAAACGCTACCAGGAACATAGACCAAACGTCCCTCGCTACTGTGCAATGTAAAAGAAGATGGTTCACTGTTTCCTCTGACCTCTTGTACATGCAACACTAGTTTATCATAATGCAACCTCTTCTCCTAAGGTTATCAATGGTAAGAATATTTCCTAAGGTAGCTGTCCAGGTAAAAAAGGCCACCTTCACGGGGGCTTTTGTTCTCCAAATAGCCTTCCAAGGAAAAGAGGGACTCGTGGAGTCCGAGAGAAGTCTATAATAGGAACGAACCTCGAAGGTTCTCCTCTTGGATCCCGTCCACACCATCTCGTCTATCCCCTCTCCCTCGATCACCTGAATATACAAAATGGAGAGAAATTCCGCTACCTCTGAAAGCTCCCAATCATGAAAAGCCATTCGAAAGCTCACATCCCAAGACAGTCTTCCGCTATCAAGTTGATAACAGTCAACCACTAAGGCTTGTTTGTTCGAGGCAATCCTGAAAAGCCTAGGGAACCTACATGCCAAAGATAGATCCCCGCACCACACGTCTTCCCAAAAACTGATATATCTCCCATTTCTAACCTTGAATCGAATGTTTTTGGAAAATTCATCCCATCCTTTCCGAATACTTTCCAACCCCCCACCCCCGCAGGGAGGTTGGTCTCCGTGGACCGCCAACCACCAACTTCTTCTCCACCCCGACTAACAACAACTCTCCTCCACAATCTTGATCATTCAACTCCGAAGCGCCAAAGCCAGTTGCCCAACAACGCCTTATTAAACAGATCTAATCTTCTTATTCCCAAACCGCCTTTTTGAATCGGGGTGCACACCTTCCCCCAACTCACTAGATGGTACTTGAACTCGTCCCCTAAACCGCCCCACAAGAACTTGCTTTGAATCCTCTCGAGCCTCCTCACAACTGACATCGGCATCAAAAATAAGGACAAGAAATAAGTTGGAAGATTCGAAAGAGTGCTCTTCATTAGAGTAAGGCGCCCTCCTTTTGATAAGTACTGCTTTTTCCAACCTGCAAGCCTCTTCTCAAACCGCTCTACTACAGGGTCCCACATGGAGACCATTCTCGTTGACGCTCCCAACGGTAACCCTAAGTAAGAAATCAGAAATGAGCCAACTCCGCAGCCCAGAATGTCAGCGAACTCGTGAATTCTGACCACTTCCCCGATTGGCACCAACTCACTTTTTCCAATATTGATTTTCAGGCCAGAAACCGCCTGAAAGCATATCAAGATGTACCTCAAGTGCCTCAGCTGATCCTCCCTCGCCTCGCAGAAAACAATGGTATCATCTGCATAAAGTAGGTGAAAAATCACTAAATGATTAGGCTCTCTCCCTACTCGAATCCCTCTGATCACCCCAAGCTCTTCTACCCTTTTCATCATCCTACTAAAGGCTTCCATGACGATGATAAACAAAAAAGATGATAACGGATCCCTTGTCTCAGGCCCCGAGAGCTGGGAAAAAAACCAGCTGGGGACCCATTCACCAAGACAGAAAAACGAACTGTCGAAATACATTGGTGGATCCATCTCCTCCATCTAAGCCCGAAGCCCATCCTTTCTAACAAATACAGCAAGAAGTCCTAGCCTATATGGTCATATGCCTTTTCAATGTCCAGCTTGCACACGATTCCGGGTTGTCCGTTTCTTATCTTTGCCTCCACACATTCGCTCGCAATCAGCACAGAATCCAGAATCTGTCTACCTCCCACGAAAGAGTTCTGTGAATCTGAAATCACCATGTCTAAGACCCTCTTCAACCGATTAGCAAGAACTTTAGCAAAAACTTTGTATATCACTCCCACCAAACTAATTGGCCTAAAATCCTTAGCATTAACAGCTCCGCCCTTCTTTGGGATAAGGGCAATAAAGGATGCGTTGAGGCTCTTCTCAAAATTCTATGGTTATAGGAATTGTGTTGTACATATTGCATGCCACGTGTTTAATAAAATGAATGAAAAGGGTTCTTTATGTTAAAATACATTTGGAACACGTTTTATGGAAGGATGACTATTGCATTGATTACATGCATAAAAAGGACATGTTTTAGCATGGAATTAAGTGGCTTATGACGCGCTTTAGAATGTGTGATACATTTGAAATTGTATGTGTTGACATACTTGAAATCTATGTGATTGGTTGTTGATTTTGGGTAATAGGCTTTATTAGCCCTTGACCAATGGATCTACAAATCCTCTCACTCTTGTTTGATTTTGAAACTTATGTGACTTGGTGTTTAAGTCTTGCTATTGAATTGTGATATTCAAGCTAATGTTTGTATGATATTTCATTAATTAAACATTGTTGAACATATGATTCATCCATGTATTGTATTGAAGTTTCATGGACACAAGCATGTCATGTAGTATATAGAAATGCTATGATTGCATTTGATGTACATCACGTCAAGTCGATGCATAAATTGGTTTGGGTATTTCACTGAGCTAGTCGATTGCTCACCCCTTTCCCATTTTTCCCAAACATTTCAAATAAGGCACCGGCGGTCGACAGAACTTAGAGGTGCTAGGATCGAAGCACTCAGTTTATCATTGAAATTATATATGTAATATTTACTCATGCCATGTTTAGGCATCTATTGAAGTTTTGTAATTTGATTATGGGATAGACAACATCGTTATCGTGAACATTTATGATTCGTAACCAGTGTGATTACGATGGATGTGCACTTAGTCGTAAAATTACGATGAATACGATTAATCGTAATGGGTAAGTGCTGGATGGTTTGTTTATATGAGTTCTTTTGGTTTGCTCATGTAGAATGGGGCCCATTGAGATGAGTCATTGATTGCACATACAAATATATGTTTATATGCATATGGTGAAGCTTCCACCGTTATAATGAGTATGGATGGACCATTGGGTATAATGGTAAATGTCTAACTCACCCCCATTTCCTCATCCTCCCTTGGGGTTTTGGAAATTGGGGCGTGACACAACCCCAATGGTATTGTCTCTCTTCCTGCAAGTATGATTGAACCTCCAAATTCAACAATTAATTACAAATAGGCAACTAAACATCAGCCAGTGCACATCCTTTCCTATTTTGTTTCTAGAGCAGCACTTTTTTTTCCCCTTTTTTTTTTTTTCTGTGGGAGGGGGGAGGTAAAATCCCTAGCCCCCATATAGACACCAAAAAATCCAATCACTCTACAAAATCCTAAAAGCTTTCAAGAAAAAGATTCAACCTCCTAGAAAAATAAACAATATAGAACTCCAAAAATATACCTTTTAGCTCCTTTGAAAGACAGTCGCCCCCCCCCCCCCCCCCCCCCCAAACCCAACTCAACCCAATATAATGTCAAACAAAGGGGCAACATTCCAAGAATTCTTTCCTCCTCCTAATCATACCACCTCCCCACCCAAACAACATGTCAGCCACTGATTTACGAAAAATTCGAGACATTTTAAACAAAGGAGAACCCCTAAGTCCATATCTCCCAGCCTCTCTACAATGAATAAGAAGATGGTCTGACTCCCCTGCTTCTTTACACATAATGTCACCAAAAAAAAAACTTTTCTTGTTCCTCAAGTTGTCAATTGTTAGAATCTTTCTGTGAGCAACGATCCAAAATCTAGCCTTAGATGCCCAAATACCTTAAGACGGAAAACACTAACCAACAGTTCACCAAATAAGATTTCACCTGAAACCTACCCACCAGCTTGCAGGGACTCCACTCACCTCATCCTCCCTCTTCTCAAAGTGCACACAGTATTATTTTTGGTATCAAACAGCTCCACCACCATCTCAACCTCCAACTCAAGAAGTACCACACCCTCAGATATGAAACTAAGGTATTGTGCCACCATATTCTCGCAGAACTATTGAGGTGAGAAGATACTGATAATCATGAAATCAAGACATAGATGGGAAACTTATAAATGCAATAAATCCGAGTTTATTCCATAGTAGACTGCATAGAACTTCCCCTTGGTATGACTGAAACTAAATCCTCCTCTGGTTAGATTGACAACTTATGTCAATATATAAACAGGTCATTCCACTAGATAATCAACTAGAATGCTGAACAAGCTTTATCCCAACAGGTAAGTCCACCAAGTAGAATTAACTAATTAAGGAATCTGCCAAATCCTTTTACTTTTTTGATTCTAAGGTCACTGCAAAAGATAAGAAAGGCAGAAAAAAGAAATTCAAGAGGGGAAACACAAAAGGTGCAACAAAAAAAGGAGGAAAAATGAAACCAAAAAAAGACAAACAAACATAAGGACCAGATGGTAATATTAGAAAGCAAATTAATCCCACCACACAGCTTAGACTAGTGAGAAATGATTTTCCTCTTTGGGGGTTCATGACCCCTACATTACACATGACATCAAGGTAGACGATACTACGTGGCATAATTGGCCACAGGATTTCTTGCATACCATGCCCCAACCTCAAACTAAGCACTTTACCTCGAGTCATTCTCAAGGATAAAATATAGAAAATATGGGGCTTTTGTTCTTCTCCAGCTTCGTTCTATAGAACCCAACATTCATATTTGATTGCTAATATTAATTGTAGATATTCTTCTAAAAGCTGGTTCTACCTAATGACTTTCTCTACCAAAGTCATGAATAATAGCTCCACATACATCATCACCATGAACCCATACCTTTCACGCAAAGATTCTTGCTCTTTTAGAAGGCCTTCCAAAGCTTCCTCTCTAGGCCTTCATAATTGTCCGATTGAGGGGAATTCCAAGGATGCAGTGTGTTTAGTGACAAATTTTTGGAGATTCAGTTACTTGAAGCAAGAAATCTTAAATATATTTTATTCTTTATAGGCTGAGATCTTTTGAATATCTAGATTGTTATGTTGTGGCCCAAATTTTGTCTCAGCCCGGGTTTTTACCCGAAAAATGGGGTCTTGGACCCTGTTTAGGACTCTCTTGTAGCCCAGTATCTAAGGGCATCTAGAGTTTGGAGTAGGATTAAGAAAGAGAACATTGTAAGTAGCAAAAAGAGAGAGAGAGTGAGAGAGCGAGAGCTAGCGTTCGGGGTTGAAACTTGTGATCTCCTGGTTTTCGCATAATGAAACTTTCGTCGGATCTTCGCCATGGACGTAGGCACGTCGCCAAACCACGTAAATACTTGTGTTCAATGTGGTGCTTGTTTCGTGTTTTGTCGTGTTTCGTGATTGTGCTTGGTTCATCGCTGTTTGTCGTAATATAGATCAACAAATGGGGATGCAGATTTGATGCAGGACGAGTTATGATATTCGTGGATGAGCTGAATGTGTTATGCCTTACTTTTGGAGAAGGGGCAGAGACAAATAAAATTAGGAATTTAATTTAATTTAGAGTTAATTTTATTATTTTGTCATTGTTTTAGTTTTAAGGGGTATTTTAGTATTTTACTGTTTTAGGATTTCTTACGGTTTAATTATGTTTTGCCTATATAAAGGCTTCGATGTAACTAAACAATTCGGTTTTTGATGATTAAATAGTATTTCGTGAGTTTGTGAACTCCTCCCTGTATCTTTTCTTCTCCATCTTATTCTTGCTCTTCTTAATCCCTCAGTCTCTCTAGCCTATCTCATTCAGTCTATTTTCTCACCTCCTTCATTTGTCTTCTCACCCCCTTCTTCTCATCTTCTCATTCTCATCCCTTTCTTTCTCTCTGGTTCATTGTCTATTTGATAGTTAAGTATTACTAGCTTTTGGTTCCGCATCCATTGGTATCAGAGCAAAAGATTCAAGTTTTTGATTTACTAGAGCAAGTTCAAGTTTAAAACAGAGTAAGATTCAAGTTCATCTATCGATCATTGTCACTGTAACAACCTAACATCATCAATCCCACCAAACAAACCTAATTCCCAAACCCATCAACCCCATTGTCAATCCATCAACCACCGAACACAACCCAATACCCAAACAATCACAACCCACCACCACAAACCTACTGTCGTCAAACATTAGCCAAAACTTCTACCACTATTCATCTTGTTCTTCACCCACAAAACGAGCCATTCTCCAAACAATCCCCCAAACCAACCATAATCATCATTGTTGCAAAGCCCTACTGTTCACACACCAAACAGAGTACCCTACCTATTTCTGCTCACAAATCCTACAGCCAAGCCCTCCACTGCCGAACCTGAATAACCCAGACCTACTATTCACTAACGATCAATCCACAAAACCCTGCCAAACCGTATCGACGAACCCATCCAAAGTTTACTCTATTGTTCACACAACCTAAACAAACCTACTGTTCAATAACCTTCCAACCCAAACCCAAAAATCCACAGACTTAAAACTAAACCAAAAATCCAGAGACCCAACCCGAACAACCACAAACCCTAATCTCGACAACTCAACAAAGAACCCAAACCCTAGCTGCAAGACGTGAACCCTAAGCCAACAGATTTTACTGTCGCCGCAAAAAAACCTCGTCGGAATCATCGCCATAAATCACGTTGTCATTCGATTTCTTTATTGCTGGAATCGCAGCACTATCTCAGCTTCACTTTTGTTGGAATCATGTCGCAACATCATCACCATCGATTAGTGGTCCGCCTTCTTTGGAGATTTCTTGCCATTGTCGTTTCAGCCTTCTCTGAGAACAACCCCTCGTTGCCGAACAGACAGTGTTCTCTAACCGTCATCACCGAAAACCTTCTCTCACTGCAATTGTTGGTCGTCGCCTTTGTCAGAACTATTAGCCGGAGCCGGAGCTTCTTTCGGTCGTTGCTTGGAGTCACATACGGATCGCTAATGTTCTGTTGTTCGTTTGGGAAAGTTGCAGAATATTGATAAAATAAATAAATAAATAAAGCCCATATAAAAAGATTAAGATTTCCTTTGTTTGGACACTAGTCTAGTTCCAGCCCAGTTGCAAAACTTGACCCGGTTCAGCAAGTGCAACAGCAACCAAGGTCAGCCAAAGTTTGGATCAGATTGGATTATTTGTCTTAGGCCCAGTTTACTTCAGCCCTGTTGGATATAGTTGCAGGTCCAGCCTAGTTTCAAAACCAGATCCAGAACCCAACTTTTATTTACACAAAAGCAGCTGGCCTAAAGTTTATTCCAGTCAATCTACATTAGCAGATAGGCCCAGAGTTAGCCCAGACAGTCCAGAGCTCAACTAGTTTAGAAGCATCCCAGTTCAGCAGTAAAATATATATATATATATATATAAAAGAATCCACGGTTTCGTGAAGCCACCTTGGAGCATCTTTCTCACTTGGAAACTTATATGGGACCTCAGTAAAGGTACATGCACTCCACTTAAAATTGCGAATAGTACTTTTATCTGTCTGAAAAGTCTAAAATGTACAAAAAAGTTCTATTCCAAATTGAGCCTACTTGATTTTTAGCCCATTTATTGCTTCATTTGTTCTTTCCATCACCTATTTAATTTTTGTCACCAAATCACCTGTGATTTTGCACCTGAACACCTATAACCAGTGCATAAATTTTGACATATTTCACCTTCACTGCATTTTAATTCATTTTTGTGCATTGTGGTAATTTATAATTTTTGGTTACTTGATTCAATTCCAGTCATATATTGGCATTATGTCCTTAACCATTTTCATGCCCATACCATCCCCTTGAGACCACCATGACCACCAATGACTTGTCTTATAACAGGAATGACACATTTGTCTCCCCAAGGTTTAGGTTGAACACTAGAAACACTCATCGTTGTTATTATGACGAGTCTACATACCACTACCATGACACTTTTGTTAGTCCAAGACCATCCCGGGACCTTTACATTAGACAAGCCAACTTTAGAAAAGGTCGAGTTCCACATTCTAGACAGCCTCTACCACATGTTCACCATCGAGTCACGAGTCGTGGTTTTCCACATGAAGACTTTGAGGACTTAGATGAGTTTGAACAATTGTATGAGGATGATCGCGGGGATCATCAGACACCTTTTAGACCTCCAGTTGTCCAACCAATACAAGTTTAATACAAGTTTCTGAACAATTGTATGAGGATGATCACGGGGATCATCAAACACCTTTAGGTGACCTAGACAAGACTAGACCATTCCCTGACCATATGAAAAATCAGATGGAACATGAGACTTGCTATAATGATGTAATTCCATCTGCCTTCATGGGAAAAGATGATTGGGAACGCACCAACATTTTCCGCACATATCTCAAATGTGGGGAAAAGTCGTCAAAATCATTATTGACGGAAGAAGTTTAATTAATGCAATGTCAAAATCAGGTGTTGCTAGAATGAAGCTTCAACCTGAACCTCAGCCACAACCATATAGGATGGCCTAGGTTGATGAAACTTTCTTGACGATCACTGAAAGGTGTTTAGTTCCTATTCAAATGGGTGCTTATTCTGATAACATTTGGTGTGATGTTTTACCTTTGACTGTAACTCATGTGCTACTTGGTCACCCTTGGATCTACGATATAGGTGATACTCATTGTAGTAGAGACAACACTTATGCTTTCAAATATGGTGGTAAAACTCTCATCCTAACACCTAAAAAATGCCCAGAAAAAGATTCAAAAAGACTAGATAGGACTTCTCCTCAACTTAATGATGACAGTCATTTGTTGGCAAGAAAAGAAAAAGAAGTGCTAAAGGAAGTTTTCCATGATCCACCTGAAAATGTGTGTAATTCTCCATCACTAGAAACTAATGACCCACATTATCCTATATATCTTAGGAAATGTGTTGAACCCGAACAAGAAGTGATTGGATCTTTATCAAAGGGTATCGTTCGAGATGATCATGTAGAAAATGTTAGAATTTATGAGTCACACACATCCATTGTTTTAGATAGGGATGTTAAGTATGCAAGCTATTTTTGGAAATCACTTTGGAAGCTTTTGGGGGCCAATTTTAAATTTTTTTTCCGTATTTTATTCTCTGATTGATGGACAAATTGAGATTGTTACCCAAAATCTAAGAAAGTTGATTCAGTGTCTTGTGGGAGAACATGTAGATATTGGAAACTCATTGTTGCCTCTTATGGAGTATGTTTATAATAGTTTGGTCAATTGGTCTGTTGGTAGTTGTTATTTTGAAATTCTATCTGGTTTTTCCCCACTAGGCCATTGACTTTATCACATTGCCTCCACATTCTTATTCATTTAAAATTTATGATTCCTTTGTCCATCTTGTCCATGAGCTTCATGCCGATATAAGACAACAAATTGTTTTGAGTAATAGAAATTATGAATTTATTACATATGCTTAAAATAGGAATTATGAATGTATGAAAGGAGACTATGTTATAATTCACAAACCACCACAACTTTATCCATATGTCTCTTTCATGGTATTGCAAACCCAAGTCATTGGACATCCCACATCATTCATAAATCTGGACCTAATTCATTTTTATTTGACTTGTGATCAGGTAATAGTATTAGTCCAATTTTTCGTGTGGAGTATTTGATGCCTAACCGGGATACTTTTGAGGCTCCTATATTGTTATCTTGTGTTCCCACAGGTGGAGCTATATTTTCTTCGACATCAGCTCTTGTCCTTCCATTTTTTCAGCCATGGTTTTTGGACTGGGTAGAGGACGTTCTTGACCATCAGAATGATCTACTCTGGAAGTACTACCCCTCTTCCGATTTCACATGGAGTACAAATGATTTTTGCAATGTCGATTTGAGTTTTTTCGAGCAGCATTATTCGCTTCACTCTTCATAGAAGAGTTCTTCTCAACCGGGGAGAATCGATGCAGGACGAGTTATGATATTCGTGGATGAGCTGAATGTGTTATGCCTTTACTTTTGGAAAAGGGGCAGAGACAAATAAAATTAGGGATTTAATTTAATTTAGTTAATTTTATTATTTTGTCATTGTTTTAGTTTTAAGGGGTATTTTAGTATTTTACTATTTTAGGATTTCTTAGGGTTTAATTATGTTTTGCCTATATAAAGGCTTTGATGTAACTAAACAATTTAGTTTTTGATGATTGAATAATAATTCATGAGTTTGTGAACTCCTCCTTGTATCTTTTCTTCTCCCTCTTATTCTTGCTCTTCTTAATCCCTCAGTCTCTTTAGCCTATCTCATTCAGTCTATTTTCTTATCTCCTTCATATGTCTTCTCACCCCCTTCTTCTAGTCTCATCTCATCTTCTCATTCTCGTCCCTTTCTTTCTGTCTGGTTCGTTGTCTATTTGATAGCTAAGCATTACTAGCTTTTGGTTCCGCATCAAGATTTCTTAGCGGAACATAAGGCTTCCATTTTGGAGAATTTCAAAACTCGCTTCTAACCTACTTGAGAAATAATGGATCTAGGATTTTAGGGATTGTGTAGCAACTCATGCAAATTTTTCTTTCTTGTTTATTGTTCTTCTGTGATGTATGGCAGAGTTTTCCTCTAGAGGATTTTTCATCCTTTACCTCTCTTGAAAAAATAATTTTCTCCATCTATTATATATATATCAATGTTTCTTCACCTATTATATATCTCTGTGCTCTAATCTAGTATTGTCTTGCCCGTATCCCACCTATACTCTCCATTTTTAAGATGCATGTCTCTCTTGCTAATGAATTGGGGGAAAAAAAAATAAAAAGGATTTTATCTAATAGGGGCTGAGTGAGTTTACTCCTGATCACTTGGTTAGTTGGGAGATGGTTTTTCGGCAGGAAAAGGAATAAGAGTTGGGTTTAATTAACTTGATTCTTAGAAACAAAGTCATTAGTATGGCCTCAAGCTATCCACAAAAGCCATGAGAATCTCCATAGATTTACAATTGAAACCCTGAACCCAAAAAAATAATGAACTTAGTAAAAGGTGTCTCCACCCCTTCAAAAGATCTCCTATTTCTCTCTTTCCAGAGAGCCCACCACAAGCAATGAGGGGTTGTCCTCCACGCATCTCTAATTCTGAAGCACACCTGACGCCCACCCCAAACCTCAATCAGGCTCAAAGTGGATCCAGGCATAATCCATTGAACCCCAAAGATGGAACACAACATCTCCCAGCCCTCCCTAGCTATGGGACAATGAAGCAATAGGTGATCAAGTGACTCCTCTGCCTCCCTGAACATACAACACCAATTAATCATAATATGCCCTCTCCTTCAAATTGTCAATAGTCAAAATCTTCCCCAAAGCCACTGTCCAAACAAAGAAAGCCACCTTTCAGGGGGGCTCTCGACCGCCAAATGCCTTTCCACAAAAAGGATATCCCCTAAAAGTTCAGCAAACGGTGATAGACGGTGATAGAAGTACCTCAAATCTCCCATAACTCGTGCCTACCCAAAGCAGCTCATCAGTCGGGCTCTAGAAACATCCTGGTTATAGAGAAGATCCAAAAACTCAACCGTCTCCTCCACCTCCCAATTGTGCGGAAACCTCTCAAACTGAACATCCCAAGACAGTCTCCCGCCATCAAGGTGATAGCACTGAGCGACCGTCACTTGTCTATCAATCGCAATCCCAGCAAGTCTCGGATAGACTCTCTCAAGTGGCCTCTCACCACAACAAGGGTCCACCCAAAAACTGACAAGGCGCCCATCCCTCACCCTAAAGTGGATATGCTTAGAGAACTCATTCCAACCCTTTCGGATGCTTCTCCACAAGTCAACACCCACCGGGGACCTCAACATCATCGAGCACCATCAACCTCTCTCCTCTCCGTATCTATGGCAAATGACCCTCCTCCACAGCCTCTATCTCTCCACCCCGAACCGCCAAAGCCACTTCCCCAACAAAGCTATGTTGAGCAAATCCAATCTCCTCACCCCTAGTCCTCCCATCCGAATAGGTCTACAAATCTGCTCCTACCTCACAAGATGATATTCAGCCTCATCCTCTAGGCCTCCCCACAAAAAATTCCTCTGCAGCCTTTCTAACCTCTTTACCACAAAAGCGGGAATAGGGAAAAGGGACATAAAGTACTTAGGAAGGCTCGAAAGAGTACTCTTCATCAAAGTCAACCTACCCCCTTTCAACAAATACTGCTTCTTTCATCTAGCCAATCATCTCTCAAAGTGCGGCACAACAAGATCCCAAGAAGAGACTCTCCGCGCAGGAACTCCCAACGGTAAACCTAGGTAAACCAAGGGAAAAACTCCCTCCCTGCAACCCAAAATACTGGCCAAGTAATCAATCTCCTCCACCTCTCCCACAAGCACAATCTCACTCTTTCCAAGGTTAATCATCAGCCCCGAGACCGCCTAAAAACAAGGTCATTACCTCTCTGCTTGCAACTTCTTTGGAGGCTTAGTAAAGGAGAAAGAGGCAAGACTCCAAGAAATGGTGTCATCATGGCCATTACTTGAGTGGGACCATACACTTTGTAGTCCGTTTGGGGCACCTCTACCATCCTTGAGTAGCCTTTTGTTGGTGAGGATTGAGAAGGGCTCCTTCCTCTTGTTTTGATATTTTTTGTTTCCGTTGGTTGGGTGCCTTAATTTAGATTTTTTTTTCCTTCTATTTAAAAGGATTTCTCATCCTTCTCTATTATATTCTTGTTCTTTCTTCTAAAATAGTTTTCATTAGATCATTAGAAAGCCTAATTTACTTGTAAGTTGGCAAGGAGATTTATTGTCAGAACTAAAGAGAACATATTTATTTGAGAGGATGAAACAAAAATCTCCTTCATAATGTGAGTTACTGAGCTAATCTCGATACTTTTTTTATAGAAGTGATTTCTTTAACTTGTTCCTCAACGTTAGCAGAGGTGGTCCTCAATGGTCCATGTATTAAAGCTCAACCCAGATCATGGCAGTATGTCATGTTCTGAACTGATCAATATTCCCTTCATAAGAATAAAAGAAAGGAACGTCCAAAAAATTAAAACATAGACATTTAAACTGTTCGTATCAGTGACATTTGGAAGGTTTGTTCTGTGTGTCGTGCTTGTTTCGTTTTGTGTCGTGTTTCGTGATTGTGCTTGGTTCGCGACAGTTTTTCACAACAATACCTAAGCACTAGAGCAACTTATATTAAAATACCATACCTGACACATAAGATGGAACTCTCCTTCCTCAGGATGAATGCCAAAATCTCCAGAAGCTTCTAAAGGAACACTGCCAAACCAGCCACTTGCATTGTGCAAAAATATGCGTTGACCACGAAAACATAAACTTGCTGACGTGTCCTGAAAAAAAAAAAGAAAAAACAAAATCAACCACGGAGTCCAACAAACTTCCAATCAAGTTATAGATACTGATTATAAGATAAAAATTTAATATGATGTACAGCAGCTTTGGTGATTCTTAAATATATCAGTTAAAGCCCCACCAGTGCTGCATCAAGACAGTAATGATAAAAAAAAACTCCAAAATGATCAATTATAGAGTTCTTTTGCTTCGTTTTGGCACGACTTGGAGATGCAATAATTGTTACCTAGAAACAAAAATAAATTCCAAGAAGCATCTTGACAAAAGATAAAAATAAAACAAAATATTAGCATTTGAAACAATGGGTGAGTGACGTAACAAGCAGGTATGGCGCTATTAGGAAAGAAAATACTCTATTTTACTAAGCCAACATGTCATTTCCTGCAGAATTAACACAACTTCTGCTCAAACTTCCTGTGATACTTCCAGTGCCGTTGAAATTTGTCGCACATGAAGGAATTATTTCAGACAACTTTCTCTCATCTAGCCCTCGTCGGTGGCACTGATCACTTCTCACAAGTCACAAATGCCATTGATATCATATTCTTGTTTTGCCAGTCACTAATTTCAACATTCTCATTCAGCTCCGCTCCTTTATGGACATTTGTTGGAAATCAGATTTTTAATTGACTAAATCATAAAGAATAAATTGTGCTCTAAATGTCCCATAAAATTTTCTTAGGTACTTATTTCATTCATAAAAGAATACACCAAAATCACTTCTCCACTCGATGCACCATTCTTTAATACATGACCAATATCCTCTCCAATGTTTGCATCCTACGCATGATTAATCTAATATAACAGAACCTCATCAAAAATTTCTTATCCATCCTTCCTCATCTAGATCTGATGATGAAGTCGGATCAGGTTCAGATTGAATCAACCATAATCCATATCCGGTTTGTTAAGCTAACGAATTATCGGATTTGGATCACTAACGGGTTATCGGATTAAATGTTGCAATCTATATCCTAGTTACTCGGATTCGGATCGTATAGACATCTAACTAACCTTCACAATGAACAACACAGAATGTGATTTTAGAACTTAGACGTCTAATTACTACACTTAGAGGGTATGTATCTGACTTTTTATTTAAGAAAAATAATAATAAAGAGAGACAAAATAGAGAGAGGGAAGAAGAAGAAGAAGAAAATAATGATAAAAATATTTTAGTAATAGTATGTAAATATTATATATTAAAGCATTAGATAATATATTATAGTATATTATATATTATATTATATCGGATCGGATTATTATTGGACCGCATCGACCATAATCCATATATGGTTTGTTTAGTTAATGGATTATCGAATTGAATGTTTCAATCCATATCCTAATTATTGGCTCGGATTCGGACCAAAATCCGATCCATTGACAGGTCTAGTTTATCATGCGGGGAGTCCTAAGAGGACACTTAAGTAAATTTTCATTGTTAAGGATCCTAAAATAAAATCCCTCTCTCATCACTATTTTTCAAAGAAAATACAAAAATTCATTATTGCTCCATTCGGTACAAGAGATGAATGTTCGCAGGAATGGAAGGTAAGGAGGACTGCAAAGGCACCCCGAAGAGAGGAAGTATCTTCCCTCCTTTTGTCTGGTTGAGCAGGTACAAAAAGAGGAGGGAAGGAATGCTTAATTTTACCATCATGGCCTAACATATTAACATTGGTGTTATTTCAAAGGCAAAAGGCCAAAAATATATAAAATTATTTTGCTTTCCTCCTCATTTCAGCCCACTTTTGGATGCAAAGAAAATGATGATCCAAGGGAGAGAACTCCTCCATCCTCCTTTTCTTGCCTTTCCCCTTTCCTTCCTAACAAAGAAGGAACCCTCCTACCTCTTCCCTTCCTACCCACCAGTTTCTTTCTCCCACTCTTTTCTCACACCAAACAGACTATAAAGAAAAACAGTACATAGAAAGGATAAGGCATCATTCAAGGAAAAACAAGAGAATAGCTAAAAGGGGATGAAACAATATGATATAGAAAGACACTCCTCCGTGTAAAAGATGACGAAATTAAAGAAAGATGGAAAAGTTACTTTGAGAATTTGTTAAATAAAAATTATCTAGGAAATTCAAGCTTAGAAGAATATGGTAACCTTAAGAAGAATATTGAGAATATATTTTGTCATAGAATCAAGGAGTGCAAGGTAAAAAAAAAGTTTTAAGATAGATAAAGTCAAGAAGGGCTTTAGGACCAAATGGCATCCTAATTAACGTCTGAAAGTGTTGAAGGTATGATGGCGTGTCTTCACTAACAAAATTGTTTATAATGACTAAGAGAATATCTAATATTCTAGAGATCTGATATGGAGGGTTTTAGAAAAGAAATGAGTCACAAAAGGATATATTGACGCAATAAAGGACATGTACAATAGAAGTGGGACTATAGCTAGAACCATTACTGGGGAAGTGAATTTCCAAATTAAACTTACATCAAGTTGAGATTAACTGACAAACACATTCAGATTGAGGTTATATGATGTATTTTATTTGCTAATGATATTTTCTTTTTCTTTTTTTGATAAGTAAAATTGTATTAGAAAGCACTCAAACGGGGAGTGCAGCCCGAGAAATACACTTGTTAATGATATTTTCTTGACTGATAAAACTAGAGAAGGGGTACGTGCTAATAGGAGGTTTGGAGGGAAGCTATATAATTAAAAGGATTTAAGATAAGTATGAAAAAATTGAGTATACGAAGTGTAACCTTAGTGAATCTAGAAATACAAATACGGGTGGTGTGAAGATTCAGGATCAAAAGATAGCAAAAAGTGAACATTTTTGCTATTTAGGCTCAATTATTCAAAATGAAGGAGAAATTAGAGATTATGTTAATTATGGAATCAAGTCAGAACGGAATAAATGGACGAGTGCATCGTGAATATTGTGTGATCAGCAAATTCCCTTAGGATTGAAAGGAATAAGCCCAGTCATTCTTTGTGGGAGCACATTTTAAACAGCTAAGAAACACCATATGCATAAAATGAGTGTGAGAGAATGTGAATGTTGAGATAGATGTATGATAAGACAAAAATGATGGAATCAGAAATGAACTCACTCGTGAGATGGTTGAAGTAGCAGCCTTTGAAGATAAAATAAGAGAAATTTGATTAAGATAATTTGGACATGTGCAAAAAGGATCACTAAGTGCACCACTTTGGAAGAGTGACATGGTCCACACTGAGTAATGCTCAAGAAGGTATTAGGTATACAAGTCATGTGTTGTCAAATTCTTACTCAAAACTTGTGTTGTAATGTATTAGTGTGTTGAGTCGTTCGAGTACATCCGTGGAAGACACAGAATTGCAAAGAACATGGCGTAAAATTTGCATCCTCAATCACATAACTGGCGCACAAGTAATTGACCTTAGAAAAACTTAAATTGACCTAGTTTGATCTTCGTTGTGCTCATAAAATTGTTTTAAAAGTGTTTTTTGAAAAATGGACTTTCAATTTTGATTTTTATACATTTTTTTAAACTCAAATATAAACTGGAAACGGTGTGCATTGATTGAATAGTCGATGATCAAACATTGTTCAAAGGTATAGATCGAATGGTTGATAGATCGAGTTTTTGACTGAAAATTTCTTTAAGTCCAGTGAGCCTCGATCGAAGGATCGATCGATTGAGGAGTCTCCAGTATTGTTCAATTGAAGGCTTGATCAATCAAACCTAACGAACATATATTTTTGGTAACTCTCTCAAAACACAATTTTACAAGGATTCTACTTCCCAAATCGTATGGGACTCTTATATTGGCTATAAATATGGGGTTATAATCAGTATAGGTAAGAGTTGAATGTCTCTAATCATCTGAGGAGAAAATCCATGTGAGAGAAAAATTCCAAAATTACTAAATCTAGGGTTTCCATAGATTCCATCACATGTGATTAAGTGTTCATCAAGGAGGAGTTCAACAAACCGGTCCAACTACCAGAGCAAAAAGGGCAAGCAATCACTGGAGAAACATATTCATGAGAAGCGAAATCTATAGGGAGTGAGCAAACGAACAGCTTGGAGACTTTCAAAGGAAATTTGGCGTCTTCTGTATCTAGAGGTAACTAGGGGTTCTAGGGTGTGGGAGATATTAACCTGGTTGTGATGGCTTTCTCATATAATGGATTGGGCAAGACACTAGGCCCCATGGTTTTTCCCCTTTTTTATTTTCCAAGAAAAAAATCCATGTGCCTATGCTCACTCTACTCTACTTTTGTTTGTTGCATGATTATGAGTATGATTGATGGAAATTGGAAATTAACGACAATTTAAATATCAATCTTCACAACAAACTAACCAAATTTCAAAAAGGATAAATAGAAATTTAAAAGTTAGTTAAAACCAAAATAATATCCATGAGACGTATTCAACCCCCCCCCCCCCCCCCCCCCCCACCCCCCCAAGGTCAAACTCACCACTCATACCCTAACACATCAGAGCCTTGGGTTCCGGTCCTACAGTTTTATCAGAAGGGAAAGACCAAAACTAACATGGGTATAATTAGTATGGAAATATATAATAACATGTGGTTTGACTGTGGCTACTGCCTTAAACAAAGCAGAATGAAAAAATTGAATTCATGACAGGCACCCCACAAAGATGGAGAAAAGGCTTTGTTGAATTAAGTTGAGAGTTATAGTTTTCTCCATTATCGGGTACCTAACAATAAACCCCTGATTTCAATAAAAGGTTGAGGTCTAGCCTTGTATATATAAATTTTCCAATACCCGGACCTTCTAACACCAGACTCACTCCACTAAATGGCATGCATGATGGTCAGGATATCATTGGAGCCATCCCAAATCCAACCCTTCACCGCCCCTAACCACTGCATCTATACCAACATTACTCGTCCACCACCTAGTGAGATAAGCAATCTAAATCACAGAAATATAGCAGTAATGAAACAGAATTCAAAAAAATACAGTTTAGATCGTATCCTGTCACCAAACAAAATAAAGTTTCTTTCCCAACGAGAACCCAGATGATACTTAATATAACCACACTGGAAGACAAATCCCCATAGAAAAAGAGAGATGCAAGCATTTCAGAACAGAGGAAACAAGGACATACGGAAAACCCCGATGGAGCATCAAATATTTGAAAGGCCAACCCTGTCACATCAAGCTGCCCATGAAGATTAGGAAAATGTTCTCCTCTTGACATGCATATGTGAACCTATAAACAAATAAAATACATAAAAGTTAAAAGGGATGAGCAATTTAAAAGTGATCAGAACATAAAACAGGTATTAAATCTGAAATTGCAATCAGAAACAGATATCAACAATATTAAATAAATTATGTGAAGAATGAAGATGCATGACAAAAATGGAAACCTTTAGGGGTGTATAACAAAAATACTTATTATGTAGTCTGGTAAATTGGAAAAAGGACAAACCCATTGAAAAAATATTTTCAATTGATGTAGTAATACAAACTCGTGAATTAAAGTGAATCTATGTGACTCTGAAATGAAAAGAAGCTATTTGATGCATATTGTAAGCCAAGTTTGCCTTCATTTTCGTAAAAGTCATATCTAGTGGCTTGGTTATATTGTTGTCTATATCAAAAGCAAAAATTGGCTCCTGGACCGTGGTTTAGACATTTTTTAGCAATTTTTTTATTGTTCACTTTCAAGGATCTCTCTTCTTTTTCTTCCTTTCTCCTTTGTGAGAGCACTTCAATAACTCCCCTATCAAAAATAATGACAACAATTTTATTAAAAACAATAATACTAACAATGATAATAATGACAACAGAAAAATCAATAATTTTTTTACAAAAGTGAAACAATATACAAAAAAATAAAAAATAAAAATTAAAGTTCACAAAACTATTTTGCCAAACAATCAAAATGGATCCATAAATCTCAATATTTGGCTCTTAAGGGTTTCACATTCGCAACAACCTACAGATTAACGTCAAACTGGTATGGTTCAAAAGATAGATTTCAACACAATGTATTTTGAAAGATAGCATCAAGAGTTAAACCATATTGCTTCTCTTTGCAACAAAAGAATTTCTTATTTTGCATTTATGCAGTCAAATTCTAACTGGAGATGCATATCTCCCTCCGTACAAGTCTCCCTAGTCCTGATATCACATATTTTAGGCTAAACACGGAGGTGCAGAAGATTCTCACATCTTGCTTCATGACTACTATGATTCACAAGAAAAATCTAGCAAAATGTGCCACTTTCTTCTATTTAACAGTGTAAATTTAAGATCCAGATAAAAAGTGTGAAGAAATTTCTTGTAAAATCTATGAAAAGTACATTAACACATGGAAATTCTAACCAGTGAGCAAAATCTGAACATCAATGCAGCTTTTGACATATAGAATAGCATGCATGTATAATAACAATTTTAAAAGGAAAATCGTTGTTGGGTCACCCTCAAAGGGCTGGTATGAGCAATACTCTAATAACGTTCATAAAAGGAGGATGAATCAAAGTAAGAGATGCACCTCACCACTAGCTCTCCCTTTAGACCACGCAATTGGAATTTCTAAAATCCTTTCAAAGAGCTGCAAAAATGACAAACAGGACGCAAGGCACATAAAACGATCCATACAACTCATGTTGCAAAAAACAAACTCTTTGCAGTTTCCAAGACCAAAAAAAAAAAGAAAAGAAGAAAAGCTTCAAATCATTTCATATTGTTTGCAAATTTCTGTAGAACTGCCCTGTATACCTTACCGGAACAAACAGATTCACAACTTTCAAATTGGCGTGCCATTTCTGCTCAACAATATCAACAAAAACATCTGAGGACAACCATCCACCATCTTCAAATGGTACATTTGATCTCCACATATTACAGTTTCCACTCAGCTGTACATGCAAACGACCATAGTGATTTTGAAACTTGACACGTCCATTGACATTCTCCATCACTCTATGAAAAAAAAATACAAAGAACATAAATGCGAGATTTAATGCATATTAACATTTCTAAATATAAAACTTCATCCTCCCCACCATCTGCTTTAACACTTCCATTCTAATAAAAAAATATAAAAATACATTGAAATACTAAGTAAATCTTTTTAATTATTTAAGTGATAAAGCCAGTTCACAAGCCAGCTACAAAAGAAAGATGACAAGGTTACAAGCCATCTTCAACCTAGTTTGATAACAGGAACATATGCCAATGTTCTTGTTAGAAGAAGCCACAAAGCCAGGAAGTACACTACTACACTTGTTCAACAAAGCTTTGTCAGGCAAGTGATTGTGAAGATTCGGGGCAGAGAGGCACAGGCTTTGGAGGAGAGTCATTTGTTGTTGATATGGAGAGGATAGAGGCGGGTGATGTTCTTTGGTTGTGCGGTCCCCGACAACGGCGGGCTTGTGGAAGGGCATCGGGAAGGGTTGGGATGAATTCTCCAAGCATATTCGTTTCAAGGTGAAGGATGGGCGCCTCGCTAGCTTCTGGAAGAATCCTTGGTACTGAGAGAGGTCACTTGAGAGGATATTCCCGAGGTTGGCTGGGATTGTTATGGACAAGCATGTTCTAGTTGCTCATTGCTATTTTCTTGATGACAGGAAACTGACTTGCGATGTGCAGTTTGAGGGACTCCTACACGAATGGGAGATGGAGGATATGGTTGTGTTCCTAGCCTTGATTCCAGTTGTTGGGGAGGGGATGGATGAGTGGCTCTGGTCGGGTACTAGCCATGGGAGGTTCAAGGTGTGATCTTTCTACTGTTGCTTGATGGAGGTTCAGGGGTTATCCTTTCCGTGGAAAGGAATCTAGTGCTCCAAAGCCCCCCTGAAGGTGGCATTTTTTAGTTGGACAGCAACTTTGGGGAGGATATTGACGATTGATAATTTGAGGAGGAGGCATCAAATTATTGTCAATTGGTGTTGTATGTGTAAGAGGGATAAAAAGTCTGTGGATCATCTCCTCTTGCATTCCTCCCGATCTAAGGATGGATGGGACATGTTGTGTTCCATTTTCGGGATCTATTGGGTCATGCCAGAGTTAGTGATGCAATTGCTTGAGGCTTGGGGAGGGTGTTCAGTGCGAGATGCGTGGAGGACGACCCCGCTGTCTTTGGGGGGCCTTGTGGAGGGAGAGAAACATGAGATCTTTTGATGGGGTGGAATCTCCTTAGGGGTTTTTCAGATTCTCTATACTCAGTTCTCTTTTCTTTTGGGTTCAGGGGTAAAATTGTAAATCTTTAGAGATTCTTGTCTTCTGTTGATAGCTTCAGGCTATAGGTCTTTCGTTTGTGCAGTTGTTCTGGACCGCTCCCACTGTTTAGGCGCTCTTTAATGAAATTTTACTTATCAAAAAATATATATATATAGGGCTTGCTTGGGACATAACATGATCAAAATTGTGGGAATGTGTTATGACATTAGCCATGGAGATTCCTTTTTTCTTCTCTGTATTCAGGCTTAAAGGTGTTAAAAGGCCTCTATAAGTGGCCACAAGTATGTTTTAATTAGTCTTAAAATTAAAAGTTCCTAAAATTCTTAAATTAAAGATCAAGTCTTACAACTAGTAGCATATATACATTTGTACTCTTTCAATCTGAGTGATTTCATATCAGAGTTGAGTGAATTTCTTTTCTTTTTTTTATAAATAAGATAAGTGAATTTCACAATCTATCTTACGGATTTCAAATTCAACAAACAATTGGAAAGAGATCTCTACAGCCCTACATAGCAGGTCTATAGTTCATAATCTAGAAAATTACATTAAGGAAATTATTTAGAGCCCTAACAAGGTTTTAAAATTTTATAATACGACAGACTTTTAACGGCAAAGCAGATAAGATCAAGATTTGGTTATTATACAAGGCACATGCCTCAAAGGTGTGAAGCACGCACCTCATTAGCATGTTTTGCGAAATGACCCCCCAACCCATGCCTGCCAACAAGGTTGAACTGTCTCAGTCATATGCTTGATATGCATCTTAAACTTTCCTTTTTTTCTTTTTAAATTTTTTTTATAAGTAAGGTAAATTCATTCAAGGGTGCCAAAGGGGGCACGGTTTATGTATAGAAAACTTATATACAGCCAGGGGCGGAGCCAATGCAGGCTCGGGGGGGCATGTACATGAGAATTATTGCATAATGCCCCCCCCCCCCCCCCCCCCACCCCCCCAAAAAAAAAAAATCCGTTGGCTTAATTTTATTTTATTTTTCTTTTCTCTTTTACTCTTCAAATTCCTTTGATTCCCTTTCATAAAAAAAAAAAATTTTAAATTACATTCCCTTTCTTCAATCAAACCCTAATTTTTTTTCCCTTCAAAGTTCTCTCATTTTTCTTTTCTTTTTTTTTTTTCACTTCTTAAAATTCTTCTTTTTGCACTTATGTATGATGTATGTAGTATGTACTGTAACCTTTTTTTCTCTTCTTCTTATTTAAATTTATTACTGTAATTTTATGAACTCAATGTGTGTAATTTTTGAATTTTTCTTTACTATAATTTTTTTCGAATAATGACATACTATTTGAATCTTGATTAATGCACCATTACTGCACTTCTATTTTTCGGATTGCTTTTATTCGTTATGTTAGTTGGAAAAAAAAATTACTTTATCATGTTCAATATGCCTCTCCTGAAATAGATTCTTGGCTCCATCACTATTTTTATTTAGGCTATCATGCATTGCTAAATTGATTGAAACTAATTAAATAGAGGGAAACTGCCCAATGTGGCATAGATAATGAACCTATCATGCATCGCTTTCAAAATACGACGACTCGTTGAAAATTACCAATCAAATTCTTTTTTATCAAGTACAATTCCTCCCCCCTCCCCCCCCAAGGAAATGAAATCCTAGCTTTGCCCCTGTATACAGCTACGTATATGCCAAGTACCTCTACTCCACTAAGACGGCTATTGACAATCCAAGTTCTTCACAAAATCCAAAAAACTATCTAGGGACGGATTTACCTTCCTTGTAGACCAACTAAATAAAGAACTCAAAAATCATCTTTCAACTTGTAGAATGACAACTCAGCGCCCTTGAATTGTCACAATTTTTAACTCCTAGATGCATCATAGAGGGGCAACTTTCAACACCGCACTTCACCCACACCCCCTCCTTCCATATAAGTCACACATTATTAGGGAATTTTAATTTCAACTGAAACATCATCAACAATAAAGACAACATCTTCAACAAGACCCTGTCATCTTCTGCTCCTCTGCCCACATAGCACTAGTTCTCGTAAACAACTATAGAGGAAAAGGCAAAATTAAGAAGGGAAAAACCAACAATCATGCTTTAGCTGCCTTTATTCTCTTTCATATTTTCGGAAAATGCACTTGATTTTGTTTGTTACTAGAAAATTTAACCCAATAAAACAAGGAACAGTTACAGATCTTTTGAGAGGAAGAAAGTATCAAATTAGTTCTAGATAAAGTAACTGATTTTAGGAACTTCAAAATGCTAAAAAACATAAAATAAGAAAAAGAGAAATAAGAATACAGATATTAAAGATAACTCTTGCTCTAGATGCCATATGAGTATTATGAGAGGATTTTATTATTGTATCACAGAACCTTTCTGAAAAGCTCTCAACATTTTTTACTGGGACTTTCCTACTGAGATAATTACACTGCTTACAATGCTGGATGGAAAAATCACTTCTTGACTAAGGCCAAAATTCTGGTACTTAAGTTGCACTAGATGCAAGTTAAGAGAACCGTCTATGTTACAAGATCCATGGACTCTTCCGGTCATTTATGAGATTCGCTTGGATGCTTCCTCGCAATAGTCAAACTGTAACCAAGTCTAGTTTTTTTTCTAGGCTCTACTAATGAGAGAACCTAATGGATGATTCTAATCTATTTTTTTGTAATGGAAGGCCAAAAATTTACAAAATCTGAAGTAAGCTAAATCATCATTTTTTACAGGATTTTGACTCTAAATTATCACAACCAAGTTAATGTTGAACCATCATGTTTTCTTGCAGTTTCTTTAAGGCAAATGTTCACTGTATAGAACTAGAACAGTGATTTTTTTATCTTGAAAATGTTTTTTGGGGAATCTTTTATCAACTCAACATATGATGTTTATGTGATAATGTCAAGGATTGCTGACCCAATCAGCAAGTTTGATTCAGTTATTGCTAATTGACATCCTCACACAAGTTCAATGGATGACTAAGAAAAAGACATGAAGTTAATTTATAATTAAAAAAAATCAATAAAGACAGACACGACATTATGGAAACAAAACCTTAAATACCTGAAACTGATCATTTGAACTCAAAAGGGATGGAAAATGAGAACCAAAAGATAGATCAGCAAAACCACAGCCTATAGTTGAATCGTGTGTCAGGACTCAGGATCACCCTGAGTTGATGACAAACATTGAAAAGTTTGTATTCTATTACATGTAAATACACTCGATCCAGAGCATTTCTTTCTCTTGATTGTATTGCATCATAACAAGATTTTTCCGGAACTACTTAAAGACATTTTCTGTACTTTTGGCATCATAGATGCACAACAGGCCTGATGGTCATAACAGTCAGCCCTGTGAACAGGCCCTTTAAGCATTTCCATGAATGGTGACTACCCAGTACTCATTGAGACAATCTGGGGTGCTGAGATGGGTGGACCAGTGACAACCCTAAATTTTGGCTTTATACAAGCATAGTGGCAAATCTCAAACTTGAATAGGAGTTCTCATGACCCATTAATAGGAAATCTTAACAGTTTCAAGCCTACGATGTAGTATCATATTGTCAAAAGTAACGGTAATAAATATAAAAGAAGTAATCTCCAGCAAAAAATAGTAATAAAAGTTAAAACTTCACCTGGGCTCCTTGTCACCATATGCAAGTAGCATCAACGTTCCACCTTTGAAGTGAACAGAATCCAGCGTGACTGGAAGCGTTTTCTCAAAGCCTAAAGTATGTGCTTCATCAACCTCTTCAACAAGTTCTGCAACAATAGCCTCCACTTTCAAACCCATCTCCGACTTCAACCTTTGAATAGGACCACCAAGAAAGTGAGACAATAGATCCCTCATGTCTCTACGCAAAAAAAGGAAACGTGACTTCAGGCTCAAGGACCAACTGGGGATTAAATGGAGTATAGCGAGCGACGGCTTGAGCTTTATGAAAGTGGAACCTTGAGATGTATGGCCTCCTTTACAATCTGAAATGTCAACAGGAGACACCAACATCTGGTCTACCGATCTGCTGGACTCTTCTCTGTTATCCATGTGTCTACTTATGACACTAACTCCTTCTGGAACATCATCATTTACATCACAACCATTGGTTTTTGCTGCTCCTGATACACCATCAACAGACGAAAAATTTTCACTGGAATTTGTAACTCCATCTACCCTACCTGAAGTCATAAGAAATGGATCCGGTACGAAACTGAAACTATTAATATCATCATTAGAATGCTTCTCAAAAGGTTGGATTCCACAATTTCTCCCATCTGAAGGATCATTCTTTATGGTGTTCTCCAACTCTAAGATTCCATGACTAGTTGAATAATCAACAGCAGCTTTAAGTTTTCCATGCTCAGCATTTTCCTGGGCTCTGACATTGAGTGCCCTGTTATGACCATCAGCCATCATATGTTCTTTACAACTACTTGTTACAGAAGTGCAGGTAGTACTACCACCCTCAGATTTCACCATAAGAGCCTCCAGATTCATAGCATCATAACCTACAGACGACTGAGTACACTCACCAAACCTCCTTTGCCCCAAGAAGTATGCGCGTGCCGCTGATGCACTACGCTCAAGAATTCTTCTTTTGGCTGTAACACCAGCCGCCTCAGATATATCTCTCCCATTAGCTTTCCTCTTGAATTTATGCCTCAAAGGCCCAGGTATAATTCTAGACCATAATTTGACCCCCGAGCTTGGAACTTTCACACCGAATGATTTCTCTAGATCTGCATGTTTCAAATCATACTCAATACCTGCATCCATGCAGTGATGATCTCGCCAGTGCAGTCTCTCATCCATGTAGAAAAATGACTCAGAATTTGTCAACCCTGTTGAACGGTTTGCACTTACCTTCCGAACATCAACCTCAGATGAACTTGAACCTTCCTCAGAAACAATGTAACCCATTTCTGCAGCTTCCCTAGCTGCATCATCTCTCTCTCTGTCACTGTGAGCAGCTGCTTCCTCTCTAGAAATCCTCCTGGTTTTCGTACGATGATCAATTCCTTCTTCAGTTGACAAATGCCTCTGTAGACTACCTTCAGAAAAGGGTATCCCTAACCAAGTATAGTTCTTCTTTTGCGCAATCAACAAACTTGGATTGGACAAAACTGCATCGATCACAATCTTTCCCCTCCTCAAACTTGCAAAAGGAAGAACACGTAGTTTCACAGTGGGTACCTCACCACAGGAGAACTCTTCATTATGAGGCCCAATGGCACAAGATTCCAAGGTAATGCTTAAAGGTGAAATTCGCCGAACCTTACCAAAATCAACCTCACGCTGAATATATTCACTCAGAACCATACAGACAGAAGGCAATAGCTTGGCTTCAACAAAACTTCTGGCTTTTGCCTGCCCATACCAAACCAATAAGCACACCCCAGAAATCACGGCAAAGAAAACAGAGCACCTGAGTAAAAGGAGTCCCTCTTCCCACAATGGAGCCAAAAACCTCACAAAGGTCTTGCTTCGAGAAAAGGGCTCTTTCACACATTTCACAATAAACCCACCTCTCAACCCTATGTTTTTCCATAACAGCTCCACATTTTTCCCAAAAAAATGTGAAAAACTGATCCCTTGAGAAACCCAATGATTATCCTTTGCACATGTACATTGGCGGGAAGGCCTTTTCCGTAGTTTTACTCTGTCGATATAAACTAAATTGCCCTTATTTCTTCCATTTACAAAGCATTTTACTGGAAACCCAAGAAATGGGTTATGAAGTTTAATGCTCATTACTCCACCTCTGCACCTTGAACCAATTTGTAACTCACTTGCAGGGGACCAAGAACATGCTCTTAGTCCCCTCAGAATCAGAATATTAACCAGTGCCCAAACAATCAAAACCTAAACAAGAATTATAACAAAAAAATCTCTGATTAAAAAAATATATATTGTAGAATTTATACACAAATATCAGGACTTTACAGCATAAGTGGCAAAAACCACCAAAGATTGTAGCCTAGTGGTATACTAGTATCTCCTGTAGCTCCCAAAGTGGAAAATGAGGGTCCGAGTTCCATAGGGGAAAATGTGTGTGTGAGTTTCTTGGCAAAGTGCATATGTGGCAAAAGGAAAGAAAGAAGAAATGGCCTAACACTTCCCCCGGGAATAAACACGAACATTTCAGACGCACATATATACAATATTACAGTCACAAAGGGCTTTAATGAGCTCCAAATCCCTAACATATTTTTGTGAATATTATTTTTTGGGGGAAAATATATATTTTTATATATATAAAGAGTGAGTGCCTCTCTCAACTTCAAGTGCCCTCCTCCTTTGAGGTTTACTTCATATTTCAAATCCTAGTGATAACAGACAAAAACTACAAAGATATGCAGATACGTATAAATATAGACACAAACATATAAAGATATGATTGCATAAACAACTAAGTACATGTATATATATATATATACAATTAGACCTTGGATGCAATAGCAAAAACCATACACTACAGAAATCTATATAATATGAATCTTTACAGATACAAGATTAATGAGAATAATTAAAGAAGTCGAACCTGCATAAATTGAATTTAACATTTCTGGAAAAGAAAAATAACGATGTAAGATTGCTTCCGGTTGTGTTTGTTCTTCGACTGCCTGGGGTTTTCTTTAATCTAGAGAGAGAAAGTTAGCGCGACACACTGTTGTAGAGAGAGAGAGAAAGCGGGAACGCTTGCTTGGCTAGCTCGCCAATTTTTGTTCCGACGAGGAAAAGGAATATTTTTTTTCTATTGTAAACATAAATGCCACTGATAACATATTATATGACATTCGTAACCTTTATCTAAGGGAACCGCAAGGACAATGTGGATCAATCATTGAAACTTGAAAGAGTATTTTACAAGGGGTCGAACATGACGTTGCGTTTGGTGGTTGTGACTAATGTGAATGACATTTTTTTTTCATCTTCATTTTATTTTTATGTCATTCATACGTATCAAATGTACTACGATAGTGTGATACTGTTTAAAATATTGTGTCAAACTCAAAATAGAATGCTACAAAAATCGTCTCCAATTAAGCATCGCGTATTTCCTCTTCATCTAGTTCAAAACGGTATAGTTTTGGTGGATGATCAAAAGAAACTGTAACTTAAGCTTGGTAAATATAGAAGATGTAGTTGAACATTTATACAGTATAACCTTCAAAAATAATTACCGAAAATACCCTCGAGATTAAATATTGCAAGACTATAAAAAGAATACCTAAAATACCCCCAAGCATTAAATGTGTCCACCTATCCGGATGAGACACGTGAAATGACCTAATTGTTCAAAAATATCCCCCAAATTTTTAGCTTTATTTGCAAAGGAAAATGATAGAATTGACGACAATATTCACCCGACTCTATTACGACTCACGTGGAAAGCAAACGTGTCAAGACACGTAATTTTCATACTTTAATCGTATCTACTCGTTGACTCTCTCACTGCATCTTCCTCAAATCTCTCAAACTCTCTCGTCTCTTCTATGTTCCCTCTCGTTCACTCTCACGCTTATAAATCCCCAAATTTTTCGCAAAAATTTGGAGCCCTAACTCTCTCGTGTCTGCTCTGTTCTCTCTCATTTCCTCTCATACTCCATCCCCAATTTTCTCACACAAAGCCTTAACTTCAATCTCTCACTCCATCCCCATTTCTCTCTACGATCTGAAGCAATTGGGGGTTAGAAAATCATGATATGAAAACCTAGGGCTGAGCTAATTTCCTTCTTGCGTGATAGTTGGAACGAGTTGCAAGCTTTCAACAACCTCAAGCGACCTTCGGACTACCTCGGCAAGCTTTCAACGACTGCCACCAACTCCAAAGGATTTCGACAAGCTCTATGTCTTCCTCTATTTTATTGGTTTTGGTTTTACGAAGATTTTTGAAAAAAATATGAGTTTATAACTTTGTTTCTTCACCTTTGCTGTCTCTTGTTTCTGATTATTTTTGCTTTATTATAATATATGTAATATTTTTGGCTTGATGTTTCCTTTGGGTTTCATGTATTGGTGCTTAATCATAGTTCTTCAACCTAGTTGGCTTATCATTTTCTTATATTTGGATCTGGGTCTGAAGTCTAATTATTTAACCTAAAAACTCTTTGAATCTGTTAATGTAAAGTGGTTAGGAGGGAATTTGGCTTCTTTATTTGCTGTTTTGTTTTTCCTTTTCAGGATTATTTCTTGTTAATTTCCCTGCTTGCCAATTTTTGTAAGTGGGCATTCTTAGGTGTTTGGTAATGGGGGAGGATTTTCCTATCCTCTGTTTGCCTTTGTGGCTGTTTAATAAATGCTTGTTCTGAAAAGAAAAAAAAAAGATCTAAACGTTTTACACACTAAATATTTTGTCTTTAGAAAGATGAAGTCATGTATGTAGATCAAGTAGGATGTTAAAATAGGATTCATTTACTTAATCTCACACAGTTAGAACAAGATTTGATTTTGTTGAGTTAAGTAGATGTTATTGACCAATCGTAGAATCTTATATGACAGATTGAGAAAAAAGACAATTTATTTTAATAGTGTTTCTTGGTCATTGAGTCTTTTTTTTTTTCTCAACTTCAAATGGAAGTTCCTTAGTACTGATACAAGTTTGTTATTTCAGTATTACAATTTCTGAAAAGCAGACAATTTGAGTGCATTTGGCAATGAAGTTGAGCTTAATGGCGTAAGATATAAAATTCAATGGTTGTTATAATGGGGATGGAAGTACAATAAGAACCTTGAGGAACAAGTTTGTCTGCTTCACATGTTAGAGAATTGAAGTTCAAAAAAGGAAAAGGAACAAGCCACACCTCCCAAAAAACATGTTGAAACAACTATGGACATTGTCAAAGAAAACAAGAAACAGGAACCATGCATACTCAACAATGCTTGTAGCTGGATATAATTCATTTTTAGTTTTCCCTTTTCTTGTTCTTTTCGTTAATCTCTAAAATGGATGCTTAGAGATTGGTTCTATATTGACAGTACATTACTTTTTCTTTATGTTAATCTCTAAATGGATGCTTGCTTAGAGATTGGTTCTATGTTGACAGTAAATTGTGGTGAATGTAAGCATTCATCGGATATATTTGCTTTGTTATAACACAGTCTACTTCTGATGTCTATTTGTTCATTTCTTTTTCCCATTTTCTTGTTCTCTATGTTGCAAATGGATGCTTAGAGATTGGTTCTATGTTGACATCATGTCGTGGTATATCACATTTTACTTCTCATGGCTATTTGTTTATTAAAGAATTCATGCTTGTGAAGAGTTCCAGACATGGTTTACATGAGGATGAATTGATAGAGAATTGGAGAGCTAAATTTAATGGATTTAAACACCAACCCGGACATAATAATAGCATGAGATGTAAGTAGCTCAATCAACAATTTGTTAACTCATATATCTCACCTTAAGATTCTACTATTAAAAAACTTAAGGTGAGAAAATATATTTGCAACAAACCTACTTTTTTCTTAACTAGCACAAAAGTATACAGATAAGTAATCTTAGGCTAAAGTCAACATGAGCTATATAGTATGCTAGTTACAGAACATAAGGAAAAACAATTAAATGAAAAATTATAATAATGCCATAGGTATCATCTAGTTCCAAGAGTTTCAAAATGATTCAGGACATGTCTTCATAAGTAAACTGTTTTCTTTTTTTGAATTTCACGCTCGCAATAATGGAAAAACCAATAAGCGTGTTATGGCATCAAATATCCTAAACACGATAAAGGAGTCAATTCTGAGTTGTTCTTATCTAAATCCATACAAAGAGTTAACTATGTTTTAACTTGAATATAAACTATTCTATACATGCTATTGTATACACATATACATATTAAAGTGAATGGTTCGTATGCATGCTAATATACACATATTGAAGTGAATGGTCCATTTGCTATCGAGTCTCACGTACGCTAAAATGCTATTGTATACACATATTAGAGCTTCACGTACGCTAAAACCCTACCAATGACATTATATATGCTCTTCAGAAAAAAGAAAAAAAAATCTGAAGGGAAGGAAAACAATAGAGTAAATCCATTTTATTTAACATATCAAAACAAGAAAAAAAAATCCATTCAAAAACCCATAAAATATATTACATGAACTTAAATTCATACCAGAGATTTCAGTTTCGTCCTTTAATAACTTTTATATTTATTTTCTTGAAGCCTTGGTTCAAGAGGCAAAAAATAGACCTCGTGGAGATCAGAGATGAAAGGTTGACAAAGTTGGTAGGTTTTGGTTTTAAAATGGACCCACTATCATTTGACATCTACTCAGCCACATAGGAGTCATAAGTAGTCGATTTTTTTATAGTCGGGTCTTCTAGCACTACGCATTTGCAAAACCCATAATCTGAAAGACCAATCATTGCCATCTTCTTAAAATTTTGTAAAAAAGGTATTAGAAGTCGTAAAGGTTTTCATTCCAACTTGAATGTGAAATTAAATTAGTTAGTTCACTTTCTCTCTCTTTACTTTCTCTCTCTATGAATGCATTCAAACTTGAACGTGAAATTAATTTGGATAGTTCACTTTCTCTCTCTATGAATGCATTTATGGATTTTCATTTATTGATATGCATTTATTTAGTTTGTTTCCATTATGGTGTACTATTGAATGTATTTGACAGGTTCATTTATGTTAAAAAAATTTGTTAACAAAACAGACAATATTTCCTTTTATTTGTATTCTCCACTGACGTTACAAATGCATTAATTTTTGAAATTTTGTATTGTATAAATTTACTCTTATTCATGTAATTTACTCATGAATTGATACTTAAAATTGTCCGAAATAAAATTTATAATGAAATAAATTACTATTTTAGCCCTAAATCGATTATTGACACCAGGTGTGAGAAAATTAAAAAATTTATTTTACTTAAATGAGATGTGTTAACAAACTCAGTCATTTACATTCAATCTGAATTTTTTTTATTCGTAATGAAATAAATTCAAAATTTATGCAATCAGTCATTGACTCACGTCATTGAGAATTGTAATGATATAATTCGGGATTTTCCTTTACTCAGTCATTTACACAGAAAATGTGAAATTGGGAATTTTAGTGATATAAAATGGGATGTTACCTTTACTTGAGAAAATTGGGAAATTTATTTCACTAAAATGGGATGTTAGGCTTAACTAACTCAGTCATTTACATGCAATCAGAAATTTTTTTATTTGTAATGAAATAAATTGTGAATTTATGCTAAATCAGTCGTTGACTCACGTCAGTGAGAAATTAAGAATTATAATGATAGAATTCAGGATTTTTCTTTAGTCAGTCATTGACACTGAAAATGTGAAATTGAGAATTTTAGTGAAATAAAATGGGATGTTGCCTTTACTTCAGCAATTAATCTTTTGAATCAAATATGATCGGGTGGTTACTCTACATTATTATTTTATTCTGTTTGTCATTCAATACTAATTAGGCCTAAGTTATCCATTATAAACCCTGTACATTGCATATAATTTGATTAAGATTTACAAATTAACTCGACCATCATGATTTTATTAGTTGATGACCCAGGCTTGTTACTTAATTGTATGAGATGGAAACTAATTTAATTAATGTCGAAGACAGACCATCGGCAGTTGTCGAGAGCCAACAAATTGAATTTAAACCAACGACAAATATGTGTTTTGAATTTGAGGCAGATGTGTATGATTTTTACAATGCATATAAGGGTAGAGTTGGATTCAATATCCGAAGAGAGTACGGAAACAAAAGAAAAATTGATAGTAAAATTACATCTAGATTGTTTGTTTGTGCCAAGGAGGGTTAGAGGGGGAAGGACAAAAGGGACAAATTTACAAAGACTCTCAAGGCAGAAACACGAACTGGTTGCGGTGTGCGCATGGTCATTCATTATAAGAGTAATTCTGAGAAGTATATTGTTTCTGATTTTGTAGAGGCTCACAACCATCCCTTGATAACTGAACAATGCACCCACATGATGCGGTCACAACGAAGAATTACAGCTAGCAGGCCATTGATGTGGAGTTCATTGCCGATTCAGGAGTCGTTGTTCTCAATGCTTTTGAGCTAATGGGAATGCAAGCTGGTGGGAGACCATCAGTAGGGTATACTAAGCTTGATGTGTAAAATTATATAAGGACCAGAAGACAAAGCGAGTTTGAATTTGGAGATAAGGCTTGGCTGTTGAATTATTTTTAGACCAATTGTTGTGCAGATCTGTCATTCTTGTATGCAGTTCAATTGGATAATGAAGCAATGATCACGAATATATTTTGGGCAGACCTGAGAATGATAATTGACTATGGGCATTTCGGAGACATTGAAACATTCGACACAACGTACAAGCTAACCTATGGCAACCCGCCTCTTGCTTTGTTCTTTGGTCTGAACCATCACCGGGAGACTGCACTATTTGGAGCAGCTCTGATATATGATGAGATGGCAAAATCATTTGCATGGTTGTTTAACAGCTTCTTGAAAACAATGGGTTGTCCAGCCCCTAAGACTATTTTGATTGGCCAGGACGCTGCAATGGCAAATGCGTTAAAGCATGTCATGCCCAATATTACCCATCATCTTTGTACGTGGCACTTAATGCAAAATGCACAAAAGCATCTTGGCCATATGTGTAAAAAGAAAGGAGACAATAAAAGTGTTATATCCACATTAATGTTCTACATTGAGAAGCATGAATAATTTTTGGAGAAATAGAAAGAAATGGAACAGAAGTTTAATGTTGTTGGTAACAAACGGCTATCCAACTTATTTGATTTGAGACATAGATGGGTCAGGTCATACGTTAAACAATCTTGGAAGACGGGAATGCATAAAACGTAGTTGAGTGAAAGCATAAATACTAGTTTGAAGGCTTACGTAACCAAACAACTCACACTTCCAGAATTCTTCAAATACTTTGATATGCTGTTGTACGACAAGCATTACAAGGAGACTCAAGCTGAGTATATTTTGCTCAACAAACTACCTATAATTTCAATAACTTGTGACATGCTAGTTCAAGTAAAAGACACGTATACAAAGAGGATATTTTAGATGTTCCAAGAAGAATTCTTAGTAGCTTGTGTCAGCACTAATATCAAAAGTAAAGAAATGGATAATAATGGTCTGCTTGTTTATATTGTAGTCCGAAATGGGAAAAAAAATGAACTCCACGTTACAAAGTCAGAGGACAACTAATTAAGTTGTTCTTGTGAAAAGTTTGAAATGACGGGTATTCTGTACTGCCATTATTTAAAAGTCATGAAAGATGAATTGTTACTCATTGAACTGTCTTCTCGGTATTTATTAAGAAGATGGAGTAGAAATGCTAGAGACGAGACCATCGACCAAATTATTTCCAGTGAAGTTATAAAGGATCCTAAACTTGAAGTAAGCAGACGATACAGAATCCTCTATAGGCTTCTGACCGAAATATCTTCCATTGCATCGGAGAACGACGGAGCTTTCAATGATTTATTACTAAATGCGATGATGTGAAACAAGAATGGTCAATAATGTAGAATTCGAAGTTTCACCGATAAATCAACAACTAGTTGACCATCTCCTACTATAAATATCCTCAACATTGTACAAAACAGCACTAAAGTAAATGCTAGGGGAATAAGGACTAAAGACAAATGTAAAGGTCATTTTCAGAGGATAAAATCTATTGTTGAAAAGAGGACAAATGCTGTTAAACGACAATGTCAGGTATTGATCTCTAATATAGAGTTATCATTACAATCTTGCATATAACAAGTGTAATGTATTTGTTATTGTCTTTAGAAATCCAGCAAGCTCGGGCCATCCGAATTAGCAGATGGCACTGGTAGCAAAGCAACCCCCTCCTATATATTAAGCAATGTAAGTTCTGTGATAACTCTATGAAATCCATCACATTATTTGGATGATCTATGAGTAATTCATTAGCTTTTTGTCTTTAGATTATAGATATATCATAATGATTACTTGATGATGTAGGGAGGTGAAATTTCATCTGATTATCTTTCTTCATGGATTGACGGTGAGGATTATGCGGTATCCCCCACTTTTGAAAATCCGGACTGGGATTCACCATTCAGTCCCTTATTTGGTGAACAAATTACACCGTTGAGGACGACGTAAGTGATACCATTGCATTTGCTTGATGGAACATTTATTATGCCTATTACTACACGCCGTTGAGGACGACGTAAGTGATACCATTGCATTTGCTTGATGGAACATTTATTATGCCTATTACTACATGCCGTTGAGGACGACATAAGTGATACCATTGCATTTGCTTGATGGAACTTTTATTATGCCTATTACTACATTGGTGTATAATGATCACTTTAATCAATTGCAGTCTAATATTGATGATTCAAGCATGTTTTCATCGAGACTCTTCAATACTCCTTCTTCCCATGAAGGTTCATGCGTGCTTGATTTGGCAAGTGAATAATTTACATTTTATTTTCATCATACTCTATTAAATGTTTGACTATTTTTAGTGTGAAATATCATATTAGCTGACAAAATATTATTTTTCCTATGTTCGTAATCAAAGACACTTGATCTTAACGTCGAGAAGAATACTGCCACGCTAGTGTCCGAAATGCCATTATCCCAAGTTAATCGTCTATTTCAGCAATGACTGTTCAAAAATTGAGTCATTATTTAACAAATTGAACTATGTGGTACTAGCATGATGTAAAAATAGAGTCCTCTGATCTGATGTTGTTTGATTATATAGTCCTTTTGTGAAAGTTGCAAATTTTGACTAATTTACATGACTCTCGATTATGACTGTTTTAATTTGGAGCAGTGAATTGAGTTTGAATATTAAGTATGATGAAGTGTACAATTTTCATCAAATAAAAGCTTGTTTCATCATGGTAAACTGAAGAGGCAGATTACTTATATTATATTATACAACCTTACATAAAATAAGCAAACTCACCTAAGCAAAGTTTTAATGCAAAACAATCATTAATACCCATCTCGCTTTGAATAAAACCTTACACGATCATACGATTTGCTATATAAGCCATTGTTCTGATAATATACCAGTCACCACCCACATATGGATATCACATTGGCATAGCTCGCACTCAACAGTATCCTCGTCAACAGGAATAGTATATAAATCCTCAATGTGGCCTCCTATAGGGCAGCATTCAAGAATTTCTGCATAAAGTTGCCAGTGATAGCCCCCTCGCCCAGCGTTTATGATTTGGATCATTTTCTTAAGAATATCTTTGATAAACTAATTCTTTGACCGATTGTTCTTAATGTTGATAAGATCTCAAATTCCATTTTCCTTGGAAGCATCATCCCCATATAGCTTACCAAGGGCGAGCGCGAATTCACAACTAACATCATTCACCTCATATTCTCATTGGATGATTCCCAGACTATAAGCGTAGTTACGAGCAGCAAAAATAAGCTCTTACAATTGAGTATTAAACATTTAATAAAAATTAAGAGAAAGTTGTCTGAATACATACTCAAATTTAGCACAATGTGCCACCCCATAAATAAACATTGACTCGACATTTTTACAGTTAATACATCTATTGAAGAAGTACCATCGGTTGTCGCTTGTTTCCCAAGCTCTTCCATAGCGTAACTCATACAAGCCCTGGTAATTTATTTCCTTCATTGTCTCAGCTTCTGAACCTAGTAAACACATTGACATACAACTGTTATGAAATATTGGTTGATATTAGACTGGTGTTTCAACAGAATATAAAAAATAAATAAACTCATACAGTAAAACAGACACTATTAATAGTCAAATTCATGTTAAGAAAGTAACAAAATTGAGCATGAATATACAAACCATTGTTTCATTCTCATTAGGTCTTCCAATCTATTTGTACTACTCGACAAACAATTTTAGTCAGCAGATCCTGGGGGAGACGATCCATGTTGAAGAAGAATGATATAATAATTGTATAATAATATGAACTCTTTTGTACTGTAACTTTTTTATATTTAGTTGGTTAAACATAAACCTATATTAAGAATTAAATTGTCTCAACAACTTGCATCACATCTTCTAATAGTAAACATCCCAATGTTTATGACCACGTGTCAAATTAAATTAAAGAAAATATTTTATTTGAATATTGTGATAGAATTTTTTGCAGATTACCTCATAAACAGATTTGACCATTAGTTGCTTTAATATCACTAAAATTTAACTACTAACTCTTATATCTTTCTTTTGTTTAGGGTTTAAACCTATATTGAGCATTAACTGTCATCCCATTTGAGTATTATAAACATTCCAATTTTAATGAATACGTGTCAAACTGAATTCGAGAGAACATCCCATTTGAATATTCTGATAGAATTTTTTGCAGGTTACCTCATAAACTAATTTGACCATTACTTGCTTTAATATCACTGAAATTTAACTACTAACTCTTATATCTTTTTTTTGTTTAGGGTTTAAACCTATATTTAGCATTAAATTGAGCATTGACAACTGCCATCCCATTTGAATATTATAAACATCGTAATTTTAATGAATACATGTCAAACTGAATTCAAGAGAACATCCCATTTAAATATCCTGATAGATTTTTTTTGCAGATTACCTCATAAACTGATTTGACCATTAGTTGCTTTAATATTACTGAGATTTAACTACTAACTCTTATATCTTTCTTTTGTTTAAGGTTTAAACCTATATTGAGCATTAAATTGAGCATTGACAACTACCATCCCATTTGAATATTATAAACATCCCAATTTTAATGAATACGTGTCAAACTGAATTTAAGAGAACATCCCATTTGAATATTTAGATAGATTTTTTTTGCAAATTGCCTCATAAACTTATTTGACCATTACTTGCTTTAATATCAACTATAAGCTCTTATAGCTTTCTTTTGTTTATGGTTTAAACATATATTGAGCATTAACAACTTGTTTCCCATCTTATAATAGTAAATATCCCAATTAGTTTTTACCATGTAACAAAACTGTATTATAGACAACATCCCATTTGCATCGTAACGAATATATGATCATAAATTAAGTTACAAACTATATAAATCAAATTTAGACGTTCAGGTGTCATATATATAAACTTTGGCAAGAACAATTACAAATAATACATAAATTAAGTCGAATGTACCACGGATTTTAGTTTTTTCCTCGTATGAGAGCTGAGAGGTGGGATTACGAAGTCATCATCTCTCGAGTCTGTAAAATCAGACAAGTCAGAATCTGATTTTAGAATCGAATAACTCAATATAGATGCAATATGCTCACTATGATCTTCGTATATTTGAGTTGCCTTTGCAATTTGATCAGTCTTCCTACATCTCACATGTAATTGATGAATCTCGCGTTGCAATTGAAGAATAACTGAATCCATTTTCATAGATTTTGAATTAGGCATTATAAGATGACGTGATCTGGGAATTGCTATACCAAGTTTTCTACACTCCGCAACTATAATACTCCTCGCCTGTGTTAACTCCTTATACATTGTACATAGTTGACATTGAGTCTACGACATTGTTGTAGGTTACAAAAGTAGTGGTGACCCTTCACCATTGCATACAATGTTTGGCATTCAGATAACCTGAAGAAGGAGTTTGGTTGAAAGAAAAAGGCAAATGGAAGACAATCTGAGGGATTGACAGTTGATTTGTAATGGTGGGGCTATTGGATTGTAACCAAATATATATATGTTTCTATCCTTTCACCATAAATGAATTACAACCACACTTGTATTACTTTCACCATAAATTAATTACAACCACACTTGTCCAAATGTATTTAATAACATTTATATATATGAATAATAGGCTTCAATTAATGACTTCAAAGCTACCAGTCTTTACTGTCCTCGCATACCTTGTATATCTGTAATTATCTATAGGTGTCACTGATTGTGATCATTTGTTAAAATATTATCCTAATGAAATAATGAGTTATAACAGAAAATCACTAATATTTCAACAAAAATTCAAAATAACCACTTCTTAATTCACAAGTAAACTATAATTTTCATTTATTTATAAATATTATTTTTAATCATTACTTAACCAATATAAATATAACTGTAATATCTAAATTAGTATTTAAATTAATAACATGGATTGAATTAACAAAAATAATTATTATTTTAGACATAATAATATATTATAAATATTTTGACTATTGTATTCTAACCAAATCCATGTATTATATTTTTTGGCAATTTAAAAATTCATCGTGTGACACTTCATAGCATCTGAACCATTTCTTGTGTTGTACGCATCTGAACCATTTCTTGTGTTGTACTGATTTACGTAGGTTTGGAGAAATTGAAGAATAATTATATTCTTGGGTTTATTGCCCTTGTGAGATCGACCCACCATCCTTTTGTTTCTTAATTATAAGCACAATTGTTCGGAAAGGACCCCGTGCTCCTTAATTGGTTCTTTGCTTCCCTCACCTTCTGATCATCATTACTGAGCTCCTCAGCTATCAACGCCCTCTCTACTACCATCGCATAGCTTGTTAAACCCAAGACTCCAACTTTGTTTCGTATAAAGGTTCGGAGACCTTTTATGAACTGTTTTCTCTTAATTTCTTTCATTGGAATTATTTCTTGTGCAAAATGAACCAAGGATGTGAACTTGGTCTTGTACTTCATCGCTGTCATGTTGCCTTCAATCAAGTTGAAAAATTCTTACCTCATGTTATCCTTTACCGCTACTAGGAAGTACTTCTCGAAGAAAAGCACTTAGAACATATCCCAATCTATCATCTCAATGTCATGGTAGTTTCCTATGAATTTCCACCAACGACTAGCCTCAAGATAATGGGCTGCCACTTTCATCCTTAGATCCTCCCCTATCTCCAGTACGGTAAGAAATGTAACAATCTCGTCCAACCAATTTTTTGCCACTATAGCTCCGAATATAATGGTGGACTATGCTTCTTGACATGTCCCAACACCGTAATCATTCGATTAGGAGGAGCTGCTCTTGGAGGAGCTTATGTTGGCTGTGTCTCCTCCTGAGTCTCTGTTACGCCCCGATTTTCAACACCCGATTAAGAGCGAGGGAGATGTGGGTGAACAGTGAAAGCCAACGTTATCACAACTCATCAATATCTCTAATCTCACTATGGTACCATGCTCTGATACCATGTTGTCAATCCCTGATTTTCGACACCCGATTAAGAACGAGGGAAATGAGGGTGAACGGTGAAATCAACCTCCAAACCACTCTCTAATCATAACTGATCCTTGATATCATAATTTGATACCAAGTTATCACTCATCGTCACCTCGCATCATCATTTCATACGCGTATCTACGTATGCCCTAACATTCATCATATACTAAGACCCACACATGTCCATACTTGCATTCTACTAGCTATAGTTAACTTATTTTACACAATCAAAATGTGCATTTCGTACAATTGAAATGGGCATTTCGCACAATTGAAACGGGCATTTCGCACAATCGAAATCCCTTATTCGCATAATCAAAACTTCGATCATGCGAAGTGCAATCGAAGTAGTATCGAAATCTTGTTGGAATTGGAGTATTTTCTCGATTGTGCGAAAATGGGACTTCGTATAATTGAAATGTTTCAATCGTGCGAAAATGGATTTTTGCACAATCGAAACACCTTTCGATTGAAATTCTATCTCATCATATTTATGCAATTCCAAGCCAAGATCATCATTCCTCAACACACTTACATTCTCTATTAGATACTAAACATCCTAAATGGTCCAACACATACATCATATGTTTAAAACATGAATTCTTAATTTCGAAATATTACATCCATGCATCATACATAATGGAATTTAAAATCACATGTTTCCCATTCACTTCCAAAAGTCGTACACTACTCACATAAGGCTATTACATTTGAAATCCAAATATACCAACATAATTCAAATGTAAATATAACAATTTCTACATAGTCCACATGCCACAAACCGGCTTGGATGTCTATCTATATATCCAAAAGAGCATCTCAAAAATGAACTCAAAAGTTCGTCTGTGTACTCTAATCTTCCTCCTTTAAGAGAGCTTTATCTGAAAAAAAATTTGGGGAATGAAGGTGAGCAACTCAACGGTTCAGTAGGACTGATCCACCCAACTCTACCTCAACTCAAGCAACCATGCATGAATGCACATGAAATCTCTAAGTGACTACATGCCATACTTCAATGATTTTCAAACCCAAAACAATCAAGTTTTCAAAACCATGCGCGATGTCTCACATTTCAACAACAAAGCAATCTATAAGGAAATGTCATTCACAAATAAACTCACACCATGTATACCCGAAAATCACTTCAGTTGGGGACTTCGCTTATCACAATTCCAATAGTAAGGGTTTTGTCAAAACCACAAACTCTGCTTATGCTTTTTCGGCTACTAACCCGATGGAAGGGACATTCGCTTGGCCAAGTTTTGGGCCTTGCACTCTAGTATTCCGGGCCCTTCTTAATTCTCACACATGCCTCCAAAAATCACACGTTCTCACATATTGCATTTTATCACATAATGTACCACAATTCTCATCAAATGCATAACATAACCAAGTTGATGCATGTCATCCTTAAGCTTGTCACAATGAAAATTACTCATTTCATGTAAAATTACAAGCAATGCATTTTTAAGGAAAACTCATTTCATACATTTTTCTCATGGAATCCAAACTCGTACAACTCCTCAATTGAACACAAACCATAAACTGTATTCATTACCATCACCCAATCATGGATATAATACACAATCTCAATAAATACAAATATGCATAAAACCCTAATCTCACAAAAATCTCAAACATATCTTTCATGTCACAAGTATGTGACCTATAGAATCAAAATAAAGTAAGAATTCACACCCATACCTCAAATATCAAGTCTTGGAAGCTAAGTTTCAAAATCCCAGCCCTTTCCACCTTGCCTAAAATGTCTTTTATTCGGTTCAAACCGAACCCCTTAGCCAAAGGAACAGTCTACCCTTTTTCAGGAACTTCCAATTTACAACCTAGCACCTCCAAAATGTAGAGAGAATGGAGAGAGATAAAGTGGGAGAGTTAGAGAGAGAGAGAGAGAAATCTGTAAAAATGAAATATCTCAACCCCTCTAGATATTTATATCATCTTAGGGTGTGAAATGACCAAAATACCTCCGAAGTCACTTAACGTACCCTCTCGACATCCGTTTTCGATTTTGAAAGTGGCCATGGCTCCGAAATCACTTTCTTAACTCTCTACACATTTTGTTTGGTCCATAACCAAAATCATATTTTTCCAAAAATATTTTGAATTCCCGGGTCCTAGAGCCCCGTTGACCCAAAAATTCAAACTTCTCTAATTGTTCTAAAAAAATTTTAAAACCTTAAAACAACTTTTCAAATATGTTTTTCACACTTAAAACATGCTAAACATCATTAAAAATGCAATTAGGGCAAAAATAATGTTTAAAATGGTAACCGGTCAAAATTGGACCCGGTTTCAACAGTCTCCCTAGCTATTTGCCGCCTGATTATAACCATGTCACGCATAAACTGCTCTCCATCTATGGGAACTACTGCGGGTACTCCTCCGCGAGATCTACGAGGTGACATCTTGCTATATTGATAATGAGAATACACTTTAAAATCCAAAGTATGAATATCATTATCCAATTTTCTTCATACACACTCACAATATGCTAAGTTACTTCATAAATAGCATGTTATATCAAATAAGTAAGCACATAAGCATTTCTATGTAATATGTACTTAACCTTAAACTTACACTCACAACCTCAAGTTCATAATTCTAGGTGTGGTTCAACCCCACCCGTCGTCCAAAGGTATTCAAACCCGGTAGCTCTGATACCAAGTTGTCACACCCCGAATTCTGACTACAGGAATTGAGGGTAATTAGGTTGTTACATTATCACCTCACCTTTCAAATCTTAATATGGTACCATGCTCTGATACCAAGTTGTCACGTCCCATTTTTTGACACATGGTTAAAGTGAGGAAAATGGGGTGAACGGTGAAATTAATTATCAATTCTACTCATCAATAAATCATTACGAATACGTAATCACCTACATACGTTTACCTATGTATGACTCAATTTCAATAATATATTATGGGCCACACACGTACCTCCAAACACTGCGGAAGCTTAAATTGCATGCAGGCACGTATACATGTATATTGCAGACTCAACTAACTCCAGTGGGTCCGTTACATGGCGTCCCGTAATTCTCCAATTTTATATCCATGTCCCACCTAACTACACATCATGATGTATCGTAATGTTGGTTACGATGCATCGTAATTTATAATGCATCGCACAAGTTACGTAATATCCTGCGAAATCCCCTGGAATCCCACTCAAACACTCAACCCTTTACGATGTATCGTAATGGGGTTTACGATGCATCGTCGTATTACGAAGCATCATAATGGGGATTACGATGCATCCTAATCACTCAACCTGTTGTAAAAATACCATCAAGTGATTACAATTATCATTCTTATCCCAATTGTCAATCCACAACATAAGTGATAGAGTGTTTGACTCCAATTGTAACATGTATAAACATGAAAGTTGAGACTGACATGACATGAAAAAAAAGTATACTTTGACCAAGATTTTTCTCTCTCTAGATAAGTCTGGGAACTGAAGATCCAGTCTCCTACTAGAACACGTTCCCATTTTACTATTATAAATACAGAGACGGTCCATATATCAGGTACACAATTAATAACCTCTGAGTCTCTTTCTAGCTTCAATAAACATTTCCAATATCTGACTTGATCATCGGAGGACAGTCGATCGACACTATGCCGGTGTCTTTCCAATTATCTTTATCTTGTCTTTTTATAGGTTGGCAATTGACTAGCTCGGGGTGGATTTCTGCTTCATCAGTTGGCACCGTATGTGGGAACTGTCACAAAATTGATTGTTCTAACCAAAGCATATACGAAACATGATGCACCTACGATTTGGGCTAGAGACTACAACCAGATAGGACACTCCTGCCAGTCACATTCCTCTAGTTGGATAGGACCCTCCTGTCAGCCACAATCCTCCAGTCGAACAGAACCCTCCTGTCGGCCACAATCTTTTGGTCAATCTTTCGGTCGGGTAGGACCTTCCCGCTGGACAGGATCCTCTTGCCGGCCATAACCTTCCAGGCGGACAAGATCCGTCTGTTCGCCACTAACCTTCCCGGTCACAGTTTACTGATAGAAGGAGAAGGAGGCATGCAACCCCATGGTCAAATAGACTTCCTTAGGGCATGCCCAGGAATCCCAAATGACCAAAAGCGAGTCGCAGCGTTGGAATACAAGGTTTAAAACTTGAATCAGAGTTTGGCCCAAGTACTCCAGCAAAATGCGCAATCCTGCAGCGCCTTCCTCCTGTAGCACTAGTGCCATCATGGAGTCACCTTAGGCCGGTTGATCTAGAAGGGGATGATAAAAGGCGAGACAGTAGAGTTTTGACAGATGACATAGCCCAGAGTCAAATAAGAAGCAATCGAGAATGGATGAATCTAACTCACCTAGTCCCGCCAGAGAGAGCTCGTGCCCAGTGGGATTTGGGGTATAGGGCTTATACTCACAAAGAATCAGGGGATCCAGAGGAGGCTACCTATTATGATATAGAGATATAGGACCTCAGAGCCAAGGTAGAGAGCATGGCTCACGCCATGAAGGGGAAAGGCCCTACTATAGTAAAGGATCTGGTTAAGCAAACCAACCTCCCTTTCTCCGCGGGGGTAATGAACTATCCTTTGCCCAACAAGTTCAAGATGCCCACCTTTGAAAACTTTGATGGGACCAAAGACCTATTAGATCATCTGGAGACCTACAAAGCTCTGATGCACCTATAAGGAGTACCAGATGAAATTATGTGCAGAGCTTTTTTTACTACATTGAAAGGTTTTGCCCGGTCAAGGTTTAATAGCCAGAAGTCGACATCTATAAGTTCCTTTAAAGAACTGAGCCAATTGTTTGTAGGAAATTTTATTGCCACCAGAAGGCACAGAAAGCCTGCCACCTATCTCTTGAATGTAAGACAAACTAAGGGGGAGTCATTGTGAGGCCAATGATTTGGACGACAAGGTGGCAGTTACTTCATTCATAGGGGGCTTGTTGCCTTCAAGATTCTTGTACTCAATTTCCAAACACCCTCCAGAAAGTATGTCTGAGTTACTGATGAAGGTCCAAAAGTACATGAATGCAGATGATGCCCTTGATGCGAGGAGGGAAAAAGGGGATGAAGATAAAAAGGCGGACAAGAAAAGGGAGGACTATCTAGCAAAGAGGAGAAAGATCCCAAGTATGGTAGGATGTCATAGGAGCAGAGAGATAAAACATCATGTCGTGATAAGGGATTCAATTTTACCCTTTTAAACAAGTCAATAAGTCAAATCCTCCTCTACATCCAAGATGACCTAGTTGTGGCATGACCTCCAAAACTAAGAATCGATCCCTCCAAGAGGTCCCGCGATAAGTATTGCAGGTTTTATTATGACCATGGGCATTATACAGATGAGTGCATAGACTTAAAAAGATAGATTCAAAATCTGATTCGTAGAGGCCAATTGTGTAGATTTGTAGCTAGCGATGAGAGGAGAGTGCAGAACCACCCACAGGACGGTAAAGATGACAACACTTGAAGAGATCCTCCATTGGGGGAAATGAGAGTTATCTCGGTTGGACTTGTAGATGACAAGAAATCCAAGACAGGCGAAGTAAGTCCAGTGCTCGCCAAGCACCCTTGGCTAGACGATCAAATTATAACTTTCTCAGAGGCTGATGCAAGGGGAGTTCAGCAACCACATGATGATACCCTTGTGGTCAGGCTGATTATCGCCAATTTCATAATTAGGTGAGTGCTGATTAACAATGGCAGTTCTGCTGACATCTTGTTTGTAGGAGCCTTTGACCAGATGATGATTTGTAAAGAAAGACTCAAGCTTACTAAATCACCACTTGTTGGGTTCTCTGGAGAGAAGCTTCTTCCACTCGGCATCATTGACCTACCGGTCACCTCTGGTACAAGTCCAAAACAAGTGACTAAGATAGTGACCTTCTTTGTTGTAGACTGCCCAACTACATACAATGTTATCTTAGGAAGAGCCACGTTAAACATCATGAGAGCAGTGACCTCCACCTATCATCTCTTTGTTCGATTCCCCACTGACTATGGCGTTCCAGTTAAGAGGAGATCAGGCCATTACCAAAGAATGTTTTGCCACTTCCCTGAAGGAAAAAGAAGGTACCAGAAACCTTAAGTATCAAGGGCCTGGAGGTGGAAGAGAAAGTGGAAGTTCGCCATGCGGAAGTAATGGAAGAGCTGGTTGACATTGACTTGTATGAACAAGAGGCAGGAAAAAAGGTGAGTGTAGGGTTGTCACTCTTACCCACCGTTAGAGAAGAGCTTGTTCAGTTCCTGAGGGTAAATAGAGATATATTTGCTTGGTCCCACAAGAACATGCCTGGAATTGACCTAGCCATTGTCATGCACCGGTTAATGTCGACCCAGCCTCTAAGCCTGTTTGGCATAAAAGGCGAACCTTTACTCCAAAAAGAAATTTGGCAATCTCTGACGAGGTGAAAAAGTTATGAAAGGCCAAATTCATACAGGAAGCACATTACCTAGACTGGCTAGTGAACGTAGTATTGGTAAAAAAGTCCAACAGCAAGTGACGCTTATGCGTGGATTTCACTGATCTGAATAAGGCATGCCCAAAGGACATTTTCCCTCTTCCACGAATTCATATATTTGTGGAAGGAACGGTTGGGTGTGAACAACTAAGTTTCATGGATGCCTACTAAGGATATAATCAAATCCCAATGCTACCGTCAGACCAAGAGAAGACATCATTCATAATAGAAAGAGGGTTGTACTGCTACATAGTAATGTCGTTTGGCTTGAAGAATATAGGGGCAACCTATCAAAGGCTGGTCAACATGATGTTTAAGGAGAAAATTGGCAGAAACATGGAGGTGCATTGTCACGCTCTGATTTATGACTCCCATAAAATGAGGGTGATTAGGTTACATGTCATTACCAATCTGTCACATCCTGATTTCTGTCACCCAAAAACCGAAGGTGAACCCATCCATTAAGCCTCAGTGGACCCTCTTTACTCTCAAATACTAAAAAATCTTAACTCTATTCTTGCACATAAATGTGTACAAATTCCACCTTAACAAACTTCAATGGACCCTACATCAATCCACATCTTCATAGTAAAAATTTTATTTATTCACACTCGTGAATCATTCAATTTCGGGACCCACTCCTGGTAAAAATGGAATTGGTACTGAGACCAACACCATTGGATAGAGGATTTAAAAATACTCAATTTCACCGCTCAATTTTGATCTAAAACGAAGACATTACGCCTGATTAAAGTTTAGGTAAACCCAAAAGGTTCCCAGGATACCTGCTATTCCTTCGGTCGATTAGAGGATAGTTTCAGCCGACTGAAAGTCCTCTTTCAGTCAGCTGAAACCCTCCTTCAGCCTGCTGAAACTTGGTACCCATTTGCAAACATTTTGGATCTTGCACTTTCGGTCGGCTGTTGCAGAGCCTAGGCCATCAAAAGTGCCCAGACTTTCAGTCAGCTGAAACCCTCCTTCAGCCTGCTGAAACTTGGTACCCATTTGCAAACATTTTGGATCTTGCACTTTCGGTCGGCTGTTGCAGAGCCTAGGCCATCAAAAGTGCCCAGAGGCTCAAAACACTTGTTTTTTAAGCCCAAATGTATTCCACCACTATACCAATCCATAATCAAACTTGAAACATAATTAAAACCTACTCAAAATGACAAAAATCTGCATATCCCTCTTATGAATTCAAAGTAGACACTTTTGGGCGTGTGTCCCCCTAATGGCTATTCCAATGCTTTCCATTTACATTTTAAAACACCCATACATAATTCAATATACAAGAGGAATACTCCCCATCATCATGCATAATCAAAAGTCAAATTACTTATGCATACTACACTAAACTCATTTTTATGCTTTCTCATTTTAATTATTCTCCATTAACGTACATGCATACATAGAATTTAATGAAAATTTAATTTATCATGCACATTATCTAGCATTCAATATATTCGCAACATACATATGAAGTACGAATCATAAAACATAAATACAACATATTCTTGAATCATAAATGGCCTTTACATGTTCATCACATGCATATAGTCCACAATTCGAACATGCATTCAAATAAAGTAATAAATAGTCTTTGAAAGAAACTAAAATTCGCTGCACGCTAATACTCTATTGGGGAGATTCCATAACCTCCTTTCTATTTCCTGAAAATAGTTTATCCTCATAGGATGAGCAACCACACACTCAGTAAGAATGTCTAAAACATAATTTTATAAGTCTAGTGAATACCACATAAATATACATTTACATTTAATCATGTTAAGCAAATGTCCATATATCATATCCATATCACAAGTAACATATAATGCAAAATGATATACACAACCCCCTCGTGCTCTCCACGTATCCATTGGACTCTACTACCCAGGATCATCTAATACCACCTAACCGAGGCTCCTTGACCAGTTTACCTCATCACAGGACTCTATTTTAGGAAGTATCCTATTCTATTCTAACTGGAGCTCCCTTACCAGATCACTCCGTTAGGTTCTATTACCAAATTTTCCTCGAGGGTCCCCTTTACTGGATCACCTCGTCACTCCTCAAGAGGACTTGACCGCCCAATTGAACTCACCACCCTCACCACATGTCTACCTGCAATGAAGATGACTTAAACATTCTCATGGCAATAGTAATTACATAATTTGAGGCAATTTAACATTTAATGATCATACTTGCACAGATTTCCTAAATGACATCACAAGTAATCACATTGTACATGTTTAACATTTTTTACATTTCATATAACTCATATATTGAAAATTAAACCATGTTTTTCACTTAAACATGCTTCCAAGGCAATTTATAAAATACACAACTATCACCTTCACATATATATACATAAAAACACATAATTTCTTCACATTTCAATTCCAACATACTTCAGAATCAACAAACGCAATTATAAACATGTAATTATCAAATCTAACATAATGAATTCATCAATTGGCATAATTAAGCATGTTTTATTATTAAAAAATATCTAATTATTCGAAATAACCAATTGGTTGCGTTAACAACCAATATACTCACAAAATCCCAGATTCTATGGGTTAGGCATCCCTACCTCAATTTGGAAGAGCTTCCAAATGAATTCCCCAATTCTTACTCAAAAGATCAACCTTCTCTGGATTTGATTTTGAATCGATCAATCTCAAGCCCTTGACGTGTAGACCATTTCTCTCTTTTTCGGTGAACTCCAATTATGAACCTATGCCCCTCTAATTCAATGGAGAAGTGAAGAAGAAGATGAAGCTATATATATATATATATGTATATATACATATATGTATATGTCCCTCATGGATAATTTCAAATGAGAATGAGGGCTGGACATTCTCTCTTGCTATTTATAGAAAATGACCTACAGTTATTTACAAGTATGCCACTACCTTTTCACTAAACCTTCCTGAACTCGTTTTCTGAGTTCTGTAACTCCAATTGATGCAAAATTGATTCTATAGTACGTTAAATATTTTATTTAAGCTACCCTCCAAATTTGGAGTTATTCTAACACTTTCAAATTTTTTGGGCCCACGGGACTTGCGCCTTTGGGTTAACCGGACCCGAAAAAATCAATTTTTGCCAAACGCTCTGAAAACTTTTCCAAACCTTAAATAAGTTCTCCAAACATATATTTTATATTTAAAACACATACATAATCATTTAAATCATTAATATGACAATAAATAAAAATAAAGAAAAATCGGACAAAAATGGTGACGGTTCTTACATCTATGTCAATGACATGCTCGTCAAAAGCCAAAAAGCCACAAGCCAAGTGGATGACTTGCAGGAAGCCTTTGATGTACTTCAGAAGTACAGAATGAAGCTCAACCCCAGTAAATGTGCTTTTGGAGTCTTGTTTGGAAAGTTTTTGGGCTACCTGGTTAGTAAAAGAGGAATAGAAGCCAACCCAGAAATGGTGAAGGCAATCTGGGACACAAAATTACCTAGAACGATTAAGGAAGTTCAGAAGTTTATAGGCAAGGTGGCAGCATTGAGAAACTGATCTCCCACGCCACAGACAAGTGTCTCCCGTTCTTCCAAGTCCTCAAGAAAGCCTTTGAATGGACACCAGAATGCGAACTTGCCCTAGTGGAGCTGAAGTAGTATCTTAGTTCACCCCCGCTTTTGTCTCGCGCACGTAGAGGGAAAGAACTGTACTTATATTTGGCTGCCTCCACAGCAGCAATCAGTTCTGCACTAGTACGAGAAGATGAAGGTTTACAGAGGCCGATTTACTATGCTAGCAAGGTACTTCGAGGGGCTAAAGAAAGATATCCCTCGATTGAGAAGTTGGTATTCGCCCTAGTCATGTCAGCCAGGAAACTCAGGCCATATTTCCAAGCACATATAATAGTGGTACTTACTGATCAACCACTTTGTCAAGTCCTCTTCAAACCTAAAACTTCTGGACGACTTGTAAAGTGGTCCATGGAACTAGGAGAATTCGACATCTGATATCGGCCAAGGTCGGCAATAAAAGACCAAGTACTAGCCGACTTTATAATTGAATTCACCCATCTGCCAGAAGGGGAATAGGCACAACTAGAGGAAAAGGAGAATCCAATCCAGCAAAATGAAGAGGATATAATGAGCCCAGACTGCACATGGGAGTTGTTCGTAAACGGGTCATCCAATACGCAAGCTAGTGGGGCAACAATAATGATCATATGCCCTGAGGGAGAAATTTTCAAATATGCCTTGCAGTTCGAGTTCAATGTAACAAATAACGAGGCTGAGTATGAAGCTTTGATTGCAGGACTAAAAATAGCCAGAATTCTCAAAGTGCAGCTGTTGAAAGCTTACACTGACTCCCAATTGATTGCCCAACAGGTTCGTCCAGAGTATGAAGCAAAGGGAGAAAAGATGAAGTCCTATTTAGAAAAAATTCAAGGGCTGATCACTTCCAGAGGTTTTTCATCGCGCAAGTTCCCCACGATGAGAACTTTAATGCTGATGTTCTTGCTCAGTTGGCGATGACGAAGGAAACTACGCATGGGGCAGTACTTGTGGAGCGCATGGAAAGGCCAAGTATAACAGAGAAAGTACCGTGTTAAGTGAACCAGGTCGCTTAAGGCATGAAGTGGGCTGATCTAATTGTCAAATACAATAGAGATGGCAAGTTATCACTCGACAAGGGAGAGACACGCCGAATAAGGATCAGGGCTTCCAGATATACTCTGATTGATGGAACCCTCTATAAAAGAGGAGTCTCATTACCCTACTTGTGATGCTTGTCAACAAAGGAGGCTCGCCATGTCATGAAGGAAATTTATGAAGGGGGATGCAAAAATCATGCAGGGGGTAAGTCCTTGGCTCATAAGGCCATCAGGCTGGGGTATTATTAGCTTACTATGCAGCATGACGTGCTGGATTTTATCAGAAAGTGTGAGAAGTGCCAACAATTTGCTAAAGTCCCAAGACAAGCCCCAGAACAATTAACCCCAATAACGGCTCCATGGCCTTTTACTCAGTGAGGAATGAACTTAATCAGCCATTTACCTATGGGAAAAGGGTAGACGAAGTTCATGATTATGGCAGTTGATTACTTGGTTGAAACAGAGCCTTTGGCCAAGATTGGCGAAAATAATGTCATCAATTTTGGTGTCCCAAGGATCATTGTCACAGACAATGAAAAGCAGTTCGAAAGTCAACTTTTCTAGAAATTTTGAGCCAAGTATGGCATAAACAATCATTACTCCTTACCAGGCCACCCACAAGCTAATGGGCAATCTGAAGTGGCTAACAGAACTATACTCAAGATGATCAAAAAATGCTTGGAAAAATTCAATGGTGTATAACCAGAGCTACTACCAAGTATTCTATGGGCTTACAAGACCACTGCCAAACTCCCCACAGGGGAAACACCTTACTTTTTGGCCTTCAAAAGCAAAACGGTCCTCCTAGTTGAAATAGGACGAGTAGCAAGCCATCGAACTAAGCACTACGACCCCAATCACAATGAAAATGAGTTGAGGGCTAGTGCCGATTTCATTGAAGAAAGAAGAGAACATGCCCGAGTGCGGGTGACGGCGTACTAGCAGGCCATGTCCCGGTACTACAACGTTCGGGTCAAGCAGAGGAGTTTTTGACCTGGAGACCTAGTCGTTCATGAGGTTACTTAACTCACCAAACCTCCAGGCACCGAAAAACTGCCTCCTAACTGAGAGAGTCCTTATAGGGTGGTTCGCACTCAACGACAGGGCATATATTGCTTGGAAACCTTGGAGGGAAGGCAGCTGGCCCATACTTGGAATGCAGAACATCTGAGGAAGTACTATCAGTAAGGCTCTTTTTTAGTTTGCATTTACTTTTAGTAATTTATGTTAGAGCTTGGTTTTGTTATCAAGCCTTAGAGCGATGGCTCCAAGCTTTCTTTTCTGTTTCAAATAAATTATATTGTTAGTAGAATATTAATAAAAGTACTATTCATTTCAAATTGTGTGGCCATAGTTAAAAGTTAAAAATTGCATGAGTAACCCCACGGGTGCACACCTCTAAAAAGGGCCTTTATATTTTATTTAAGTTACCCTCAGAATTTGGTGTCATTCCGACACTTTTAAATTTTCTGGGCCGACGGGGCTCATAGGTCAACCAGACTCGAAAAAGTCAACTTTTGCCAAACACTCAGAAAACTTTCCCAAATGTTAAATAAATTTTCAAAAGATGTATTTTACATTTAAAAGACATAAATAATCACGTAAAGTATTTATATGACAACAAATGAAAATAAAGGAAAACTGACCAAAAATGGTCACAGTCCTTACATTATGCCCTATTGAACAACATTAAATTATGAATAAGTATAAAACATAAAGGATGAGCTCGATAGGATAAAATAAGAAAAAGATTCAAACCTTGGCCATATTGGCTAGGAGATGTCTAGTAGAAACAGGAATCCCAAGCGCGTTCACCTACTCGAGGTCACCCTGAATGACAAATTGCCCGGTCCTATTAATGGCAAAATTCGGTTTAGTTAGCATCAACCCAGTGCTGCTAGCGGCAGAAGATAAAGACACCTGTGAGCCGCCACTCCCAAAAGCTGAGTCGTAGGTACTCCAAAAGAGCCCGGGTTTGGAACACTGCCGTCGTTGAATAATTGAGTCTGCGGCACCTTAAAGGAGCCCAGGTCTGGAATGTTCTCAGGGACGATGACTGCAGCGAGGGGAAAATTCCCAATCTAGGAAGGGGATGACAAGTCCCCAATTCTAGTAACCACAAGCATTTTGGCCCTTTTTTGTGTAGAGGGAGAAGAAAAGGAGGCAACACCTTTACCTTTGAGAAGGGTCATCCCCAGCCTCTTATCCAAAGCCCTTGTATGTTTGAGCCAGTGAAGTACGTGAGCACAATTTATCAAAAAAGGAAAGAACAAAGAAACAAAGAAAAGACATACCACTTCTGACGACGTTGACACGGGGAGGGTAGCCTAATAAAATCAGTCTTTTATCAAGAGTTAGGACTTGGACATCCCTCATGGGGGAGTTACTGGCTCTCACTAGCCTTCTTTCCTTTGTGTCACCCACAGGCGGCACGACCTTCCAAGCTGGGTGTAAAAATGATTATGTGTAAAAGATGAAGAAGGAAAAAATAAAAAGAAAATAGAGAGAAAATAAGCTTACCAGAAACATCCCTGGGGATCCATGAGAGAGGAATAATGTGGGGAATAGCCTCCCAGCATCTAAAAACAAAAAAGTTACAGTTTTTCCATGACTTGAGCGGTTGTTGTTGATCGGCGTTGAATGTTACGCATTCTATCCTCTTAACTTATGTATTTTATTCTCTTAGTGATAGATTATTTTGTTATTTTACTTCGTTTTAGTGTTTTCTGTATTTTCAGGGCCTTAATGATTATTTCAGTTAAAACCAAACTTTTGGGCTTTTAAAGAAGACATCCAAGATGGTGAGATGAAGCCTACATCAAGGAGAATCACTCAACCATTTATTTCAACTCAAATCAGCCCAAGAAAGAGGTCCAAGAGAATTACAACTGCTTAAGAAGGTTTCGGGCCTGAAGCCCAAATCTGCGCATAATACAGTCTTAATCCCGTTTTGGAAAATGGACCAGAAGTCTTATTTTTGAGCCTCAAATCGACATTATTTTCCTATTAGATTGAACGAAATTCGATTCTGCACACTTTTGTATTTCACGAAAATTCCGTAAATCGGACTTCTAGTGGGTCAAAAGTTGGGCCGAAGTCAGCAGGAAAAACCCACCTGATTAATGCTGCGGGAAACCCTAATTTATTCCTAATTGGATTAGGACTTTGGTGTATTCTCTTGGGGAATAAAGTGAAGACTTGGAGGCTGAGTTGAGAGAGCTTACAGAGAAATTAGACAGAGAGATTTGGAGAGTCTGAGAGGGCTGAGAAGAGAACAGAAACATATTGCAGAACCATTGGAAAACAAAGTCATACACAGAAGTCATGAAGATGATGCCTTCTTCCTCAACAGTTGAAGCTTCTTCTTCTACCATGAGCGGCTAGTTCATCCACTAGGGTTTTGATGTAGCCCTAACAAAGCATCAATGGTTTGATTGTTTTAATTATTGGGGACCTTTATATACATGCATAGATTGTGTAATTCAGAGGATTCTTATTATAGAATTGAGCAATAAAAGTCTTGTAAATTCAATCTCAATGATTTCTTATCTTGTCTTAGATATTTAGTTGTTGTTATTGAACTCAATTTCTCTTATTTTCTGTGATCATGAGAGCGATTATTACACAATGGTAATCACTGAATATATTGTTATGAGTTTTGATGGATTATGCCTAGAGAAGATGAACCATACTGCACCCTAGATTAGAGTAGTTAGGCAGATGGCCCATGCCAATCGAAGATAGTCCATGGCTTAGCCTTAATCATATGTTATCTTTTTGACGGATGAAGGTGAGCTTGTAGCCACCGACACCATGTATGCATGATATAATTCCCCTATAATTGATTCAATTGACCATTGATTGTGAAGTTAGTGGTGAAGTCAAACACCCTAGATTTCTCTCATATTATCTTCATTATCTATTTACCTTTGATTTATTTTATTTTACTTTTTAATTAGTTTAGTTTAAAAATCAGAATTCTTTTATTCTAAATTTAATTAAAGTTAATTCCGTATTCCAACTCATCAGACCATAATCCCTGAGGTACGATACCCCTTTCGATAGCCCTATTCTGCAAGGAATTCGTTCTATTGCGAAGTGTGGAAATTTTAATTGATATACTTTTTGAGTCACACTCACACACGAATCAGTTGTTGTTAACAACCACCAAGCCTTTGGACGGATGGTTTTTGCTTGAACGACCATGAAGATGACGCTAGTCGCCATTCTTAAAAAACCTGTAGCGAAAAAAAAATCCGCCTACTAACAGCAGGGTGTCAAAACCGTAAGATTTTCCTAGGACGAGACAAGCCATAATGATGCGCTAAGAAATTGGCATAAGCTGAGAAAGACAGAGGTTCGTCGTGTGAAGCAATTCTTGTACGAATACCAGAACCGGGAATCGAAGGCCACAGGTGAAAGAGCCCTCATAAAAACATGTCTCCCCCAGGTAAATTGAATGAACCTTGTCCGCCAAGGAAGGGGCTCAGGCTACTACTCCATCGAGGAACGAATAACGAATTAACAACTCCTCCACATCTTGGTCTATCATTGAAGAGGCAATATATTTGTAGAGTCCCGAATAATTATTTTAATTTAGTTATGTGTTAAATATGATTTAGCATGAAAATTTTCTTAAGCATGTGTAATTTCGGGTTATAGGATTTTTCACGAGTTTTGGTACGAGTGTGGGACCCGGGATGGGTCGGGTGACCCGAAAGGTGTGTTTAGGCTCTCTAAGTAGAGGTCGGGTCATTGTGATATTTTTTTTAAGGACTCAAGTGAAAAGAAGAGAGAAGATAATGCTAGTATGTAATTACGAGAAAATATCTCGTAACAAGGAGCATTATTAAGAGGGTTGAGGAACTTAGTTGCAAGAGTTGACTGGTCTTGCAAGAAAAGATAGATATATGATATGTATAGGCGTTAAGTGGAGAAAATCAAAATTTTCATTTAGTCTTCTCATTTGTCTCTCTATATCTACCTCTTGCAAGCTCTCCATTCTCTCTAGAATATCTCTAACCTAGGCTTGGATTTGGAAGAAGTTTCGAGCATCAATCTTGTTCACCTCGACACTCTCTACGATCTCTATAGATTGAAAAGTTGATTCAGAGCATTTTGGCCTGGTGGAAGATTTTGTGATCTATTTCTTCTTTCTAGATTTTTAGGGTCTTCGGGTTGGATTTGGACGATGTCGAAGAAAGGAAGTGTGTTCTACGCAACAAGGGCTTCACTTTGAATCGAACAAAGTCGCGAGTAGATAACTTTGAGATTTGTTAAAGTGTGGGATAGCTTGAGAATATAGTTATTGAGGTAAGGGGTGTGTGTTGTGTCTTCTAATTCAAGTGAAATTTCATGTCTAAGCATAAAATAAATGTTTTCTTTTCATGTGACATATGAAAATGGATATTCTTATGATGAAATTCATGTTTTAGATTGATATATGTATGTTTCTCTTATTCGAAATGATTGATATATGTGTTACAAAACTTGAATAGCTTATATATGCAAAATGAGGTATGTATTGCATATATGGGATTTGGGAAAAAATTATGAAAACCTAGTTTTGGGGGTTAAACTTATGTACATGTGTCATCATGAATTGTTGTATGACATGCTAAAATGAACATAGGACATATATTGGGTGCAATGCATTGAAACGTGCGAATGTATGTGCAAGACGTCATATATCGTATGTGTTTGTGGTGAATTCTCATAAATGACTCATGGGAAAGAGAAAGGGAAAGTATCCCCTTGGGGTTGAAAGACTTCAACCTTACGCAAGTTGGATGGTAACCGGATGCTTTAGTAGCCCATAATAACCAATGAATTGAGATGTGAGACTTCGGTACACATCTTGAAGATGTGTGTGTGACTGTGAGTTCGATTCCGATAGCAATGTGACTTTGTGTTAAGTTATGTGAAATAATGTGACTTATGTGAATTGTATGGATATTGATTTCAAATTCGGTTATGTCATATGTTATAGATATGATGGATTATGCAATGAAGCATGTGGTGAATTGTGGTTGTCAAATGTATTTGATGAGTATGTCATGGAAATGAATGTTATAGATTTGACTAAAATGATAGAGAGCATGACACGTAGCTAGGATATGCATTGGAAATGCCTTTATGCATTGAATATGAAACGTGAACTTGAATAGATTGCACGACATGTCAATCTTGAGCCGTTGAAATTGCTCATCCCCTTACACTAACACTTTTAGGACATGCAAGGAAGTGGTTGAGGATGCACAACTGTGAGTTGGATGTAGAGCTAGAGGATTTCTTTTGGTTATTTTTGTTGTGATTTTACGTCCGGGATATGGACTAGGTGTTTTTGGTTATGTGTCATGGTGTTCCATGTTGGAAAAAGTTGTATATAAGTACTTATGCCTTGAATGATGATTTTTGGACCAAATGTATATATATTTCAAACAGGTTTCCATTTGAATGGTGCTCTTTTTATGATTTGGTCTTGATATATATATATATATGCTATGATTGTTGTTGGATGATAGGTTTTCATATACTTGAAATATATCGAAAGAGGATTGTCTTCGCTCTAAATTGATAGGTCATGAGCCTTGTTTAGATCTAAATTAAATGAGATATGCATGTTTTAGTGAAAGGGTTCATAATCTAGCCTACACCATTGAATGGAGTATAACTTAAGTTGTGATTAAGAATTTTAGCTGATTCAAAAATTGGGTTGTAATCTAGACATATTGATCATGATCCATGTCAAATTTCGAAGCAAATGGACTTATGGATTGAAAAACAATATAATTTGAAGTGAGGGTGAAAATTGGCTAAGTCTGGGTAGCAGGATTTTAGCTTCATCATTAACAGCGCTCGTTCGCCCTTGTAAAAAGTCCCAGAAGCTTAGTTTCTGGAGTGAATGCGCTCGATTTCTTTTTTTCGCGACGCTTGATCACTTTTACAGTAGACGTTGATCAAATTTTGCCCAACTTCAAGCAGGCATATCTTCTTTGTTTCAAATTGAAATTTGATGATTCTTTTTTTGAAATTGAGTATGTTTGAACCATCTTTCTAATGGTATAAGATTCATATTGAGATTCAAAATACACAGGAAGTTAATTTCTGGAATTGAGTGATTTATGAATGTGAACTGGTTGGATTTCACTATTCACCCTCATTTCCCTCGCTCTTAACCGGGTGTTGAAAATTAGGGCGTGACAATTTTAGCACTCAACATAGTTTGCCATGAAAATGTCAAGAAATTGAAAAATGTCGTGGAAAGCAAATAGTTCTGGACTTGTTTCTCAAAGTTATGCTGAATGAAGTATAAAAATCAGGAGAGAGAAAGAATGATAGAGTATGGCGTGCAATACACTAGGAGGAGTTCTTGCTATATGAAGGGTGAATAAAGAAGCAAGACGTAGAGGGGTTTTTATAGGAGTAAAAGAGAGGGGCCAGTGGCTAGAAATTAACATTCAAAAACTCCAAGGTCTAGAAATACAACATTCACCCAGCAACATTTGGATTCCAACGTCTATAAAAACAATGGTCGCAAAGCCAGAAGGTAAAGAGTTCTAAAAGGTGTAGGCTGACCAAAGGAGCTGGCCAAGGCCGACCATGGGAAAAAAGGAAAAAAGAAAAAGTAAAAAAAAAAGAAAGAGAAAAAAGGGAACTTGTATATGTACTGTTAGCAGCTGAAGTCAAAGGTAAAATGGAGTCCATTCAAGCAACAAACGCATGATTGATAAAGATGAGGCCCAATCCGATCAACTTCCAAGGGCCTGTTAGGTATGGACATTAGGGTCTGTCGGTCCAAAAAGCCCAATAGCAGGTTCAGGTATGAGCCCGCAGGTCAAGTTAAAAGTCCAACAACAATTCTTTGGGTCAAAGATCCATTTTTACAGCCCAGAAAGCCTGCCACAGTGTTCCTAAGGACCGGCAAGCGACCCTCATGAATAGGGGGCATCTAATAGAGTGTTTGACTCCAATTGTGACATGTATAAACATAAAAGTTGAAACTGACATGACGTGGATAAAAAGTATACTTTGACCATAATTTTTCTCTCTCCAAATAAGTCTAGGGAACTGAAGAGCCAGTCTCCTATTAGGACACGTTTCCATTTGACTGCTATAAATATAGAGACGGTCCATATACCAAGTATGTAATTAATACCCTCTAAGTGCCTTTCTAGCTTCAATAAGCATTTTAGATATCTGATTTGATCGTTGGAGGACAGTCGGCTGGCATCACGTCGGTGTCTTTTCGATTACCTTTTTCTTGTCATTTTATAGGTTGGTGTTTGACCAACTCAGGGCGAAATTCTGTTTCATCAATAAGTACATCCACTATATCATGCAAAACACTGAAATAATCCACAACATACTTCACATAGTCCCGAACATGTAAATTAAATCTATAATTGATCGAATCGATAACATATATACATTGAGAGTCAATTATACACCATACATTATATTTCTCAAAAGTTATATATAAATCATATGTGGCAATTACATTTGAAATCTAACTACACCAACACAATTCAAATGTAAATACAACATTTTTAACTTAGTCCACATGCCACAAACTGGCATGGACATTTATCTACATATACAAAAAAAGTATCCAAAATGAACTCAAAAGTCCGTCCATGCATTTTAAGCTTCCTCCTCCATAGGGGCTTAATCTGAAAAATAGTTTAGGGGATAGGGGTAAGCAACTTAACGACTCAATAGGACTAATCCACCTGACTTTACCTTAACTCAAGTAGCCATGCATGAATGCACATGAAATTCTCTAAGTGACTACATGTCATGCCTCAATGGTTTTCATACTCAAAACAATCATGTTTTCAAAATCATGCATGATGTTTCACATTTCAACAATAAGCAGTTTATAAGGAATTACAATTCACAAATAAACTCACACCACGTATACTTGAAAAATCACTTCAACTGGGGACTTCGCTTATCACAATTCCAATAGTAAGGGTTTTGTTAAAACCACAAACTCTGTTTACGTTTTTCGAGCTACTAACTCGACGGAAGTGACATCCGCTTGGCCAAGTTTTAGGCCTTACACCCTAGGGCTCCGGGCCCTTCTTGATTCTCACACATGCCCCCAAAAATCACAAATTCTCATATAATGCACATTTATCACATAAATGCACAAAATAAAGATTTTCACCAAATTTTCTAAATGCGTAACATATATATCAAGTCTATGCATAACAATTTTACCTCAAGCTTGTCACAATGAAAATTACTCATTTCATGAAAATCACAACCAATTCATTTTAAGAAAAATCGCATTTTAAGAAAAATCTCTACTCATGGAAACAACTCACACAACTTTTCAAATGAACACAAATCACAAATGTATTCATAAACACCACTAAGCCATGCATAACATATAAATTCTATATATACATATGCACAATATTACATTTTCATAAAATCTCATGTCACAAATATGTGACCTATAGAATCGAAATAAAGCAGGGATTCGCACCCCTACCTCAAATCTCAAGCTTGTCCTAGCAAGTTCCAAATTTTTAGCCCTTTCTAGCTTACCAAATGTGAACTTTTTTCGGTTCACTACGTGGCCCTCGTCGAGTAAAGCAAACCATTTGGCTTCGACATTTTCTAAATCAACCTCTAACATTTTCAAAATGTAGAGAGATGAAGAGGAGAGTTAGAGAGAGAGATATTGCTGTAAAAGTGATTATATCTCAACCCCTCTAGATTTTTATAATATCTTGGGGTGCAAAATGATCGAAACACTCCCGGAGTCACTTAACGTACTCTCCCAACCTCCGTTTTTTATTTCAAAAGCAGTTATGGCTCCGAAATCGCTTTCTTAACTCTCTAGACATTTCGTTTGGTTCATAACCAAAAATCATATTTTTTTTAAAAAAATTCGAATTCTCGAGCCCACCGAATTGCGTCCCGGGGCCCCGTTGATCCAAAAAGTCAAACTTCTCCAAATATTCTCAAAATCCTAAAACAACTTCCCAAACTTGTTTTCCATAATTAAAACATGTTAAACATCATTTAAAATGCAATTAGGGCAAAACAAATCTCAAGTTATTTTATTGGAGTTTTTGTTACAAAACAAATGTAAGACTGTAATTGCAATATATTAAACTTTTAGAGCATAATTGTACAAATTTTATTGCATTAGTTGAAAGTTTTACTGCATATAATCTGAAACATTTCAAAACTAATACAACCATGCGCACAGATCGAGATTTTGATGTACCATTGTTAAATAAACTAATATTAGGCACTTTTTATTACCAATGGTTCAACAACTTCGCAGAATTGGTACTTGTTAGCATATGCATCTCCAATTGCATGTGATATCTGAATTTTACTGTACATGTGAATATTGTAGATTCTTTGTATTTGCTCGGTTATAACCATCCATGTTTAAATATGACAAACCACTTTGCACTTTCAGATGAATCTATTTCAATTTATAGAATTGTAATACTTTAACTATAAAATGTGAAAGTTTTACTGCACAATTGTAACATTTTAACTGCATTAAATTAAAGATTTACTGCACAAAATTTGAAACGTTTCAGCCCTAATACATCTTTGAGGACAATTGGGTAAACTCATAATAAGCTGCAATGGAGTAATTTGGTCAATGTATATTGAGAAACAGGGAAAAATATCAAATACGTAAATACTTTTGTATAAATTACTTTTTGACTATATACTATTTAAAACTTGATATATTTGTAAATAAACCACTAAAAATGGTCATAAATTAAATTTATCCTATTTAATTTGTGATCTCGACAACATATATGTTTTGTATTTGGTGTATTATGTAAAGCCATTGAACACAACAATGGAAAGGGAGACGAGAAGTTGGTAAAAATACGAAGAGGACACGATAAGATATATTACCCTAATGTACATGTCTATGCATATATAATTATATTAATGTAGATAGTTAAAAAGGTAGTTAATGTTTCTATATCCAATGGTGATGATTTAATTTGTGGATAAATACATTTCACACCTGAGCAATGCACAGATCTAAATGTAGATATGTATACAAACTAGTAAATGTATCTATGAATAAATCTAAATGATAATTGTTAAAATTCTCATAAAAAGTAATAACAAAAAAGTTTGTGAGATGGATATGGTATATATATGTATATGTTACCACTCAAGATATGAGGTAAATCATGGAATAGGTTAGGCACCAACAACAGTGTATTACGTATTCCAATGGTGGTTTCTGAATGGCATCAACAGACAGACCCAAGCCATTGTTGGAGTTGAGACACTCAAATTCTGTTAAATATTACACACCCATGAGACTAGAGTAACTGAACCTCAGGCACTCGTTCAACGGAAATGTAAGCTTAGTACAACAGCCTACAGCGAGAGAACTACTCTTACTCTTTCCTGATGGTCAATATATAAAAAATCCGATGGTTTCATTCTAATTCATCATCCTCAAATACGAGGAAAGGAATGGGAATATGCTGGTTAGCATACCAGTCGAAACTATTTCTATAATTTCTAGTATAAAAAAGGGCACATACATTCTCCAAACAAGAATTAGGTAACATTTCAGTAGAAACAAGTTTACAACAATAAAATTTTAAACCTTTCTCATGGAGTGGAGCCGTCCATCAACATTTAAGATCAAGAGTAGTACGTACTATAATACAAGTACCCTAACAAAACAAAACAAAACAAAACGATTTCTAAACCAGTAAAACATAAATGAGCCAAAAACGCAAGTGAATACCATGGCAAAACTACTAAAGGTCATCTTTTTTCACGAAACCAGAGCTGCTTCTCTTTATTTTGTATTGGCAAATGAACAGAATCAGAGATACTGTTCATATGTATGTCAAACAATTGGAGCACTCCTACCGAACCGGCTGCTGGTTGTAATGGTTCTTCTCTTTCTTCTTTGCCGCAGCAAGCTTTGCACTCCTTGCAGCAGCCTCTGTAGCAGCAGCTCTTGCAGCACCATCCATCTCCTTAGATGATTTCTTCTTCTTCATAGACGCCATCTTCTTTAGACGCTCTTTTACATCAACAGCAGACGCATCTTCTTCTGCTTGCTCCGTCCCAGCAGCAGACTCTGGGACATTAGTTGCATCTGAGCTGTTGGTCTGATCCTTGGAAGATTTATCCTTCTTTTTCTTCTTCTTAGCATTTTTGGACTCCGCAGGAGCATTTTCTTTCTTCTCTGTATCTCCATCTCCATCTCCATCTCCATCTCCACTTGGTCCCCCTTCTTTCTTCTCTTTTGCGGCATCTGTGAATGCAACCAAAGGAAGCAGATTTTACAATGATGGTAGAAATTCAAACTTTTCCAACTGAAAACACATCACAAAAAAAATAACAAATTTTCAATGGCCAACAACAATTGACAACAAGGAAGACATAAATTTGTAGCCCCGATTTATGACAAAACACGATAGCAATCTTTTTATTGACTGAAGAATTAGCTATATTGTACAAAACAGTGGACTTCCAGGGAGGTTTCACAATTCTGTTCATTCTTCCATAGATTTTATAAGTGATTCACCAAAAATGTGTCTAAAAGTTAAATATGAATACATAGACACGCCCTACACATTTAAACGTATTACATGATATCAGTGTGTAATGCACGTTGATGTTGTAATTTAATAACCCCACTCAATAGACCATAATCCCCAACTTGCTATTATTATCGACTAAGGTCATTCTAACTGCGTGTATTTTATTTTGGGTTGTGCGTGGATCAATTTTAATTTATGCTCATAATTATTTACTGCATTAATGATTGATGGCTAGATTAGTTAGAGAAGGCTATTGGCCGATGTTGTGGTGGTCATTCCCAGTGATAGTATGTCAGCTTTGGCATATGCAAAGGATCCCAAGTATCACGGGAGGACCGTTTTCAATACATTCGAGTTCGTTTCGCAAGGGTTCGCATCCGGCAAATTATCGTGTTGTGACTCAACCCGGGTGACCATGTCAGAATTCTCTTTACGAGTACAATAGAGATTATGGGATTCACAACCCATGGAACATTCACATAACTCAAAATCAAATGGAGAGATAAAATAAGATATCTTATTAATTGTTTCAATTTGATTTTGAAAGTCTTCTGACAATTATAAATTCTTCTATGGAGATTTTGTGGCTTTGTGCTTCGTGATTTTTTCTCCTTTGTGCTTTCTCTCTCAATATTTCTCTATCTAGTAGCCATCAACCTTAGGATTTGGATTGTGGAATACATATAGAGGACTCTGGTAACCGCTCTATTGACAATGTTCGTTAGTAATTTTTGAGACAACTAGTAACACATGGATCCTGCTGCGCTTCGGGTAACTTGAGGCAACTGAATCATTTACTTATTTCCTTCATTGGTATTCGAGTCATTATGTTTGTTGTTTGCTGATAATTGATTATGCATGATTAAATTCATATTCAAGGGTGTTACATGAAAAATATAATGTTCTCTGAGATATTGATTTTTCGGATTAGGCACTGAGATCACAACCAGATTAAATTCATGTATCCTGATAGATATCCCCCATGTAGTGTTGTTTTGACATGGATACTTCGAGTAGAATAGGAAAATCTATGTAATACAGATTCACATACTACAAATAGAAGTGAGATAGAAAAAGATCAGAAATAAAAAATACTCCAAACAACCCCTGAAAAAGCATGACAAATGCTTTGGACCACATATTCTAAAGCTTTAATAAACCTTCTGAAACCTCGTTTTTAATTGCATCAATAGAGTTTAAACAGATAAACTGTGTCAGTTTAATTAGGCGACATGGATACTCGAATGTCCAATTACATTTAATTTTCACACTATCAGAAACCTATGTCTCATACGTCAGTGACTCCCAAAAGAGACACCTTTTGGATTATAAGACAGTAAAGAAATGTAAAGCAAAAGTTTAAATCAAATGCAGAGAAATTATAACCTACATAAGAGAGCAGAACAAGAGGTTTTAGTGTCTAAAATGCAACTGATCAAGTGATTACCTTGGGATTCATCATGGCCATTTTCCTCCTTTGGGGCAACTCCAAAATCAGCCAAAAGGGCCTCGAGTTCTGCAAGCTCCTTTTTCTTCCTTTCCTTCTTTGAAAGCTGTCTTTCTGCCTCTTTAGGTGCTGAAGAAACTTCAGCAGCCTTGTTTACCACTGGCTCAGAATGTACTGCAACCTCTGGTTCAAGGTCATGCTCTTCCTCCACATCATCATCACCTTCATCAAGAATATCTTCTTCACTTTCACTTTCCTGCAATTCCAAAAAACAAGGATAGTGTCATACATCAAAACTACAAGGGACAGCATTCAGGAGCTTGTTAGTTGATTATTTCTCATCCATTTACAAGTTACAACAATCCGGCATTTGATTAATTCGTAATCTTAACAGGCAAATAGAAAATGAAAAGCTATGTTCACAAATATTCCTCTTTCATAATCTTCAAAAAAAAACTATAAAATATTGACTACTCTAACCTTTTCAAAGTCTTTGATAGAAACCTTAAATTAATCAGAGGATAAGTCTTGGGCTCTATAAGAGAAGAGATTTGAAGGCAAAAGCTTGGCAGAAACCTAAAATATAGTTTCAAGATTTAAAATTGGTTACAATGTACAATCTCCTACTCAACAAAATCTTTCACAGTCCCCCTTCCACATGCAGAGGGGTCTCACAAACCTGCACGGCGAGCCTTCTGAACACCCATATAATCCATCCAGATAAGGATTTCTATTTTTATAGAAGTATAACAAATCTTTTGGTTTGGTAGGAGGGAGAAAGATGGGAGGAGGGATGAGGCATCCCTCCGAACCCACCATCTCGCTTCCATCCAAAAATGGTTAGAAAAAAAGAGAAAAGAATTATACTTGTTATATAAAATTGAAATGACATTATTAACCTCTTTTAAATATATTAATTTATATATTTAAAGTCTAATGGTACTTTTTTTTTTTGATAAATCAATATTAACATAATAATATGATCCATTTCCATGCAACCAAACTAAAGGACGGATGGACAATCTCATTTCTAGGGATGCCTCATCCATTCCATCTTCTCTCCTTTACATATATTTATTAGCCCTCCTACCAAATGAAGCATAATAATTGAACTTCTTTTCTATTCTACATTTTCCAAAAGGATTCCCAATTTCAGTCCGTCACAAAACTATTTATGATTTCAAGTATATATATATAAATCATATTCTTGAATGGTTTTAAGACCTCCATCAAACACATCTAATATTCCAATTTTGAAAACCTTAAATCTGAGGCTCAATCTAAGGCTAAAAGAGACAACAAGAAAGCATATAGTAAGGAATCCTCCATACAGAACAACCAAAGGAATCATCCATATCAAATAATCAAAGGAATCACCCATATAAAATAATGGGAGGGGAAAGAAAACTAAAAACTATAACACAAAAAGGTAGTGGCATGTTTAAGTGTGAGAACAAAACTAAGTGCAGTGAGCATGTTGCTTGAAGAAATAACAAAGCAAGGAGCAGAGATGATTTAAAGATATTGAGGACCACTAATTTTGCCAGTCATTTAAAGAAATCAAAAAGAAGAAAAAAAACACAGGAGCAGCATAAATCAGAATAAAAAGGTTTGGGCCAATTAATCTTGCAAACAACTGGCAAAATAATAAATTGATTTTGATCAATAACATTATGCACAATGAAAACATTCATTTCGCAACTATAAGTATACCATAGTACCTAACATATAATAGCGTAAATTGTGCCCAAATTTAAGAAAGTAAAAGTTGAGTTAAAAAAAAAATTACTTATCTATTGTACAATCAAAAATCACTATATACTATTTGATAAATCTTCAAATAGCAACACAACCAAGAAGAATACAAAGCAGGTCTGTATTGTTTAATTTTTTTAAGGTGGAGAGATTGAGGGAAGAAGGGAAAGTAAAAGAAACTATAAGCTATTCTCGGACTAAAAAAGATGCTAAAATGAAAAGAAAATAAAAAGTCAGAAGATATAACACAAGCTACAAGTCTGAACTTGTGAAAAGTTGGTCAACCAAAATATATTGAAAAGCCACAAATTGATGCCATCATACAACCTTCCCACTCTCCCACTTCACTCCTGGAAATAAGATAGTCATAACCTTTAAAGAATGGAGAAAAAGTACGATTGTACCAATATACAAAATTGTAGTAACTATCGAGGAATAAAATTAATGAGTCATTCAATTAAATTGTGGGAAAGAGTTATAGAACAAGGAGCAAGGACCACAGTGTCCGAAAATCAATTTGATTTTATGCCAGGAAGATCTACTATGGAGGCCATTCAATTACTTAGGCAGTTGATAGAAGAATGTAGAAGTGAGCAAACAGGTCTACACATAGTTTTCATAGACTTAGAGAAGGCATATGATAGAGTTCCAAGAGATATAATTTGGTGGGCCTTACATAGAAAACGAATCCCTTTAAATCTTATTAACATTATTAAGGATATGCATGAGGATACCAAGACTAGGATCCGTACCGTACCATTTGTGGAGAAACTAATGATTTCTCTATAAAAGTGGGTTTAAATATCAATACCTATTTACACTAGTCTTAGATGAAATAAGAAGGATATACAAGAAGACATCACATGATGCACATTATTTGCGGAAGACATGGTGTTGGTGGATACCTATAAGGAAAACTTGAGAATAATTAGAAACTTGGCAAAATACAATAGAAATATATTCATTAAACAACTGAAGTAGCACTGTCGGATGTAAAATGAGAGAACCGATTTAAATAGTTTGACCACATGCGATGAAGACCAATAACAACACAACTAAGGAAGAGTGATGTGATTCATATTAAGGGTATATTGTGATTTCCGATTACCAATTTCTTAGTGTAAATGTTTAATTTTTATTTTTAACCCTAAACACATAAATGGGTACCACTAGTATAGCACACATAACCAGCTAATTATAGATCAAAACAAGCAACAAATACTAGCACACACAACTAGCTAATGATAGACGAAAACAAGCAACAAATAAACTACTAGAAGAGGACTTCAAAATACATATTTATTAATCAACAACCAAAAATGGTATAACTCCTAGATAAATCATCATGATACACTTCAGGCACATGCAAATGCAATCATGAGTTTTTTACTCCTGGATACCTCAACAAACTGTCATAAAGTTTACATGAAAAAACCAACCAATAGACAAGCCAGAAAGTTAACATTTCAATAAAATTTTCGTGTTAAAATTTATCAGATCCAAAGGCAAACAAAATATGAGCCTCCAGCAAAAGAAGAACCTATATATAACGTATATCTCAATCATTCGATAATTGACGAAAGAAAATCGCATTCTCACCTCTTCAGGGGCTGGCTTATCCTCAACGTGCTGAGGTCCTGACGAACCCCAAACAGATTGAGGAGGAGCCGTGGTCGCATAATAATCGTCATCATCCTCATCATCAACATCTGCCCACGATTTCACCTTCAGTGGTGCGGGGGCCCAGAAAACCTGCTTCTCTGGTTCCTTCACTTGGGCACTTGAAGAACCCTTGCTCTTTGTCTTATCAGTTTTCTTCTTCTTCCTAAGACTCTCAAGCGCTGCAAACACGTTGGTATTGTTGATCGCCAACGATCCGTCGTCCCTTCTGTTACCACCTCCCATTATTTCTCTCCTAATCCCAATCACGCCACAGGTACACAAACGAACAAGAACTCAAAAAAGGGGAGATTTCACAGTTTGGAAGACCAGAAACTTTCTAACAATTTGATATAGGTTTCAGAAACCTAATAACATAAAAATTATTTCAGAAAACTCCAATAGAAAAAAAGAAAACAAAATAAAATTCAAGTTTGAGAAGTTTATTAGAGATTCGTAAAGTAGAAAATTCAGAGATCTCTGAAAGATTACAACGATCACCAATGAAGATATATATATTTCTGTCCAAGAAACTTATGTGAGGAATTTAGATGAAACGAACTTTGTTATATAATCTATTGAGGTTCGACAGATCAGAAATTCGTCGGATGATGATGGTTAGGGTTTGAGATAATTTGCAAGCGGACGATTAGGGTTTCGAAGAGAGATCGAGCGCGCGCGCGCGCGCGAGAGAGAGAGAATAGATAGAGATAGTTGTGGACAGAGGAAAAAAATTCCCGATGAAAAGTTGTATAGGGAATTGAGGAATGAAAGGCTAGATATGTAAGAGATACATAGAGGTAGAGAGAGAGAGAGAGAGAGAGAGAGGAGGCTGTAGAGAGAGAAAATTAGGGTTTTCCTAGGTCGGATTCTGGTTTTGGCACAGATGAGCTGGTTTACGTTTCAGATAGAGAGAGAGAGAGAGGAGGAGGCCCAAAATGCAGATAACGTAATGGATGAACACGAAAGCAAGGTTATATAGTAATTTTTAGCCATATGGTACCTAAAATTATGTGTTTTTGCAAATTTTAGAGGCTGAAATCTCTGAAATTGCATAATCACGAACTTTTAAATAAAAGACAACAAATTCCTATTTTTTATAAATATTTCTAACTAAATTCAAAATGAAATATCTATAATTAGTCATCAATTAATACTAATAATGATGAAATTCCAAAAAAAAAATTGATATTCATAATAAAACTTATTATAAAATGTTTAAGATGCTACTCGAAATTGTCTTTTAGACAGTATATTAGAGGAAAAACAATGATTTTTTTTTCAAAATATTTTCAACTTTTACTACCTAAATTTAAGTAAAAAAAAAAAAAGTGCATCAAGATAGTATCAACTTTTGTTGAAATTTACTTTAACAAAAAAAAGGAGGTATTTAAATAAGAAAGGGGGGCAAAATAGGAAAAAATATCATTGTTAATGGAGTTCTAAACTTAGGCCCTGTTTGGCAGAGCTTTTGCTTCGTCTTTTACGTAGAAGAAAAAGAGAAGCAGAAGCTAAATCAGGAAGTTGGTGCCCCCAGCTTCCTTTAAACGTTCTTTTTGGACTCTAAAGCTCTTCCGCCTTATCAATCCAAACACTCTCCAAAACGACTTTTGAGCTTGAAAAGCCGAAAGCCACTTTTCAAAAGCCAATCCAAACAGGGCCTTAGTTGAAAATAAGGTCCTCATAATTTAAAAGTAGGACTAGAAGTGACTAACAATTAATTTAACCAAATCTTATGATCCATAACAAGAAAATATAAATTATTCTCTCATTTCTTTCCTACTCTCTTTAATTTCATTTATTTATTAGATTATTTATTTATATATTTTATATTAAAAAATAAAATCTTAAATCATAAAGCAAAATAAACTACTGTATGTTATATTTACGTAGAAATTGAGATAAAACTAGAATTGGATTAAGTGTATCAAAACCAGATAATTAATTTTATCACATGAGGAGAAAAATAAAACAATCAGATAAATTTGACAGAATTCAATATATTGCATAGTGGATGGGTAGAAATAAGACTGCTAACTAAGAAATGTGTCTTGTTAAGTTTGATTATCTATATCTATATATAAAATCTTTTAGTAATAAGCTAACGAACTAGAGAATCTGATCATTTGTTAACATAGATTTTGCACTTTTACAATCTTTCTTTGATTCTCCATTGAATACTAAACAAAACGTACTCTAGGGCCTTTCAAAAATCATACTATATAACATGTGTATATACTTGAAATTGTATCTATGTCAAATATTATTGATATATATATATATATATATATGAGAAACATCCAATTAGCTTGAAAACACCGAATCAACGCATTAAAATTAGAATCAGAGAAAATTTAGTTTGAATAGCATGAACAAAATTCACAAAGACAACCATAGAGAAAAACCATTTTGAGGGCCCTACAAAACATAGATAAAATGTCAAAATGAGATTATACAAACAAATACAATTATGTCTCGCATATAACAAAAGGGCAAACTGTGCACAAATTCACTAGGAATGTCTGAAACTTTTGGGAAAAAAAATGTGAATAGAATATAATAGGCCTAATCTCCTGTAAAAAAATTACATGACCGCAAATAATTTTTTAGCAGTTGTGTGTCTTCTCCATTTACTATGCCACAAAAAATAGGAAAATCATGAGGAAGAAAATCAATACGAAGAATATCTTGATCATCAGCCACCTATTTGACGAAATGCTGTTGAGGTACTTGAGCAGAGCCCCCTGTGCCCCTTCCACATTTCCCAAAGTGTCATCCATGTTCTCATCAATCCTGCCACAAACACACCATTAAGGGATTTAAAACCAAAACCATGAACAAAAAATTAAAATGTCAAGAAGCAACAATGATTTGTTTAGTTTATGACGGTTTTGATCAAGTTCTTCGATTAGTGAAGCAACAAATTCACACATCCCTTCTCAATTGAAATATGTTCAATTGACATTGACCATCAAACAATTATCTTCTTGAACCACCCCACCCCCAATCTTCTTTTTTTCTAACCATTCTGTATATGTACCTTGTGTAGATGTATCCTCTATAAACCATTAACTAAAACCAACTAAAATGTTTTCTAGGTTGCCAATGGCAACTCCAAATAAGCTTTAATTCGGCATTAACTATCAACAAACATCTTCTTTAAACTTCTTTCCCTATCTTTACCTTTCTGTACTCTGTGAAGACCTATTCTACAAACAATTGATCGAAATTTGCCAAACCTTAATTAGAATGCCTTTTGGTTTTAATCATTTAATGTTCCTCTTGTATTCATGTTACTCAATGCATTTTTGCCTCGTACACACTAATTTTATCAAAAAAAAATTATTTTCTCAATTTCGTTTTCATACTCCTCCAAACCAAAGCATCTCAAAGTAAATATTTCAATATTCTTTAAAAATAACTTTGAAGCTTCATTTGTCAAACAAATAATAAATCCAAAGCCAATAAAATTTGTATCCCCTGCACAATTAACTTTGAAGCCTCATCTGTCAAACAATTGAAACAAATAATAAACCGTAATGTTTGATACCCAATTTAGCAAGTTGGATGCAGATAACACACATCTTATACAGTAGTATATGTCGTAGCAAGCCCACCAAACCTCGCTCAGCTCCTATATTTTTTTTTCCTTTGTGGTCCAGTGATGAACCACAAAATTGGAGGTAGCCCTCCCCCTCACCCATAACCCCCTAACCTAAATGAAGTAACGGTACTATCCTGGGTTTTCAGTATAACTACATATAGGTTGCTTGAGCCTCATCCTTTGCTCAATAACTAAGAGTGACAACAGGCTCGGCTCCAGGCAAGCCAACCCATAAAAGATAATAATTAGTAATGAACAATAAAGACCAATGGAGGGCACAAGCTTTGCACGTGTTCCTTTTCATGATTTTATTTTATTTTTTCGCAAATGGTTATTTTCCACTACCCATTGTAGTTAACTTTACTCGTCCAATATTCCCTCATATTGTCAAGTGGCAGCATTTAACATTTATTCTGATCAGAACAAAACTTCTCCCCTACCAAAACTTTTGGTGAAAATAAAACAAAGCTAAGTCTTGGCTTAATAGGATAAAATAGATTTCCAATTTGCAGGTTAAAATTGATTGGTGATTAATGATTATGCAAGTAATGTCATTACCCAAAAAAATAAGAAACAGAAAAAGATAATCCACGTGAAATCTGTATCACGTAAAGTGAAACCTGATGGCAATCTCTCCTTGCTGAGAAACCAAGGTCGCCAACTGATTGAAGATGTTGCTCAGCTCATGAATTGTAGACTCCACATTTTGAAGAGCTTCAGCTCTGCTCTGCATGTAGCTGTCTTGTAATGGAACCAACTGCTGTTGCTGTTGCTGTTGATGCTGATGCTGCTGCTGCTGTTGCAGCAATGGCTGAGTCTCCCCGTCCATCTGCTTCCTTTTAGAAGAATAACTAGGTATAAGGTTCTGCTAGTGAATATATAACTTTCAGATTATCAATTTAGATTGTGCAGTTCCATTTCATGAAAATTTACAGCCACGTATTGGTCATCAATTGGAGCCCCAATTTCCAAAATACAGAAAAGGTCCCCCTTCAAGAATTGCAAGATAAAACAAATATGTACCATATACTACATAAAGACAATTCAGAATTGTATTACAAACCAATCTAGTTTTAATGTACTAAAAACTTATTAATCACAGAATAAAAGGGCAGAGAGAATGAAAGGTAACAAAGAGATAATATTTAGAGATAAAATATAACAAGAAAAACAGTGGAATTGGAAATATGATATTAATACCTTGTGGTTAAAGTTGGCAGTCTATCTTAGAAATGTGATGAAGGAAACTTTGAGAGAAACTAAAGGGAAGATATTTATCAAAAAATAAGCATGGTGGTGGGTAATGAAACACATAACAAACAAGAGAAGGAGCATCAAAGAATGACAAAAAGCAAGAAACAAAAGACCAAAGGACCTCTAGTCCAATGGTATAATCTCCCTACCCTCAAAGAGGAGGGGAAGGGTTCGAGTCCCAGCGCGGACAATGTGTGTGAGTACTTACCTGTTCAAAAAAAAAAAGGCCAAAGGACCTAGAGAAATACAAGAAATTAAAAGAATGAAGCTAAGAAGATGGGTAAATAAAGCTAAACAAAAATGCATTAAATGGTTTAATGACAAATTAGGGGTGAAAAAACTATTTATAACTTGGCAAAAAGTCAAGATAAGGTTGACTAGAGACAAGAATCAAGTTTGATGCATTAAGGACATAAATCAAACAATATTAGTTAGATAAAACGACGTATCAGATGGATGAAAAAATTACTTTCAACACCTATTGAATGAGGTATATCCTAGAGAAGACGTTGAGAATAATGAAGCTAATATAGTATTGATAAATAAAATCAATTATAAGTTAAGGACACTTAAAAACATAAAAAAATAAGGAGGAGAACATGATAACATACATATATAAGCATGGAAATCTCTAGGAAAAAGTAGGAATCGAATGACTACCAAGTTTATCAATAATTTTTTTAAAAGAAGATGTAATGCTAAGTGAGTGGAGGGAAAGCACTACAGTACCTATTTAAAAAAATAAAGAAGATATACAAAATTGTGGCAATATCGAGGAATTAAATTAATGAGTCATAAACGAAGCTATAAGAAGGGTGACAAAACAAATATTAAGATATTCATAGTGTCTAATACTAATATGGATTTATGTAACATAGATCTACAATGGAGAACATTTATTCAATAAATCAATTAATAGAAAACTGTAGGAGCAAACAAAAAAGATTTACATATGGTTTTCATAGATTTAAAGAAAGCATATGATAGAATACCGAGGGATATAATTTGGTGGGCCTTGTAAAGATAACATATTCCTTTTAAACTTGTAAAAAGTATTCAGTATATGTAAAGAACAATTGAGTTCCTACTATATGTGGAGAGAGTAGTGATTTTCATATCAAAGTAGGATTACACCAAAAACCAGTGCTAAGCTCATACCTATCTACAACAGTTTTAGATGAAATAACAAAAGACTTACAAGGAACATTCCATGATGCATGTTTTTTGTTGATGACATGGTAGTATCGTAATTACAAGGAAGCGCTAACAACAAAATTAGAAATGTGGATGAATATTTAGATTCTAAAGGTTTAAAAATTAGTAAGGATAAATCGTAAATTTAATAAAGTTTCATGTTTGACAACCTAATGATAACAATCCAAACCAAAAAAATATCCAAATTAATCATTTTTTATATTTAGGATCAATAATACAAAACGATGGAGAGATAAATGTTGATATAATTAGTACAACTGGATCAGGCTGGATGAAATGGAGATGACTAGTGGTATCTTACGTGACAAAAGAATATAAAATAAGTTAAAAGGAAAAATTATAGGACAATTATTAGACCAACTACCTTATGGAGCAAAATATTTGGCATTAAAAAAGAAACAAAACCGCATACATGTAGCCAAAATGAGTATTTTAAGACGAATGATAAGAATTACTAGAAGAGATGGGGTCAATAATGAAAGTATAAGGGAGATATTAGGAGACAAGCCAACTAATGATAAAATAAGAGAAAGTAGACTTTAGTGGTATGGGCATATACAACGTAGATATGTAGATGCATCAACAAGAAGAGGAAGATTAGTTTCTATCGAAGATAAGAGACAACACGAGATGAAGTTATTTGAAATTATTTTAAGAAATTAAATATATTAGGATAAATGACTTGTGATATAAAAGAATAGAAAATGAGAATTCACATGGCAGACTATGTTCGTACTGCATAAAGGCAAGTATGATAATGATGATGATGACCACGATTCAGAATTATTCATTTTCACAAAGTAAAAAATTCAGGTAGTCCTTGAAAGTTTCATTTGAGATCTTGGACAACTGTTGTATCAGTTTTCTCTTTTGGATAGATGCAGTCATTGAAATTAATTGCAAAAAATCCAAGCAACAATACCACAATTAACATAGGCTTGGGCCCACTTGGACATCCAATCACAATCGAACCGCTCTGTTTTGCTCCAAGTGGCACTTTTAGGTATAGATCCATCGTCAAGAAGAACTATTGGAGGTTGAAAAACAGAAGGATGACATTAGGAGTATTGCATATCAGCGGGTTGAAGTTGCATGCAGCAGAACATGCACACTTCGCATTCAAACACGGTAAAAGAAAAAGAACAAATAACCTTGGTTGCCATAATAACAAGTGTAACAGGTTGGTTAGATTTACAGATTCTCATCGCATCATCAGATTTACAGATTCTCATCGCATCATCAGAACAGATGGAGGCAGTATACAATCATTTGCTAAAAAAAAATAAAGAAAAAAAAAGATGATTCAAGCTTCTTAAACAGCAATAATTTTTACCTAGGAAATATCTGCGATGAAGACTGTGAGCCATTAGCCCAGGGAGGAGGGGGTGTGGTTGAGGCACTAGCAGCAGCTGACTTAGCAGCCAATGGACGCTGGCGAACAAAAGGATTTGTGGAATCCTTTGAAGCAGTAGAAGAAAACAGTTGTCTTCTGTTCTCATGAACCTTCAAGTTCTACATAAATTGAAGATAATACATTCAGTCTCAAGCATAAAAAAAAACACACAGTGACACAACTCCAAGAGAGTTCCATTACAACAACCAGCCCAAGTGAGTAAACCAAGAAATGCAGTAACATTTGACCTCACCTCTGTCCGCATTGTGAGAACTTCCTTGAACTCCTTTGTTGCGCTCATCAATCGATTCTTCAAGTCATCTACAACTGTAGTTGAATGACTGGTGGTGTCACTGGAGATATTTCCACTTTCATTTCGAGAGTTGCTGAGGAGCTGAAGGTCAACTACGGCTGAGTTAAGCGCAGTAATATCCTGCTTGATAACTGCAGTCAGATCCTGGATTTCCATGGTGGGGTCATCAAAAACTGAGGTCCTCTTTGCCACTGCAGATAAAAAAGTACGCCTAAATAATCTCTTATGCTTCATACAATTACAAAAAACACCAGACAACAGTATCAGTTGACCAACCATGACCAAGCCATTTTGTAAAATAAAATCACCCAACATTTCTAACAAATTTGGCCCTTAGACATGAAATCTATATGCCATAGAAATGTCAATAGCGTTTTATTTTATGAGTTTTTCAAATTTTAATATTATTTAATACCAATATTAATTATTTTCCTTTTTACATGAGACTTTTGGCCACCAACCTTTTCAAATTTAATCACAATTTCCTAGTAGTTTGGCCAATGGTATTGGTATGATTCCCTCTTCATAACTATATCTATAACAAAACTCATCATCATCATCCTCGCCTTAATCCCATATGAACAGGATCACCACATGAATTTTTTTTTCCCCTTTTTTTTTCTATTGCAAGTCATCTCTCCTATAAGATTTAGCTTTTCAAATCATTTCCAATAATTTCATCCCATGTTAATTTTGGTCTGCCACTCAGTCTTCTGCTTTTTATGAAAATTACTCTTCCTCTTCTTACCGATGTCTCTATAGATCTTCTTTGTATATGTCCATACCACCTAAATCTACTTTCTCTCATTTCATCACTAATAGGTGTCTCCTAATTTTTCTCTCGCATTTTGATAAATAACCCTATCTTTTCTAATCACTCCTATCATCCATCTTACCATCCTCATTTTTGCTACATGAGTTCATTATTCATGTTTCTCTTTTAAAGTCCAGCCCTCTACACCATATAAAATGGTTGGCCTAATAATGTTCTACAATATATATTTTTATCTATTTGTCACATAAAAAACCACTAGCCTGTCTCCATTTCATTCACGTGCTCCAATTATATTAATTATATCACAATCTATCTCACTATCCTTTTGCATTAGTAATCCTAGATATGGTTACTTTGAATAATCCTTTGGCTTTTAAGTGAGATCATTATTCCGATACCACTGTGTCATCAGTAAACAACATACATCATGGAATGTCTCCTTCTAAGTCTTCTGCGATTTCATCTAAATTATTGTGAAATTGATATAAACTTGGTGTTGACCATTGATGCAATCTCACGTTTATATAAAAATCACTAGTCTCACCACATGTAGTGCAAACTTTAGTTTCTGTACTCACAAACCTATCTTGGATAATCTTCAACATTTCTATAGGAATTTGTTTTATTTGTAAAGCCCACCAAACTATATTTCTTGGAACCCTATCATAAGCTTTTTCCAAATCTATGAAACCCGTATGTAAATCTTTTGGTTATTGGTACACTGTTCAACTTATTGTCTTATTAAATAAATAACTTCCATTGTGAATCTCTGTGGCATAAATCTAAATTGGTTATCAGTGGATTCCTTCCTTAATCTTTGTTCTATCACTCTTTCCCATAGTTTCATTGTATGACTCATTAATTAAATTCCTCAATAATTATCGCAATTTTGTGTATTTTCTTTGTTTTTGTAAATTGGTACTATCATGCCATTCCTCCACTAATTTGGCATTGTTCCTTCATTTAGAATTTTGTTGAATAAATTTGTTAGTCATTTAATTCCTACCTTTTCAAACTTTCTCCATACCTCTATAGGTATGTTATCCGGGCCATCCGTTTTATTCTTTTCCATTCTTTTTAAGTGTCGCCTCCACTACATGGTTCGCAATCACGATCACAGATGCAGTGTAACGGATGCGGGCCTGCATCAGCGTAACACAGTGGAACTGATTAATGGTCGTGAATTTTTTTCAACCTTGCATGTAAGCCCCAAAATGCACAGATACACTACTTTTTACAACAAAATTCAACAAAAATGGGTTGTTAGTAAATTTAAGTAATTTTTAATTGGACTTTTTAAGACCATTTAACATAAATAGTGACCCATTTAGGGTCTGTTCGGTAACATTGCCATTTTAAAAAAATGAGAATCAGCAGCAAAAAATGTGCTTGGTAAGTGCGCTTTGTTTTTGGGCATCTTAAAAAAACGGCAGCATCGCTGCAATTTCTTTAGAATTTTGGAAGCTTCAAAATGATGCTTCCAATTGTTGTTGTGGCAGTGCCATTAAAATTTACGGGCCTCTGTCTTAAACAACAGAAGCCACACATCTCTCTCATTCTGCAACATACCACTCTCTCTCTCAAACGACCTGGAAGTCATCTCTCACTCAATAGCCGTTTTTGCTCAATCCTTGTTGGCAGGTACATTTCTAAGAGATTTGAACAAGATTCCAAACAAACCTCAACTGCAAAGATCAGTTTCCGGGTTCCAAAGATCGGAATTGGATACGAATTTGAATATCAAAGGTTTTGAAACACCGTCAATTCGTTAAAGAAACCCATTAATTTGACACAATTTTCTGTTGACTCACGTTGTGGTGGTAAGAAATCTGCTATCGAAGACGGAAAAGGGACAATTTTTTCTGTTAATTCAGGCCTTGAAGGTATGAAATCCATATCCATTAAGAAGATAAGAACTAGGGCAAAAAGAAGAAGTTCAGTTTGAGATTTGCGATATGACTAACGATATGATGTGTTCTGTTACTGTAGTTTCATCAACTCTGTTTTAGGCAAATCAATTGATGATCTACACTTTGTTCAGGCCATCTTGGTTTTTTGAAGTGAAGCGACTTGATTCTTCATTCTTAGGTTCACCAACTTCGTTGTGATTTTAGTGATAACCGGCTCTGTTTCTTCAAGACTAAGTTGAAAGTTTTAGGTAATGGGACAATTTATAAAACAATCCTTCATCTCCTCTGTTGTTTCGTGCGGTGATCGATATGTGAATTGAGAAGGCATAAGTTTTGTGTAATCAATTCTGTCAGCCTCCCTCTCTCAAATGACCTGTTTGAAGTTTTTTGAAGTGGGCGAGTATCCAATTTAAATTCTTGAAAGGCACAAATTTTGGGTAGTCAATTCCTGACGGCGTGGTTGTGGATGGTGGAAGACACTGCTTCACGGTGGACATATGGTGTATATAATTTGAGACATTGAAAGTTCAAAGAAGTTGAGTTTCATGACCAAGTTGGGGATCCGTTGTAATTTCAGTTGATTTTTTTTTTCAATTCTTACAACTTTTTAATTTTAATTTTAGTCAATGATCCTACTATCTTTAAAAAAATTAACAGCAGATGTACGCTACCAAACGTATTATGACAACACAACAGAATCACTGCTTCCATTTTTCATAGAATTGGAAAGGAAAAAAAAACGAAAACATTACGAAACAGGCCCTTAGGAATTCTAAATCTTACTCCAATTTTTACTAAACTAATGACAAATAATAGATTTAAGAATGAAATTAATGGAAATTCACACTATAGAACATGTGAGAATTAAAAATAAAACATAAATTTGAAAATAAAAATAGATTAAAAATATACATGGTTTTGTCTACATGGGATATTTGTGGTTCGATAATTGTTAGGGATGGAGGGATTGTCTTTCTCTTGGAAGGCTATTTGGCATACCAAAGGTCCTCTAAAGGTGACTTTTTTGGTGGACAACAGCTTTGGGGAGAATTCTGACAATTGATAACAATATTTGTTGAGAGAGGAATAGGAGAACATTTGATAGGGAGGAGACTCCCATTTGGACACTCAAATTCTATATTCTTACTTCATTGCTTTTTTGGGTTTATGGTATGTTAGAGGATTTAAATATTAAAGTTACACCCTTAAACTTTTATAGTAGATGGTGGTTAATATGGTACTTATCAAAAAAAAAAGATGGTGGTCAACATGGTATCAAAGCAGGTAAGATCCTGAGTTCAAACCTCACTATCACCCTAATAACTAAAATTGAAACGCGTTTTGGATCAAAAGAATGCCACATGTGAGGGAGCGTATTAGAAGATTTAGATATTAAAGTTACACCTTCTCTAACAATTTAAGCTTTTAGAGTAGATGGTGGTTAACATGGTCGAAATTGTAAATATGTGAAGGATATGATGGTTTTTGTCGCGAAAAACAGTCGCGAACCAAGCACAATCACGAAACACGACACAAAACAAAACAAGCATAACACACAAAATACAAGAATTTACGAGGTTCGGCGATGTGCCTACGTCCACGGTGAAGATCCGGCGAAAGTTCACTATGCGAAAATCAGGATATTACAAGTTTCAACCCCAAACCCTATCTCTCGCTCTCTCTCTCTTTCTGTGTTTTCTTTCGTTGGTCACTCCAAACCCTTAGATGTCCTTATATATCAAGTTACAAGAGAGTCCTAATCCGGGTCCAAAACCCGCAAGCAAAAAATGGGTCATAAAATTTTTTGGATCCTAATCACTCCGAAGCCCATTTTTCGGGTCAAAACCGAGTTCGCCAAGACAAAATTCAAGCTATAACATAACAGTTTTTGTGAATAGTCTGAGGGTATAGCTTTGTTTAGCTTCTTTCTTTGTGTGGAACGAGCTCCCCATTTGAGTGTTTTTCTATAATTCGTCATTTATAATAATAAAAATATGACATAACATAAATCTGTATACATGTATATATATGGTTTTGATCAATTTTCATTATGATTGATTGTAACAACTAACTGAAGATTTTGTCTGTTAAATAAAAAGCACTAAAGTTAAAGATTTCGTAAGAGAACCGGCCGATTTCTTTATTGGAAAAAATAAAAAATAAATAAATAACAAAAAGAATCACTTTGGGTTTCTTTAGATAAGACACAGCAAGTTACATATACAAAGATTAATTCTGAAAACGTACAGAGAAGCATGTATAAAAAGCAGCCTACTTGGCAGTTTGAAAATAAACTGCTGGTTTGAGAGGAATTCTAGCAGTTTCTTTATCACTAGCGCCATTGCAAATTTGTCAAAGTTATGGCTTTTCAATGCTGAGCTACTGACACCTAGATACTATTATATTAGTCATTCCTCGTACATCAAGGGGACATCTGACCTTACTTTCCATGAAGAAAGAAGCATAGTGTTGTATGATTTGACAAAGAATGAATGTCACTAGATGTAGCAGAATGGATCTACTCCTAACTAATTTGATTGCACTAGTTTAAGAATAATATAAATATCTCAAGAAAGTTACTTTCATGGGGGAGTAGAGAAAAGAAAAAAATGAAAATTCAGGCCAGCCCTGGCTCAAGGAATAGCTCTGCCCCTCCCAATCCCTCCTTTTCTTGTATTTTTGTGATAGACTATTTTAGCACCAGCAAGGTGATGTAGCCCCCCTAACATGAAATGATGCTGGTGAACAGTATTGTTTTAATGTTCTCACTATAGATTTTAAAATAAAAAATAACTCAGTTTTTGTTATTGATGGTTGCTCTTTAGATAGTAATAATAGTCCTCCATGCACTATTTTAGTGAAAGCTTTCTCTTTTCATATTTGTTGTACTTGTACGCATTGTAGAAAGAAGTTCTGCAAGTAATTCGCCGAAAAACATGCCTTGCCAGTAATTCAACCAACAAACATGACTTCACTAATTTTCATCATGCAAAGAAAGACTACTGTAAGTATAGCAATACTAATGCAAAACACACGTCATAGATTAAATGCGTGTGAGAAGAGCACTGCTACTTGAGTAACAAAAGGTGCCATTGACTAGAATTTCCTAGCAGCCCTGATGTGCCAGCCAAAGTTACCAATACAGTGGCTATATCAAGTTCAAACATATTTAGAACTACTTGACTCACCAACTTCACTGTTTAGAAAAATATAAAATATAAAAAATATATATATAGTATACTACAATTATAAAGATAAGAGATTTGGAACCAGTAAAATGAAAATTATTGTATGTAATTCTACAAATCCAATAGTTGAAATGAGATGGCAAATATCAATAGCTCTTATATACCCAATAACAACTTCTTTTATTTGTTAGGTCCATAGGTGATAGGACTATGGTTGGCAAATTTCATAGAACAAAACATGTGTAATGTATTTTTAGTTAGCTAGATTTGTCCTAGTTGTGAGTTTGTGAGAATTTACTCCGTTGTGAAGTTTTTTTTTTTTTTTAAACTAAAATTTCATTTAAGAGTGCTCTACTCTGTGATGAAGATGAGCTTCAACAAAGGTCCAATCTATCAACTTCGTCAATAAAGGGTAAAAAGGTAAATTCACACTATAATGCACTCTCAACAATTAGGATCATGCATACATGTTTATGCTTTTAAAACTCAACGCTTTTCAAACTTATTTAGAATCAAACATGATTATTATACATGCAAGAGTTTTTATAAAAATAAGTTTTTCTGCTAAGTATCAGTAAACTGTCCTCAGTGATCGATTGAAGATCTTTGGGATCCATCGAGGTTCACTGATGAAAAGAACAGAGGTTACTGGAGTACTGTCGATCCATCGATCGAGGTTTTCTGATGTATCAATCGTGAGTTGTCAAGTATGTGTCGATTTTGGTATCAGCTTATGGCGATCAATCGATACTTTTTGGGATCGATCGAGGCTCGTGGAATCAGAACCTGTTTGGATTTAACTACCTGAGTTATGAGCTGATCCAACTACTTCCTAGGGTTGTTTATAAATAGAACTAATCTCTAAAACCATAGAGGATGAATGGATAGAGCTTTTTACATACATTATTACTTTTCTAAAGCTCAAACACTTTTTATTTTTATTTTTTTACACAATAATTAAAACCTCATGTTCATCATATATTTCAGATACTGTTGAGTATTTTCTTGTGGGAATAAGAGTGCATATTGTTTTCAACATTCATCATACATTCTAGTATTGGTGAGTAGTTGTCATATTGATGTTGATACATTTGTTGTCGAGTTACTGAGAGTAATTCAACACTATTCAGAGCAATCAACCAGGTTCACGTTCGGACATACGAGTGGCAGAAATTGATCACTGAAGAAGCAGATTCGAGTGTACTGAATGTTGTAGACACATCAGTGGATGACCCAGAGATCTTCAAAGGCATTGAAGATTTGGTATCAGCTATGTCTAGAGATCAACTAAGTGTTCGAGGGTACTGAACAGACAGGTTGTACATCTCTTTCTTCGTAGTGGATTAATTTGTTGGACTAGATTCCTCAGTTTTTTACCTCTCCATTAAGGGTTTTTCCACGATAAAATCTGGTGTGCATTCTTATTGTTTTATTATTGCTTTTACTGTTTTTATTTATTGATATCTGCAAGCATATCATTATTTGTTTAAAAGCAAATTAACCAGATTAACGGTAAGTTAATAACTGAATTTTAAATTGCTAACCTATTCGGCTATTCAACCCCCCTCTAGGTGTAGGTGATCAGGACAATCCAACGCACTCTACATTCGCTTGTTATTGTATTGTCTCAGTTGAATCCCATCATTATTGCCTTAGATCATTTCACTATAGTGAAAAAAGGAGACAATGTTGGGCTATAATTAAAGTAGCATGAATGAATTGAAAAAATACCTTTAACGAGTTGTATAATCATTCGATGCCTCAACTAAAAGGAAATGTAAATAAGATAACTATAAGCCAACTACGCATTAAAAGTAAAATGTTAGACAAGACATATTTGAATGGTATGCACAACCAAAATAAGGACATCGAGATGGATGAGTGCCAAGAGAAATAAAAGACAAGTTTTAAGTGGGTCTTGGTAGGGTGACCATGAGTCAAATTGAGCAAGCGCAAGTTTGTGCCTCAGGCATAACAAGCAAATAAATCAAAGACCGATAGTGATGAATATCACAAAGCTTGTGCCAAGTCCACTAATCACATATAAACAACATATGTAATACGAAGCCAACACCATTGGCTTGCTAGCTTGGGTGGTATTTAGTTACCTCAACTATCTTTCTATGTATTTAAAAATATATATAATATTTATGAAAGTTTTTTTTTAATATATAATCTGTTCACAAACACTCTTCCCAAGCTCAACCCAAAAGTTGAAGTTGATCTAGCCTTAAAATATAACCAAACCGTACAAATAGGTCGGGCTATTCGAGACATGCAGGTAGTAGGCCACTAGCCACTCCAAGGTCTTGGTCTTCATTTTATGACATTATTTGATCCATGGGCCCTAACTTATTAAGAAGACCCACAAAAACAAAACATTATAAGACTGAAATAAGACCAGGACTCATAAAATTGTTAGTCTACTAGAGATCCATGATTCAGATGATCATATAGGGGTTTCATAAGAATTCAGATTTTATTTTTCTTTTTTCTTTTTTTTTTTTTTTGGGTGGGAGGGTGAAGAGATCTGGACCGGTTTCGTTGTTCTGTATTATAACAATCATAAAATCTATAGAAAATTTAGCAACCACGCTACAGTTTTTTTTTTACCACTGAAAAACAAGTTTTCACTACCTAGTAGAGTTGGCAACTTCTATAATCCTGTTGTGTTTGCTCAACAGCCTCAACTGATGGACAAATTGAGCAAGCCGTGATGTTGAGAAGGGGAGCAGACCTTTTATTAAATAGATTATTTTTTATTTATAAGTAATTTTATTAAAGAGTATTAGTGCAGGGAACTTTTGACTCCCAACTGATGTGAGGCAATTCAAAGTAGACTAGTAGAGTACTCTTAAAGTAAGCATTCATCAGCTCTCACCATAAAAGTAGTCCCACACGGGCCATGTACTTCTTGCCTACTATGCAGTTAATAGAAAATACAAGTCGTTGGGATCAACCTGAACCCAATTAAAGGCGGCCAAATTATTCAATTCAAATGTGGCCAACTATGGAGCCTAGGCATGCTCTAGGTTTTGCCATGGAACTGTGCCCATAGTTTCTCCATTTAATACATATTGTTCCCTTTTCTTAGTGTTCAAAGTTCAAACTAAATCACCCATTCTTTCTCAAATTCTTTATATATATACACATATAATCAGAAGAGTGATGTAATAATAAGGGTAGAAAATGACTAGCAACAAATACTACTACTTAAATCTAAAAAATGAAAGCAAAAGGGGTCTGTGGGTGTGTTTTGGGGAACATCTTCTTCTTCTTCTTCTTCTTCTTTTTGCTGGGAGTGGGGGGAGACAGGAGGAGGATGTAACACTATGCTTTTTTAGTTCATGTTATAAGATATGGATTTTTAAATTGTTATTTCCAAACCCATTTACCATTTTTTTTGTGTACTGTATACAATCCTATTATCTCACAAACTATGAGCTTATATAAACTGACAAGGCAACAAATTGGAATCCAAGTAATGGAGTGTTTCACCCTGTTTTGTAGGCCAGATTCTTTTAATGACAATTACCCGAATAAATTTTTAAATGATCACTATATTTCAAAAGAACTACAAACACTTTAAACGTATCACAAGTTTCAAATCCATATAGATTCAAACAAGCAACGAAATGATCACACATTCAAACGCTGTGATTCAATTACTTACACTTGGCCAGCTTTGCAAGCTTCTGTGACGTCTGATGTATCCCAAACCCAATTTTTGAAGCCCTCTTGTTAAACTCAGACTGCATAGACACTGCAGAACGCTGATCCACGGATTTCGAACTACTACTCGGCCCATTCTGTGCAGAAGAAAATGATCTCTTCAACCTCTCAGCTACACTAAGAAACTCATGCGTGCGATCCCGGAAAGACGAATTCGCAGGTTTCACAGGCATTTTCCAACTCCACCTTTCAAATTTTGAGAACTATAATGACAAAAACACCTCCAATTGCCAGAAAAATATTGCCTAAAAACGAGCCAGAAAAATATTGCCTAAAAACGAGCCAAAAACTCCAGATCAGAATCAACTAACCCACCTCTCTCTCTCTCAAATCTCTCTTGAATTCTCTCTCCCTCTCTATTTTCGAATCCAATTCGTGTGATCAAAATCGTTTCGATGCTCTCTCAAAATGTTCGATTTATAGGGTTTAGTCAGTGAAGCTTACCTGGAAATTGAAATTCGCTAATCAACAAATGGCAGATCTCGAACCCTAAAACCACGAAACCAAATCTTTTTTTTTTTAAGATAAATAGATAGATCAACCGAAATTCACCGAATACGATACCGTAGATCTGGTACTATATCACCACGCATGTTACGATTCTCGCCCTTCAAGTTTCAACAACTGCAAAGATTTATATATATATAATTATGTATATGCGACTTTGCATCAATTGGGCATTGATTGTGGACTGGTAAAGTTCTACCTGGAAGCAATCCGGATCGGACTAAATAACTCCACTCTTATATAGTGATAATTCTGGCGGTCGGTTTTGGTGAGAAGAAAATATATATATTACTGTATATGAAAAGGCCAAACCTTCCGGAAAAAAAATATGGGTAATGCTACTCAGACAGAATTCGTAAGGCAAAATTTATAGACAGAAAATTTTACATTCATTGGATGCATGTGGTGAGTGTATGTGGTGGGGCCTACCACATGCATCCAATGAATATAAAACATTCTGTCTACGAATTCTGCCTATAAATTCTATCTAAGTAGCATTACTCAAAAAATATTAGGTAAAACAGAAAATTAGCAAAAATAATAAAAAATTTGCTTTACTTCCGGCGAAAAAAATATTTGGTAAAACAAAAAATTAAGCACCAAAAATTTTAATAGTTAAATTTAAGTATCAAAGTTTTAAGTGTTAAATGTCAAGTTAAAACTATATTTGATACTTGTTTCATTTTTAAGTTTTTTTTTTTTTTTTTTGTAAGTAAATCATTTTTAAGTGTTCATAGGTGAATTGTTTAGTCACTTAAAATTTTATTAACTTTAACGCTCTATTTGGTTGGAGGGATGGAAAAATAAATGGAACGGAACGGAAAGGGGGAGGTTCCTAGGGAAGAGATTGTGTCTCTTCTATTTTTAGTTTAGTTGGATAAAAAAGATTGATAGAGTACAACTTTGTTTTGTTTGGTTGGAAGGAAAAAAAAAATTTATATACTTTTACCAATATACTCTCATCAATTAAGGAGAAAAAGTAAAATTCACTTGAAAGTTGTGATATTGGGATAAACTAATAAAAATCAAACTTATATTTGGAAGTTGTGATATTAGGAGAAACTAATTAAAATCAAACTTGTATTTTTTGAGATAGTCATTTATAAAGATGCAGATTAATGACAAATTTACTTTTGTAATCCTAAAAAATATTTTTGAAATTTGGCAATCAATTCAATGTTACATTACGTATTGAAATTTTGTAATCAAAGTTAAAATAGATATTTCATAATTTTAGGTCAGTTTCTCATTCTTTCTCTCCTCTCTTTCGTCCAATTTTGGGAGAATACAAAATCGTCGGTTAGGAGTAGGACTGCAACTCGAGTGGGTTGGGCGGGTTAGAGGTACAACTCGGGCTCAACCCTAAATATGAAATGTTAAACCCTAACTCAACCCTAACCCTACTTCCAACCCTAACTATTCAACTCTAGCCCAACCCATTCTTAAATTTTTAAACTTGGGTTTCGATTTCGAGTTAGAAAGTCGGGTTAATTCGAATTATCTATATCAACAATCTCCAAGTTGAAAATTTAAAATGATCTTTAATAAGTTTGGTAACCGTTTTATGTTTATGTTTATTGTTTATCAAAACAAATTTTTACGATAAACATGTTTGATAATTTTTGTTTTGTTTATAAATTTTGAAAACGCTTTTAAAATAATACTGTAACTAAGCCTTCAAATCATAAACACCAAAATGATATTTATTGTTTATGTTTATTAAAAAAAAAAACTTTTTTTTCTTTTTTTATTTAAAATGGTGATTATATTATTTTAATTAAAAATTGAAACTAAAAGTGAGAAAATGAAATATATATATATATAAAAGGATATTGTTTGATACAATGATAAAAATATTAGAATTATCAAGTGTGGACAGAATTAAAGAGCATCAATTATCTTGAAAAAGAAATATTGGGTACAATATGAATAATTACTCATATATTTGATAATAAGAAATAGTTACTTATGGGCACCTATGCTAAAATATAAAAAAAAAAACCTTATTTGAGAAAAAAAAACAAAGAAGTCTCAACCATCTCCTTGTCAAAGAAATAAGAATGGTATTTTTTACTCATATCATTCATTCATTTTCAGTGTTGAAAGAAAAATAGAAATAAAAAAAATGAAAATGACAAAGTTATCCCCAGAAAATTTCCAACTCTCCTCTTTGAAAAAATTAAAATTTAGCGCCCACAAAAGAAGTTTATGTTGCAAGTGGGTTCATCCCACATTAATGCATATATATCCAACTAGTGATATTTTGCACCTCCTTTGGATGCCTATATATATGTGGCATATGTATGTTGTGAAAGGGTCAGATTTTGAAACAAAGAAAGGATCTCTCTCTCTTTCTCTCGTGTATCTCACTGCTCTCTCCCTCAAATTTTTCGAGTATTTTACAATAAAAGACTCGTCCACACTATGGAAAAATTTGGAGGATAGGTTCGAACATCAAATAACTATAATCCTGCCAAGAGCTGAAGACAACTGGTCAAAATTGAAGTTGTCTGATTATAAATCGGTAATAAAATATAATTCAGCTCTATTCCGAATTAGCTCCCAAATGAATTTATGTGGAGAGCCTAAAAATGAAGTGGATATGTTAGAAAAAACATTTACCACATTTAATCCATCGACTTGCTCCTCCAGCAGCAGTATCGAGAGAGACATTTTACAAGATATTTTGAGTTGATATCTTGCTTATTAGTTGCTGAACAAAATAATGAGCTCTTATTAGAAAACCACATATCCCGTCCGACCGAATCAGCTTCATTAACTGAAGCACATTCAGCATCCTTTAATGGTCGTGGACGTGGAAGTGGTCGTGGATGTGGCCGTGGTTGTGGCCACGACAGAAATAATAATTATGGTGGTTATCATTCATTTGAGTTTCCTAGTAGGAACTACACACCATATTATCATGAAGGAAATGCAAGTGGGGCAAAGCAAGAAAAATTGAAAGGTGTGCCGAATGCACCCTCCAAACAATATAAAAATGCTTGTTTTTGATGTGTAATGAAAGGGCATTGGTCACAGACCTGCCGAACGCCCAAACACTTCGTTGAGCTATATCAAGCTTCAATCAAAGGAAAAGGGAAGGAAAAAGATATTGAAACAAATGCTATCGAATTATGAACCGGTAGCCATCAATTATCTTGATATTTTAGATATATATGAAGACCTCCCTGAAATAAATAAATTAGTTAACTGATGATGGAAATGTTCACATCAATTTGATATCATTTCCTTGGTTTTTATTAGTGTGTTATTACAAGTTTTGTTTGTAATTATACTTTTATTAATGTAATGAAGTTTGTTTCTTTTTAGAAAATGGATTTGATCAATGCATTGCCCACATCCAAGATAAATGATGAAGATATGTGTTTGATTGACAGTGCCACAACACATACTATCCTGAGAGATAGAAAATATTCTTCCTATATAACATTAGTTGAAGCTAATGTTAATGTTAATACCATATCAGGTTCCATAGACCTGATTGATGGTTCTGGAAGAGCTAATATCGTGTTACCATGTGGAACACAATTGTATATTGATGATGCCTCTACTCAACCAGATCCAAGAGAAATCTATTGAGTTTTAAAGATATACGTCATAACGGATATCATATTGAAACAATAAATAAAGGAAATATGAAATATTTATGCATTACATCAATTATTTCATGCCGGAAGCATGTTTTAGAAAAACTCCCTGCTTTCTCTTTTGGATTTTATTTTATGAAGATAAGAGCAATTAAATCATATGTAGTGATGCACCAAAAATGCTCTGACCCAAAGAATTTTATATTATGGCATAATCGCCTTGGTCATCCTGGGTCAACAATGATGCGCCGAATTATTGAAAATTCAAATGGACATCCATTGAAGAATCAGAAAATTCTTTTAACAAGTGATTATACATGCACTCATGCTCACAAGGAAAGTTGATTGTGAGGCCATCTCATTCAAAAATTGTTATTGAATCCCCTAATTTCTTACAAAGGATCCACGGAGATATATGTGGACCTATTCACTCATCATGTGGACCATTTCGTTATTTTATGGTTTTAATTGATGCCTCAACTAGATGATCCCATGTCTGTTTACTTTATACTCGAAATGTAGCATTTGCTAGACTTTTGGCCCAAACAATTCGTTTAAGAGCACAATTCTCAAATTATCCAATCAAGGCAATTCGTCTTGATAATGCCGGAGAATTTACATCTAAAACATTCAATGACTATTGCATGTCTATTGGCACTAATGTTGAACACCCTGTTGCACACACTCATACTCAAAATGGTCTAGCAGAGTCTTTTATAAAACGTCTTCAATTGATTGCCAGACCATTACTTATGAAAACAAAACTCCCTGTGTCACCCTAGGGACATGCCATATTGCATGCAACATCATTAGCTCGTATTAGACCAACTGCTTACCATAGTTTTTCACCTCTACAACTTATGGTTGGTCAACAACCAAATATCTCTCACTTACGAGTTTTTGGTTGTTCTGTCTTTGTGCATATTGCACCACCACAACGAACAAAGATGGGCCCTCAGCATAGACTTAGAATTTATGTAGGTTTTGACTCTCCATCTATCATTAGATATCTTGAACCTATGACAGGAGATTTGCTTAAAGCAAGATTTGCTGATTGTAATTTTGATGAGGTGGTGTTCCCACCACTAGGGGGAGAAATGACACAGCCTGAACAACAGAATGAAATCACTTGGAATGCTACGGCATTATCACATTTTGATCCCCTTACAAGTCAAAGAGAACTTGAAGTTAAGAGAATCATTCATTTGCAAAGTATTGTAAATCAATTGCCAGATGCATTTATTGATACAAATAAAGTGATACAATCTTATATCCCTGTTGCCAATTTTCCAGCACGAATAGATGTCCCTGTTGGACAATCTATAAGTATTGCAGCAGATGCATCTAAAACACGCCTAAAGCGTGGGAGACCCATTGGTGCAAAAGATACTATTCCTCGAAAGAGGAAAGTACAAGAGAAAGTAGATAAAGAAGATGGCACTCATGAAGAGGCCATACTTACAAAGGGAGCAATAATAGCCCCTGAAGAAATGATAGCCCTTGATGAGGCACAAAAAGAGGTAGTCGTACCTGAAAATGATGAGATATCAATAAATTATGCAAAGAGATGGAATAGAAATGATGTTATGTCGACAACATATTCTTTTTTGCAGTTGCTCTTGATATTGCAAGAGATAATGAGGATCTAGAACGTCAATACGTTGATGAATGTTTACGCAGAAATGATTGGCCAAAATGGAAAGAGGCAATACAGGCAGAATTAACTTCAGTGGCAAAACGTGAAGTATTTGGACCAATAATCCAGACACTTGAAGGTGTCAAGCCTGTGGGGTACAAATGGGTATTTGTACGGAAAAGAAATGAGAAAAATAAAATTATGAGATACAAAGCCCGCTTAGTGGCACAAGGTTTCTCACAAAGGCCTGGGATTGACTATGAGGAGATATACTCTCCGGTAATTAATGCAATTACATTCTGATTCCTGATTAATTTGGCAGTCACAGAAAGGCTGAATATGCATCTAATGGACATGGTTATAGCATATTTATATGGATCACTTGATAATGATATTTATATGAAAATCCCTGAAGGATTTCAAATGCCTGAAGTATTCATTTCAAAACCACGGTCAATGTATTTAATCAAGTTACAACGATCGTTGTATGGATTAAAGCAGTCTGAACGCATGTGGTATAATCGCCTTAGCGAGTACTTAATCAAAGAAGGATATGTAAATAATCCAATCTGTCCATGCGTGTTCATTAAAAAATCAGGATATGAATTTGCAATTATAGCAGTATATGTTAATGATTTAAACCTCGTGGGAACTCCTTATGAGCTCACCGTGACTGCTGATTATTTAAAGAAAGATTTTAAAATGAAAGAACTTGAAAAAATAAAATTTTGCCTCGAATTACAAATTGAGCATTTGCCAAGCGAAATTTTTATCCATCAGTCAACATATACAGAAAAAATGCTAAAGCGATTTTATATGGATAAAGCTCATCCATTAAGTTCTCCACTGGTCGTCCGATCACTTGATGTGAAGAAAGATCCATTTCGTCCTCAAGAAGATAATGAAGAATTGCTTGGTCCTGAAATTCCATATCTAAGTGTTATTGGTGCACTGATGTACCTTACAAATTACACACAATCGGACATAGCTTTTCCAGTTTACTTACTGGCACGGTACAGTTCTGCACCAACCCGCAGACATTGGAATGGTGTCAAGTATATAATGAGATATCTTCGTGGGACCACTGATATAAGATTGTTTTATTCAAATAAATTAAAATTCCAGTTAGTTGGATATGCAGATGCAGGTTATCTTTCTGATCCACATAAAGCTCGATCACAAACAAGATATGTATTTACTTGTGGTGACACTGTTATATCATGGAGATTCATAAAACAGACAATGACAGCAACCTCTTCAATTAGTCTGAAATACTCGCAATTCATGAAACGAGCTGAGAGTGTGTCTGGCTAAGATCTATGATATAATATATTCGAGAAAACTGTGGACTCTCCTCAATAAATAATATCCCAACGATATTATATGAAAATAATGCTACATGTCTTGCTCAAATCAAAGGAAGTTATATCAAAGGAGACAAAACCAAGAACATCTCACCAAAATTCTTTTATACTCACAAGCTTTAAAAAAATGGTGATATTGTCCAGCAAATTCGTTCATGTGATAATTTGGCAGACCTATTCACTAAAGCTCTGCCTACCACAACATTCAAGAAATTGGTTCACAATATTGGGATGCGGCAGCTCAAAGATTTTTCATGCTGATGAGGGGGAGAATTTATTTGAAAAGGTATTACCATACTGCACTCTTTTTCCTTCGATCATGTTTTATCCCACTGGATTTTCTTGACAAGGTTTTAATGAGACAGTTCTTGTATATGCAATACCATTTTCAGGTGCACAAGAATCTTGTACTCTTTATAATGTCATGAACCCAAGGGGGAGTGTTGCAAGTGGGTCAAGTGGGTTCATCCCACATTAATGCATATATATCCAACTAGTGATGTTTTGCACTTCTTTTGGATGCCTATATATATGTGGCATATGTATGTTATGAAAGGGTTAGTTTTTGAAACAACGAAAGGATCTCTCTCTCTCTCTCTCGTGTATCTCACTGCTCTCTCCCTCAATATATATCTTCTCTCTCTCTTCATATATAACAGTTTTGTTATACAATTATATACTATTATTACAACAGTTTCCATTACACTAGTGTAATCTTCATTTCACTTGTTTTGCCCTTTTTTTTATATAAATTAATATAATTATCATTCAAACTCACTCCACAATTTTATTAAAAATAAAAAATAAACTCTATATAATAATTGTGATATTTTATTTTCCAATACATTGCAAAAGTATAAAGTATGGTGCGAATATCTCAAATTATTTTAGTAATCAAAATTTAAAATTAATTGTTATTTAGTGGTAATGTAATGTTTGAGATGAATTATTGATTATTTTTATTATTTTAAAGTGACCATTGCTATGATAGTTTTTTCTTCATCTTGTCTTTGGAAGTTAAACCCAGTATATTAAAAGTTAAGCTCCATTATAGCTTTATAAGTATTTAAAACCTAATTCATGATTAATCTTAAAAATAATAAAATTTAATGTCCTTTTAATAAGTAAGGTAGTACGTTCATGTCCGTGCAATTTGATCCTTTTGGTGAATTATATACTTTTCTTTCTTCATTCTTCTTTTGAACAAAGCTCTATAACAATTTTGAAATTTTTAACACCTAGATTTTGATTTTAAAATTTTGAAACAAAATGTTGGAGTCATTTTTGGCTGAATGTGTTCAACATTCAATAATAGTCATGTTTGCCTTACTTAAAATTTAGAGTTTTATTAAGGGAATTTTACGTGACCAAAATTATAAAAAATTTGTTTTATAGTGACCTAAAAAACTCAAGAAAAGTTAAATAGTGACTGATGAAGCAAAAATTGACACAAGATCTGGGTCAACGCTAATTGAAAAAGATAAGAAAAGGGTAACGGGTGCAATGCCGGTCGACTACGCTCCGACGATCAAGTCAAAAATAAAAAAGATTTAGGAAGCTGTAAAGGCACTTAGAGGGTATTGATTGCATACCTGGTTAATGAATTGTCATTGTATTTACAAATGCGAGGTGCACTTTGTATTCAACTAGCAAACCGACTCTCTAAACTTTAAATTCATTTGGGAGTAGAAGAGTCTCGTTAAGATTTACTGTCATTGTTCTTCCTCCACGTTATCCCAATTTAATGGGAGTCGAATTCCTTCATCAAGTTGCCCTCAGTTCAAGAGAGTCGCTTATCAAATCTCAAGAATACTAAGTTTTGCAATTTACTTGATGACTTTGTCAGACGAACCCCAACAAATAGTCCATGAATTCATAGGGGTATTTTCGTCTTTACAGTTGGTGAGAGACTAAGACCAGATGAATGTTAAAAAACTCGCATAAATTGGATCTTTAACTTTCGCCCAGCTAAACCCATTAGGCCCTGCAATCTAACGGGTCGGACCCACAGGCCCAGTAATGATTGGCCGGCCTTCTTGGGGCTGACAACTGATCGGCTGGCCTTTTTGGGGGTCGACGGATGACCGACCAGGCCCTTAGAGCTCGGCAGCTGACCGGTTAGGCTCCTTGGGGATCGATAGTTGACTGGTCGGGCCCTTGGAGCTCGACAGTTGACTGGTTTGGCTTTTAAAGTCCAGTTGTTACACTCCCACTATGCTCAGTTGTCACGTGAACCCTTATTTTTTTACCTTACTCACATTATGAACGTTGTAATATGAACGTTGAAATATGAACGTTGCAATATGAACGTTAGAAAGTAACCGTTATACACAGGCCTATATAAATGCTTGCATATCCATTACTTACTACCATTTTATGCAGCAACAGAGCTCCATCTCTTCCTCTCTTGAGCGCTGCTACTACTTCCTTCAACATAACTTTCATAAACTCGACTTAGAGCCCTTTGCACCCAATTCACCTCTTTAGGAGGGTATTGATGGAGGACTATACAGAGTGCCTAGACCTGGAGTCTTCTATGACCACCGCAGATATAGCCGAGCTTGCCGCCCGTTACTCTTTTTCAGTTGGGGTCTCTTTTCGGGCACCTACTAGTGCAAAAAGGGCTTGCTCTGTTGTCGAGGGAGAAACATAATTTTACGATAGTACATTTACTTGCGGTTTGCATTTTCCAATCCCAGAGTTTCTCAAAGTCATTTTTAATGATGTAAATCTTAGTCCCACTTAGATTACTCCCAATTCTTGGATAATCCTCACGGTTTGCATGGTACTATGGAGAGCATGCAAAAATGGTTCTCTCTTCACCAATGAATTTCTCTTTTGCTATATTATCTCAAGAAATTTAGACTAGCATCATTTTTATGGTGGCTCTCCCGAAAATAATCTATCCAAAACTTTGGTGAGGATTAACATAGGCACATATATTAGAGGATCAAAAGAACATTCTTTTTCTTCTGGGTGCTAGGAATTACCACCCCTTGGTGTTCCTCATTTTTGGACAGATGGCGATGTATCTTTTAAGCATTCAAACTTTTGATTCCTCTTTCATACATTTATTTCAACTTTGCATGTATAAGTTGATCATTGATCTTATATATCCTCTCACAGTCACAAGACACCAGCCTGAAGTATCAGAGGAAGAGCAAGAGGAGGAGAGGCTAAACTGAGCATTTGAACACCCGATGAAGGACGAGCTGGCTTTTACTTCATATGAGGGGTTGGCCTCACTAGGATATAAACCCTGCCTTGTGGAAAAGTGGGGTATGCATTCTTTTCCCTTATTGCCCCCCCCCCCAAACACTTTTTTTTTACTCCAAAGGTATTATATACGCTTACTATGATTTCAAGAAAATGTGTAGGATTTGTTGGAGAAAGGTTGATAAGGATTCAATTGCTCGGACAAAGGTGTCGAGTTTGGCTCTTCACCCTTTGCCCCAAAAAGGCAGTGAAGGCTTATAGTCCTTGGACAATGGAGCATGTCGTATTCCCCTTCAGTTGGGACCTCTCCCCATCATGCAATTATACTTAGGAGTATCCCGAGTTTATTCAGGGTGTTGTCGACTCAGTTCTTCAGGGGCAAAAGTTCCCAAACATCTTTTGTAGCCGCAGCCAGTAATGACTCGATGTTATCCGACCCTCAGTATGCTGTTGCCAGGGCGAGGCAATTTGCTTTACAGAACGATCTAGAGTAAGTGAATATGATGGGAGCAAACGTAACCACAGGGCATCTCGTGGCAAACCTGGCTAAAGTTTGTTCTTTTTTTACCCCATTTTACACTTATATCACACTTATGTTACGTGTTTATATGTGGCTTAAAATGTTGACAGGGCATCACCTTTGCTTAATGTGTCTCTAATCACCTTTTGTGGATGGAAGGTGCACTCGCCAGTGAGAGAACTGCTTTTGACGCCGAGAGGGCAAGCTTTGGCCTGGAGTAGGCAAATCTGAACTTCGAGATGGAGTCCCTGCATATTTTTTACACCTCTCATATAGATGAGGTTGATGCCCTCAATTCCCAACTCTGTTATCAATGAGAGGAGGTGGCCAAGCTTAATGCTGACTGCCTGGGGTTAGGACAGTGGTCGTCGAGCAATTTAAAGACTCGCATGAGTTTGACAAAATATGTGATCAGTCATACGCCGAGGGGTTCGAATATTTTTGAGAATTGGCGCAAGGCGTATATCCAGGAATAAAATTCTCTTGCCTTTAACTGGACGACACTGAGGGACAAAGCCCTTAATTTTTGTGCTTTTACACTTATGATTTGTAATATTATCATTTTATGGCATTAGCAAGCCTATGAGCTCTATGCTACCTTATTGTTTCTTTGCAATGTTGTAACTCGTATCGCCATCAATAATAAATCTTCATATTTTCATACCCTAATTAAAAACTCTATATTTGGGAGAGAATTTTTTTTAGATGAATATCGTTATCAAAGCTTTATGTCGTAACCCACGACGGGGCTAAGCGACAACTTTTGCAAGATTTATCCCATCATTTATTAAAAGCCCTCTTAATGAGTTGTGCTCCAATGAGATCGGTTGACATTGTTCTCAGAATTAATTCATCCCGTCTTTTTCATTAAAAGCCCTCTAAATGAGGCGTGCCCTAGTGGGGTCGATTGACAATGTTCTCGGAATTAATTCATCCCACTTTTTTCATTAAAGGCCCTTGAATAAGGTGTGCCCTAGTGGGGTCGATTGACAATGTTCTCGGAATTAATTCATCCCACTTTTTTCATTAAAGGCCCTCTGAATAAGGTGTGCCCCAGTGGGGTCGATTGACAATGTTCTCGGAATTAATTCATCTCGCCTTTTGCATTAAAGGCCCTCTGAATGAGGTGTGCCCCAATAGGGTTTGATTGACAATGTTCTTGGAATTAATTTATCCTGCCTTTTTCATTAAAGACCCTCTGAATGAGGTGTGCCCCAATGGGCTTCGAATATTAATTTTTTATTTTTTTATTATACTAACAAACTTCAAAATAAAAACAGTTTTTATTGATGTTCAAATAACAATAGATGTTATTTTAAAAGCGTCTAAGCTGTTGCTCTAAAAGCACGACACTAAACTAAATTTCAGCTGAAAATAATAAAGTGAATGCAACTATGAAAAATCTTAATGATAGTATTTCCTCAATTGCTCGGCATTCCAAGAATGGGACAATTGTTTCCCTTCCAATGTTTCTAACCAGTATGCCCCTTGTCGTTGAGTTCAAATGACTCTGTAAGGGCCTTCCTAGTTAGAAGCTAATTTCCTAATGCATGGAGGTTTGGTCATGTGAGTTACTTCAAAGAGGACTAAGTCTCCAGGTTGAAAACTCCTCTACTTGACTCGGATGTTGTAGTACCAAGACATGGCTTGTTGATATGCCGTCACCCGTACTCGGGTCTGTTCTCTTATTTCTTCAATGAAATCAGTGTTAGCCATCAATTTTCTCTTCACTCTGATTAAGCTCATAATGCTTACTCAAATAACTTGCCAAGCGACCCATTTCCACTGGGACAACTACCTCATTTCCAAAAGCTAAAAAATAAGGTGTTTTCCAGTGGGTACTTTAATCGTGGTCCTGTAAGCCCACGGGATACTCGGTAGTAGCCTTGGCCACAAACCCTTGGAGGTTTCCAAATGCATCTTGATCATCTTGAGTATAGTTCTGTTAGCAACTTCAGCTTGCCCATTCACCTGTGAGTGTCCTGGCAAGGAGTAGTGATTTTTTATGTTATGCCTGGAACAAAAATTTTGGAAGAGAGTACTTTCAAATTGTTTTCCATTGTCTGTGACAATGATCCTTGGGACTCTTAACCTACATATAATTGATTTTCAAACTAAGCCTATGACATTCTTCTCTCCAATCTTGGCCAAGGGCTCCGCTTCCACCCACTTGATAAAGTAGTCAATTGCCATGATTGCAAACTTTGTTTGCCTCTTTCCTATAGGTAAAGGACCGATCAAGTCCATTCCCCACTGGTCAAAAAGTCATGGCGCAATTATTGAAGTTAACTCCTCTAGGATTTTCTTAGGATATTGGCAAAACGTTGGTTTTTTTTACACTTCCTAACAAAACCTAGTGCATCCTATTGCATAGTGGGCCAATAGTATCCATGCTAGACAACCTTATATGCCAAAGATCTGCCCCCTGTGTGATTTCCACAGTCCCCTTCGTGAATTTCCTTCATGACTTATCAAGTTTCATCCGCCGAAATACATCGTAAGTAAGACAACAAGATCCCTCTTTTATAAAGGATTTCATCGATAAAGGTATACATGGATACCATAATCCTTATTTTGCGTGTTTCCACATTGTCAAGAGGTAATTTGCCATCTCTGATATATTTGATAAATGGATCAGCCCATTTTATACCTTAAGCCACCTGATTCACTTTGTTCTGTACTTCTTTTGTTATACTCAGCTCTTCCATATGTTCCAAAGGTACTACATCATTCGCAGTTTCTAGTGCAGTTGACAAATGGGCAAAAGCGTCAGCATTGGAGTTCTTATCCCTGGGAATTCATGTGATAGAGAACCTTTGGAAGTGAGCAATTAATTCATGAACCTTTTGCAAGTAGGATTTCATCTTTTCTCCTTTTGTTTCATACTCTGTGTAGACCTACCAGGAAATTAATTGAGAGTCCATGTAAGCTTTTAATTACCGCACTCCAAGAATTCTTACTATTTTCAATCCTCCAATGAAAGCTTTATATTCAGTTTCACTATTTGTCGCATTTAACCCAAATCGCAGGGCGTATTTGAAGCTCTCCTCCTCAGGAGAAATAATTATTATCTTCGTGCTACTGGCTTGTGCATTTGAAGACCTAGCTACAAATAGTTCCCAAATGTAATTTGGGTCCATCTGGTCCTCCACGTTTTGTTGAATTGATTTCTTCCATTCTTTTACCGATGTTTGTTCTCATTCTGGTCGATAGGTCTGTTCTGTTACAAAGTTTGCAAGTACTTGACCCTTTATCGCTGATCTCAGCTTATACTGGATATCGAATTCCCCTAGCTCCATGGCCCACTTCACAAGTCATCCAGAAGTTTTGGGTTTGAAGAGAACTTGCCAGATTGGTTGATCAGTCAATACTACTATCATATGTGCTTAGAAGTATTACCTAAATTTCCTCGCTAACATGACCAGGGCAAAAGTTGGTCTCTCTATCATAGGATACCTTTTTTTAGCTCCTCAAAGTACCTTGCTGACATAATATACAGGCCTTTAAACTCCTTTGTCTTCCCATATCAATGCAGAACTGACCGCTGCAGGGAAATAGCCAAATACAGGTATAGTTCTTCATCAGGGTTTGCACGAGACAAGAGTGGGGGTGAGGTAAGATACTATTTTAGGTCAATCAGGGCTCGTTCACATTCCGGAGTCCATTTGAAGGCTTTTTTTAGGACCTGAAAAAATAGGAGGCATTTATCTGTGGTGTCACACCTCTAATTTTTGGAACATGATTAAATAATAAAATTAAATTAAATTAAAATACAAACCTTGTCTAATCAAATAAAACCCATACAAATTAAAAATACCATCACATTGAGTTCTATCTTGCAAATAATTAAAATAAAGGTTTCATGACAAGAAAAATAAATATTGCTTTAATTTTGAAACAAAGTCTTCCACGCAAATACAAAATTAAAAAGCAATCAATGTGCTATTAAACTCCTTAGATAGAATCATGTCATCAAGTCAATTTAGGAAATCCTTCATTATTTTTGAATTCAGCCAATCTTGAAAATTTTAGGGTGAGTAACTACCGCCCAGTAGGGAAACAACTCTGAATCCATATGTAATACCCTGCTCCAACACATGGTATGATATTGTCCGCTTTAGGCCTGAGCCCGCACGGTTTTGCTCTTGGGTTTTACCCCAAAAGGCCTCATACCATTTGAAGAGAATATACTACATATAAGCACATCCCCTTCTCCACACCCAGGCAATGTGGGATTGAGCATCCTGTACCCTGTCAGTGTGGTAGCTCAGCCCAGTGTTTTGTCTTCGCACCCGCCCACTCACACCTGTCCACAAGGGTTACTACAATCCACCCCCCTACGAGGCCCGACGTTCTCGTCGGCACACTTTCGGCTGGTTTCAGGCTCTGATACCAACTGTAATACCTCGCTCCAACATATGATATGATATTGTCCGCTTTGGGCCTGAGCCCACACGGTTTTACTCTTAGGTTTTACCCTAAAAGGCCTCATACCATTTGAAGAGAACATACTACATATAAGCATATCCCCTTCTCCACACCCAGGCGATGTGGGATTGAGCACCCTGTACCTTGTCAGTGTGGTAGCTCAGCACAGTGTCTTGTTTTCGCACCCACCCACTCACACCCGTCCACAAGGGTTACTACACTATATATACAATAAGATAAAACATTAATAATAAATATAAAAATACAACAAGATAAAACATCAATAATAAATATAAAATTTTGCATTCGGGCACTAGACACATTTGTGAATTATAAGTGATTCAACATATAAATTTGAAATATAAAGAATTCAAGAATAAAACAGGTAGTCCAATCTCAAGTTGTGACTGAATTCCAACTCATGACATTAATCAACAATCCCGACATGTATACCGCCCACACCAGCGGATTTTTGGTCATTCTCTCGACGGACTGCTGATCCCCAACTATGTTCCAGAACAGTTTTCGGCCTTTCAATCGAAGGGTTTTCTATCCCTCCTTATTTTCAGTTGGCTATATATATACAAGCACACATAACATACTCTTGAACAATTTCTCAAGAACACAATAATCATGCAACAACTATAAAATAAATTCACAAGACATAATTTTTTCTACTTAATTTCCAATTAAAACAAAAATCTTTAAAACAAATAAATACCAAAACAACCATGTTATCAATCATTTTATGGTTATAACTATGCTTATACTTAAATAGACCCAAATGATAACTCTGCTTATACTTTAATTTAATTCATATGTAAATGCAATAGCCAATCAACACATAAATGTACACTGGATTCTTATATTCACACATGACTGGAGTAAGTACATGAAATTCTTATGTTACACCATTTTTCCTTTTCAAAGTGGGTTTATCCAAATTCACAAATTGTACATTTATAAACACACACACACACACACACACACACACACACATACACACACACATATGAACAACTAATATTAGTACTACCATATATAATACATATCAAACTACGTGTATAATAAATAGTCATTCAAATAAGGAAGCAATAAATAATAAGAATCATATAAACGATAACCTATTTTCGTAAAGCCCATATATGTATAACTGTGCACGAGATGACATGTATGAATTAAATAAAGTAGAATACTTAAAGATTAATTCTATATCAAATTTAAAATAACTAATAGAATACTCTTTCTATAATTTTATCGAATTTTATCTGCAAGCATATATAAATTGAGAGTAAATTTTTCTACTTTTTATAAATCGTTTCCTTGAATCTACTTTCCTGTTGCGCGTAAAAGCGCACCAATTTGTTAGCCCTTTCCTTTTTAAGTCATCTATTAACCTCGCTCTTCTATTTTTATGAATGGTCTATGAGTGATCACATGAACTCCTTATATAGATAATTTTTGCAACTGATGCAAGAAAATCAAAAGGTCAATCATTTACCTTTAAATTAACTCATAATTTAAACCTTTGGAAAATGAGAGGATAAAGATTCATCAGTTGAAGAATTCTAAAGTCATTCTATTTATTATAGTCTTTAACTCTATTAAGTAACTAACAACAACAAAACAGGACCATCATTATCCACCATATTTATCTCATGATGAAATAATCATACACAAACGCGCACACACACACGCGTTTATTTCATACTAAAAAAAATATCTATCAAAATCTAATAATAATATTATCAATAATAAAGAAAATAATAAAAATACGAGTCATCATAACCTACCCTCCTAAAAAAAATATAAATCGTCCTCGAAATTGAAACCATACGTACCTGATTTTTCCTTAAGATAAGGATATTTTTCTCAAATTTTAGATTCCAATTCCCATGTAGCTTCTTGAGTTCCATGATGCTGCCACAATATTTTAACCAAATGAATTATCTTAGTGTGCAAAATGTGTTCCTTTTTATCCAATATTTTCATAGGTCGTTCCTCGTAAGAAACATCTTTTTCGAGATCAAGATCATTCCAATCCAAAATATGTGTCCAATCTGGTTCATATTTTCTCAACCAAGATATATGAAATACGTTATGAATACCAGAGAGTTGCGGTGGCAAAGCCAATCGATAAGCCATTTCACCCACTTTCTCAAGAATTTCAAATGAACCTATATAGCGTGGAGTTAACTTCCTGATTTTGCCAAATTATTTAATTCCTTTTCGCGTTGTAACTTTAAAAAATACATAATCACCAGTATTGAACTCCAAAGGTCTTATTCTTTGATCAACATAACTTTTCTGATGACTCTAAGCTGTTAAAAGTCATTATCGTATAACTTTAATTTTCTCCGTTGTTTCCTGAATAAAGTCAGGACCCAAAAGTGTGGTCTCACCAATCTCCACGCAACATATAGGTGATCTACAAGGCCTACCATAAAGTGCCTCGTACGGAGCCATTCCTAGGTTCGACTAGTAGCTATTGTTATACAAGAACTCCACCAAAGGCAGGTGATCCTCCCAGCTACCACGAAAATCTATCACACAAGTTCTTAATATATCTTCCAAAATCTGTATAGTTCTCTCAGATTGCCCGTTTGTTTGAGGGTGATAAGTTGTGCTGAAATTCAATTGTGTCCCCATTTCACTGCGTAAGCTCTGCCAAAACTGGAAAGTGAATCTGGGATCCCAATCTGACACAATTGTCAATATAATGCCATGCAATTTTACTATCTACTTAATATAAAGTTTACTCAAAGCATCTACCGAATCCGTGACTCGAATTGGTAGGAAATATGCTGACTTAGTCAACCGATCAACAATAACCCAAATAGCGTCATGACCCTTTGAAGACTTAAGTAGTCTCGTCACAAAATCCATTGCAATAAATTCCCATTTCCACTCCGCAACTGGTAAATATAGAAGTAACCCTGCTGACTTTTGATGTTTAGTTTTCACCTGTTAACACATGAGGCACCTTGACACAAATTGGGCTATATCCTTCCTCATGCCACTCCACTAAAATTAACATCACAACTCCTAATACATCTTTACACCTTCAGGATGGATCAAAAATCTAGAATGGTGAGCTTCTCAAAAGATCTCCTCCCTTAATTCCTTGATCCTAGGGACAAATAATCTTCCTAAGTACCTCAAACCTCCATCTTTGTCAAATGGCCATCCTTTTACTCCATCTCCATTATCTAAACTAGCTTGGCTCATTTTAGCTTCGTTATCCGCTCCTTGTGCTTCTATTATCTTTGAAAAGCATGAGGAGCCTCTTAATTGATCAAAAAGATTATCAATCATAGGTAACGGGTACTTATTCTTAATAGTGATCCGATTAAGCTGCCTATAATCGATGCACATTCAGAGGGTTTCATCTTTTTTCTTCACAAATAAAGCTGGTGCGCCCCATAGTGACGTGTTTGGATGTATGAATCCTTTGTCCTATAGCTTCTGAAGTTGCGTCTTCAATTTCTTAAGCTTTGCTGGCATCATTCGATGTGGAGTAATATAAATGGGTGAGGTCCCAAGGTAGACATCAAAAGATTCCTATAAATCGATCAAATGATCTGTGACTTTATAACTTTTGATGAGTATGTCACCAATGTATACTTTCATGTTTCTTCCAATTTGTTTTTTAAACATCACATTGACCAACCTCTGATAGGTTACGCCTGCATTCTTCAAACCAAACGATATCACTGTATAACAGTACAACCCTCTATCTATAATGAAAGATGTCTTTTCTTGATCTAGTGGATGCATCAAGATTTGATTATAACCGGAATAAGCATCCATAAACTAAATCGCTCATACCCAGCTGTTCCTTCTACCAGCATATCGATCTGTGGGAGAAGGAAATTATCTTTTGGGCATGCCCTATTTAGATTGGTGAAATCTACGCAAATGCACTACTTGCCACTGGGTTTCTTTACCAAGACTACATTCGTTAGCCAGTCTGGATAATGCGATTCCTGCACAAAGTTAGCTTTCAACAACTTCTCTACCTCCTCAGATATCACCGAATTTCTTTATGGAGCGAACGTTCGTCTCTTCTGTCTAACGAGCTTAGCGGTTGGGTTAACATTCAATCAATGCAAAATAATTATTGGGTCAATCCCAAGTATGTCTTTGTGGGACCAAGTAAATACATCTTGATTTCTTTTGAGGAATTGAACGAGTTTCTCGTAAGCGATGGATGAGAGAGATGACCCAACGCTCACATTCCTATTGGTTTCTGGCTCGTACAAATCAATTTTAACTAGCTCTTCCATTGGCTCAACATGACGGACCTCTTCTTCATTTTTGACTTTCAGGCCCTCTATGCTCAATCTCTCTGGTATCTTATTCTCTTTTAGGGAAGTGGTGTAACACTCTCGGGCAGTAGCTTGATCTCCCTTTAGCTCTCCAACGACATAGTCAGTGGGAAATCACATGAGGAGATGGTAAGTGGATGTAACTGCCTTCATAGCATTAAACATAGCTCTTCCCATGATAACGTTGTAAGTAGACGGGCAGTCTACCACAAAGAAGTTCATTATCTTCCTGACTTATCTTGGACTTGCGCCAGCAGTGATTAGAAGGCTAATGACACCAAGCAGAAAAAAACTTCTCCCCAGAGAATTCGATAAGTAGGGACTTGGTAGGTTTGAGTCTTTCTCTACCAATATTCATCTTATCGAAGGCTTCTACAAATAGAATGTCAGTATAACTGCCATTATCGATCAGTACACACCTAATTGTGAAATATGAAATTAATGTGACTACTAGAGCATCATCATGCAATTGCCAAATTACCCTCGCATCAGCCTCTAAAAAATTATGATCTGGTCTTTTATTCAAGGATGCTTGGTTTGAGGAGACAATTCATTCACCTCACTCACTTCGTACAATTTTTTGACTTTCCTCACATGTGCTTTGCGAACCGCTTTGGATTCTCTGCCACCTGCAAACCCTCCTAAGATACTTATGATCTTCCCTAATGGAGGGTTTCTTTGAGTATTGTCATCTTTACCTTCTCGTGGGCAGTTCTGTGCCCATCTCTCATCTCCAACGACAAATATACGCAGCTATCCCCTGCGAATCAGACTTTCAATTTGATTCTTTAAGTCGATGCAATCGTCTGTGTCATACCCATGATCATGGTATAACCTGTAACATTTATCGCAAGATCCCTTTGCGGGATCAATTCTTAGTTTTGAGGGCCATGTCACCATCGGATCATCTTGAATGTATAGAAGAATCTGACTTATTAGTGTGTTTAATAGGGTAAAACTAAGACCTTTATCTCATTGTGATGGCCTACCACTCCGATTTCGCGTCGTCTTGCTGTATTTGGGGTCCTTTTCTTCCTTAATAGAATGTCCTCTCATTTTTCTGTCCATCTTTCTATGATCATCTCCTTTTTCTTACGCGCGTCTAGTATATTCATGTATTTTTGGGCCTTCATGAGTTGCTCTGACATGATTTCTAGTAGCTCCCATGAATGCGGTAATGACTACCTTGTCGTCTAAAGCATCGACCTGTAACATCTCTTTATTGAACCGATTGATGTAATCTCAAAGTGATTCTTTCTTATTTTGCCTTATGTTTAGAAGATAGGTTGTAGGTTTCTAGTGTCTACGGTCTGTAATAAAATTACTCACAAATAACCAGCTCAATTATTCAAAAAAAGGTACTGACGCAGGTTTCAAGCTATTGAACCATGCCCGGGCAGAACCTTTCAATGTAGTGGAAAAAGCTCTGCACATGATCTCATTTGGCACTCCTTGGAGGTACATCAGAGCCTTGTTGGTCTCAAGGTGGTCTACTGGGTCCTTGGTCTATCAAAGTTGTCAAGGGCTGGCATCTTGAACTTGTTGAGTAAAGAACAACTCATTATTCCGGAGGTAAAAGGGAGATGAGTTTGTTCAACAAGATCTTTCACTATGGCAGGGCCCTTCCCCTTCATGGCATGGGCCATACTTTTAACCTTAGCTTTGACCCCAAGTCGTAATAAGCAATTTCCCTTATTTGCCGTGAATCTCCATGAGTACAAGCTCTTTTAGATTAAATCAGGTGAATGGGATTAGCCCCAATTCACTCACTCCTCACATGAATTTGGGTAACGTCTGATAAGTGTTGAATGTTACCCATTCTAGCCTCTTAATTTGCATATTTTATTCTCTTAATGATAGATTGTTTGTGACTTTACTTTGTTTTAGTATTTTTTTTTATTTTCAGATCCTTAATAGTAAATTCACTCAAACCATGATTTTTGGGCTTTTAAAGATGATATTTAATAAGGTTACAACAAGTCTACATCAATTGGACCAAGTCAAGTTAATATTTCAATTCAAAACAACCCAAGGAAGAGGCGTAAAAGGAGTGTAATTTGCAAAAAGGAAAGTTTTGGACCCATTTTGGTATTTTGGCAATAACTCCTTATTCGACTATCAAAATCGCCCAAACTTTGCACAAGTTGAAGGAAATTTGATTCTGGATTTTTTCGTATTTCATGGAAATTTCGTGAAACGGATGTTTACGAGGTAAAAATCTGGGCCAAAGTTCATAAGACAAATCCACCTAATTGAAGCTGCGGGATTGCCCTAAGTCTCCTATTTTGATTTGGAACTTGATGTTTCTTTTGGGATATAAAAGTTACGACTTGGGGGATCAAGGTGGGGAGGCCTAGAGAGCAACTAAAAAGTAATTTGGAGACTAATTTTTAGAGGAGAAGAGGCATAAAGATGGTGTTCCCATCATTGATCAAGTCTTCAATCCAGAGCATGAGCGGCTAGACTTCTACCTAAGGAATTGATATAACCCTAACCAAGCTTCCATGGTTTGATTGTATTTATTTATTTGGAATTTATAGTTTAATGCATGATAATTGCATAACTATAGGTAAAACAATAGTTGTACTGTTGTATTTGTTTTTAATGATTAAACTCAATTGCTATGAAATTATGTTATTGTCTTAGATAAAGTTTTGTTGTGATTGACCTCAGATTACCTTTGTTTTCTGTGATTACAAAGTTTATGGTTATGCAGTGATATTAATTGAACATATAAATTAAGGTTTTGATAGTTCATACTTAGGGAAGACAATTCGTACTACGCCTTAGATTAGAATAGTTAGGTAGACGATTCGTGCCAACCGAAAATGGATTATGCTTAGTCTTAATTATATAAATTTTCTTGATGATATCATTGTGTGCTTGTAGTGACACGAATCATTCTCATACATAAATTATTTTTCTCATGTTAAATATAATTGACCATAGTTGTGAGGTTAGTGGTGAAATCAATACCTTAGTGTTGTTCTCTTTATTATTTCAATTATATTAGTTGCACTTAATTTTTTAGTAATTTGAATTATATTTAAATAGTCAATTATTCAATTATTTGACTCAAATTAGAAGTAATCTGAAGACCAAGTAACACAACTGATCGAACCTTGCAAATCCTTGACATTTGACACTCTCTATATAGCTATGTCTTACAAGGACTCGTATTACTGCGAGTGGTTAATTAAATTTGATTCACATCAGCATCGTCCATTAAAATCCCACAATCTCACATAACATAGTTCCCTTCTGGATTGATCGGTTTGGGGTGACTTTGTGATAGTACCGATACGATGGGGGGAAACATTGTAGGATCGTCGCATTTTGTTGGAGCACAGGGATCAGACTTTGATTCAAGTTTTGAATCTGGTGTTCCAATGTTGTGGCACGTTCCTGGTCATTTGGGGCTCCAGGATGTACTTCAGGCAAGTCTCCATGACCAGGGGCCTGCATGTATTCTCCTTCCGCTCGGGGATTCTGACACTTTCAAACCCTTGGGACACCATATTCACAGACGAGAAGGTTGTGGTCGACAAGAGGGTCCTGCCCCGCTAGGGGATTGTGACCGACAAGAGGATCCTGGCCGGTTGATGGGTTGTGATCGACAGGAAGATCCTGACCGGATGACAAGTTGTGACAGGCAGGAGGATCCTTTCTGGCTGGCGGGTCATGACCAACAGGGGGTCCTGACTGACAAGTAGGTCGATCTAACCTAGATCATAGGTGCATCATGTTTCGTGTAGAATAGTCAAATTTATGATTTTCCCACAGACGGTGCCAACTGATGAAGTAGAAATGAACACACGATTTGAGTCAATGCTAACCTGAAAAAGATAATAAAAGGGTAACCGAAAGGACACCGGTGCGGTGCCGGTCGGCTACACTCCAACGGTCAAGTCAGAAATCAGAAAGGTTTATGAAGCTGTAAATGCACTTGGTTAATGAATTGCCATTGTATTTATAGAGGCGAGGTGCACTTTGTATTCAACTAGGAAACCGATTCTCTAGACTCCCAATTCATCTGGAAGTAGAAGAGCCTCGTTAAGATTTATTGTCACTTTTCCTCCTCGACATCATCCTAATTTAATAGAAATCAAATTCCCTCATCAGTGACCAAATAACTTTTATATCCATAATACCCTTCTTTCTTTCCATATATCCCCAATTCTTTCTCGCTCTTCTCCATATATATATATATATATATATATATTCTTATTGAAATATAAAAAGAAGAAAATTTTCATATATATATTGGGAGCTAATATTCACGCTCCATAAATATATGTGGCGCTCCAACTCTTTATTTTGATAAATATAATGACCAAAGTACCCTCTTAGGATTTTATTTTAGTTAGGAAGGATATAGTTTCATGTGTTAATTTATTCACTCTCTTTATTTTTTTTATTGAGAAATCTCTTGCCAAAGCTTAACTTCGTCTTAGTGTTAAAAAATATTGAATCAACTAGAAAAAAAAAAATTAGTTGCAGCCATAAAAACACAAACTAGTGAAAAAAATCAACAGTTATGATCATTGACTACCCTCTCAAAAAAATCAAACCAATAAAAAAAATTAAAAGCCCTATTACCTATCTCTTAGTTTTAAAGATGGAGGAGTTTCTATAATGACTTCTTTTCTTTTTGCATTTTGCTGACTATGTACGATACATGCTCTATTATTATCCTAGTGAGTGATTTTCTTGAGAATCATGAATTTGATTAAGTGGAATTGTGTTTTTTTTCCTTATGTAATAAGTTGTGGAATTTTTAGAATTTTCTAATCTGATTTGTGTTTTTATGTTCCCAACGTTTTTTGGTTGGCATTTTGGAAGTGATTAATATTTCTTCTTAGAATGAAATTCATAATGATCTTCTTTAGAAGTGAAATTAAATTAGTACTTTTAAAAAAAATTCAAGAGAAAAATAAATATTTTCAAAACCAAAAGTTTGGAATTTATATGTTATATTTTTAACATCAATTGAATTTAGGTCTTACAGTTCATGTTTCTCTTGTGCATTCAACACTTTTTGGGTCATGGAAAGTAGGCACTGAAAGAGAACAAAAGAAAAATGCTTTTGTGTCAAAAAAAGAAAAAAATATATATAAAAACTTATTACTAGTTTGATTTCTTCTAGAGCAGGAAACCTGCAACTCAATTTCTTTTATATTTGATTTAATACTCTTTAATACTAATATAGAATTAAGTTTTAGCGATAAAAAATATAAATTGAGTGAACAAATTAATACATTGAAAGATAACTTTTCTAATTAAAATAGAATACTAAGAGTACACATTGGTCATTATATTTACCAAAACAAATTGTTGGAGCATGAGAGGATATTTATGGAGCGTGAATATCACCTCCCAATATATTCTATTTCCTTAATGAAATACCGGTTCAGTATATATAAAAAGAAAAACTTTATATATTTGTATTTACTTTTTCCCCCTAAAATATGAGTTATAATGCAACCTTGGAATGAAACAATGCGAAGAAACTCCATGGGATTGGTAGTTTATTATATCAATGTATCGAGACATCTAATATGATGTAAAATGGGGTAAAGAATTACATGTACACATGTGATCACAAGGTCCAAACCAAGATTAAACATCAAGTAACAGAGGCCAGTATATCCATATTCCATTACAGTCTCAAACTCAACCTTAAACACGCATCTCCATTTGTAACGAAAAAACTTCAAACAGTTAAATCTGTATGTAGTTTATTTTAATTGATGAACTAAATCGATAGCAATTTCCTGATTTTTGACTAAAATGTATTATAATATCAATGTAAATTAATATTATGACTTTTGAAGCTTCTGATACTCGGGGTGGGGTTAGAGAAGATGAATAAATGATTGAAAATCTATGAATAAAAGAAAGGGTATTTTGGATATTAAAGTTAAATAGTCACTTATTAGTAATTATTTTTCAAGCTTGGTCAGTATTTACTTTTTATTGAGTTTAAGGTTACTCTAAAGCAAATTCTTTTAATTTTGGTCACCAAAATATATTTTTTTCAATAAAAAATCATATCTCATCAACCACACTAAATAATTTATGTTGTTATTAAAGCTTCTAATGAGATCGATTCCTTGTCGATAAAATTATTTTCAATCTTATATCTAATGTTACTAACTCAAATGATGGAACGAGTTATTGATCAAAATCGAGAAGATAGTGTCTGGACTAGTCTATGAAAAACTAGATGATCTAAATATCCATTAAGAAAACTAGTTCACTTACAGGAGGAGTTGGACCTTGTCACATGTTAATTTTACGATTATCCTAGTATCACCATTATTTTTCTATTTCACATCAAGAAACTCTATGCTTATCCATTTCAATACCACATTGGGACTTATTTGCCATGTTTTGCAACCACATATTACTACAAAGGGGTTGGGATTTGGAGGAAATCTACCAACTTAGTTGTCAAAAAACATGCAACTATATATGGTGAGATTAATATTTCCATTATTTTTCTGCAAACTTGACTATAATAATGTTCTTTGGTATTGACCTTTGGTCACTTATCTTTAAATATTTAATTCTGTATAAATCACTCACATTAGGATGAATTTCTTAGGACTTTGCCTACTAGATTTTCTCTTTTGATTACATAAGTCCTTAAGAAACTTAACATATGATAGAATTTGTTTGACGGCATCAAGGAGAGGAATGTTGATTTTTACTTGTTTGAACACCTCCATCATGTCTTGGATCTTTTCCCCTTATTTTTCAAATGGGGCTACTTTCTTGAGATGTTGGGAAAATAGAGCTTTGGGTTCATATGTTGTCTCAATGGTATGACTACGAATTGAAGTGCTCTTTTCACCTACCCCCCCCCCCCACCCTCATTCGCACTAGGTCCCTGAGTACTATCATCCTTTGGTATTTCAACCTTATTATCTACCACTTTTCCACTACGAAGAGTACTAATGGCTTAGACATTCTCATAATGGTGGCCACTAGATGTGGCATCATTAATAACATATGGACATCTAAGGTTGGCAACCGGTTGGCTTGGAAGTTTGCCCTCTTCTCTGCGGTTCATAGCATTAGCTAGTTGCCTTAATTGAGCTTCTAGTTTTGAAATGAATTGAGAGTGGGTGTTTAGCAATTAAGTGTTTGACTCGAGGTTACCTAAGGCAATCAACACCTTCTCCTCAAATGCCAAACTTCTAGGAGGTGGAGAGAGATTTAGATTTGAACTTGGATGATAATGAAATGGTTGAGAGAAATGAGAAGTGGGTTGATAGTTAAGAAGATGAGAGAAGGTTGACAGTTATTGATAATTCAAAAAAGGGTTATATGTTTGATGAATGGGGATGACTATATTAAAAATGGGAAGATTGTTGCCCTTGAAAGTTTTGCGAATGTGGACCATGGAATTGTTGAGGATTTTGTCCTTGAAAACCTTGGGAAGATTGTCTTTGAGGTGTTGGAGAAGATGGACCTTTCTAAGAGAAATTTGAATGACTCCGCCACCTCGGATTATAAGTGTTGGAATAAGGGTTGTCTGCAGGGTGGGAAAATGTGGCATTAACTTGTTCTTGGCAAATTCCAGGAATTAGCATTCCATGGGACAATTTTGGAATGAATGGGTAACACTTGAGCAAATAGCACACACTTCATGGGGTATGGAATTATGAGGATAAGAGGACACGTGACCTTAGGCCATGAGTTGGTCAAACTTCCTTGAAATTTCATCCACTTTGTTAAACATTTTAGATGTATGACCTATCTCAAATACACCCTCGAGAATTACATGTCCTTGCTCAAATTGAAGACACATTTTACAACGAATTATCATTAAAATTCTTGAAAAGTTGTCATGCATCATCCTCACTCTTTTGCATGAAAGCTCCGCCACATGAGACATCTACTTTTTGTTTATCAGAATCTAACAACCCCTAATAAAAACATTGTACCAATTACCATTTAAGAATTATTGATGTAACTTGGCCCAAGAATCAATAATGTTAGGAAGAAGACACGTGAACCAATATTTGGTCTTGTCCTTAAAGATAATGGGAATAAGTCCATCTTTAAAGTATCCACCAAAAGATTTGTCGGTTTTGTGATAGAAAAGATTTTTAAAAATTCTTCTAGATGCTTGTAGGGGTCTTCATTCGCATTTCTATATAAAGAAGGAAGCATTTGAATTATGCTTGTCTTAATTTCATAATGATTAGCTATGACATTGGGCAGTTAGAGACATAGAGGGGAAATGTAAGTTTCTGGGGCGAAATGATCTCGAAGAGAGATTAGTGGTGGTGGTGGAGGTTGTGATTGTTGGGGTTGTTGTGGGACTTGGTTAGTCATATGTTTCATCCTCAATTTGTGAATCAACCATTTTTCTTTAATTTGTGTAAGGGTGCATTCAATTTCTAAGTCAATGGGAATTAAAGGGCAAGATAAAGAACGTCTACCATGCATACATCACAACTTTGCAACAAGCAAGCCACAATCACACTTCACAATAAACCATAATTATATATCCCATCCTCCTCAAATATCATAATAAAGCAATAATTTCAAAAGAAGCCCCGCAACGGCCAATTTTTAAAATAATTAAGCACTATTGCCACTACAAATGGCCAATTCTCAGTCAACCATACGTAACTACTAGAACTAAGCTAACTAAACTAATTATCAACTATATTATCAATAAAATGAGAGCAAAGAACAATAAAGTAAAAATCTCACAAAAGTCCCGGTGGATGTTGATTCCTTCGATCACCAATTACATACAAACTTTGCACTCAAAACAATAACAAAGCGAATCAAGAAATGAAGAACAAAAAAATCCTAAACTAAGAATCAAAATAGAACTAAATTTTGAATTTAGCACTGTAATCGTTCAATCTAATCCCCGACAACGGTGCTAAAAATTGATCATGGGAGTTTTCTGTTCAATTAAAATTCACGTTCTGCAATAAGATGGATCCTTGTAGGATAAAGCTATTGGAACGGGTTATCATTCTCAAGGATTGGAAAAATGATCGATTTAAGTGCTAATTCTAAATTAATTCAAAATTGACTCAAGTGAAGAGTTAGATATTGTTTAGAACTAAATTGAACTAAAAATAGAAAGACAAGTAAACTAAAGTAGTGAATTCATATGAGAAATGGTTCTAAGGATATTGCTTCACCCCAATTTCCTTCTTATTGGCCAATTGGCATTAAAATTAGAGAATTTCAATTCAAGCACATATCATTGGATGACTACAAGCTCAAACAATAAAATTAGAAGCATACATTCTAATTAAGCTAAGTGTAACTCATCTTCAGAGGGCATGACTTATCTACCAACGCTAATTAACACTAATCTAAACTAAATTGTTGCACAAATCATCTCTCATTGACATTAATTATCAAAGCCCTAATTAGGATGTTTAATTCAACCCTTAATGGAATGATTTTTCCCAATTGAACTATAAGAACAACTAAAAAATGAAGAACAATCACAATTAATTGTATCTAAGATAATATTAACATTCAATTAAGATTGTATTTATAGAATTGAGCAAAATAATTCAAGTTAAATTATGAATTACTAGATCTAATCATGCAATTCAACTTCAATATAAAATCACCAATTTCAATACGCTTGAACCAATAGAAGTGAGAGAAAGAGTGTTACAACATCCCTAGAAGGGGTGCCTAGCCTTCCATAGATGATTGGAGATGCATCCTTAAGAGGTTTCTTTTACTTTCCATAGCTTTCTCCTCCTCCAAACAACTCCACCAAATTGAGAGATATGTGTAGATATACTAAAAAAGAGAGAGAGAAAGAGTAGATTTATGGTGAGGTCTTGGGGGTCTGGGCAACTAGTCGCCTAAGCCCTAATACAAGGGTCTAATTTGGATCCTTTTGACTCTTCCTTGAATCTTTTGACCCATCTAGGCCTTTTTTGGACCTTTTCTACTTTGGACCTTCAAATTAGCTTACTTAATGGATGGAACCCAACTCTCTTCAATATATTTCTTCAATTAAAGCCCAATTTGTATTAATTTGAAAGAAATTAGCGATGAGATCCTGAAAATCAAATAAAACATAATTCAATATTAAAAGCATAAAAGAAGCATTACTAAAAGATTAAAATACGCAATTATGAGGGCTTGAATGTTAAACATTCGGCGCTCATTAGTATAATACAATTTTTCTTAAAAATTTAATTCTTGATTGAGTGTAAAGTTTGCATGATTGATTTTAACTCGTTTATGCAAGAAAATAAACAGATGTTGAACTAGTTATTGATTACTAAAAATAGTTATAAAAAAAAGATGCATGGTAAGTTGATAACATTACAATAAAAAAAGTTCATTGAAAATTTCAAAACAAAGAGAAGTTTGAAGCATATAATTTAATAACTTGTACACTTTTGATTATATGGAGATGCAACTTTGACGTTGCATGGGTTAAAAAGTCAACTGAGCTTAGTTCGAGGTATAAAATCTTCAGCCAAATTTAAGCTTAACTCAATTTTCAATGAAGAACCCAACCTAAGCTTATTTGTGTAAGGTCAAGTCAAGTTTAAGTTAAGACTCTAGTATGTTTGGTCAAGCTTGAGTTGGTTAAGTCTGGTAGATTAAGTTCAGTTGTATTACCCCCATGCTACTAACTTTAACAACAATAATAGTAATTAAATAAGGAGCAATGCTACACGTCATGAAAATATTTCATGAATTTTTATCTTGAATGATGTGACAATTAAATGGTGAGTTAGTATTGGTGGGATTCCTTCCATATACGGAATGTCAATGGTATTATCACTTGCCACATCATTCATGAAGGCAATTCATGATAAAATTTCATGATGTTTAACATTTCCCTTAAATAAGTTAAGTTTGGTAAAAACTTATTGTCCAATATTTATGACCAAGTCCAACTCGAATTGATGAGGTCGTAATGATTCATTTTTAACTCGCTTCTAACCTAAATAAAAAAATGGTTATGCTTTTCTCACTGAATCAACTCAATTAATTAAACATAACCTCCTCATGAGGGCCACCTGGAGCATCTCAAAGTTTACCTCGACTCTTTACCTAGAAAGTACATACACTTCATCTAGGAGTGCCGTGACATTCTCAGACACTTCTCGAAAGCTCGGACACGTGTTGGACACTCTTTAGAAGTGTCTTGGACTTTATTTTTTTGGGCACGCGGGGGACACGACGGGGATATGGATAGGACACGCGGGGGACATGACAGGGTATATTTTGTAATTTTAAAAGTGCAAAAAAAATCCTGAACTTTTTCAAAGTTGCAAAAAAGACCCCCTGAATTAATTTTTTGAACATTTCAATTCCTCGTATTCAAAAAGTTGACATCTTGACCCTCTAGAATATCTACAATAACATATATACCCTTTAATATGATTATTATATCATTTTTCCTATATATAGTGTTTTCTAAATAAAAATTAAGAAAAATTCAAAAATAGTTAGATAAAATTCCTAAATAATAAGTTTAGAAACAAAAGAAATAGAAGGTTAGTAGAACTTTATTTAACATAAAGCCATGTTGTGTTGTTTGGTATTTTGTATTTAAATTTATTTGTTTGTTATTAGAAAAATGAGTAACGTGCAAGGTTCTAGTAGTGGGTTTGAGCGCAATGATGACACCTTTTTTTGAAAATACATTAATTGATTTATAATGAATTGAAGTATTTTTGTAACTTATCTTTTTTATTGTTAGATTGATGGCATTGTAAATATTGGTTAACTTGTTGAATATATATTAATATATTATATTATTATTTCATAGCTGTATCCTTGCTACGTCCGTTTCTTTTTTTTTTTTTTTAGAATTTGTCCTGTCGTCGTGTCCATGTCTTACCCGTGTCCGTGCTTCCTAGTTCCTTACATAGACAACTTACTCAACATGATGACAATCACAATTTTCAAAACATATTAGACGCCCCCCTATAAGGGCCAACAACTTCTCCCCCTCACCCTCATGGGATTGTACACGTCCCCTATTTTCAGCTGGAGATTGGCTTTGACACTATTTGTCAAGACCCACCCCACGCTGTGCATATATTGTTCATTTTGTGCTACATTAGCGTTCATAGCTTTTAAAACACGTCTACATAAATTACCCCTTATAAGTTGTAGTCCAATGAGTCTTAGTAGTTTTGTTTGAACCAACAGTTTAGGAGAGTCAAGTACTAACACACAGGTGGTTCGTACACACTCAGTTGGTTTGTAGTGTTGCTACCAATTGAGAGAAAGATCGTTGTATCTTGGGAGACAATTGCCAAGGGTCCGTTCGACACTATTGCAAGACGATAATTGTCTTAAGGAGATTGAATCTAATTCAAGTCTCAATCATCAAATTTCATATTCTTTATATGTGGTTTTATATGATAGTTTATATAGTATCAACATATCATATGGCATGGATTTATATAATATGTAATTTCAGTCTTGCATATGTTAGATGATTTTAGGCTGATACATATCTTCCATTTACATAATATCTTAGAAATGTATTAAATCCATGGAAGAGAGATTTCTTGTAACTTCGAGAAGTATATTTTACTTGTTTTCAAAGATAGTATGTTAATTATATATATAATAAAGTTTGTAGATGATATCATGATTTTCTAAGTAGCATATTCAGCCAATATATTTTCCAACAGCATCTAATATTAATGACTCAAATGATGGAACGAGATATTGATCAAAATTGAGAAGCTAGTGTCTAGACTAGTCTATGAAAAACTAGATGATCCAAAGTCCATTAAGAAAACTAGTTTGTTTATAGGAGGAGTTAGACCTTGTCACATAGTAATTTTATGACAAATCCTAATCTCACTGGTTCTTTTTATATTTCACGTCAAGAAAACTCTATGCTTATCCATTTCAATTCCGCATTGGAACTTATTTTCCATGTTTTGCAACCACATATTGCTACAAAGGGGTTGGGATTTGGAGGAAATATGCCAAGTTGGTTGTCAACAAACGTGCAACTAGATATGGTGAGATTAATATTTCCATTATTCTCCTACAAGCTTGACTATAATAATGTTTTTTGATATCGACTTTTGGTTACTTATCTTTAAATATTTCACTCAATATAAATTACTAACATTATTGTTACTGCATTGTATGAAATAAAAATCAAACAAAAATAGTTACAAAACAACTCTAAGTTTGTCTAAAAATCTTTCAAAAGGAACATATTAAAATTTGTCTAAAATTTGAGTGAATTAACCTGCAAAGGTGACCCAGTAGTTAAGGGGTCTCTTAGTGTGAACCGTAAATTTGGATGTCTTGCGTTCAACTTTCACGGATGATAAAACACTTTAGGTATAATATGTGTGGTATGCGAGTGATTGCACGTATTCGAAGTTTAACTTTCTCCGGATAAAAGAAGACAAAGTGCACTTCACTATTATGCAAATGTGCTCAACACAATTAAATTTATTTTTAACACGTTAGTTTGGATCGTGTGAAATGTTAGTTTGAATTACCAACAAAGGATTGAGACGCATAGTAAAGGTGTCACGTTGGCGGATTCCCCGTTTCCGAACAAGAAAAAAAAATTGATCGGTTGGATCACAAATTGGACGTAAGAGGAAAAGAGGTAAAAGTTTTTCAAACCTAACTCAAATAGAGTAATAAAGAAGAAAAAGTTGCATTTACTCCACGTGGAGCATTTTTATTGGATTTTTATAAATTTTCCGTGTTACGCAGTCATCCTAACAGTTCTCTTTTTGTTTTTTTATTGACTACGTCACTGTTATAGTTAACGAGCTTTATGAGGATCGGTAATGACACCCGCTAGTTCGCGTAAACATCACACGCTCGCTTCCATCGCTTGATTCAAGTGGCAATGTTGTAATTAACTAACCAACAAAAAAACAAGTGTCGTCACAACAGAGCGAGTGCAATTCCTACACCAACTCTAGCGAGTATTCCTCCCACTCCCTTAATGGCGCGTCATTACTTTCTTGTTTTGAATACATCTATGGCATTACCGTAATTTACTGAATTGTCAAGGGTAGTTCATAAACTAAACAAACGAAAAAGCAGAAATTAACCTTTATAGCAAATACGGATATGCAATACCAAGTTGCGTAAACATCGAATGTTTCTCGAACTTCCTTCTTTCTTAATCGTCCACGTATACCACCAGAGAAATCTCACCATCGTCTGGAATCTAGTAGCTTGATCTTTATCTCGTATGGTTAGGTTTCCAACCCCTAAGAACCAATCTCAATCGTTGAAATCTCAATCCAACGGTCTGGATCATCCTAAGTACTTCCGAAACCATTATTTTTTTAATTTTTATTTGATATTATTTCATTTTCACATATCAAAACACTTTACTCTTGTGAGCCCAAAGAAACCCTAGGTCTCTCTCTCTCTCTCTATCCCTCTCTCTCTCTCTCATGTGGTAAAAAAACAAAAAATAAATGAAATTCAAAAAATCGAAAATCGTTTGAAAAATCGACAAATCAATTAGGGTTTCAAATCGGACTTTCTCATATTCTCAGATTCAAACCCCAAGTCGATGCTCCATGCGCTTGATCTGCGCGATTCGTTTGGTACATCCACATTCGATGTTGTCTAACGCAGGTATTTTTGTGCATGCATATTTGTTTTGTTTTTATTCGTTTTTTTTTATGACTTTGATCGATTTGGTTTAAGAAATGACTTAGTTTTTGTGTAAAATTTGGGTTAGTTTGGGAGAAATGGTTTGGATTTGTGGTTCTTATGGAAGTTTTGTTGATTTTTTATGTTAATTTGTTGTTACAGATCTGAAAATTTGGGTATGAATACGTATGATGGGATTTAAAAATTGGGGAATTTTGTTTGGGGTGTCTGGATTGAGGGATTGTTGATGGAAAATAGCGTAGGAAAGTCTGGTGGTACGGAGATTTCAAAGAAAGCTAGATCTTTGGACCTTCAGAGTCTGTATAGAGCAAAGGTTCCGCAGGTGGGGCATAGTAAGAAGAATAGTGGTGTAGAGGATAATGGTGATGTTAGGAAGAAGGAGAAGAAGAGCAGGAAAGAAGTTTCTCTGAGTAGTTTTGAGTCGGTGAGCAAGAAGAGCAGGAAGAATTTGGTTGATGATTATGTCGATGGGGTGAGTTCTGGCTCAGGAAATTCAGACGAGTCACAGTCGGGTTTGAGCCAGAAATTGAATAGAAGTAGTGAATTGAACAACATTTCTCTTAATTTGGATGGAAATGGTAACTTTATTCGCATCCCAAAGCGTCGTCGTGGTTTTGTGCGGAGAAAGAAATTTGAAACCAGTCAAGTTTTGAAGCAATCGGGGCTGTCTAGAAGTAAAGTTGATGTTTCTGTTGATCAAATCGCCAAATTAAATGGCAAGCACAAGAAATTTGAGGGCAATCAAATTTCTAAGACGCCAAGGCCTTCTGGTGGTAAAGCGAATTCTGTTTTCCAGGTAGTCAAGTTAAATGGCGATTCTGCTGGTAATGCTGGTACTCCCAAGGTCAAGCGGAAGACTACAGTTGATGATTTCAACAGAAATAGGAATAATAGGAGAAATATAGCACAGCACGCTAAGGAGAAGGATGGTCATTTGGTTGTAAATAGTGCTGATTCATCTTCTAGAAAGCGTTCGAGCAATTATAGGAAAAGGAAGGATTTAGCATCAGGCAGTGAAAATGTCGTCGAGAAGGTTGAGCCTTCTGTTGATAATTTGATCAAGATTTCTGATGATTTCCATGATGAGGATGAGGAGAACCTTGAGCAGAATGCAGCAAGGATGCTCTCATCTCGATTTGATCCAAGCTGCACTGGATTTTCTTCAAAAAGCAGATCATCTGCATCACCATCTGCAAGTGGGTTGTCTTTTCTGATACCTTTTAGTCATGATTTTGATAATCAAGGGGCAGACTCCTTAGCTGGCTTGGAGTCGGCATTGGCTGATACTGCTAGCAGAGTTTTGCGACCGAGGAAACAGAGCAAAGAAAAGGGCCTCTCAAGGAAACGGCGCCATTTCTATGAAATTCTTTCCAGGGACCTGGATGCATACTGGGTTTTGAATCGGAGGATCAAAGTTTTCTGGCCGTTGGATGAGAGTTGGTATTATGGCCTTGTAAGTGATTATGACCCTGAAAGAGAGCTTCATCATATCAAGTATGATGATCGAGATGAAGAATGGATTAACCTTCATAACGAGAGATTCAAACTTTTGCTTCTCCCCAGTGAAGTTCCTTGTAAGGAAGAGCCAAGAAGATCTGATTTGGGGAATGAACATGCAGACAGTAGAGAAAGGGACTTGAATATTGACGGTGATAGCTATACAGGCAGCTACATGGACTCGGAGCCCATCATCTCATGGTTGGCTCGTTCTTCTAATCGGGTCAAATCTTCTCCTTTTGGAGTTTTGAAAAAACAGAAAACATCCCTTCTATCTCCAAATTTCGTGCCACCATTGTCTGACAGAGTTGATGATGCTCGTGGGTGTTTGGATATTGGTTCCTCAGAAAATGATACAAACAAACCATCTTTTCTTTCTGCGTTACCTGACAGAACAACTGATATTTGTAGGGGTGAGAAGTCTGCGTTGAAATGCACTACAAGCTCCACAAATAGCAAACTACCAGTTGTTTATTTCAGGAGGCGGTTCCGCAGGAAAGGTGAAGGATTGGGTCCCTTGTCTGAGGACAACAATGCGTGTGGAAGTGCACCTGAAACTTCTCTTGCTACTGTTGCTGAAAACTACTTGGATTCAAAGGAATATAATTGTTCTCCTGGGCACTTGAATACTGGCGAGCTGTTGTGGTCAGTTAAAAATTCAGGGTTGTTGAAACTAACTATTCCATTGATAGAATCAAAAGAATTCAGGTTTGACTTACACTTTTCAGCACTTGCTTTCCTGAAGTACACATTTGGAGCAGAGAACTTTTGGTTGTACCGCACTGTATTGCTACATCAGCATGGTACCATTATGACTTCATGGCCTGTAGTTCATTTGGAGATGCTTTTTATTGATAACATTGTCGGGTTGAGGTTTCTCTTGTTTGAAGGTTGCTTGAAGCAGGCTGTGGCCTTAGTTTTTCTAATCCTGGCAGTATTTCATCAACCTAATGAACAGGAGAAGTATGTTGGCCTGCAATTGCCAGCAACTTCAATCAGGTTCAAACTTTCTAGCTGTCAAGATCTTAGAAATCAGCATGTATTTGCATTCTACAGCTTCTCCAAAGTGAAACATCGGAAGTGGTTTTACCTGGATCACAAGCTTCAGAGGCATTGTATGCTCACCAGGCAACTACCACTTTCTGAATGCACATATGATAACATTAAGGCTCTGGAAGGTGGATGTAATCAGTTAAACATTAGTTCTGTTAGCGGGGAGTATTCCTTATTTGAGGTATTCCTTTCTTTCTTTTTCTCTCTCTTTATTTTCTTTATTTATTTTGGCATTAATTTCTGAATTTTTTTAGAATGCATAAAAATTGTTCTGAAGGTGATCCTTGGCTTGTGATTCTATTTTTTTCATAGCTCTTCCACCAGCCTGAGTTTGAGCTTTGTGCTTTTTGTTCCTTAATTTTTCTTTTCATTTGTGGGCATGTATATAAATATGTACCCTTTCTAGGAAAGTAAATGTAAAGCAAGAGAAGCTGTTGATTAGACTCACTGTGGCATAGTGACAGTGATTTTTGTTTTTGTTTTTGTTTTTTTTGTTTTCTAATGCACTTCAATTTAAAATTGCTTCATTGTTGGATTAAATGCTATGAGTTTTCCACCAACCAGGGTTCCCGGAGAAAGACTACAAGAGGTATTGTGCCCATGGGGGTTTCTAGCAGTGTAAATATGAGCCAAACGTCTTCTAGCGTTGGTGTCAAGCATGGCAAACTTCTGCCATTTGCTCTTTCTTTTACTGCTGCACCTACTTTCTTTCTTAGCCTGCATCTCAAGCTGCTTATGGAACATAGTGTGGCTTGCATCAGCCTTCATGACCATGATTCAATGTATTCACCAGAGCATTACAAAAACGCTGGCAGACCAATTTTGGATGACTGCTCTCCTGCTGAAGATTGCTCTGAGAATGTTTCAGAAATCACTCCTGGGAGTAATCTGGAAATTTCTTTGAGGGAAGCTGCTTCTTTTGCCAAACCACAGTTGGGGACTGATGCCGTCTCTGTTTGCAATGATGGTGATTGGATAAAATCATCTGAGAATTTCCAAGATGGAGGACTAAATGTTGCTGGAACTTCTGTCTGCTCCAAATTTCCTTTAGAAAATGCAGTTGATGCAGTTGTAGAATTGTCGAAGTGGGGATGCAACAACCTAGAGTCACAAAACTTTGTTATGTCGGCAGAGTCTCTAGGTCCTAAAGATCACGCTTCTCTAGGCCAGTCTGATTCCAGGTGCTTTTCTAATTTGAATGGCCTGCGTGTTGAAATTCCATCATTTGATCAAGTTGAAAGGCCTGTTGATGGGAGAACGAATAGTGCCCAATTGTCTACTGGTCTGGTTTGGAATTTGAGTAATGGCATTATTAGCAGCCCCAACCCCACTGGTCCTAGAAGTATGTGGCATCGTAACAGAAATAGTGCTAGTTCTTCATCCTGTGGAGATATCTCACATGTATGGCCTGATGGTAAGGCAGACTTCATCCGTAATGGCTTTGGCAATGGGCCTAAGAAGCCACGAACTCAGGTCCAATATGCATTGCCATTTGGAGGTTTTGATTTTAGCTCAAAGAATAAAATTCATAATCAGAAAGGGGTTCCTTACAAGCGAATCAGGAGAGCTAATGAGCATAGGTCATTGGATGGCTCTAGAAGTTCTCAAAGAAACCTGGAGTTGTTAACTTGTGATGCAAATGTGTTGATCACACATGGTGATAGAGGGTGGAGAGAATGTGGGGCACGGGTTGTATTGGAACTTGCAGAACACAGTGAATGGAGGCTTGCTGTAGAACTTTCTGGGACTACAAAGTATTCATACAAAGCCACTCAGTTTCTGCAGCCTGGATCGTCAACGAACCGCTACACGCATGCTATGATGTGGAGAGGAGGTAAGGATTGGGTGTTGGAATTTCCTGACAGGGGCCAGTGGATGCTTTTCAAGGAGATGCATGAAGAGTGCTACAACCGGAACATTCGTGCTGCTTCGGTTAAAAATATACCTATTCCTGGAGTTCGCCTTATAGAGGAAAGTGATGATAATGGAACAGAAGTACCATTTGTTCGCTCTTCGACCAAGTACTTCCGGCAGATTGAGACCGATGCTGAGATGGCTATGGATCCATCCCGAATTCTATATGACATGGATAGTGAGGATGAGCAGTGGATTTTGGACCAAAAATCTTCGCATGCTAATGAGAGTAAATGCGAAGAGATTTCTGGAGATTTGTTTGAGAAGATGATGGACATGTTTGAGAAAGTTGCATATGCTAAGCAATGTGATAGTTTAACATCCGATGAATTAAATGAGCTCATGGTTGGTGTTGGGCCTGTGGAAGTAATTGAAGTCATCCACGAGCATTGGCAGCAGAAGAGGCGGAGGAAAGGGATGCCATTGATCCGACAACTCCAGGTACCATCTAATTTGCATGCCCATTATATGACATTTCCTTGCTTTAGTTTCTTGCTTTATATCTTTTAGCATGAACTGTAGCTACTTCGGATGTCACACAATCCAGTTAGAACAAGTACACTTGAGATGATTGTGTTGTTGACTATGTGAGATTATGCTTGCACACTTTCTTTCATTTGAAATGCAATTTTCTTCTTCGCCACCCTCACTTAATTCTGATGACAAAACAACTATTTGGCGATATTTATTTTTTCTCCTCGAGTAATTAGGCAGTCAAGTTTTGTGGGAAAATTTTGATTTCTGTTTATAGTTTTAATTGTTTGGTAGGATAACAGTGCTGCCTAATTGAATGTGGGTTGCACGCTATGGTTTAGGACTAGAAAAGGAAACTTTGGATTGATTTTTTTTTTTTTTTTTTGGGGGGGGGGGGGGGGGGGGTGTGCGCCTGTGTTGCAATGAAAGTGGTGGAGAATAGGTAATGAGATTGAGGCGATTTTAAGAATTTGGATAAGAAAAGAATATTAAAATTTACCTTGGGTAGAAGGATTCCATTGCATGGATTGTATAATTGTTAACTTCATTTGCCTATGTCATTATTATAAGCTTTCATTACTTGATTAATAATTGGAAGATTAAAGAATACTCCTTAATAATAAAGCAAATTTTTTTTATTATTTTTATTTTATTATTTTTCCGTGGTGGTTTTGGGTGGAGGAAGAGTGTAGATGTACAAGGCTAGATGTTGAAAATTGAAATACTGCATGACAAATGGAAGACTTTATAGGTTTAGCCTAATTACCCGCGTGTGCTGAGTTTGGCAAAATTACTTTCAGAGTTTTTGAGCATCACCGGCTAAATTGACATCTCTCATCATCATCATCATATTTGCCTTAATCTCATATGAATGGGTTCGGCCGCATGCATTCTCTTTCTCCATTCTTTTCTATTACATACCATTTCCCCTACCATGTTTAACTTTTCAAAATCTTTTTTAATAATATCCTCCCATGTTATTTTTGGCCGTCCTCTTCGTCTCTTACCTTCTATTACGACTAGTCTTCCTTGCTTCACCGGTGCGTCTAGGTCTTCAATATATGTGTCCAAGCCATCTAAGTCTACTATCTCTAATTCTCTCCCCAATGGGTGCTACACCTAATTTTTCTCTCATATTCTCAGTAGTGACCTTATTTTTTCTAGTCACTCCACTATCCACCTTAACATTCTCATTTCCGCTACATGAAGGTGTTGTTCTTTTCCTTTTTCTAGGGCCCAATTTATTTTTAAGATTTCTTAGTGAGAAAAAAAAATAGCATAGACAACATAATGCAAAAAGACTATGGTACCCTCTCTATCCCTTTTTATTTTCTCCCTAACCATCACTGATCTTTCTTCACTATTTCTCTCTAACCTCTGAAATCCTTCTCACCCTATACTTGTTGCATTCATATTTCCCTCTCAATAGATATGTAGCTCTAGACCTAATTCTCTCACTCTAAAAGCACAAACGCCAACACACTTATCACTTCTTCTTCTACCAGCTCTTAGAAGATGAGTGATCTTTTGAAGTGCATATAGTGATAAAAGATGGCTCACCACTCACTGGTGGTTTTTGTTTCTGAATTATGCAGCTCCATTGAGTTCCTCTTATTGCATTTCTCTCTGTTTTCAGCCAATGTTCATCTGAAGCTAGACTTGGGGATGAGTTATATTGTGATAGTAGGGATGTTGGAGGTTTTCTCTTTTTCGGTGTAATTTGGGATGTGGATTTGGAAACAAATTGGAATTTTACATTAGGCTTTACTTGGGGTCTTCTTATAAGCTAAGGTTGTCTCAGATTCAGTTATTGAGAGTTTGAGGGGGGAGGTTGGCAAGTTGAGAAGATTTTGTTCTTGGAAAGGTCTTGGAGAATATTTAAAAGGATTTTTATGGGGATGGTTCAGGTGTAGTTAAAGAATTGTTTTGTTGATTAGGACTTGGTCTGGTCTTCTCGTGAAGGTGCTGGATTATGCATTGGAAAGCTACGGATCATGAATATAGCTCTTTGGAAAGTGGTTATTGAGACATGCACTGGAGAAGGGCGTGTATGATTATGCATTAGAAAGCTACTGATCAGGTGTTTGCAAGATTGGAGATCATTTGGTTTGTTTCCTATTAGGTTGTATCATGTATAGGGCTTCAGTCACAGGGGAATAGGTTAACAATGTGGTTTCAGATGGGAGGTTGGCAAGTTGAAAAGATTTTGTTCTTGGAAAGGTCTTGGAGAATATTTAAAAGGATTTTTATGGGAATGGTTCAGGTGTAGTTAAAGAATTGTTTTGCTGATTAGGACTTGGCCTGGTCTTCTTGTGAAGGTGCTGGATTATGCATTGGAAAGCTACAGATCATGAATATAGCTCTTTGGAATGTGGTTATTGAGACATGCACTGGAGAAGGGCGTGTATGATTATGCATTAGAAAGCTACCGATCAGGTGTTTGCAAGATTGGGGATCATTTGGTTTGTTTTCTATTAGGTTGTGTCATGTATGGGGCTTCAGTCAGAGGGGAATAGGTTAACAATGTGGTTTCAGATGGGAGAATGCGTGAATTTTTTTAGTGAAATTTTATTTATTTCATAAAAAAGGCAAAGAGAGGATTTCCCTTGAACTGAAATTTGAGTTACTAAAGCCGCTTCTGATGTCACATATTTTATTATGACAGAAGCTATTTACATGGTACTGAAAAGTCAGAATTTCGTGTATGTAAATTTGGTATTGTTATATAAATGCGGTCTCATGTTTGTTTAAGGGAGATATAAGTTTGTTGGCTCTTCTGTTACAGCCATAAAAGGTGGCTAAGGAACCTTGGACTGTGTTGCTAACTACTTTGGGAATTGTGGTCTCTCTCTCTCTCTGTATTTAATTTTTTAAAACCTTTTGGTAGTTAATTTTGTTGAATTTTTTAAAAGTTGGTCTGTGTTCCTTAGTTGTGAAAGATAGGGTTTTTGGCGTCATGGAAGCTGGCTTCTCTTTGTGCTTGAGGGGAAAGAATTGACTTTGTTACATCTAAAAATGGCCTTTTGAGGTCCACTTTTTCTTTGCACTGCAACACCTTGACCTGGCTTGTGCTTAAGTTGTCTTTTAAGTAGTTTAGGAGGTTGATGTGTTTGGCTTAAGTTATAGGGTGGTATTTCTTATTATCTTGTCTTTTTGGCTTTGTTCCTTGGCATTGTATGTGATTGGGCTCGTTCTCTGGGAAAAGTCAAGTTTAATGGCGATTAATTAACAATGAACTACGATATATCTCTAATGCTTCTTTTTCTGTAAAAAAGATAAAAAATCTGTCTCACTAAATTATTATTCTGAATTGAAATATGAATAACCTCACATTTTTTCCAAATTCCTACAGTTCAAAAAGAGATGCCTGGAGTGGAATTCTAGTAAGGCCACTTCTGAATTCTTGATGCGTACTTAAAACAGGATTTGTAAGATTCTCCATAGATAACTTCCTGAAAAAAAGAAAGAAGCCTAGCCTCGGACAGGATCTTCTGTTCTTGCTGCTTATAAGATTGTGCAAGGGAAGTGGAAAGGGCTCAAAATCACTGGGGGAGGGTTTTGGGGACAAAAAAAATGGAAAGTGGATGAGGTGATTGTTGAGTAGTTTTCCCCTTGTGATTCATGGAGTATGATCTGGGACTGGCACTAGGTGGGATTTCTTGGGCCTCAAATGGAACGATCTCACTAACCAATGCAATATGACTGATGCTGAAACATCAACCGGTTTTGATTTGACACTCCTTAAGTCATCACGATTCATGGTCACACATTGAATCCCGAAAATTTTGTGATATGGCTGTCTGCATTGTAGACTCTCTGTCGAGAGCTTGTCCTCGAGTTCTCACAATTATTTTATGAAAATTATCATCCTGTTGTTGGTCCACTTCTTTTGGAAGTTAGTTGATGCTATACTGATTGGTTTCATTTTTTCTTTTGGATTCATATATTTTTTTGATAAGTTTTCTTTTGGATTCATATCAACTCAGTCACGTCCCTTGTAAATTTTAGAAATGTTTATGCTTTCTCTTCACCAACCTGCAACCTCATATTATGTTCGGTGTTGCTATCACACCCCTTTTGAGAAATGTGCTTTCGGTTTTAAATTTCACCCCTTACTTATTTTTTTATGTTTAATCCTACTCTCTGGAAATGTATATATGTTTTGAATATCCACCCTAGCCTATCCATGATATCTATAATTTTCCATTCTTGTAACCCCTCTTCAGTGTCAGCTGATAGAGTTTCCATAAACTCCATTTGAGTACTTTTGGTGTTTGTGGTCATATGCTTCGTCGGGAAGAAGGATGTGTTTCCATTTGAATGCTCTACCCTGGAAAGGATTTTGAAACACCAACTTTCTGCTATTTCTAGATGGTTTGCTTCTGGCTATGGAGACAAAAGCCTACCGTGACAAGTTTCCAAAAAATATAGCAATTCGTCCTTATGTCTTGTTTATTCTTGTTGATTTGATTCAATCTTCTAGTCTTCATTCACTTGGTATGTATCTTGACACAAATCGTAGTACAAAAAATTCTTGAATGGTTGGGCAGCTGAATTTCACTTGAACAAATAGTTGTAAATGTCATCGAACTTATGTTTCATCCTTCTTGTCTGTTATGCTTCTTTCTTTATTAATATTGTTGTTGTTGTTGGGGCCTGGGGGAGACTATTCTCTCTTATCTTTATTTTAACTGAGATTGGTGTTATCTGGCAATAATTTTGAATCTCTTGTGCTTTACCAGCCTCAACTGTGGGAAATATATCAGCAGCAAGTGAAAGAGTGGGAGCAAGCAATGACCAAAGCCAACACTGGCCTCTCCACTGGATGCCAGGAGAAGACTCCACCCATCGAGAAACCTCCCATGTTTGCTTTCTGTTTGAAACCACGGGGTTTGGAAGTGCCTAACAGGGGCTCAAAACAAAGGTCGCAGAGGAAATTTCCAGTTTCCGGACACGGCTATGCTGTCCTGGGAGATCAAGATGGTCTTCATGCGTTTGGTAACTTCTTTGTCCCTTTTTTAATATGTACTCATTAGCCAATTACCCCCTTTTGCTTTAGCTTTTAATTTTTGTGTAATCTGCTCTCTTGCGTCAGGGAGAAGATTAAATGGCTTTGCTTTTGGAGATGATAAGGTTTTATTTTCAGGCAATAATCATGAATCTTCAGACGCCTCCCCATTGCTTCCGACATCAATGAGGGCATTCTCACCGCGGCATGCTGGTGGCCCTGGATATTTCTCATTGAAAACTGATGGTTCTGAGTGGAATCATCACCCAAAACTTCACAGGAACAAGTCGAGAAAGATTGAGACATTTCTATCCCCAAACAGTCCACAGATGGTGGCTTCATACAATCAGAGAACGATAGGCAAGAGAAATGGGGCTCATCGTTGGAATATGGGCTTGCCTGAGTGGCCAAGTCAAAGCCAGAAGCATTACCAATCAGAAGGCTATCAGAGACATGGCATTGAACAGTTGGATGATTCGGATCTTGATGAGTTTAGGTTGCGTGATGCCTCTGGTGCTGCTCAGCATGCACTTAACATGGCTAAGCTCAAGAGGGAAAAAGCTCAGAGATTGCTTTACAGAGCAGATCTAGCAATCCACAAGGCAGTGGTTGCTCTCATGACTGCCGAGGCAATCAAAGCTTCTTTTGTGGACTCGAACATTGATGGGTAGGTTGACCCTAGGAATTATGAGATGAAAGTATATGAAATCCGCCAGCCCCTTCAGCTGGCAGTTGCGGCCCAAGAATTCATATGGCTTTTGATGGAGTGGCTCTGGTCTTTCTTTTGTCAATGATGATAGCCTTTCATCATTTGCAATAGATTACATAATGACTTCTAACATGATGGTTTGTAAAAAGTCGGAGCAAGAAATGTTACTTCTGTCCATTCATGATGCTGAATTCTTGAAGACACTGTGCTGTCACGACCGATGCAGTTTTGGTATATATCTTCCCAGTTCTACCCACTTGTTCTTTTTTCCGAGCAGCAGGTTTTGTCAGTGCAATGCGACGTGTGTAGTGGTTCTGCTGGTAAGGGGTGTGGAATTCTTTTTGAGGATTATTGTACAGATATATTTTACCCCTTTCTATCATTGTTCCTTTTTACGCCCTAACGTCAGTTATGCTTGATATCAAAGGACCAATTGGCTCAAATAATACAATACGCCCCTCAGAATCAAATTACCAATTCTTGCGTGATTTGGACTTTGATGCAGTTACTCTATGTACCCACCAGAACCCCCTATTCCTGGTAAAGAAAAAGGAAGGAAAAAAAAACTTCTGTAAGTAATTATCCGGTAAAATTTCATGCATATATAACGAGCTTACATCTTGTCACTTGCGTGTTCTGGTCAAGTTTTTTTTTTTTTTTGCTCAAACATGCCTACAGGTTTGGGTTGGTCTGTAATTGGGTTATTCCTCGTTGATTTATGCTCTTTATCATGAAGTGCATCATAATCTGGATGTGGATCATTCCTCCTGTTCTTTGCTCTCTGAGGAAGCAGAACATAACGTAACATGTGAAACATTTATAGCAAGTTAATCCAGTACAGGATTGTGATAGATATAAACAGGTTGGAGATGATTGAAAGACCTAGTGAAACTGTTGGATCTCGTGCATGCCTTTAAGAGAGTGCATTCTAAATATATATGATGTTACATTTGTATAATGCATGGTGATGAGGGTCATGGGAGATATGGTAGGGTGGGCGAGTCAGTTGGCAACCCTATGGTGGTGTCGGTGGGAAGATGATAATGATAATGGTGGTGGAAGGTTGCTGTTGCATCTGTGGTGTTGTACCACAGTTATTCATTAAAGGATAATAGTCAGCTTTTAGTACTCATTACTACTAACATTGGGGTTGGGGTGATGGTTGGATGGTGACTTTACTTTTTTGTACAAGGAAACGAACACCACAAACCATCCCATGCAAATCAAAACACTATTTACGACCGTGTAAGAGTCACACCTAATTATCATTAGAGTCTAGACCACCCTTGTGTGTCTCGTATTACAAAAATCTTTAATGATTTTTAAAGTTAAAAAATCATGATGTTACATAAGAGTATGAGACTTTAAACAACTATTATATATTAACGACAAGGGCTTAACATATAAACAAAAATATGGCTCAACACATAAATAGAAATATAACATGGTTAACATAACATCTCCATATTATAAATTTGAATGTTGAAATTCCTCTCTTTTAATAAGAGAGGTATTATCTGGTGCTAGTATCACTTATGCAAGAAAAACTTGCCTACTTTCGGTGTACCGGGTGAATTGTAACTGTCCGTGTATCACACGTGCAGGCCCCACCATGGATGGCTGTGATTACCGGTGCACCGTGGGGGAGTAGGTAAGTTTTTTTTCCCACTTATGCAAGTTGCTAGGAGAAAAAAAATTTAAGACGGACCTTGCTTCTGTTTTATTGAAAATTGGAGTCGTGTTTTAACAAATAATCTCATTGCAGCAGAATTGCAAAGTAAATGCAGGGGAAGTAAACTTCAAGTTATATTTACAACATTCAGAATTTTTAGGAAACTCTCAAAAATAAAATCAATAATTTGATGGCAAATGACAATGACATTCCAAAGTCGTTGTCGTTGTCGTTGTCGCTGTCATCATCATCATCCTTGCCTTAATCACATATGAATCGGGTCGACCACATGAATTTTCACCTATTAAACTAGAATTCATTAAGAAAATTTGACACAATGACATTCCAAAGTAATGAATTCTATTTCAATTCACTTTTAAGACAAATAAAAGTTTTAAAAAATTTCGCATTAGATTTGTAAGCAACCCTCAATCATTCTTCTTCAATCTCGTAATATTTCTCGCTCGAGATTTGTAAGCAACCCTAATCAATCTTATTCAATCTTCTCATAAGTAGGGATGGCAACGGGGCGGGGCGGGTTTTGCTTTTCCCATAACCGAAACCGTTTAACTTTCCCCGCCCCGCAATCGTGTATAAATGGGGCGGGGCAGGGCGGGTTTTGACTTCCCCATTCCCATAACCGTTTAACTTTTCCCGCGCCCGCCCTGTTTATACATTTTTTTTTAATGTAAATTTTTTTATAATAATAAATCTGATATTTTGGCCCGCCTTGTTTATACATTTTTTTTAATGTAAATTTTTTTATAATAATAAATCTGATATTTTGATACATATATACCAAAAACACACATTTAGGTACTTGCTACACAATAGATAATATTGAGTCATCCATTACTGATATAATAAACTTGTATAGTATTAATATTTTCTTTATACATTATTAATATTTTCTCTATATATTATATATAGAAGTATAAATATATATATACTTAAACGGGGCGGGTACCCGTCGGGGTAGGGTCTTACCCCCGTCCTCCCCACATTTAAACGCGGGTTATTTTCTCTAACCCCATCCCCACCCCGTTTTCTTAAACAGTTTCATAAACGGGTTTTAAACGGGGCGGAGCGGGGCGAATACCCGACGGGGCAGGGCAAATTGCCATCCCTACTCATAAGACTTGTACAAGATTCTCTAAAGTTCAATCCAAGAATAAGCATTAACATGCAATCAGTTGCCTAAGATCGTGCAAAGAGTGACATTACTGTATTCCCAAAACACAATTAATAATTATCCAATCTTTGGCATTGTTTGTATAAAGTGATTGTTCTCAAGATTTATATCCATATTATCATATTTGACCATACAAGCATTTACTAGTGGTTCACAAACCCATTATTTTTTCAAATTCAAAATGAGCTTTTTCAATTCTCCTGGATTTAGAATATTTACAGAATTTCTCAAAAGTTCGAATCTATTAGTGTTTATAGCTCTTGGGTTGCAATGAAATAAATAATTTTGCTTATTTTTCTTTTTATGGAAGTAGTCATTAATTTACAATTTGGAGTCGGATGGATATTGTTTTTTGTTTTTTAAAATTTTATATGTTTTAGAATTATTTTTAAATAATTGCAAAACTATCTTGTGTTCTGAAAGCGTTTTAGACATGTCCTCATGTAGGGGTGCACAAAAATCCGTCCAAACCGGGAATCCAAACCGAACCGGACCGGACCGGACAATTCGGTCCGGTTTTTTCGCGGTCCGGTTCGGTCACGGTTCCAATTTTGTGGAACCGTGTAGTAACGGTCCGGTTACGGTTTTCAGTCCCTTAGGACCGAACCGAACTGAACCGAACCGTTTCTATATATATAAATATAAAATATGTTATATCTAATATTTAAATATTATACTTATTATATACTTATAGTATTATAATTATACTATAATTATAATATAATTGCAATCTTTGTTTTTGAAATATTATACTTATAATATACTTATAGTATTATAATTATAAGTATTATAATTATAGGTTGGTGAACCGTGAAACCGAACCGGACCAAACCGGTTCTTCGCGGTTCGGTTCGGTCCGGTTCCATACGGTTAAACGGTTCGGTCCGGTTCCTTTTTTAGTGGAACCGTACCATACGATTTGGTTCCAAAAAATGCTAGAACCGGACCAATTCGGACCGTGTGCACCCCTATCCTCACGTCATCCGAATCCAATTACAAAAACAATATATTCAAATTATAGGACACTTTTAATTATATGAAACTCGTCTAATCATGTCTCACATATGTACGCACATCTGTGTTGGATGTGTTTCCAATAATGACGGAGTCACATTGAGTGAGGGACAATTATGTTATTAATAGTTTTTATGCATAAATATTAATAATTATAAAAGCAACTGTTCACAAAAGACCTTAATAAAAATTTCTAAAATTCAAAAAGACTCCTCATTTTCTAATTGAGCAATAAAATTTTCAAAATTCAGTATAGACCCATTTCTCTTCCCTTGGAGTGATTCCCACAATTTTTTTTAAAAATTACCCCTCCTTTGCTATTTATTATTTTGGTTTAAAATTTCTTATCATATTTTCTTATGTAAGAATTGTAGAGAAACCACACCCATTTCTTTTATTTATCCAAAAACCTCTGTTTCTTTTCACAACCGCTACTCCTTTCCAAAAGCCCGCCAAAATACCGGTCACCGACTCACCCACCCGCCAAAAACGGCAACATTTTCTCTCTCTCTCTCTCTCTCTCTCTTTCTAAAAACTGCGAATTCGACGTACATATCTCTATCTTTGCAGACCCATAATACGCAAACCCTCATCTTTTCCAAAATATCCACACCCATCAGTTCCTCATCTCCATCTCTGTCACCCAATTCGCACCTTGTTTGGTTGCTTGGAAAATTAAGGAGCATAATAGAATTCTTGGAGCCATAGCTTGATAGAGCATTGAGAATTCCAGAAACAAAACGAGGTATTATGTTGAATTCTTTGCTTTTATTGGTAATATATATTCTGGTTTCTACAGTATAGTGTTTTTTTTTGGTCTCAAATTATATATATATTTGATTATTTTTGCATTGTGTATTCCTTTTTTTTAATAGATTAAATAGGTGGGTAATTTGTGAAAATGACAAACCGTTTGAAGGAAGAGGAGAGAATCGAAAAGATTATTCGTGGGCTTTTGAAGCTTCCAGAAAATCGGAAATGTATTAATTGCAACAGTTTGGTATGGTTTTGGCCTCTCATTGTTAAATTGTTTGTCCTGTATTTTAATTTGATTCAACTGTGGTAATTGCATGTTTATATGCTGAATTATTTGGGTCACTGTGAGAGGGCATATATAAGAATGATAAGCTTGAAGGTAGGCAATTGTTGTCAACCTAGGAAATAACTAGATTAAATTAATTTTAATATGATACAATTTGGACTATTAACATCTTATAAGATAACATTGATGTTCATAGCTCCTTAATAAAAGTTGTTTCTTATGAATTGTGAATTTCTATTTCTAACCTACATTCTCACACTTGACAACCCTGGCATTTTACTGCTGCACCACGCAATGACCCATTAGTTTGTATGTGTGTGTGTGTGTATTCCATCTATGATTTATGTCGGATTTGGTTGCTCTTTTTGGAATTTGAATGAAGGGTTTAATGGTCGATGAGATTTATTAGTTGAAGCAAATTTTTAAGAAACTATTTAGAGGTTGACATTCGAGGCTTCCTTTCCCAAAAGAAGGAAAATGAAAAGAAAAGAAAAATATGTCTCTCATTCTTGTTTTTCTCTGATTATCTGAGTTATAATGCTTACCTGGCTTGAGCTATATGAATGGCTATGAGATTGAGTGCATCTTCAGCTTAAACCAAACAGTTCTTTTAGTGGGTGAAGCTTGTCAACCATAAACAAAATGAAATTTTATCTCTCATCACACATAATATTCTCATCAAATTAATTGTATGCCCTCCTTTCAAGCAACTAAATGGATTTTCATAGATAAATCTTGTAAATAGTCATATAGGTTAAGGCCAAGCCTTGATCAACTATGACTGATGATTAAGCATTATTCAGCTCCATTACTCTTCTGGTGATCTTTTATCATAATTATTTACCATAAATTTATGATTAATCTCTAGGTTTTCTTTCAAAGTCCATCTAGACAAATCAAAATTACCTACTTAATATAGACTGATCAATTCGGAGTTTGAACTGAGAAATGAACAGGCACAAGGAGAGAAGATTAACAAAAGGTACATATTGATATATATTTTGTAGCCTTTTGTTGCTGCATGACCCAATGATTACACACAACATCAAAATAGATGGTCCTCATCCTATGTAGCACAGTGAGCCAAACGTTTGTCTTACATGGAACCATGCCTGTGCCTCGAACTGGCATATACCTTGAGTTCTGCTTGACATAAATGTACTACAAAAAGTTAACACTTCATCCTCCCCACCTTTGTTTGTAGATATTTATCCTAAGTGAAGATTTTATCCATCGGTTTTTCCAATTTGGACATGAGATTCCTCTTGTAATCTCCATGTTGCCCCCACCTGTTGATTTGGCATCTATCTCTTGAGAACTTCTTTCTACGAACAAGTCTCCCTACTAGACACGGGCATAATTTTGATAGGGAAATTCTTTTTATGAATAAGTCTTGCCACGAGGACCTCCTCTCCAGGGATAAGCCTCACAGCCTTCTCTACAGGCACTTGGATTGACAATCAATGATTGAAGACTCTCGAGGACCTACTCTCTACAGCATTATTTTTAGGCAATATTCTTTGTTTTTACTTCCCCGAGACTGCATTTAGTCATGGAAGAACAAGTGTCCAGTACCTCTTGTTAAAATCAAGTTGGTCTTCAATATGCACATGGTCGGCTAGAGCTCTACTTCTGGTATGGCTTATTAAGACAGAACAAAATACAGAAGGTTTTTCTGTAGCATTTTTAGGCTGCTTAATTTTTTTTTTCTAAGGCTAATTCTTTGTGGTACATATATAATTATTTGAAGTCACAATTTATTATAGTCATCATTTCTATGACATATTTAATCTAATGTTGTTGTAGTAAAATACAATTTTAGTTCCATACCTGCTGTTATTTACAAATTACATCAATGAAGAATCCTTTATGCAATACGATACTAAGGCTGACATATGAATATGATCTTCAAGCAGGGACCACAGTATGTTTGCACGACTTTCTGGACATTTGTTTGCACAAACTGCAGTGGAGTACAGTAAGCTTGTACACGAGTTCTTATGTTAACTGCATTCTTACACTTTCTTCATTCATGATATGCTGCACATGATGCACAAGAGATTCTGCATGTCATTGACAGGAGTGCTAATTGACGGAGCCATTTTGTTTTAATAATATGAACTGATTTTAGTTAAGAGCAACTTCCTCGGGCTGACTGTTATTTTTGTAAACTAATTCCAGTCGGGAGTTTGCACACCGAGTGAAATCAGTGTCCATGGCTAAATTTAATGGAGAAGAACTCATTGCTATTCAAGCTGGGGGAAATGAGGTGTGCATCTATACTTGTTCCATTTCATGTGGCTTTTGTGCATCATCTAACGAACTTTTTACCCGTCACTGTCTAAAATACATTTCATTTTCATAGAAAGCGAGGCAAATCTATCTCAAAGCCTGGGATCCACAGCTTCATTCTTTTCCGGATGGCAGGTTTCTATGTTTTCTTATTTTTATCTGATACGATACACCAAAAAGAATGCAATCTAATACAAAATTTTGATAATCCAGTAATCTTCAAAAACTCAGGGATTTTATTAAGCATGTCTATGTGGATAGAAAATTTACTGGTGAGAGGAGTGTTGACAAGCTTCCAATGGTGAAAGTGGTAAGCCTCTCATCCACCAGAACATGCAGCCATTATATTTTGTTCCTTAAACAGCTAAACATACATTAAGTTATCTGCTTAATATATTAAAAGCAGCCAAATTGCGACGTTTGTTGAATGTTGTCAAACTTATCATTCATTCATCAATGATGAAACTGTTTCTAAGTTCGTACTAAATTTTCTTTCAGTTAAAGACATCATCATTATCTGTGCTGCAGGGTGCGAAGGAGGACATCTATGAACGGCGCTCTATTGAAAAATATAGTCCTGGTGGACGGAAGGATGAGAGGAATTTGAAAAATTATATCAATGAAAGAAGAAGTCCTCATTACAAAAAAGAAAATGTAAGTTCTGGTGGTTACAGGAACTGTCCTGTTGACTTTGAGATAGTCCATATCAAAAAGTAACTCTATTGATATCAAAAGTTCCAACCAAGAGAATCTAATCTAAGATTTTATACACAATCCAATCATAAACATGACTTCTGATATGCTGCAGGATGCCAAGGAGGACTTCTATGAACGACATTCTATTGAAACATATAGTCCTGGTGGACGGAAGGATGAGAGGAATTTGAAAAATTATATCGATGAAAGAAGAAGTCCTCATTACAAACAAGAAAATGTAAGATCTGATGGTCGTAGGAGCCGTCCTGTTAACTTTGAGATAGTCCATATAAAAAAGTAACCCTATTGATATCTAAAGTCACAACCAAAAGAACCCAAATTTTATACAGAATCCAATAAGTTTGACTTTTGATACATTGCAGGGTACCAAGGAGGAATTCCATGAATGGCGTTCTATTGAAAGATATAGTGCTGGTGGACGGAAGGGTGACAGGGTACCAAGAAGTCCTTATTACAAGCAAGAAAATGTAAGATCTGGTGGTCGCAGGAGCCGTCCTGTTAACTTTGAGATAGTTGATGACAGGTTTCGAGATGATAGTAAAAGAAGTGGCAGGAGATCTGAAATTTGCAGGCATAGTGCAGAGTCCAGGTCAGGAAGCAGGTCACCAGTTTCTCAAAAAAGCATGGAGATGACCGGTCCCCCAGTGGTACGCTCTGTCAAAGATATTTTGGGCGAGAACGTTCCACCTCTGCAGGTAGGCGAACATCCGGAAGTGAATGATAAGAAGAATACTGATAGTTCTACTCATGTTCAGGTGAGACCATTTGCTGAATTATTCTGTGGTGCTGAAGCTGATCACTGCTGGTTCGTGTTTCTTTGCATTTTATCAAAAGCTAGAAGGTAGTTCCAAATATTTTTAAGATGGGACTTTTCTTTTGTTGGTTGATAGAAATGATAATCCCTGCTCCTAAAAGGGATTGCTGCACTAGGTATCTATACTTTCTTATTAATATGTAAATTGTCATGCCCCCATACTTTATTGTATACTCTTTGAAGTTGTGCTGACAACAGCTTCATATGCCTTTTTTTCTATAAAAGTTACTGCTTGAAAATTTAATTTACTCCATTGATATAATTACAACAGACCAAATTCCATGGCTCTATTTAAAAGGCGAGAGTTTATATTTTCTTTTTTATTTTTACATTATTTTTTAGCCTCTATTTATTGATACTGTTCGTCATGCATATAAGAAAGGCAAGTGCTTTTGGCGATACAGTCTTTAGAATCAGGAATAATGAAAGTGGTGTTTTCTTAAATAAGACAAGTCAAAATCATATTCCGGTAATGCTTTATAGAAATAGAGATTTTGGACTCCGTCTTGCATCAAATAAAAATAATAGTGAATCAACAATGTGCAATGCCATTACTTGTGAAAATCTTACAGTGCATATAGAATTTTAGCACCATCTCCGCTCCTTGATCAATTGCACGGAGAAAAGGAATCATTTGCTCTTTGCAGTAATGAGATATCAAGAAAAGCTTTAAAATTGTTGACAAGAAAAATTTTGTTGCTCTCAAACTCACGCTATCATTCATGCTGGGATTAGTTAACTTCAGGAAGGGGATGAAGATTAAATGTGGCACTGGTGTAAAGAGATTAAAAAATTGTTCTATTGCCTCCATCAAGGAGTAGACAATTGTCTAGTTTATGAATTGTTCTTTTTGTCCCTTGATTGTTTCATCTAGAGTTCTGCTCATAGAGTCCGTATCAGGAAACCTGACATTCTTTAATTTCTATGGAGTTGAAGCACAATGTCTTCTAATCTTTCGGTCTTTCTCAATGCAGAAGACAGAATCTTCCAGTAGTCTAGAATCTGTTGATGAGAAACTAGTGGAACACAAAGAAGTGAACTCGGTAAGCTTGATTGATTTCAGTACTGATCCTGAGCCTTCTGACACCATAGCAGCGCCACAAATGGAGCAACTGGCTCCACCAGTTGATGGTGGCAACTTGGCTCTTGTTCCATTTTCAGCAAAGGAGAAGGCTTCTGATGCTTCAAATGTAAATTCTGTGGAATCTTTATTGTTTGAATTGTCAGCAACTACAATTGAACCCGAAGGTATCGTCTCTGACGCACCTGGCAGCGATAATGCTCCATCGGCCACACCTGTAGCATCATCCAATATTGTCAGTGCTACTTCATTGCCATTAACAACAAATGCACAAGTGGTCCCTAGTAATGGGGGTGTTCCTGCATCTTCACCTGTTGGAATGGCACGACCATTGCCCCGTAGTGGCAATGATTCTAGCTCTACTGCTCAACAGACTACTCCATCAGTTGGAGCTTTATATAATCAGGTGAAACGTTTGCTGCCTTTTCCTTCTCAAAGTCTGACATTCTGCATTGTTAAATTTTTTTTTCCGTTTTTTTTCTTTCTTTTTTCTTTTGGTCGAATCTGATACAAAATCCTGAAATTTCATGAAATGCTTGAATTTACAGATAAAAATGGTTAAAATCTCACTACATTGAAGATGAAACAGTTGCAAAAGAGTCGAACTTAAACCTTGCTCTATCTTGTTATCTCGTGTGCCTTAGGTGTAGTAACAAAATTCTGGTTCTTGTACATATCTGCAGCCATGGACTGCATCACTTGCACCAAGTTCTCAGGAACCTTGTACTACTTTTGCTGAACAATTATCTGAAGCTGCCTCTAAACCGGCCCAAGACACCAGTTCTGGAGTTGGGCCACTAGCTGTTCAGACAGTGGACGCTAAGTCTAGCGGAAGAAAGGAACTTCCGGCGGTAACAGATATATATTATTTTTGTATTTAATGGTATTTTTTCCATAGTTTTTCTAATGAGAATAAATGAATTCTGCAGGACCTTTTTACTGCATCTTTCCATGCACCAGTTTCGGGTTGGCAAGTTCGTCCACATCATGGAATGGGATTTGGCATGCAGTACCATCCTACTGCTATGGTATCTTACCCTGCCAAGATTATTGGGTCAAATAAGTTCTATGTTAAATACTTAAAATCCAGCTACTTTATGGAAGTGTTTAATTTAAATATGGATTTTTGTTGCAGCCTGTGTCAACTGTTCCCAACTCAGCAAAATCAAAAAATCCATTTGATTTCAGTGATGACACACCCCAAGTTCAAGCTCCAATGGTATGCATATTCAGACTGTTCTTGTTTTTTTGGACCACTGATCCTTCCCAAGTGTTTTCTTGGACTTGTGAATATCATCTACAACATAAACCCTACTGCTAAAGGTCTTGTATAAATACCGATTGTTATATAATATTATGTATCTGCAGTGGGCTGACTATACTGACACTCCACTGTTTTGGGTGAAGGAGTGAAGCTTAAGGTGCAGCAGAAAGTGAACATGTTCAGTTAGTAAAAGGCCTGTTTCTTGTATAGAAGTTAGTTTGGACACTTGTAGGCATGTTATGCGCTCCAATATTGTTATTATTTTATTCGGTTAGAAATCATAAAATGCTCACTTGTGGTCAAGTCCCTAATAACTATAGCATGCTTAGTTTAATTTATCTAAAATTAGTTTTGATTGTTAATTTCCTTCCCTGCTTTTTTTTTTTCTTTCTTTTCTGCCAAGTATCATGTTGAACAGGTATATCGAGGTGGATGATAGATAATAAGCTATGAACAATGACAAGAATAATGCTTATACAGATAAACTAGTGTGTATGTGTGGTATGCTGAGAACTTTATTGAAAGCTGATTTGAGAAAAGAAATAGAAAACGTTCCAACGAAGCTGCAAGTGACCTGTTAAAAGATTGCAAAGCATGAGGCATGCGAACTTTATTGAACCTTTTATGAACTTTGGTTTCTCATTCAGTAAATCAGATGGTGTAGTCACCCACGGGTGGATTGTAGTGACCCTTGTGGGCGGGTTCAAATGGTATGAGGCCTTTTGGGGTAAAACCCAAAAGCAAAATCGTGCAGGCTCAGGCCCAAAGCGGACAATATCATACCATCAGGTAGAACGGGGTATTACAGTTAATATCAGAGTCTGAACCCAGCCAGAAGTGTGCCGATGAGGACGTCGGGCCTCATAGGGGGGTGGATTGTAGTCACCTGCGAGGTGGATTGTAGTGATCTTTGTGGGTGGGTGCAAGAAAAGACATTGGGCTAAACTACCATACTAGCAGGTTACAGGGTGCTCAATCACATATCGCCTGGGTGTGGAGAAGGGGATGTGCTTATATGTAGTGTGTTCTCTCCAAATGGTATGAGGCTTTTTGGGGTAAAATCCAAGAGCAAAACCGTTGCGGGCTCAGGCACTCGCGGGATGGATTGTAGTGACCCTTGTGGGCGGGTGCAAGAAAAAACACTGGGCTGAGCTACCACACTGGCAGGCTACCCTTTTAGGGTAAAACTCAAGAGCAAAACCGTGTGGGCTCAGACTCGAAGCGGATAATATTGTTGGAGTGGGGTGTTACAGATGGGGCCTCCAGGAAGGAACCTTCTCAGTCCAAATTGACTGGAGAATGCTGATGAAAGACTACTGCTTGCCTAAATCAACAAACGACATGACTATACAAACTTATATGAAGTAGTTTCACATTAAAGATTGATAATATATATATATATATATATATATATATATATATTATATATAGTTGGGAAAACTTCTATTTGTTTTAACTTATTTAAATCAGATAGAACTTGTTTTGATTTCTAAATTATGTATTTCCTGTGATGTAGTTTCCTTCCATGTCATCTTTGCAAGGAGCACTCCCGATGGCATCACCTCCTACAGGCTTATTGCATACTTCCAACTTTTGTAACAATTCCTCTCAGCCGCTGCAGCCTCAGTCATCACCTTATGCATCCACAGTGCCTCCTCAGTCATCTTCTAACGGAATTCCAATTCAGACACCTCCAAGTAAAATCATATCACTGTCATTTGTTTCTTGTAAACTTCCGTTCATTTGAAAATTTTGTTCCATATTTTTGCTTATGTCTGATCCAATATAATCTCAGATGCACTCATGGGGCAACATTTACCCAATAATATGCCATCTTTCAGGTAAATTCTTGTTCGACTACCTCTTGTATAATTTCTTCAGTACGTTCCCCTTACAAAGTTTTTTTGAATATACTTCTTGCTTACCATGAGGCTACAATGATTAATGTGTTCACCAATCTACCAAATTTGGGCTCTGTATCTATTTTTAATTAGAGAGCACACTGTTATATAATTATTCAAAAGGCAACAATTGGCCTTTACAGAATATAACATGGTTGAATGTCTACCTGAGCAAGACAAGGGGTGTCCCTTTTTTTAAGGCTGGCTTGTTGAAATTATGGTTCTCTACTAACGCGTTCCATTCAAAATGCTTTGTTTACACTAGGGTTTCTGAGAAACTACATTATATAAAATTTGATGTTTACTGCCGAAAAGGAAAATAATTCGAAGTATTGCTGTCTGCCATTGCAGACCACAGGGAATTGGTAACTTAGATGGTAGTGAAGCTGCTTTTGGCTCCTTAAACACAATTCAGCAGCCTGGTGGCAGATACCCAACACCCAGTACTTCAAATGCTTTTTCTTCAATGGGTGGAAATCCATTTGGATAGATTCAAGAATACACTTTATATATCATTTTAATGACAGAACATCTTGTTTTGGACCCCTAGCATCTTTAGGGAGGGCTGGTTGCTTGGAGATCAACCATGACAAGCCATCTGCAAGAAGAGTTTCATCTGTATTTTCTATTGCCAATGGTAAAGGATTGAAATGAAGCATATGACTGAAAAGAAGTATGAGCAAGGATCGATGTATATTTCAAGAGCATTGAATTCTTTGTAGGATTTCACTGTTATATTTACCGTTAGATCGATGTATATTTTCTGTTTTCTTCTTGCTTAAAGTATACTTGTAGGTAAGGTTCTGTAATTTGCATTAGGCTACTGTCCCTATTCCTTCCACAACCACAGTTGGGTGCTTACTGTCAAAGTTCTTATATTTGGAATAGTATTATTTGTTGATTAATTAATGGAGGAAGATATGACAGAATTAATGAATTATAATGCTTCTATTGAAGTCAGAGATGACACAGTTTGGGCTGTGCCTTTATTAAGGTTGCTATTATTGTAGTTCCTGCTATGAGTCTTAATTCAAGAAGTTCTACAATGTGTTTTAGTCCTTTGCTTTCCTGAAGATGATATGGGCATTAATTGGTTCTTCTTGGTGGCTCCAGGTCCGTTTGAGGTAGTACTATTGGAACTTTTAGATGGTGTGAAACCTTTTAATAGACACTATTTTGCTCCTAATGTGTTTTAATGCAGCTTTGAAACATCAACTTAATTATCAAGTGCTGTAGCCTAGTAGTACTTTCTCGCCACACAAAATAAAAGGTTGAGGATTATGTCTCCATAGAGGCAAATAGGGTGTGCAAGTTTAAGGGCTGCAGTCTAGTGGTACTTGGGTCGAGGATTTATGTCTCCAAAGAGGCAAAGTGAGTGTGTGAGTTTCTTTCTAAGGGGCATAGAGGCAATTAGGGTGTGCGAGTTTAAGGTCTGCAGTCTAGTGGTACTTGGGTCGAGGATTTATGTCTCTAAAGAGGCAAAGTGAGTGTGTGAGTTTCTTTCTAAGGGGCATAGAGGCAAATAGGGTGTGCGAGTTTAACGGCTACAGTCTAGTAGTACTTCGGTCGAGGATTTCTGTCTCCAAAGAGGCAAAGTGAGTGTGTGAGTTTCTTTCTAAGGGGTATATATATAACCAACTTAATTTCTGTTTGCATTTCAAATAAAAAAGATTCGGGATACTTTCTCCAATAAGTATTTAATTTTATGAGTACATATGATAAAATAAAATAAAAGGAATTCATGGTAAAAAGAGTAGCCGCTAGCTTTCTTATATTTTCCCTCTAAATCCTTGCACATTTAGGAGGGTGACAAAAAAAATATTTAAGGCTTGACAGACCCTTCTCCTCTCTCTTCCTCCTTTCCTTTACCTCTTCCCACTTGGTCAAAGTTTTTGCTAGACTTTTGCAATATTTTGAGAGAGAGAAACAATTAATAGTGGTGAATGTGAACACACTTTACTTACTAAAAGGGATGAGGACATGGGAAACAATGAAGAAAAAAACAATAAATGAGAAATGAACTTATCAAGTAGAAAATGAGCCTGTAATAGCGTACACTTGGTTTTGCAAAAACAAAAACAAAATATAGCAGGGGCCCACGTTAGACTTTTTTTCCCCTTTATATGACAATCCATGGTTTCACATGTTATCACTTTTTGAACCACCATTGGACCTATAGTTGATCCAATTAATTCTTACTTGGTGAGAAAAACTTTGGTAGGCTGGTCCATCATACATAATCCACTAGTGATTTTAACATTACTTCACATAATTGCACTTTCATCTGTCCAATAAACTCAATTAATGAGCAATTAATAGATTCTTTGACCTTTATATTTAGTTCTTTAAATCAAAATTTCAGTTATAACAAACTAAGTTCAACAGATATATAAATATATAGTTGAGTATAGGATAGCTTGCCATGGATAGGAAAAGTATGAGGGCTTGTGGTGTGGTGGTTGTTTTGGTGTTGATGATGTTAGCTGAGCAGGCCACAGCAGAAGGCATATATGCTTGCTATGGAGGATGCTACAATCAGTGTATTATTCTCCGAAGAGGCAAATCTTCCTCAGAGAGATTGCCATGTTATTGGAACTGCTTGAGGAACTGCATTTCTCATTATCCTGAGGATTACAAGTACTACTGTCAGCTTGGTTGTTCATTGGCACTGTGCCCCAAATTTAGCTCTGGTATGATATCCATGCATCTCTCTCTCTCTCTCTCTATATATATATATATTTATATATATATTGCACCAAAGGGCTTGTAGCTCAATGGTATAACCTCCCCATCCTCAGAGGAGGAGAGGAGGGGAGGCGTTTGAGTCCCAATGTGGGCAAAAAAGTGTTTGCAAGTCCCCCAACTAGGAATATATATATATATCGCACAAAAGCAGCCTTTTTATACAAATATTAAGACTGGTTTGAACATCAAAAGCTGATTTGGGCACTTTAGCATTCCACTAATGTTGTGTAGACATTGAAAAATGGCCTAAAAGTCGCATTGCATAATCTTGCTTAGTTGTCCATTGACAGCCCTCTGTTTCTTTGTTTACTAAACAACTAGTTGTATTTGTATGTGTTTTTTCCTCTTGGCAGATGGAAAGAAAATGGAAAAGTGCTTAGGCGGTTGCTCCAATACCTGCAAGACTTAGAACGAAAGATTATTGGATACTTAGGGGTATCGACTATGCAGTACCTACTTTCAATGAGTACACTATTTTCTTTTATAACAGGAAATAGTTAATTATCATTGACCGGGAATACTACATTGTCTGTACTTTCAGGGTGCTCAATAATTTCTCAGAATGAACCCTATTGCAATTTGCTTAATTAGCCTACCGTACCTTAAACATGTAATAATTATAATGTCGATAATGATGGTCATCTTTGGTTCAATTAAGCATGAAAAATAATGAAATGACATGGTTGATTGGTTGCTCTTTCATTTCCTTTTCCCTTTCTTTGGACATCTTACCATCTTTATCTTTCCACAAAGGGGTGTTTGGCAAAACCAACAGAGCTTTTAACTAATAAAGAAAATAACTGCAAATGGTGTATGGATTAGGTTCTTTATCAATTCCCAGTAACAAGATTATGGCCCCTAACCGGCACACCTTCAATAGGTTCATTGACCCTATATTCACCACACTTGTGTTGCCCGAAAGTATTTCTCTAGGAAAATATCCGATGACAAGTTATACTGCAATGACTGGATTTAGGATAGATATGTGTAGTTGAGGATGAGGGCGAGTCTTGGCGCAACAGTAAGATTACTTCATCGTGACTTGCAGGTCATGAGTAGCCTCTTCCTATGCGGAGGTAAGACCGCATGAATCTTATCCTCCTAATCCTGCAATGGAGGGAGTCTCGTGCACTAGCCCTGTGTGCAGTTGAGGGATTGTGCTCTTAGTGATTTTGTCATCCTATTGCATTCTTAGATATCTTCACAACTTCAACAGAGAGATGACCAAAATATGAAGCCCTTGACCACTTTACCCCTTCTTATAATGGATGTAATGGACAAAACTACACACTAACTGAAAGATATATAATAAAAGCACTTGAAGAAAGAGGACCTATGATTTAATCTTCTCATTCAATTTCCTAAGCCTTTCTTCATTATCCAATTCACCATTAGACTCATTCTTCATTTTCATCAACTTCATGCACCATGAACAATAATTATGAAATTAACAGAAGCAAAAACAAGAGCCAAAACCAGTCCATCCCAACCACAGCCAATGCAAAATTAACAGAATTCCCATTTGTACATGCATATTACCATGACCTCCGTGATACTAAAATTCGTGTCTATTATGACAACTGCAACACAACAGAATAATCCGTAGTTGGAACAACAATACGATGCTAGTAGTCCATGATCAACAACAATGTTGCAGGCAAGGACGGAGTCAGGAATTTGATTGAGGGAGGCATATTAACACATGATTAAAACAAAATTTTTAAGAATGAGAAAGAAGAAGAAAATAAAAAGAAAAAAATATGAGAGAATTTTGATGGAAAAAAAAAATTAGGGTTTGATTGAACAAAGGAAATGCAAATTTCTTTGAAGATAATCATTTTTTTTTTTGAAAAAGAAGAGTAAAAAGGGAAAAAAAAGAAAGAATTAGATAGTTTTTTTGGAAATTTTTTTTTTTACGGGGGGATCTAGTATAATTTTGTTAACTACATGCATAAAATATAAAAAAAGCTAATGGGTCAGTATGGGTCCGGGAGCAGCTTCCTTTGGCCTATTCTGGCTCCGTCCATGGTTACACTAGTAAAAGTTAGTGTTTTGCCAAGGTTTAGGTGTTTGGCCAGTGTCAAGGCCAACACTGTGGGAATGTATGAGCCCAGCTCTCTCATTATACCCTTTTATTGAGTGATTTCATTCCAACTTCACAGATCTAACTTCTCATGTAACCTTAATTTTATAGGCATATAGCGTGGGAGTGGTGATTTATATTCATTTTGAATTCTTCGTAACTGTGTGCCATTTTTCTTGTTATAGTGAAATTCTTGCAATTCCGTGATCGTAATCCAAATTATATTGTTGTTCCTTTGTTCTATTATTTTTTTTTTAACAAAAGGAATACTTATATGAACACTTGTTCATTTAATTGTTGAGAGGACATTAAGATAGGTGACATTCATCTATCTAAGTTTAGCTTTATCTCAAATGGGGACTCATAATTTTATCTTATACTATCTAGTGCCATAGGATTAGGATTACCAATTCATGTCAAGTTGGATATGATTTTATCTTAACATTGATTTATTAGTAAAAAAGGGTCAATAATCATTCATGATTGCACAAAATTATCTTGAATTATAAAATTTGCACTTTACCTTTCTGGAATAAATTAACCATTAAATTATTGAAGTTTGTAAATAAGGCAAAACAACCTAACCATCTGGATTACTAATTGTCCTTAAGGACACATGAAAACCCCCTGAACTATAACAAATTTGCATGTTATTCCTTAGAAGAAGGGACCAATATGCAATTTTTTTTATAGTTCAGGGCAATTTATCCAAAAGAAAAATTGAAAATTTCTTAACAGTAAACAAATTAGTTTACTGTTAAGAAATTAGTAGTTCACAGTAATTAGTAATTATTTCTTAAAAATCTAATAATATGAGAGTGACATGTATATTTATTTATTTTTCTATATTTAGATGGACTTTAAGCAGTTAATCCTAAAAATATGAGATTTTAGAAAAGGGTTATTTTCTGCATAATTTCCACTTCAACAAATTATATTTTTGTTTTTTTTTGTCTTTCCAAATAAAATATGAAATGTTCCTCTAGCCACTATAAGTAGTATAAGAAAGGTAGGGTTTGAATTCCAACAGAATAAATAGGGGTTTCTGTGAGATTTACCTAAATCGAAAATAAATAATTAAATAAAATAAGAGTATAAGACCGTTCCTTTTATGCCATTTTACAAATTCATCAAATGTGAGGACAATTTTGTCATATCACAAACGAATTACCATTATTTTTTTTATTACTTTTACCTCCTTGTCTGAACATTGAACAAAGAGTATAGAAAGAAAGCTCCATAGCAGACGTGAGAAAACCCTGAATATATATCTACCAGTATTTTCTCTATATCAACAATTTCTCACAGAGGTATTCCTTCAGTCACATTCTTTCGTCTTTATATTTCTATTCAAATTTTTTTTTTCAATTTTTTTGTCATTTTCTCGGAGCTCATTCTTTATTCCACTCTCAGTTTCTTGCATTTTCTCTCTGGGTTTTTGATTTTCTTTCTATAAGCTCTGATTTCCTTTATTTTCATTGCTTTTCTTTCTGGGTTTCTTCTTTTTTCCCTCCTGGGCTTCTAATTTTATTGAAGAACCTCTCACCTGTTTTGAATTAGAAACACTGAAATTATTGGGTCACGACTCGCGTCTGATACGTATATGCACACACTGACACACAAATATAAATTCTATAGTTTCATTTCCTTTACGTTCTTTCTATTAAATATACATGTGCTTGCAGGGTGTATGTTCTTTCAATAGTTGGAGGAAGAATGAAGGGTCATGAAGCAAAGGTATACATCCTTTTTTTTTTTTTTTTTTTTCATATTCTGTTCAGAGGTCATTTGAGCAATTTCTGATTCAAAATTTTGTCGTTTGTTGTGTGAATTCCATATGTTAATGTGCAAATATCTTCATATGTAAGCGAGTTGCTTTGTACCTTTCATGACCTCTATGTATCATAGTATCTGGAAAAAAAGAAAAGAAAAATAAAGGTGATGATGCAGCAAGTAATGTTGATTTTGATGCTTATTAAAATTTCAAGCCCCATTTTGATATTCCTCAAGAAGAAAAAGTTTACTCTTTCAGGGTTTTAGTTAGGGGATGTGTGTGTGTGTGCAGCAGTTGTCTTGTTTGACTACCTTCCATACTTAAGTTTTTCTGTCAAAAAAAAAAAAAAAATCAGGTTTTGCTATTTGATAGTTATACTGTGTGTTTCATCATTAAGTTTGTGTTATACTCCACTTCAGCAGAACATCCCCACCAAAAATTAAATTGAGCGAATTCGTCTTGTAACTTTGAAAATAAGATTGTACGTTGTATTAAAAAGTCTAAACACTATTGAGTTAGAAGAATCTTGCACTGGTTGAAATGTTTGATCAGAATAGTATTTATTATTTAACTGGAAACCTTAGCTTCTGAGAGCTGAGTAACTTAATGGTCATTGAAGGAAATATAGTTGCAGTAGTCTTGAAATCTGACGTTAGTTTAATTTTACTCTGCCTATTTTGCACATTTTGTCCTTTGCTGTTCCTTTGATGCCTTCTAGTGGTTTCATTGTACCTCTTTTTCTGCCAAAGTTCTGCAGTTGTAACTGCTATTTTAAAATAGATTCACGGAAGTCAGGAGAATGTTAGGAAGATTATATATATATATATATATATATATATATAAGTGTGACATGGTGGACCTTCCCCCGGTTCTCTGTACTTTCACTAGCTTTTTTTTTTTTTTTTTTGTGCGAGTGTACTTTCACTAGTTTGTTATGTTCACTTTGCCAATGATTAGTTCAAGCTGTTTGGTCTATTTCTGCATTAGTGTATTCTACCAAAGTTTTTTGTCATTACCTATCTAAAGGTGAGTTCATGCACGCAATAACCTCTGGTCATGCATCATAAACTTCACAAGAATTACATAAAATGATTAATAGAACATCTGGTTTATTATCCTATATAACAAATAACTTTATGTTCTGGCATTTTTTCGTTGCATCAGACATATCTATAGATAATGTTATATCAGCTTAGGACTGTGAATGAGACAAGATGAGCCAAGCTTGAGACTATTCAGGCTTGGTTTGTTTACTTTTGAGCATGCTTTGGATTCAGCTTGGGTTCGTGATGAGCAAGGAAAACCAAGCTCGAGCTCAGCTTGAGTTTGTTGGCGAGCTGGCTTGATTCAGCTTGTTAGCTGGTGAAATACATAATTTTTAGTTTCTTGTTTTAATTTTTTTTACTCTTTTTTGCTTTTATTTAATTTTTTACTTTCTTTATCAAATATATTGGTATGAAACTTTTTCAAATTCAGAGAAAACCTATTAGGCATGTATTTCATACTAGTGGTTTGTGGTACAGTGGTATTTTTTCTAGCTCCCAAAGTGGAAGGTTGAGGGTTTCAAGTCACCATTGGGGCAAAGTGGGTGTGTTATTTTGCCAGGACAAAAAAAAGAAATAGGCATGTAAATATGAGCCAACACGAATTCACTACTTAGACATGGCTCGTTGAACAAACGAGTTCATAGTTTAGACTCAAGCTTGGCTTGTTTACCTAATAAGCAAACCATGAGCTGAACCATCCCGAACTATTTATAAATAGTTCAGTTTATTTGCAGCCCTCACCATTTCCGGCATTTACAGGTGTCATAATTCACCTTTTAGAAGGCAACTTGTTGGACAGCATCACCTGATTCACTGCTCTTATTACATAGATCTTGTTGTATTCATTTAAGAACTATGTAGAAGGTTGGCAGTTGAGATTGAGAACTTAATTTGACGATGTGGCATGAAGTTCTGAATCATTGTTTGATTTTCCCTAATACAAAATGAAATAGAAAAAGAAAGAAAAAAGACCCTTCTACATGATAGATATCCCTGAGGAACCATGCTGAAATGTAACAGTGAGAGCAACTGTTTCTAACCTAACCCCTTCTGTTATCTTTGTTATTTCTGATGGTAGACACTGGCATAAGTCTTATGTCTTTGAGGTAGAATGGAAAATACTGAAGAATCTATAGGCACATTGGGTCAATTTAAAGAGAAACCACCACCCCACCCCACACCCCCCCCCCCCCCCCCCCCTCCTCCTTCTCTTGCTCTTCTCCACACGCCCAAAAAAAAAAAAGGAACAAGTTTGTGGAGAATGACCCCAGGATGCCCTCAGGGATTTATGCTAGAGAAATGTTTCTTTTCTCTTTATGTGAGTTTTGTACATCCCTTCCCGTCTGTTTTCCCCCCTATATGTTTGTTCCTTGTGGATTAGTGCTTTAGCTGAGGGATTAGCGCATCACCTTCTCTTCTACATATGTGATTTGTTGGGATGAAGAAAGACAAAATCATAATTTCCTCATTGGTTTATTTGTCCATACATGTATGGTCTGACTATCTCACACTTATCTCAACCTAAATAAAGCTTCAAAACAAAATCATTTATGCAAGTACATAGATAAGATCTTTATTAAATTTATTTTTATAAAACTTTGGTTCTTTCTGCATGTTTTGATTTATCTTTTGACATATTTGAACAAAGTGGATGCCCTCAAACTTGAACCTGCATTCTCATGTTTGGCTGTCTAAGTTTTACCATTGCACCAAACTGTGGCCCCTAGTCGGGGCTATTTATTGAGTCTTTCCAAATTTGAATCGCCATACTTCACTACCCTTAGTGTTTGATATTTGCTTGCATGTTCATGCGGTTCTCTTGGGGCTATTTATTGAGTCTGTCCAAATTTCAATTACCATATTTAACTACCCTGATTGCTTTCAGCATTCGCATGCATGTCACATGGTTCTCTATTTTGTTTCTATTGCAGATGCCTAGAATGGAGGATATCCTAAACCTTCCAGTGCAGGATCCTCCTTGTCTGGAGTTTTCTGCAGCTCATCTAAATTGGGTTAAAGTGGAAGGTGGTCGTCAAGGTGGTGATGATATCGCTTTAATTCCTTTTGCTAGAGTGGATGATTTTGTGAAAGGAGAGTCTACTAATGCAGAGTGCCCTGCTAGCTTTCGTATTGAATCAAGAAGGAAGAGACCTGAAGGGAGTATTAGCAAGCCAAGAGTTGATGGCTACCTTGAATATACACTGTATGTCCTTCCTTGTTGTAATTCTTACCACATCAAGCAGTGTTTGGACGGCACCTTTAACATTTTTTTTCAAATTATTTTAAGAACACCACATATAAGACGTGTCTCTAGGGGTGACCACGGATCGGATTAGGCATAATCCTAATCCGATCAGCGGTCTACGGATTGGTGAATATGCAATCCGATGCGATCTGATCCATGAAATAACAGATTGAATCGGATCGGATTGACGGATTGGGCTTAATTTAATAACCCAATATAATTATTTTCTAACTAGGACCCAATAACAATATTTTAGCCTAAAAGATATAAGATATTATAATATTATTACTAAACGTTATAAGATATTATTATATATATAGAGGTCACACCTTGGTGCGATGACAAGTGCCATCGCCCAAAAGCGATAGGTCTCGGGTTTGAGACTTGGAAGCAGCTTCTCCAAAAATGGGGGTAAGGCTAGCTAACATCTACCTCTCTCACACCCTGCTCAAGCGGGAGCCTTGTGCACTTGGTACGACCTTAATATTATAAATTCTAACGGATGGTCACGGATCGGATCGGATTTCTGACCCCCTAATCCGTAATCCGATCCGTGGCCTATGAATTCTTATTTTCTAAATTCACAATCGATCCATTAGTCATCCAATCCGATTCGATCCGCACGGATCGGATCGAATCTGATTGGATCAGATTCACGGATTGACGGATTTTTTGTGCACCCCTATTTGTCTTGGTGTCTTTACTTAAATATTTTAGTTATTTTTGGATTTTATAGATACTGGTGTTCTTATGGTCCTGAAGACTACCGGGATAGCAAGTCTGGTATTTGGGACAACTCAAACATTAAACCTGCATCAGGTAAGGGAAGCAGGCCCGGGAGACGTCACAGGATGAGAGGATGTCTTTGCCATTTTACTGTTAAACGCTTATACATCCGGCCCCTTCTTGCCCTGATAATCTACAACCAGCAAAACCATGTAGATAAAACAGGGGCTCCATGTCATGGAGTACTTGACCGGGATGCCGTGGGAACAAGAGCTATGTATGCTCCCCGAATTTCTGAGGATCTACGCCAGAAAGTGATGTCTATGCTTTATGTTGGAATTTCTTTGGACAATATAATCCAGCATCACATGGAGGAGGTGCAGAGGCATGGAGGGCCCCACAGCCGAGATGATTTTCTTACTAGGAATGATATTCGTAACATGGAGAGACTTGTTCGTAACTCCTCTCACGAATTGCATCCAAATGATGGATACAGTGTAAAGACATGGGTGCAACGCCACCAAAAGCATGTTTTCTTCTTCCAAGAAAACTCTGGTCCAGAACCATTTGTTTTAGGGATACAAACAGATTGGCAGATGCAGCAGATGCTCCGCAATGGACATGATGGCTCAGTAGCTTCCCATTCTGGATTTGGCTTGAAGAAATTTAAGGTTTTGTCCGCTTTTCTCTTATGTTCTTCTGTATATGCATGCTTTTGTTTCATTTAGAAAAACATCACTGTGTGTCAACTTTAGGATCTGGGAGTATCATCAACATCTGGCATTCTAGGATTTAGAAATAATTTGAAACACCATAAAAATTATAAAGGTAGCAGTAAAAGCGAAAAGATAAAAATAATAAAAAAGGACTAACAGTTCGTGATTATTGGAAATAAATTCTGGAATTAGTTGGAGAAGATATTTTCCTTTTCTTATATATGCATACACATAATAGGGGACTGATAAAATTATCATTGGAACATTTTATGTTACTAAAAAAGAACTGGTTGGCTTGAAACGCCCACCTTCTATGAAGGAAACTCTTCTCAGTACCATTACACCGTGAAACCCATTGTTGGAAATGCTTGTCTGAAAGAAAGCAAAAAGGAATCTTATGCTTTTATTCAAGGGAAATTATCTGGAATTATTAAAACCTTTTGTGAAAGTTTTCACATTGTTGAATTATCACATAAGAAAAACATGTAAATAAGACGATCCCTCTCCTGCGCAACTTTCCTTTTTCTACAGTTTTTCCAGTAAGTTGGTGAAATTTGCCAAAATCTTAGGGGGAAGGCAAAATTTAGGATCCTTGTTCTTTTATTCTTTACATCTTCAAAAGCAGTGCAACTGGTCTTGTAAGTTCTCATAAACTAACACTTCTTTAACCTTGTAAGCCTTTTGTCCAATGTCGTAAAATGGGTGGAGTCCAGAATTCCAGGAACCAATCTTCTACTTGGAAAATTTTTGCGTCCAAAATTTAGTTGGTCAAGATTCGAGGAAGAATAAAATTCATTTGATTGCTGTCATATTTCATTCTCTTGGTTTATTGATGATTACTTAACAGCTTGCAATTCTGACGACTTTTGCTTTTTCCTTCCATGGACAGTATCCTCTGTGTACATTACTCGTTTTTGACTCATCCCAGAATGCAATACCGGTTGCCTGGGTCATTACTTCATGCTGTGCTGGTCAAGTTATCAATAAATGGATGGTGTCACTTGTTGAGAGGATCCGAACCAAGGACACCAGATGGAGACCTAATGCCTTTTTAGTAGACGATCCTTCCTTTGGCACATCCATTATCAGGTTGGTTATCATTATGGTCCTAACGGTTTTTTCTTCCACACAACTGATTCTGATATTATGTTAACTACCTTCAGAGAGGCCTTCCAATGTCGGGTCCTACTATGCCTTTGGCATGTCCGCCGTGCTTGGATAAAAAGCCTTATAAAGAAGTGCTGCAACTTTGATGTGCAGCGAGAGATGTTTAAGCACTTAGGCCGGATTCTATATTGCACAAGAAGCAGGCCAAACACTATAGATGCAGTTGAAGAATTTATGCAAATATTTGTTGATCAATGTGCCTTCATGGATTATTTCAAAAATCAGTGGTTACCGAGGATAGGTTTTTCTGTTCATTCTGACTTCTTATTCTCTGACAAACAAATATTTGCTCCTTATACATTGGGATAACCTGGTCACTGTTATAACTATCACTATCCTGTGACTTTTTGTTTTCTTTGGTTAAATACTATTCTTTTCTTTCGAAACAACATACAATGACCAAAGCCCTTTAAAAGTTGTGAATTCTGATGAAGCATTGACAAAATTGATCTTTACATGCTATTTTGTCGTGCAGAAATGTGGGTGAATAACGTAAGGACTCTCCCTGTGGCAAGTCAAGAGCATTATGCTGCAATCGAGTCCTATCACTTAAGGTTGAAATCTAAATTCTTTAACGAGCTACACGCTAGCTCCCAACAAAGAGTGGACTGGTTGATACACATATTGACGACTGAATTTCACTCCTTATGTTGGCTTGATCAATATGGAGTAGAGACTGGACACTTTAAAAATCCGAGGGATGTGTACTCAACCAACTCTTGGTATCGGGCTATGCACATCCCGGATGTTGATGTATTATTAGATGAGGAAAATCTCCAGTTTGCAAAAGTCGTTTCTCAAACAGACAGAAGTTTGGCATATACAATTTGGAACCCTGGTTCAGAATTCTCGTTCTGTGATTGTCCCTGGTCAAGGCTGGGGAATCTCTGTAAGCATGTTGTTAAGGTGGCAATCTTATGTAAAAATCGGCAAGTTGCGAGGCCGTTATTAGCAGCTCAAGTTTATAGGCAGACCTTGCTTAACCTTCTGCAGAACTCCCCAGATGATCCTGTAGTTCTCGATCACGCCATTTTGCATGCAACACGCCTGCAACAGGACATCAAAGGCTTGGAAGACTTGTCTAATAATGGGCTGCTCCAGCCTTTACCTCCTGAGACAAACTCTCAAATGGTAGATAATCTCCTGCTTTTCCCGCAACTCCATTGATGGGTCACTGAAGAGGAGAAACATTATTATTTGGCTAAAAGACTCTCTGCTTGTATCTCCAAGCTTATCTCTGTGGCTGTGAAGTTATAAAGAGTTTGTTCTGTGATCTGCAAGCAATCAGACCTGAATATGGGCTCAGAACTTAGAATAACATGTTTTAAAATTTCAAGCTGTCTTCAGGAGACTTCATTAGTCCAATTCTTTGCATGCGGAGGTATTTCATTCTTTCTTTCTGTTTTTTATTTTTATTTTTTATTTATTTATAATTTACATATGTTTCGGACATTTCCTTAATTCATTAATTGCTTCTTTTAAGAGGAACATGGCATATTTATTTATGTGAAATTCATCTCATTAAATATTTTATTAAGTAAATCTTATGTTCAGGTTACTCGAGGTAACTGCATGTGTTGTGCGTAATGGATTATCCTTGAGCAGCTGGTCTCTAATTTGGAAACAAAGGATGAGGAAAACTAATGTTAGACCCTTAGGTTCATGATCTTGAGAAATCAAGTAATACTAGGGCATTCTCTTTGACTCATTGTTTCAGTTTTTCGGTGCTTTGCGAGATGGGCAAGGGCATCACATCAGCACCAGGATGTAATGTGAAGATGATAATGGTTTTTTTTGCAATTTTAGAGTGTGTGATACAAGTAAATGATCTAGTTCAAGGAAATAGTTTTATATTGGCGACTCATAATATTGGAACATCAGCATGTAAAGAGATGGATTGGTAGAGACTAATGTAATAATGTCTACAATAACTAAGTGGATAGGAGAGAAAGGTTGGTAAATTGAAAATGCTGGATATAATTTATTATATCGAAAAAGATAGATATAGAAATGTAGTGGGACAGTACTTGAATAGAATTTTGAAAATAGTTGTATTCTTGTCTTGAGAGAACATATGGCTAATATAGTTGGCGTTTGTGCACAACAAGGAGGACTAAACAAACACATTAAAGCACATTTTGTAAACATATGGTTGAATTGATTCATGAAGTACCTTAAAGAAGGGATCATTTGTAGAAGGAACATATACAAAAGATTATGGTGGGTATTTGATGTTTTGCATGACGGACACGTTTTGGGGATGTGAATGATGTGGGAAGGTTATTCTAGACTCTGCAGTGGCTTATGATCTTAAAATAACAAAGATATGTTTTAAAAAGAGAGATGAACATTTAACAACATTTAAAAGTGGATTAAATAGGAGTTAGAATGATTTTACAATCTTGAAGAGTAAGTTGAATAACATATAAATATTGTGATGTTATTTCAGGAGACCTTAAAATTGCAACACAGATTGATGGTTATATAAAAATATATATTAAAGGAAAATCAGTAAAGATAAAAGAAATTAGATTCAGAGAAGTAGATGGTGGAATTTAGAAGTGGATAAAGTAGAATTTCTAAGAATAAGATGATGAATGTTATAACATAAAATGTAGAAGTTGAAACTAATGTGGTGTGGAATTGGTGGCCCAATCTTTAGAAGGATATTAAGAAAGGTTCTTGGAGTATCAAAAAGAAAAGTAATCATCATATGAGGAAACTTGGTGGTGGAACGAGGATGTCCACAACATTGTAAAAAGGAAAAAATGTTATAAAATTTGATCAGAACTAAAAATAAAGATAGTTTAAATGCAAATATGTAGTAAATGTTTTTTAAGGGATGTTAAGTATATAGTATAGATGATCTTCTAGATTAGGAACAACGGATTTGGAGAACAACGTATACTAAGTTAAGGGAGAGGAAAACTAGATAGATCTAAGGGTCTTGGCACAAAGTTATAAAATTTGAGAAAAGTGAATTAGTTACTTTGAGAAGCAGAATGAGAATCATATAGGAAGCTTATGTTCTTAGGCTTAGAAGAAAATGGTAACCTGAAAACAAATTTTCCTAAAATTGAGGAGTTTTGAGACCAGATGACATTCCTATTGATACATATGGAAGTGCTTAGACCATAACAACTAAGAAAATGCACGATGAGGAATGGAAAAAGTGCTTTAGCACTTGTATAAAAAAATAGGCTGATATTCAAAGTTAAACTAATTATTACGGTTTAATTAGTGTGTCATTTATATAGCTATGGGAGTAAGTTATTAAGACTTGAAACATCAGTGTCAGAAAGATAATCAGGGTGTGCTAGGACAGTCAACAATTGAAGTTGTTTACTTATGCAGAATGTAAATATGTAAAGAGCTGAAGAATATTTACATATATTTTTATAGATTTTGGCAACATCTATGATAGGGTCCTTAAAGATGTAATCTGATGGATTTTAGAAAGAAATAATCACAAATAGATATTTTGTTCTGAGATTAAGAGGGTTCAAGATAAGCAGGACGAAAAATGAATATATAGAACTTTAGCACCGTCTACCTTTGTCTTAGTGGCTTTGGGTCTTGATTTCCAAACCACAAGGTCAAGGTTTCAAGGCTGGTAGAGAGAAGAAAGAAAGAAAAAATTAACTTTACAAAACTAGGAGTAAGTTAGGATGTAGGAAAGTGTTAAGAGATACCAAAAAGAAAATAGTTTCATTATGTAGGTTTGAATGTTCATAAACAGGGAGAAATAAGAGATAATGTCTTTTATAGCATTAATGGTTGATGGGTTTAATGGTGGGCTTTTAACATATTGTGTGATTGATGTATATCTTTATCCTTTAAAATTGAAAAGTAAATGTTACGAACAACTATTAGGGTAAGTGTACTTTACGGGATAAAATGCAACTAAGAAACAAGATGTTCATAAACATGAGTGTGGTATGTGTGGGATGTTGAGATGGATCTATTATAAGACAAAAATAAAATAAAATTAGAAGTGAATACATTTGTGAGATGGCAAAGTAGCATTTATTGGAGATAAAATGAGAGAATATTGACTAAGAGGGTTTGACCATGTTCAATGAAGACAAGTGTACTGTTGTGGAGTGCTGCAATCCACATTAAGGGTTATACTAAAGGAAGGGAAATACTAACATTAACATGAGTTGAGATAGTAAAAAAAGATATGATATTGTGTATGTTTGATTGAAGTTGTGGTTTTAGACAAAGAAGAATATCATAATAGGATTTATGTAGCCCATCTCAAAGGATGAGGCTTTATTGAGTCATTGCAGATTATTTGAGGCAAGCCTTTTGATTTGATATAGAGATTATTTCCTCTCTTGATAATGCTTCCTGTCTTTTTGATTGCAGGGACTCAGCATGCAGGACTTACTTTCGCTTGGGCTTCATTTTTGGATAACCAAGTGGGACTTTGCAGAAAGGTGGACACAAGTTTTTAAATGGGCTTTATAAGCTAACCTAATTCAAATACTACCCGTAAATGTTACAAGACTGAATGTTTTTACCTATTTAGCTATTATATATTAACCCTCCTTCCACTATTTTCTTCTTGTAGGGGGAAAAGGGAAAATAATTGAAAGAAAGAAATGCATTGAAGGACTTCTTCTTGAAGTTGTTTCCAAATGTATGTCACCCCTTGTGTGTACTGTGAGTGTCCATGAGCATACAAACTACTTGTAGGCTGTGTCTGGCCTTTGTATTGACTATTGAGGCTCTTACAAGAATGGTTTGGAGATTGAGCCAGATTGTTCAAAGTGTCCTACCTCCAAAACCATCAAATATAGTAGCTTGACAACTATTAAAATACTAATTACCACATTATTTGTAAGCAAAAAATAAGTGAAATATTGATAATATCACAATAAAAAATTTTATATCCTTGTAATGTTTTTGGTCACTGTCATAATTTGTTCACCCTTGCACCATTTTGGATAATATGAACAGAAAAAATCAAGTTAACTTCTTATAAGATGACAATCATCATCGTCATCCTTAACAATCATCATCATCATTATCTTCTTATAAGATGACAATCAATTTCATTGTTCTCTCATCAATGCTTTTATTTTGCTGTCAAGGCCAACATCTACTGCTGTTGCTCTCAGCTTACTAAGAACCTCTTCTTGGCCCGGCTGCCATAGTTCTCTCAGCCACTTGGTTTTTCTGACCTTTTTCTTTTTCCTTTTTCTACTCCCCAGGGACATCCTTGGGGTAAGTTGCCGCTGCCCAAACTCCACCTCAGGTGAAATCCAAATTCTTAAACGAGCTACATGCTAGTTCCTGAGAAAGAGTTGAGTGGTTAATACATGTTGCATTGGCTTGATAGATATGTAAAATTGAGTCTGCAGTGGTAAAAGTTCATGCTATCGGGCGTGAAAATGCTGTTACATTCTGAGGGCAGTCACTTTTTACAGATAGTGCCAAATAGGTTTGTGACCAGTCTACCCCTCTTGATTAAATACTTGACAATGGCTTTATAAATGTACTGGCTTGATTAATAGTAGAAACTGGATACTTCGAAAATCTGAGGGATGCATCCTTCTGAACCAACTATGCAGATCTCATAAGTGGTTTTGACCATGAGCATATGAACTATTTGCAGGTTGCGAGTGAACTCTTAAGAACGTGATTTGCAGATTCAGTTACTACAGAAAGTAAGAAAATTGCCTTTTTATTTATTCCATACTCTCCGGAGAACATTTGCTCTTACATAGACATGTTTTATTTTCATTTTCACATTCCATGTTAATCTATTGTAATTTTAAAAACAATTTGAAATGATAAATAAACCATTGTTTGACAGAATTTGAAATGATAAATGAACTATTGTTTGACATTTTAATAAACTATTATATATAATGTTTTTCTTTTGATAAATCTTACTCAAATATGTAAATTTGGAAAGTTTAATTTCTTTTGTTTCATTTAAAACTCTTTAATATTAGTTAGAGATGAACCTTCTTTTTCACTCTACCTGTTAATAAGTTTAAGTCAGAATCTTATGAACTGGCATGTTCTTGTTATATTGCTTATCAAATTGTGATGACTCCTTAAGTAGCGGACTTGTGCATACAAGTAACATGGAAGAAAGAATTAGATCATTTCTTTGCTATGTGGTTCCTAGACATTCTTATAAGGGTTTTTTCCTTTGTATGTTAAGCTATCTTTATACAACACACCTTGACTCAACAATGTCTAGATAGAGGCCATTATATCGTGCAAGATCATTTAGGTTGAGTTGCTATTAGTAGTTAGCTTACCACAAAACCATCTCTGGAAAAGGTCACAAGTTGTCACGTTCAGCTCGCAGATGGACAGGTAGATATCCTATTAAAGATTTATGACATGAAACAACAACAATTAAGCCTTTTTCTAACTACTTGGGATTGGCTACACGAATCTTATGTTTTCAGTCTGCTTTATTTAAGGCTATTGCCTCAGTCAATCCACATGCTATCATATCCTTCCTTACTAACTCTACCCATGTTAACTTTGGTCTTCCTCTTCTCCTAGAATTACCCTCGACGTGGGCTATGTTACTTTGCCTAACTGGTGCACTTAAAGGTCTTCTTTGCACATGTTCAAACAATCTTAACCGATTCTCTCATTTTATCTTCAATTTGTGTTACTCCAACCATCTCCCAAATGTGATCATTTTCAATTCTATCATTTCTAGTCTTATCGCACATCTATCTTAACATTCGCATTTTTGCTACACTCACTTTATACATATGTTGTTTCCTAGTTGCCCAACATTTGTGCCATAAAGTGTGGTTGGTCTAATTGAAGTTCGATAGAACTTCCCTTTCAGTCGTTAGGGGATACATCTATCACACAATATACTAGATGCACTCCTCCATTTAACCCATCATGTCTTGATTCTATGATTAACGTCATCTCCAATTTCTCCTTCATTGTGAATAATTGAGCTTAAATAGCGAAAATGTTCACTTTTTTGTACCTCTCGAGTCTCAATCCTCATTTGTATTTCTAGATTTATTGAAGTTGCACTCCATATATTCAGTTTTATTTCTTCTTAAACCCTTTTAGTTCTAAAGCTTCTCTCCAAACCTCCAATCTGGCATCAACTCTTTCAAACCTCCAATTTGGCATTAACTCTTTCTCTAGTCTCATCAACTAAAACAAAAATGGTTTATGACATGAAAGAGTATCAAAAAAGGTTTAACTGTTGTAACACTTAACTTTTTTCCCCTTTAGCCCTTTTTCCGTTTTTTGAATTATAGAATTTCTTGTTGAGATCCAATGGATGGACTATGCAATCCACCGATCCACTTATCCTGGATATGAGAGGGCTTAGGACTAATATAGGGCTGATGCCAAATTTGAATCTCCACCGACCCTGGTCTGAACTCCAAAGTTTGTCTGTAACCAGTTTTCCATCCCAGAACCCTTGATTTGCTGGGACCAGACTGAGTCATTACCTTGATCTACGGCCAAATTTGGGTTGGGTTGAGTCTAGATACATAAAAACTGGCTTAAACTAGGATCTTTCCATATCCTTACCTTCTCGAAAACAACACATCATGCCAAGTAGAATAGAATTTTTTACTCATGATTCATTGAGGAGAAGAATATGAAACCAATAATGACAAGACAATTTTTGGAGCTGTATTTTTCACTGTTGGATAAAGAATTATGCTTGACCAATGTATTATAATTTCATTTGAGAAATTCTAGTGATTTCTTGGTAGGTTTTCGTTTTCATTTAAATTTGTGGTTGAGCACTAGCACAAACTCTCTAAGATTCTTCCAACTTCTTAGGAGATTTCCAGTTTCAGGTGGCCTAGATAAAAATGACATGATTTATATTGCCAAATATATTATTTGATAGGAAACAAACTGTGATTAATGAGAATCAACCATTTTTATATGCTCTTTCTTCCTAGAATTCGTAGTATAATTTAGTGAACTATTTTGTCTAATTTACCCTTGTATTGGAGGCTCATGTCCTCTAAAATGTGTTCACATTACTATCCAGCATTTTTTTAATATTACCTTTCGACATCAAATCATATTTTGTTTTGTAAACTAAAGGACAATTGAATACAACCATATAATGCAACATTTCATGAATGCAAGAACTAGTACTTTGTGAGGAGTGCTAGTTCTCTGTGATTTGGGTTTTGCATTTGTGTGGATGTAAGCAGTAACTCTGTTTCAAGAAGGGTTCCTTGTGAGTAATCACGACAGAGGTCAACGATGTTTGAATCAAACAATTTTAGCTTTTTGTAATTTGACATAAACATTTGCTAGTTGTATTTGTTGAGACACACACACACACATGTTGTGCAAATTGAGACCCACTCGCTGATAGTTCTTATTTTGATACGTATGGTTTGCAAAAATGGCTATGCATTGTATGAGCAAAGAAACAAAATGTAATGTAGCAGAAACTATAGTAAAAATAGAGTTAGACCCACAAAGGCCTGGCTCATCATCAACCTTCAACCACGCATTCATTCTCATGAATAGACTCATCTCTTTCCTTGCATTCCCTGAAACTGCAACCTAATCTCTCCCTCTCTCTCTACACATATTTTTATTCTATTTTATTAACTACTCAAAACATCCATAATAGTCCAAATTTAAATATGAGAAGCTTTTTCTTTCTTCCTTCTCTTTTTGCTCCTACTGTCAGTCATCTATTTTAACAGCCCTTGAATTCCATCACATGAGATCATTTCTTTGACAGCCGCAAATCTCACATTCTCTGTTCTTTGCTGCTCAGTGTTCTTGGCGTTATGAAGAATCAGAGTGCATTGAATGGCATTTATGAAGTAAGGCGGTGGAAGGAAAACAGTTTCTTGAAAGGATCAATATAGAGGCGGTGGTGGAGGAGATGTGTATGGAATGCCTGTGATTGGTGGCAATGGTCCCTCATAGACTGGAGCAAGTGGTGGGTTTCCACAAGGAATTGGGGGTGGTGACTGGTATTGAATTGGTGGTAGTGAAGGTGAAGGGGAAGGGGGTGGCAAATCTTGGATTGGGGACGGTGGTGGTGGGGATTGTGCTTCACATGGTGGGAGAGATGGCGGCTGAGGTTGTTGTACACATGGAGGAAGTGGTGGAGATGGGGAATTTGGCAGAGGAGGTGAAGAAAAGACAGGTGATGGTGGTGGTGGAGGCGGTGGTGGATTGCGATAGCAGTAAATTGGAATTGGAGGCGAAGGTGGTGGTGAAGATAGTGGAGGCGGGAATAACGGAGTTGGTGGAGACGATGGTAGTGGTGGAGACGGTGGAGGTGGCGATGGCGGAGAAGGTGGGGGTGGTGAAGGTGGTGGTGGGGATTGAATTGGTGGTGAAGGGAAACAGACAGGTGGCTGAGGCAATGTATTGCATCTAAAAGCATTACAATCAACTTGCTGAGACAAGAAAATCTTACACTGCAATGTAGATCTTTGGATGGTCCTCCCTCGTAAGCAGTTCTTCTTATTATCAACACGGGGCAATTTTAGACACACTGGTGGCTCTGTTGTGAAGAAATTGTATTCATACATAAAATTCACCAAGTTGGGGAGCGAACACACCTTTTCCAAACCTGTCCCAGACAACATGTTATGAGCCACATTCAGTTGCTTCAAACTAACCATCTCTGCAACACTTTGAGGCAATGTACCCATTATGTGATTAAAGCTCACGTCAAAAACAGTGATGTTCTTCAGCATCCCGATCTCACTTGGCAAACATGATCGAAACCCGTTGTTTGTGAGAATGATCTCATTCAATGTCCTCGACATGTTGCCTATACTTACAGGTATGCATCCATGAAATCTATTTTTTGCCATAACAATAACAGATGCTTGCGAGCTTCCAATATTTTCTGGCAAGTCAAATGCGAATCTGTTGTTATTTATGAATATTGCGTCGAGGTCTCTGTCAAAGATTTCATTGGGAAGCTTACCTTCAAACTCATTGTATCGAATATCCAGATACTTGAGCTTTGGCAATTGCAGGATAACACTAGGAAACTTGCCAGCAAAGCGATTGTTGCTTAGATCCAGCTCAAACAGTAGCTTCAAGTTCAAGAAACTGAGAGGGGGCGTGCCACAAAAGCGGTTTGAGTTTATATGAAACAATGCCATGTCATGTAGTAGGCCTAATTCATCTGGGAGATACCCAGCAATGTCACCATGGTTGAGATCAACACCAGAGACTGTACGTTCCAGACCATCATCAAGCGCTGGCGAACAGAACACGCCGGTGTAGTTACACACGTCGGATCCCACCCAATTGGTTGTTATGTTGTATGGATCTGAGAGAATGGCTTGTTTCCAAGCTTGTAGTGCAATGTAAGCGTTTTTTATTCTTGGGTTTTCGAAAAGAAGCACTGGGTCAATGACCAGAGGCTCTCCATTGTAGGACGAGAGTTGTCTGTGCGGCAGGTGATGAATTTTGTCATAGATGAGGCTGGCATTGGAGGATAGAGAGGCCAGCTGGATGGCATATGCATTGATGCATATGATAAAGGTGTACAAAAGAGAGAATTTCAAGCATGGAAGGTAATGGAAATAGATCTTTTTCTTCATGACACTCTACTCTAACATCTAACAATGTTGTGCGAGTGTGTATTTTGTAATAGGATTTCTCTTCAAGTTGTGTTTTTGAAGAGAGAGAGAGAGAGAGAGAGAGCAGAGAGAAGAATGGACTGAAATGAAGGAGATTTAAGATCAGAATGTGAAGTGATAGAAAAAATGGAGTCTGATTCAACAATTTTTGGAACTGTGAAAGAGTTGAATGGTCTTACAGGTACAGCTAACTGATAGCTGTTAAGTTACTATTGTGTGTCTTCTTTCGTTGAAGTTTTGTTTTGATGGGCTTTTTGTGCTGTTTCTCATGGTAACGCGGCTGTCTTTTCTGGCCATGTGTATTATCCCATTAAAAGGAGGTACACTAAAAAGAACTTTTCTTTCTTTCTTCTCTCTCTCTCTCTGAGTCTCTATTTTTCACAATTTTACATATTTTAAGTTTCTTGAATTGTAGAAAGTTTACATGTTTGGGTGGCAGTGATTTAGGGGTGTCTGGGGTTCAGTTTGGTTCGTTCCTGGAGTCAATTAGGAGCAAACCGGTCTTAGCAATTGCACAAAAATTGGAATCAAATTGAACCGTTGGAACCGGATAGATGATTGGTCAGTATGTATCAATCAAATGAAAAATCAAAATCAGAAATATATATGATGATTCTATATATATTGTAATGTATGGTAAGTTATACTGTGTGTGTTACATAATATATTACTAACGGTTTGGTTTGATCTCGAAACCATTCTATCACAGAACTGGACCAAATCTTACGTTATGGATTGGTTACTAGCCTTTAAATGTCTTAAAAATTACTAAATTGTCATTAAATTTAAATTTAATTGCATAAAACTTTCATGAATTATAAAAACTTGCATGTTACCTCTAAATAGGGAGTAATATGCAAAAATTCTATAGTTAGGGGTTTTTTATGAATTAATCTAAAAGGTTAGCTTGGGATTATTAAAATCCACTGACTATATATATATATATATATATATATATATATATAATCATGACTTATATAAAGATCTCCTGGATTATAACAGGTCACTTTTGGGTGAAAATTCTGCAGCATTGCGTGTCGCAATTTTTTAAAAGCACTGCACAACAGATTTATGAAAAGGCCAAATCAGTTGAAGCACTAGTAGTGAGTTCAAAACTAAAAATGGACAAAAGCTTGTATCTAGAAAAATAACCCCATTTATATTTAACAATACCTAATAGGAATGTAAAACCGTTGTATATCAACTGCACTGTAAGTCATCTGTATGTATAATCTATTACTTTGTCTGTATTTATATAAACAAATATAGTCCTAATTCAACATTATTCTTCCAGTTCCACAAGTTAGCTTTAAACATATTATCTATATATATTTATATTGGGAGCTGATATTCGCACCAATATCCTCTGACACTTCATTTTTATTATTTTTTAAAGTAAAATTACAAAAATGGTTGTATACTATACAATCTTTGATTCTTATATTTTTAGTACCCTAATTGTCCTTCTAAATAAGGACTAAATTCTAATTCATTTTTTATCTTTCTTAAATAAAATATTTTTTTAACTACATCCTTGTTATCCTAAGTAATTTGTGATTGATTTTTGTTTTTGCTTGTTCACAAATTGATAGTATGTTTCTAATATTTAATATATGTGGTTTTATAAATAAGACATGGAAAATAAATTACACATTTGGTTACTAAAAGACAATATTTTAAAATTTGGATTCTTTGAGTTATATAGGGTTGGGACACGAAGAACAAGTTTCAATTGAAAAATGTTTAAGGTAAAGTAATTGGGTGGCAATAAATGGATTGTTTCATTGTAAACCTTAAGCAAAAACAAAAATATTAATTGCATCCTTGTTATCCCAAGTAATTTGTGATTGATTTTTGTTTTTGTTTAAGGTTTACAATAGAACAATCCATTTATTACCACCCAATTACTTTACTTTAAACATTTTTCAATTGAAACTTGTTGTTCGTGTCCCAACCCTATATAACTCAAAGAATCCAAATTTTGAAATATTATCTTTTACTCACTAAATGTGTAATTTATTTTCCATGTCTTATTTATAAAATAATATAAATTAAATATTAGAAACATACTATCAACTTGTGAACAAACAAAACAGAAATGAAGCTATGGAGAAAAAATAAAAAGCAAAAAAAGAAAAACATCATATTAATTTTTATTTTTATTTTTATTTTTGAATTTTTGGTGCAAGGCTCCTTACCTAAATTAAGGTTCTTTTCATCTCTTAATTTCTAAAATTTCCCTTCTAAAATAAAAAAGTTTTCCCTGGTTTCCTTAAAGAACTATATATCATAATTTTTATTTTAGTAAAATTAAACTTTTCTTTGATTTTAAATACAATTAATTTTTTCCAAATAGGTTTTATTCATTGATATAATGTTTGTTTCCAACTCAAATACTTTTGAATATTTCTTTAGGTAATCAATTATTAACAACTTCTTCCCAACTTATCTAATCACGTAACTTTTATTATTCTTGATGAAGCACAAATCCACCCTTGGACTGGTCAAACGCCAACTTGTAAAGAGACAAACAAAGAGCAATCGGAAGGGCACCGACTCGGTGCTGGCCGACTACGCTCCGACGATCAAGTCAGAAATCGAAAGGGTTTTCAAAATTATAAAGGAACTCAAAAGGTATTAATTGCCTACCTAGTATTTGGCTGGTCTCTGTATTTATAGTAGTCCAATGGACACGTGTCCGAGTAGGCGAAGACTGACCCTTCAATTCCCCATACTTATCTGAGGGAGAAGTCTCATCAAAGTATGCTTTCTGTCCATGTCACGTAGTCTACGACCTTCACGTTATACGTGTCATTATTGAAATCAAATACTCCATCAGATGCCCCCTGTTCATGAGGGTCGCTTGCGGTCCTTACGAACAACATCGCTAAATTCTTGGGTAAAAAAAAAAAAAATGCACCCGAGCTTAAGTCGCTAGGTTTTTATTATGGCCCGCAATCTTCAAATATTTCATATATATACATACCTATATTTTTATATTTATACTCTCTTTTTTTTGGCGAGACCCACTTGGGGCCGCCCTTGGGCTCCCTTGGACTGCCTTTGGGGGGCCCTTGGCTACCCTTGAGCCTCATTCGAGGCCGCTCCTTGGCCCTCTCAGTAGAGTGTTCAACCGCGGAGATCATTTTCAAATTTCTATCCGTTCCATTTTTGGACCATTGTATTCGAACGTTGGAGTGAACCGTTGCTTTTTTGAACGTTGTGGCTCCCTCCTACACCTATAAAAGACCCCATAATGCTTTGGCTCTTCATTCATTCCTACTCAGTCATCAAGCAAAGTTTGAGTGCATTCTTCTTCTCTCTACACCCAGCTTCTTCACTTCTTCACAAGTCCTAGCTTCTTTTTTTATTCCTACATGGTTGAATATTCTGAAAGCCGATATGTTGCTTCTACCATGATCAAACAGGACGTGGAGGATCTGGCCCTCCATTACTCGTTTCCTGACGAAGTCGTGGTTCGAGCCCCCTCTCCAACTGATCCAGTTTTCTCGGTCTATTCTGGAGAGACATGCTTTTACGAGGGCGCATTTATCTGTGGTCTTTGATTTCCAGTTCCGGTACTCGTACAGGAAATCTTAGCACGACAAATCTCTGCCCTTCCCAGCTTACGCCACTTTCTTGGCACATTATAATGGCTTGCCTCGTTCTGTGGAAGTCTTTCTTATTTGACATCCCGCTGTCAGAAAATGGGTTCTTTTCTCACTACGAATTTTTCAAAAATGACGATTGGCGCCATGTTCATAGCCGCTCGGGTGGCTTGGGTGGAGGCCATGCAAGGAGATGTCTGGTTACAGTTGATTATAATAAAAGTCGTTCATGGATTCCCAGGGATGCTTCTCGTAAGTTAATTACCTTTCTTTTTTCTTATACTGTTATTATTTCTTTTGTATTCACTTACTTCTCTCTTTCTTAGTTTGGAAGTCTGCGCCACCTGCAAGTAGAGCAGAGGAAGAAAAGTTAGAAGAAACAAGCCATGCTAGAGTAAAGGATGCTCACACATTGACTTTCGATGCAGGCTTAGAGTTACTAGGCTACCCTCCCCAGGTTGAAGTCCCCAGCAGGGGTATATTTCCTTTTGCACCCTTTCTTCTTATCTTTAAGAGATTATTCTCATTGCTTGCTTATGGTTTAAACACGCAGGAGGTTCGCAGAGGCAATTATCAAAGGCCCTTCTCAAGGGGAAGGGTAAATGCACTGTTTCTTCTTCCTCCCCTTTTGGGCAAAAGAGACCGAGGGTTATCATCATGCGAATGGGGGACCTATCTTCTCCTCCCTCAGTTGGGAACCCTCCCGCGGCTGCCTCTGGGGTCATTCCTTATCCCGGCTCCTTTAGAGTGCAGCAGACTTAACTGTTCAATGGCGGCGGCAATGCTCTAAACCCGGGACCATTTAGCGTTCCTACGACCCCCCTTTTTGGGAGTGGTGGATCCCAAGCTTCTTTTTCATGCGCCAATAGTGGCCCCGAGTCGATGTTAAATGACCAAGCTTTTGCAATTCAATGTGTCAGCGAGTATGTCATGCAGAACGACCTTGACAAGGCAAATTCATATAGGGCTCTCTCTTCTACCGGAAACCTTCTAGCCCTCATGGCCAAGGTTCAGATTCTTTCTTTCTTGCTTCTCTTGGTAGTCTCTTTGTCAACATGTTTCGTGAATTGTTATATCGTTTAATGATTTTCTGCAGAGTGTGACGTTCGCCCAGTATGTCTCTAACCGCTATATGCATGCGGTGGACCAACTTGGGTAGCAACATGCCTCTTTGATACCCAGCGCTCCACGCTTAATTTAGAGATAGAGTCTTTGTGTGCTTCTCACGCCTCTCAAGCGAGGGAGATTGATATTCTCAATTCCCAAGTTCGTCGTGGCAAGGGGAAGATGGCGCATTGGGCTGAGGATTTACCAGGACGTCAAACTATAGTAGTCGAAAGATTCAAGGATTCACCTGATTTTGAGAAGATATACAACGAGTCCTACATTGAGGGATTCAAGTATTTTTGGACCATGGCTTAGGGCGAGTGGCTAGATATGAATTTTTTTCGCTTGCAACTAAAAGGGGATGAGAGCGAGGAGTCCGACTAATGTACTTTTCATTTTTTATCGCTTTCTATTGTAACAGTTCTTTTCTATAGTTTACTGCTTATGATCTTGTAACATCTTTCATTAATGAATGAAGAGCTATTATTTTTGTAAAGGCTTTCATAGAATCATTATGTGAAGTCTCTCACCATTGGATAACTTCCCTTTGTCGGCCATATTTTCAGGATTAATTCATTCGCCCTTTTTTCAAAGGTCCTCTTTAAAGGTATGCCCCCGTAGGGTGACTTATACAATGTTCTCAGGATTAATTCATCCCGCCTTTTTCATCAAAAGCCCTCCTTGGAGGTGTGTCCCCGTAGGGTTCTTTATAAGTAATTTTTAGTTTCTAAGTATGTCAACGCATTTTGGAACAAAAAACACCTTTATTAATATCCAGGTAATAACAGAATTTACTCGAGAAGAAGAATAAACAACAAACTGGAGCCTTGCTCTAAGGCTTGACCGCGAAGCCAAGCTCTAAATGAAATTATCAAAAGTAAATGCGACCTAGAGAGAGAAAAGAAAACAAGAAAAAGAAAATTTACTAATAATATTTCCTCAGATGTTCAGCACTCCTTGGAGGTGTGTCCCCGTAGGGTGATTTATACAATGTTCTCGGCATTAATTTATCCCGCTTTTTTCATCAAAGGCCTTCCTTGGAGGTGTGTCTCCGTAGGGTTCTTCATACAATGTTCTCGAGATTAATTCATCTTGCCTTTTTCATCAAAAGCCCTCCTTAGAGGTGTGTCCCCATAGGGTGACTTATACAATGTTCTCAGAATTAATTCATCATATCCCACCTTTTTCATCAAAGGCCCTCCTTGGAGGTGTGTCCCCGTAGGGTTTTCATACAATGTTCTCGAGATTAATTTATCCCGCCTTTTTCATCAAAGGCCCTCCTTGGAGGTGTGTCCCCGTAGGATAACTTATACAATGTTCTCGGGATTAATTCATCCCACCTTTTTCATCAAAGGCCCTCCTTAGAGGTGTGTCCTCGTAAGGTTCTTTATACAATGTTCTCAAGATTAATTCATCTCGCCTTTTTCATCAAAAGTCCTCCTTGGAGGTGTGTCCCCGTAGGGTAACTTATACAATGTTCTCGGGATTAATTCATCCTGCCTTTTTCATCAAAGGTCCTCCTTGGAGGTGTGTCCCCGTAGAGTTCTTTATAGGTAGTTTTTAGTTTCTGAGTATGTAAATGCATTTTGGAATGAAAAACACCTTTATTAATATCCAGGTAATAACAAAATTTACTCGAGAAGAAGAATAAATAGAAAACTGGAGCCTTGCTCTAAGGCTTGACCGCGAAGCCAAACTCTAAATGAAATTATCAAAAGTAAATACGACCTAGAGAGAGAAAAGAAAATGAGAAAAAGAAAATTTACTAATAATATTTTCTCAGATGTTCAGCATTCTAAAGATGGACCAACTGCTTTCCTTCCAGGGTTTCTAACCAATAGGTGCTCTGTCATTGAGTAATGACTACTCTGTAAGGGCTTTCTTAGTTGGGAGCTAGTTTCCCCATCCCGGGGGTTTGGTGGCTTGAGTGACTTCATGTAGAACAAAGTCACCGGGTTGAAAGCTCCTTTGTTTGACCCTAACATTGTAGTACCGTGACATAGCCTGCTGATATGCTGCCATTCGAACTCATGTCTGCTCTATTTTTTTCTTCAATGAGATCGGCACTAGCCCTTAATTCGCCTTCATTGTGACGGGGGTCATGATGTTTAGTTCGATGACTTGCTACCTGTCCCATTTTCACCGGGAGGACCTCTTCACTCCCGAAAGCCAAGATATATGGCGTTTGCCCTGTGGGGACTCTGGCAATAGTCCTGTAAGCCCATAGGACACTTGGCTTGGATTGTTCCAAATGTGTCTTGATCATTTTGAGTATCGTCCTATTGGCTACTTCGACTTGCTCATTAGCCTATGGATGACCTGGTGAGGAGTAGTGATTACTTATGCCATGCTCAGCACAAAAGTTTTGGAAACGCTGGCTTTTAAACTGCTTCCCATTATATGTGATAATGACCCTTGGGACGCTGAACCTGCATATAATTGACTTCCATACGAAATTGATGACATTTCTTTCTTCAATTGTGGCTAAAGGCTCTACTTCCACCCATTTGGTGAAGTAGTCGATTGCTACGATTACGAACTTTGCTTACCCCCTTCCCATAGGTAAAGTGCCAATCAAGTTCATCCCCCATTGGGCGAATGGCTATGGAGCAACTATCGGGGTCAACTCTTCTGGGGGCTGCCTTGGGATATTGGCAAAACGCTGTCACTTTTCACACTTTCTAACAAAATTTGATGCATCTTGCTGCATAGTGGGCCAGTAGTATCCCTGCCTAATGGTTTTATGGGCCAAGGATCTACCCCCTGCGTGATTACCACACTCCCCTACATGGATTTCTTCCATGACATGATGAGCCTCCTCCGTCGATATACACCGTAGGTATGGCAAGGAGACTCCTCTTTTATAGAGGATTTCATCAATTAGGGTAAATCTGGATGCTCTGACCCCTTACTTTGAGCGCCTCAGCCTTATCCAATGGCAGCTCGCCATCCCTAATATACCTGACAATTTGATCAGTCCATTCTATGCCTTGGGTTACTTAGTTCACCCTACATAGTACTTCTTCTGTTATACTAAGGTGGTCCATGCGTTCTACCAGAACTGCCCTGTTTCTGGCTTCTCGTGTTGTTGCTAATCGAGCAAGAGCATTGGCATTAGAGTTCTTGTGGCGGGGGACCCGTGTGATGGAAAACTTCTGGAAGTGAGCAGATAGCTCTTGTACTTTTCGCAAGTAAGATTTTATCTTTCCTCTCTTCGCTCCATATTCTGCGTGGATTTGACGTACAATTAGCTGGGAGTCAATATATGCTTTTAACTGCCGTATTTTAAGAATCTTGGCAATCTTTAGTCCTGTAATCAAGGCTTCGTATTCAGTCTCGTTGTTCATTGCTTTGAATTCGAATTGCAAGGCATATTGGAATGTTTCCTCATCTGGGGATATGATCAGTATTCCTGCGCCACTAGCCTGTGTATTCGAGGATCCGTCCACAAATAACTCCCACATACAGCCTGGGTCCATTAGGTCCTCTCTATTCTAATAGACAGGTCTTTTTTCCTGTTCGTGTTGTCCTTGCTCCTCCTCTGGGGGATAGGTGAACTCAGCTATAAAGTGTGCCTATACTTGGCCTTTTATCGCCATCCTTGGCCTATATTGGATGTCGAATTCTCCTAGCTACATGGACCATTTCACTAACCATTTGGAGGTTTCGGACTTGAAGAGGACTTGTCAGAGGGGTTGATCAGTGAGTACCACTATTGTGTGTGCCTAGAAATACGGCCTGAGTTTTATGGCCGATATGACCAAGGCAAATGCCAACTTTTCAATTGAGGGATATCTCTCCTTCGCCCCTCGAAGCACTTTGCTGACATAATAGACCGGCCTTTGCACCCTTTCCTCTTGTCGTACCAACGCGGAGCTAACAGCTGCGAGGGAGACAGCTAGGTATAAGCACAATTATTCCCCTGCTTGTGCGCAAGATAGCAGCGGAGGCGAACTAAGATAGTACTTTAGCTCAGTCAAGGCTTGCTCACATTTTGGTGTTCACTCGAAGCTTTGCTTGAGGACCTGAAAAAATGGCAGACACTTATCTGTGGCACGAGAGATCAGTCTGCTTAATGCTGCTACCTTCCCTATCAACTTCTGTACATCTTTGATCGTTCTGGGTGATTTTGTATCTAGGATGACCTGTACCTTTTGCGGGTTGGCTTCTATTCCCCTTTTGCTCACTAAGTAACCTAAGAACTTTTCGGATGAAACTCCAAAAGCGCACTTACTGGGGTTAAGCTTTATTCTATATCTTCGAAGGATGTCAAAGGCCTCCTGTAAATCACCCAAATGGCTCACTGCCACCTGACTTTTGACGAGCATGTCGTCAACGTACACTTCCATGTTTATGCCAATTTGCTCTTTAAACATTCTATTCACCAATCTTTGGTAGGTTGCGCCAGCATTCTTCAAGCCAAATGACATTACTATGTAGCAGTACAACCCTCTTTCTATTATGAAGGACGTCTTTTCTTAGTCTGAAGGCAACATTGGAATTTGATTATACCTTGAGTAGGCGTTCATGAAGCTGAGTCGCTAGCACCCGGCCGTTCCTTCCACTAGCGTATCAATCCTTGGAAGGGGGAAACTGTCATTTGGACATGCTTTATTTAAATCAGTAAAGTCTACACACAAGAGCCACTTACCATTAGACTTTTTTACCATCATCACATTCACCAACCAGTCTGGGTAGTGAGTTTCCTGCACGAAGTTGGCTTTCAATAGCTTATCCACTTCGTCAAAGATCGCTAAATTTCTCTCGGGGGAGAACTTTCGCCTTTTTGTCTGATAGGCTTAGCGGCTGGGTTAACATTCAACCGATGCATAGCAATGGTTGGGTCACATTCAATCGATGCATGACAATGGCTGGGTCAATTCCTGGCATGTCCTCGTGGGACCAAGCAAACACATTCCTGTTAACTCTAAGAAATTGAACGAGTTCTTCGCGAGCAGTGGGTGAGAGTGACGATCCCACGCTCACTTTCTTTCCTGCCTCATGTTTATACAGGTCAACTTCAACTAGTTCTTCCATTGGTTTCGCGTGGCGGACTTCCTCTTTTTCCTCCACCACAAGGCCTCAAATACTTATAGTTTCGGGTACATTCTTTTCTTTCAGGGAAGTGGCATAACATTCCCGGGCCGTTGCCTGATCCCCCCTTAGCTCCCCAACACCATGGTTAGTGGGGAAACGAACAAGGAGATGATATGTGGAGGTTACTGTTCTCATGGCATTCAATATGGCTCTTCCTATAATGACATTGTATGTAGTTGGGCAGTCTACCACGAAAAAGGTCACCATCTTAGTGACTTGCTTGTGATTTGTTCCCGCTGTGAACGGAAGGTCTACTGTACCAAGTGGGAGAAGCTTCTCTCCAGAGAACCCAACCAGTGGGGATTTAGTGGGCTTGAGTCTTTCCCTCCCAATCCTCAGCTGGTCGAAGGCTCCCACAAATAGGATGTCAGCAGAACTGCCATTATCAACTAGTATTTGCCTTATTGTGAAATTGGCAATTACTAGTGTAACTATGATGGCATCATCATGAGGTTGCTGAACTCCCCTTGCATCATCCTCCGAGAAGGTAATTATCTGATCATCCAGTTGAGGGCACTGGGAGGGTAATTGGCTCACCTTGTTTACTTCGAAGAAACTTTTGACCTTCCTTGTATGCGCTTTGCAAGCCACATTGGATTCTCCGCCACCCTTGAGTCCTCCGGAGATAACTCTGATCTCCCCCAACGGGGGATTCCTCCGGGTGTTATCTTCTTTACCGTCATGTGGGCAGTCTTGTGCTCTCCTATCTTTGCCAGCTACAAATCTCTGTAGCTGGCCCTTTCTGATTAGACTTTCAATCTGCCTTTTCAAGTCTATGCATTCATCCGTGGCGTGCCTGTGGTTGCGATGAAACCTGCAATACTTGTCCCGGGATCTCTCAACTTCGGGGGCCACGCCACAGTTGGGTTATCTTGGATGTGAAGGAGGATTTGGCTTATCGACGTATTCAAAGGGGTGAAGGTACTGAACCCCTATCACGTCGTGAAGCTCTATAACTCAGCTCTAGTGAAATTCTGCCATATTTGGAATCTCTCTCGTCCTTACTAGTCTATCCTCCCCTTTTCCTAGTTGCCTTTTTATCACCCTCTCCTTTTTCTTTCCTTGCATCAAGGGCGTCCTTTGCGTTCATGTATTTTTGGGCCTTTGTGAGCAACTCTGACATGCTTTTTGGGGGGTGTTTGGATATTGAGTACAGGAATTTTGAGGGCAGCAAGCCTCCCATAAACACGGTAACTGCCACCTTGTCATCCAGAGCATCGATCTGCAACATCTCCCTGTTAAACCGGTTGATGAAGTCTCGTAATGACTCCCCCTTGGTTTGTCTTACATTCAAGAGGTAGGTGGCGGGCCTTCTGTGTCTTCGGGCGGCAATAAAATTGCCTACGAACAGTTGGCTTAGTTCTTTGATGATATGTATAGATGCCGACTTCAAGCTGTTAAACTATGACCGAGCTAAACCCTTCAACGTAGTAGGGAAGGCTCTGCATAATATTTCATCCGGTACTCCTTGAAGGTGCATCAAAGCCTTGTAAGTCTCTAGATGATCCAGTGGGTCCCTGGTCCCATCAAAGCTTTCAAGGGTAGGCATCTTGAACTTGCTGGGCAAGGGACAGTTCTTTACCCCACTAGAGAAAGGAAGATTAGTTTGATAAACCAGATCCTCTACTGTAGCAGAGCCTTTCCCTTTCATGGTGTGAGCCATACTTTCTACCTTGGCCCTGAGGTCCTACATCTCCAAGTCATAATAGGAAACCTCTCCTGGGTGCCCTGAGTCTCCATAGGTACGGGCCCTAAATGTAGTAACCCTTGTGGACTGGTGTGAGTGGGCGGGTGGGAAGATAGACACTGGGCTGAGCTACCACATTGACAGGGTACAGGGTGCTCAATCCCACATCGCCTGGGTGTGGAGAAGGGGATGTGCTTATATGTAGTGTGTTCTCTTCAAATGGTATGAGGCCTTTTGGGGTAAACCCAAGAGCAAAACCGTGCGGGCTCAGGCCCAAAGTGGACAATATCATACCATGTGTTGGAGCGGGGTATTACAGTTGGTATCAGAGCCTGAACCCAGCTGGAAGTGTGCCGACGAGGATGTCGGGTCTCATAGGGGGGTGGATTGTAGTAACCCTTGTGGACGGGTGTGAGTGAGCGGGTGCGAAGATAGACACTGGGCTGAGCTACCACACTAACAGGGTACAGGGTGCTCAATCCCACATCGCCTGGGTGTGGAGAAGGGGATGTGCTTATATGTAGTGTGTTCTCTTCAAATGGTATGAGGCCTTTTGGGGTAAATCCAAGAGCAAAATCGTGCGGGCTCAGGCCCAAAGCTGACAAAATTATACCATGTTTTGGAGCGGGGTATTACACTAAACCCCGAATCCTCTTGGGCATGGGGTCTCTCTTGAGGGACTAAGTGAGTTGGATTCGTTCTTTCTCGGTCACTTCTCACTTGGCTCTGGGCCACGTCTTCTGCTGGAACTATACTGTCTCGCCCTGTGCCATCTCTTTCTAGATCAACCGGTATAAGATGGCTCCATGATGGCACAGATTCTACAGAAGGAAGGCACTGCAAGATTGCCGCATTTTGCTGAAGTACCTGGGCCAGACTTTGGTTCAAGTTCTGAACCTGATATTCTAAAGCTGTGACTCATTTCTGGTTCTTTGGGACTCCGGGGCATGCCCCAAGAAAGTCTCCTGGACCAGGAGGCTGCATGTCTTTTTCTCCAATTATCAGAATGTTGTGACTGGGATGATCAGGTGATGCAGGCGAATTTTGTATAGTCGGGAAGTCCTGCCTGGTAGGAGGATCCTATTCGGGGACAGGAGGCTCTTGTACGACGGTAGTTTCTAGCCCAGATCGCAGGTGCATTATGTTTCTTTTATGCTTTTAGGTAGGACAAGAGTCTAGTTCGTGAATTTTAGCTTTCCCACAGATGGCGCCAACTGATGAAACACAAATCCACCCTTGGACTGGTCAAACGCCAACCTGTAAAGAGACAAATAAAGAACAATCGGAAGGGCTTTCAAAGCTGTAAAGGAACTCAAAAGGTATTAATTGCTTACCTGGTACTTGGCCCGTCTCTGTATTTATAATAGTCTAATGGAAACGTGTCCTAGTAGGAGACTGACCCTTCAATTCCCCAGACTTATCTGGGGGAGAAGTTTAATCAAAGTATGCTTTCTGTCCACGTCACGTAGTCTACGACCTTCACGTTATACATGTCATTATTGAAATCAAATACCCCATCAGTTCTAATTATATATATTTGATCCATACTCTCTAAATCATTATATTGAATCTTAAACTTTTTTACTTCTAGAATAAATATTGATAAATTGATTCAACAAGAAGAAACAATATTTTTAAAACCAACTCAAACAATATAGTCTGAAGAATAAAGTAAATAAAAAAAATCATATTACTAAGAAATTAGGGTTGAGTGATTCATAGATCTCTTCAATACTGCATGTCTTAATAATTTCAATGACTTCGTCTAACTCACATTGAGGGGAGAGGGAAGGTGAGAGAGAAGAAATATTTTCACGCAAGAAAAGGAGAAGGAACATGGAGAAGTTGCAGTTTGGAGCCAAGAATTCAAACCTTATCAAATAAGGGTAATTAGGGTATTAAAAATATAAGAATAAAAATTGTATGTAAAGGGACACCTTTGTAATTTTATTTTTTTAAAAATATGGGAGTGGAGTTCTAGAGATCTTATTTATCTATTTTACATTTAAGCTTGGTCCAAAATGTCTTTGTCTATTTACAGTCTAAAATCTTTCTATCTAATTATCTAATGGTCACAATTTTTAGTACATTGATAGTGTCGTAGGCACGAACATACACTAGTATTTATATATATATAGTGTGTGTTTGTAGATAAACTAAAGAAGAATCAAGGAAATAATTATTGCATGGGCACAGCACAATAAAAAGAAAACAAATGCAGAGTGGTGTAAAACAATGCAGGCTATTCAATATGTTACTGATGAGGCCAAATTCACACCTGATTCTTATGGATGGCAATTACCCTCAAATATCAGCGGAATCAGAAATTTACTTCACATAAGCTAATCGTTAACAGTAAAATAATAAAAAAATTTGAATGAAAATAATAAATAACAAATAAGGGGACTTTTCTGAATTTTGAATTTTAAAATTTTTGTGGGACCCTTTAGAGGAGAAAAGACATAGGTATTTTAAAATTTTGAAAATCTTGTTAGTCAAATGAGTTAGAAAAATGAAAGGTCTTTTTGAATTTTGGAAGTTTTTTTTAAGGTTTTTTGTGAATTTTTTAAGAGTTCGGTAACGACACTTTTATAATTATCAAAATTTGTGTATAGAAAATACAAATAATAAAAAATTTCAGACAATTAGATGAATCCTAACAAATTGCTTGCTACACAAAGTAAATGGTAGGAGAGTTGGTAATAAAACAAAATTTCTTTTTATTTGACCATCTTTTTAAAGAGTGGTGAAAGTTTATCGCTAATTTTTTTTTCTCTTTTCAGTTATCCAAGCATAATGAGAACATAATGAGAAGCTAATAATAAGCGTATGTATATCATATCCTTGTTTCGAATCATGTTCTATCATGATTTTTATTATTAAATATGAATTGTTTGACTAGAGATATTTAATTTATGTTCTAATTCATTCAAATTAATGATTTCCAATGAGAGTGAATTGATTTAATTTGTTCAAAGTCTTGGTTTTGCGACAAAGCTAGCGAAGAGGAAAATATGAAACTCTATAAAAAAAAATAAAAAAAAAATAGCGAACAAGTGAATTGAGCTTTTAAAGCTTTTGGCAGAATGGATTTGTTTAGGTTTAACTGTAGAAAACATCATCAAATTGATAATATAAGGAGATTTTAGTACTTTTACTTTCATTTTTTTAGAATTTTTATTAATTTATTAAATTTTATTTATGAAAACATCATCAACTTTTGATACGAAATGTGGGCTAATGAAATTTTGACACGTTTCTAAAAGTAAAAAAAAAAATTAAACATCAATCAACTCATCTTTGGACACGTGTCCTTATATTTATTGAAATCAAATCCTCTTTCTCTCTTCAAGTCTTATCATGTCCTCGTCAATGATTTTATCACAAAATTGAAAAAGTGGCATCTTTCTAATCATTGAATGTCGACTATTATAGATTTGGATAGAAAAGAGAGATCAGGCTTACAGAGTAGGCGTGGCTGTACCATAATGGTACCATTATTTTATTATATATTCCAGATATTTTCACGCGTTTTATTGTAAATGCAGGACTGTCAACAACGAAGAGCCAGTGGGCAAGCTTTAGTTGTCACCTGTCAGTTGTCACCATCAAAAGCCACCGACCGTTTAGAAGTCTCGAGAAATTGGAAGCTTCAAACCTATATAGTCGCTCCGTTTGAAAAGCCACCGATCTCATCTCTCTCTCTCTCTCTAAACTCGTATTTTCTCTCTCTCTCTCTAAAAGTATTGTCTATATACCAATACAGAGAATTGAAGGAGGCGAATCGGAGAATTCGTTCGGAGATTCGATCGTGTCGAGACTGTTCTCTCTTGTTTTTGGATCGGCGATCGGTTGAAAGTTCGTTATTAAAGTTTTGTTAATTTATTATGCATTCTTTTTTTTGTGCTTTCTCGTGTTTTTTATTTTCTTAATTCTATTGCATTATAGGTAGTCATCTACACAAAACTGTGGAATTTGAGATTTTTTTTTCTCTTCCTGTGTGATGATGTGAAAGTTGTTAGGGTTTTTATTTTTATGAATCAAGATTTATTAGTTGAAAGTAGGGTTTGTTTGGTTGAGTAGAAGGCTCCGCAACAGAAAAGAGAAGGAAAGTCGAAGTCTTTATTTCATTATTGGATTGTTTACTTTTCTCAGGCTTGAGTATTGAATTTTCGTTGTTGTTGTTGTGCTTATTTTTTTCTTTCCTATGGCTTCTCGAGAACCAATCGGAATATTCGGCTACATTTGGTACCCTGAGAGGGCGAGAGGAAAAAAATAAAAATAAAATGTTATAGCGAGTAAAAAAATTCTACAAAGGCATGTGACCTAGAGGCATATCCTTTCCTTTCAAAATGGGTGGTGGGGGGTTGAAGTCTCCCAAGAGTATTGTGGGAGTTATTTGCCAATAAAAATAAAGTAAGAAATTCTTTAAAGAATTAAAGGCATTTTGTTTTCGAGAAACTGTATTACTGTCATATTGTGTGTATATGTGTTTGTGTGTTTGGCTTGATTGAAATCTAGCATTTATCATGCCTTAAGATGTTAATTGTCACTGCATGATATTAAGTTCGTTTGTGTGTGTATCTGAATTTGAGTTTGTAGAAATCTGCTAAATCTAGTATTTATCATGTTGTACTTGGATTCTTTTGATGTTATAATTGCAGTGTTAAAAGGAAATTGTAGAAAACATTTATTCTCTCTCATGTCACTTGAAAAACTTATATTCTTTCGTTTGGATTAGTCAACATTTGGATAGATAAAATAATTGGAGTTAATGGTGTATTTGATTGAATTCATAAGATAGACAATAAGCTGCTGAATGTTATATCATATTGTTGTGTTGAATAAGTGGGGAATTTTTATTCTCTGGATCCTGCTAATTCAAAAATAGATTACATTACTTTCAATTTAAGGTAAGATATAGAATTGAATTTCATATTAATGAATTTCTACCATGGATGATGGGTACTTGGGAAATACCATTGAAGTTTGTGTTTGTGTCATAGAATCATAGTTTGGAAACTTCAATCGTACTTGGGGATGATAAATGCTTATAACCATCATATTGCTTTTTTAGTTCTTCCGATTGAGGTGATTGATGCTATAGTATGAGTGTGTGGACCACATCATGGATAAGGTCATGGACATCTGAACTTGAAGGACGCGTGAATTCGATTGAGAAAAATCTTAAGACTATTTTTTTTCTCTCGAACTTAAAAAGACGATAAGACTAAAAAAGGATGGCGAAAAGTTCATGGTGGTAAGAAAAATGAGGTTGAAGGGAAAGTGTTGATGCCACTTAATATAGTTTGATATATGTATATTGTATATATAAATATATATCTAATTAGAGACTCGTTTTGGGATAAGTGTAATGTTGTCATCATTAACCATTTAGGCCACATCAGAACTGATAATTAATTAGCGTATACTCTTTTCCCTGAACTCATAATAGAGGGAAGAGAAATTGTGGTAACCTTGTTACCTGTGGACTTTCCGTGTATCAGCTAATTGAAGATGATTAATCTGATTTAGGCACGCCACTTGGATGAAGATGGGGGTTGAATCCATTTTGTTGGGTAGCGAAGTCTGTTTCATTCTTATATAATTCCTTTTTAAAGTGGTTGTGCCCTACATGGGGATTTTCCTACCTTGTCTGTCCGTCTTGAGCTGCAGGTATTCAGTTGACCAGCTAGACCTAGGTGGTTTCTACATGTCCTTTTTCGTTGGAGGGGATTGATGTCTGTGCCAGATGTGGATTTGCAGGCACTAATATAGCTGGTCTGTCCGTCTTGAGCTGCAGGTATTCAGTTGGCCAACTAGACCTAGGTGGTTTCTATGTCTCCTTGTTCGTTGGAGGGGATTGATGTCTGTGCAAGAGGTGGATTTGGAGGCACTAATATAGATGCCTGTTTCTCTTTTGTTCTGTAAACCGTGGTACTGTGGTACCTTATTTGAGATGCTATGATGTATCTATGATCTGCCTTTGTTTTCCCAAGGTCTGGTCCGGTTTCTCTTCAGTTGTCTCCACTCGGCCATTCGATCCCTAGATCAGTTTAACTTATCAAAGTCAAACCAAACTCGACTCAATCCAACAAAGTTTTGTCTTAACATAAACCATGTGGAAGGTATTGCTGCATTAACGATGTCCTTAGCTGTAGTAGTGTTGCAGGCACCAGAATGTCTTAGCCTCTCAAAGTTATAAAAGCTGGTTCCTTTAATGAAATCAAGGGTCTAAAATACTGAAGCTGGAGTTGTTTACCTGCTTAGCCAAAGTCCTTCCACCACATAATCCCCAACTCCTTGCAAATCCAAAATAATCAGAAACTGTATTAATCAAAATGAGAGTTACTGGAGACAAACTCTGGTAATCTGAGGATGGATTTTGTCTCGTAGAATCTGGGAACTGAAGGACTCAGTTTATGGAATATCCTTACTTTCTGTCAAGCAGGCTATGAAGTTGTGACTTTTGCCGTCCTAAATCCAACCAGTTTAGATAACAAGAGTGTGAAGGTCAAATGAGCTAGTGTGTTTTCATTGAGGAGAAGCCCATGGAGTTTTCATGATAACAGAAGTTGTTTTGGGTAAGTTTCGATTATTGAAGACTTGGTGCAGAATCACAGATTGAGGTAGGCTTGTCCTTGATGGACAATCAACTTTACTCATCTCTGCAACCTCTTGCACTGTTTCCCCTGTATTTTGTTATCACTTTTTAGAGCGCATTTAATTTATGATTTATTGCTTCTACCATAGGTTGGGGCGTCCATTGGTGGTGTCCAATTTAGATGGATTTGGATTTCTTCAAGAATCAAGTGATAATTCAATGGTTACTATTCACAGCTGGAGGCTTTGGAGTTCCTCAGTGCTGCATTTTAGTTATTATTTGGGATTCTTATAGATCTACTTGTTTGATGACTCCTTCTCTTGGACTTTTGCTGATTGGAGCTGTTCAACCCTAGTTGGATTATGTTGTTGCTGATTTCAATTGGTCTGCTGCAGTTTGCGAGAAAGCAGCATTTATGGAGTGTTTGCCTGCTTGGGTGGGCGACTAGATATACCTTTTAAGTTTTAGAGCCCTTGCTAAACTTTTTCCAAAATGCAGGTGCTTTAGGGTCATAGCCAGCTGCTAGATATTTTAGTTCCATCAAAAAGATTTCAATGGTGGAGCTAGCAGTTCATCATTCTGAGGCGTTACATTTTGAGCCCGAAAACCTGCAACACAAAACTAGTGAAGAGAAAAAGACGGAGGTTGCTATGTCAGACTCTCAGCACTCTCTCGGAGAATTCATGTCAACAGAAGCAACATATCTTCCAAACGCCATTGGCGCAGAACTGCTGGATAAAGGATACATGCAGTATGGGTATTGTACTTGCTCCTGTTCCTCCCATCTTTAGTACTGGATCTTCACTATTCCTTTGTTAACATTCTTTTCTTCATTTGACAGGTGTACTCATTATCGACGAAGGTGTCGCATTAGAGCTCCATGTTGCAATGAGATCTTTGATTGTCGCCATTGTCATAACGAGGCAAAGGTGGGTTTACACTGATCTAATGTCTTTGTTTCTTATGTTCATTTATATTATTTGGTTGCTGTAGGAAATAATTTACGGGAGACTTGTGCACCTGCAAATAAACACTTCTGTTTCATGAGAATTGAAGAAATATTATTTACTAATAGGTGATGAAAGATATGTTGCATTTGAATCATTAATTATTGGGCAATCAAATTGAAATACGAATGCCTAACCAAAATGTCAAATAACTATTAGCAATTGGATCCATGACTCAGCTTGACTGGAGACTTAAGCACAACGTAGAATGCAAGTGTATAAGTTGGTTATTCATGTTTAGTCACGACAAGGAAAAAAAACAAGTTCCTAGTGTAACAAGATAAATTTCATCTTTTTATGGTCTTATCCAGCATTTGATTGGTTGGAAAATCAATTCTCCCCCTCCCTCCCCCAAAAGCAGATTCTGTTGCCCTCAGTTCTATTTTTTATGAGATATCCTCTTATATAGGGTTGGTTATTCCTTTCCACCTATAGAATACTATTGGTTGGCCTTGTATTTGTAAGATGTCTACTGATTTGATGAGTTGGGACTTTTCTTCTCTGAGGGTCTAAAGCCCTTGACCAGATACGCAGACCAGCCAGAGCATGCAAGCTTTGTTGTTGGGTTTTATCAAATTATATGGTAGCGTATACATAGGCAAACCTTTTTAGATAGGTACTCTTAAAAATTAATTAGTCATTATTAGAGTTTATTTATTTGATTTTATCTTGTTACACTGTTGCCTTGACATGTGATTGTACGGGGACTATAAAATGTTACTGACATGTTTACATATTGATTTGCAGAACAATATAAAGGTTGATCATAAACTTAGACATGACATTCCGCGCCATCAAGTGCAACAGGTAAAAGCCCTTTCACATATCACCAATAAATCCCCTTTGACCCATCCTGGTACTGGTTGCTTGATTTCTTTTTCCTCATAAAGCTTGTTTAAGCACTTGTTTTAACGGTGGGAGTACTTTCCCCTTTTTCAGGTCATATGTTCACTCTGTGGTACTGAACAAGAGGTGAGTCTTGATTTGGATTGATGTCGTATTTTTATCTTTGTCATGAGGATAAGACTCTATAAACCTGAACAACTTGTAGCTTCCTATTGGGTGATTGGATTGATTGTCTTTATTAGGATAGATGCTACAAAAATGAAGTTGGAACTGTACTTTTAGCTTTGGTAGTTTCTATATCTTATGTAACCAAGTTCTCTGACATTATTTTGCTGTCATGTTTGCTGCTGCAATCACACAGGTTCGCCAAGTTTGTATCAACTGTGGTGTATGTATGGGAAAATACTTCTGTCAGACTTGTAAGCTGTTCGATGACGATGTGAGTATATAGGACATCTCCTACGCATATTGTTCTTTTGTTGTTATAAGAAGGCCAAGGAATAATTGAATTTTTATAGGGATATCTAACTGAGTCATCTTAACAAGAAATTATCTACATGATAAAATATATACAAGCTGCACTTAGGGGCTACAGCTTAGTTAGGTAGAATACATCATTTAACCACACGCCAATGTTTACCAGACTATATGAACTATGACATTGATGTTGGTGTCTAAACCAGATTGGTGTCCTAGTTACATGTGCACACACCTGAACATGCGCACAGAGTGGTGCGTTGCTTAATTTCTTTACACCTTCTCATGTTAGTATTAGATGTATGATGATCTCATTATCTTGTTCTTCTATTTCACAGACATCTAAAAGCCAGTACCATTGTAATGGCTGTGGTATTTGCAGGTATGTTCATCTCCCAGTTTGATTTGCATCTTTGGTATTAGGAACAACTTGAATGTGCTGCTGTGCAGTTGATAAATTTTTATCAAGAATGTCTCTTTTACTTAAAAATCTACGTGGCCATGTGTATTTTGTGTATATTCATGTTCAACATCAACTCTCACTTACATGTGCTTTCATTACAGAATTGGCGGGCGAGAGAACTTCTTTCATTGCTACAAATGCCGTAAGTCACGATTGTTATTCTTTTCTTCTTTTTCTTTTCCCAGCTGCTGATAGCATGCTTATTGTGACCTTGGACAACATGAATTGATATTGTGTTTAATGTTCATTCTGGGTATATGACACAGGATGCTGCTACTCAGTTCATTTGAAGAATAGCCATCCCTGCGTGGAAGGAGCAATGCACCATGACTGCCCTGTTTGTTTTGAGGTGTATAGCACTATCATCTCTCTCACTCACTTGATTTTCTTTCTTATAATAGTTTCTATCTCTAACATTTTGGAGATGTTTTACCTTGCACGTTCTAACGAATTAAACTCTGGTTGGTTTCAGTATTTATTTGAGTCGAGAAATGATGTTATTGTTATGCCCTGCGGCCACACCATTCATAAGAACTGCTTGAAGGAGATGCAGGAACACTTCCAGTGAGTGTTAAAAAAAGATTCTGATTCCTCTTATTTTGGTTTCATTCTTACTTTATGCCTTTTGCTTTCTCTAGCATAGATGTATATTAATGCACCCTTTTTGTTTGACAGATATGCTTGCCCTCTCTGCTCCAAGTCTGTATGTGATATGTCAAAGGTATGGGAGAAATTTGACGTGGAGATTGCAGCTACACCCATGCCAGAACCTTACCAAAACAAAAAGGTCATTTTCCTCTCTCTCTCTCTCACACACACACACACACATGATCACATCCATGCATGCTTAGACACACAAGCATGCAACAAATACAAGTGCGTAATAACAGGTCATTGGAAGTTGTCAAACTCGAACTTTATCTATGATTGCAGGTTTGGATCCTCTGCAATGATTGCGGAACTACATCAGAAGTGCGGTACCACATTGTGGCTCAGAAATGTCCCAACTGTCGATCATACAACACCCGACAAACGAGAGGAAGATGAAGTTGCAGTAGCTGTTTAATTGGCAATGACAATGACGATGATACTCTCGCTCATCATGGAATTACCGTTTATTAATTCTTTCCGGCTTCCAAGTCTCATTAATGGGTAATTTGAAGAGCGTGGCATTGTTGTCCTGCATCTTGGTGCTGTCGGGGCTCTGTCGGGGCTCCTGGACTGTCGCTTCTCTTGCATCAATTAGTTCCTGTTTGTTCTATTCCCTGTCTTTTTCAGTGTTTTTCTATCATTTTCCATTTCTTTTATCTTTTGAACCATTCCCTTTTTGTAAAAAAATAAAGAATGGTCCAAAGTTGTTTGCTGGTTTTTGTTGGATGTGGTCCGTACATAGCGCACTATAATCCGTTGCTTTCTTCTCTTTTAGCAAAAGGAAATGGATTGCTTTGTGAGGTGGTGGTGTTTTGTGTTGTCTTGCTTTAGACAACAACAGAAAGTGCTGCTGAAAAGCATTCGCATCTTTTGGAAACAAGAACGTGTCTGATATTGGAAGTATATTATTTTGTCTTGGTTGATGGGGATTATGTGATTTTATGTGATGTTACAATTATATGAATTATTTATAAATCATATTTTCACACATGGGACAAAGATTTCTTCTCCAAGATGTAACGAGTGTGCATGTATTTATGGAGTTTTTGTGGGGCAATAGAAACAGGAGGACATGACTCTAAAAAGTAAAAAGCACATCAGACTAGGAATGGTTTTAATTAAAAATTGAAACTAAAAGTGAGAAAATAAAAAGAAAAAAAAATTAAAAAAGGCTATTGTTAGATACAACAATAAAAATATTAAAATTATCAAGTGTGAACAGAATTAAAGAGTATCAATTATCTTGAGAAAAAATTATTGGGCACAATATGAATAGTTACTAATATACTTGATAATAATAAATAGTTACTTAGGGGCACTAATGCTTAAAAAAAAAAAAAATTTATTGGATAGTTATTAATATACTTGATAATAATAAATAGTTACTTAGGGGCACTAATGCTTAAAAAAAAAAATCTTATTGGAGGGAAAAAAAAATAAAGAAGTCTCAATCATCTCCTTGTCAAAGAAACAAGAATGATATTTTATACTCATCTCATCTCATTCATTCATTTTAAGTGTTGAAAAGAAAATAGAAATAAAAAAAAATGAAAAAGAATATATTAGCATAAGAAGTTCAAGAGCAAGAGTATGCCCTCCAAATTCCTCTTCTCACTCCATACAAATTAATTTCTTTTTAACTTTTTCATAGTTATATGTATTTTGTTTTGTTGGTAGGGGTGCACAAAGAATTATGGAACCATAAATAACTTTAGCTGAACTGAAAAGAACCGTTCACTACAGTTCAAGTTCCGGTTCCGGCTCCAAATTTTAGGAACCGTTCACTACGATTCAAGTTCCAAGCCTTGGAATCGAAACTGGAACCATTGAATATATATATATATATATATATATATATATATAATCATTGTAATAATTATAATAACTTTTTGTTATGTAAAAAATTTTAAACAATGAAGTTTTTATAACTATTATAAGGTTAAATACAACTCCTATAATAACCGAATTGAACCGAACTCATTTATTCCGGTTTCAAAATTAAGAAACCGTTGGGAACGGTTCTGGTTCCGGTTCTCCCAATAATCGTAATTAAGGAATCAAATTGTGTGCATCTCCCTACTTGTTGGGGACTTCTGGAGGGTTGTGGGTCATTCTAGTTTTACAGTATAATTCATTGTAGATATATATGTAACCTAATATTATTTATTTCTTTTTTATGTATATTTCTTACTCTGTTATTGCTATATAGATTTGTAGTAGCATGAACTTGACTTTTTATACAATTTATTGTGTTGATTTTTTTATTTATAAAAAAACAGTTTAAGGTTAACAAACATATTTTTCTGTTTATGATTTTTAAAATAAGTCAAACGTTTTTTCGTTATCAAACAACACTCATGTTTATGGATAAATAAAATCGTAACATAAACACTGCTTATGTAAACATTTAAACAATAAACGCTAAACATAAACGGTTACCAAACGAGCCCTAAGTCTCTCCCTCTTTGACTCGTCTGAAATGAAGAACCCCAACCCAACTCTCTACCTTTTCAACTCAGCGAATTCAATTGCCACTCAAGTTATGCCCACACGCGAGTAATCAACCTGGTTGCTTGTGTTTGTTTTCTTCTCCTCAGTATCATCCACGTCCTGGGCACTAAAACCAAATTACAAGCTCCAATGAGCGATTGAGAGATATTAGATTATTGCAATTGCTTATTACAAGTTTTTTTACCCACTCACTGCACCAAAAAGTAATAAATTCTTGGACAAATTATACTTACCTCCCTTCTAGATTGGTTTTATCACACTTACCCTCGTGTTTTGGCATATAACACTTACTCCCTTTAGTTTGCACATTGGTAACAAATACCCCATTCTGTCAATCAAACTAACGGTTATTGCTGATGTCATCAAAATTTAATCTTAAAAGAACAATTATACCCTTAAAAATGTTGCGATTAAAGTTGGTGGGTCTCGGCTTCAATGGTAACTCTAGCATTGGGATAGTAGTGGTTAGTGGTTTGGTCGGAGCTGGGTCTTCTCAGGAGTGGTTTCAATGGTGAGTGTTGATGGCGTAGGTGGTGAAGCTTAGTGGAGACGGAGGTGGGTGGTGGCTCGGCTGGAGGTGATGTTGCTATGGTTGAAGTTCCGAAGTGGGTCTGCTCACAATGGTGGGTCATGGTGGGGGAAGTGGGTCTAGACGACTGAAGGTGTTGCTTGAATAATGGTGGTGGAGTTGGTGGTTTGGTGAATCTGATCGGCATTGGGTTTGTTTGGCCGAGGTGATGATGGCAGTGGAGATATGAGTTTTCTTGGTGCGATAGTGGAGGTAGTGGGTCTCGGCTTCAATGGCGTAGTGGCTAATGGTTTGGCCGGAGATGGGTCTTCTCGGTAGTGGTTTCAATGGTGAGTGTTGATGGCACAGGTGGTGAAGCTTGGTGGAGACGGAGGTGATGTTGCTACAGTTGAAGGTCCGAAGTGGGTCTGCTCATAGTGGTGGCTCATGGTGGGGGAAGTGGGTCTACACGACTGTTTGGGTGTTGCTTGAATAATGGTGGTGGAGTTAGTGGTTGGTGGATCTGACCGACATTGGGTTTGTTTGGCCAAGGTGATGACGGCAATGGAGATATGACTTTTCTTCGTGCTGCAGTGGAGGTAATGGGTCTCGGCTTCAATGGTAGCTTCGACATTGAGATGGTAGTGGCTAGTGGTTTGGCCGGAGTTAGGTCTTCTCGACAGTGGTTTTAATGGTGAGTGTTGATGGCGCAAGTGGTGAAGCTTGGCGGAGACGGAGGTGGGTGGTGGCTCGGCTGGAGGTGATGTTGCTACGGTTGAAGGTCTGAAGTGGGTTTGTTCACAGTGGCGGCTCATGGTGGGGGAAGTGGGTCTACACGACTGTTTGAGTGTTGCTTGAATAATGGTGGCGGAATTGGTGGTTTGGTGGGTTTGACTGACATTGGGTCTGTTTGGCCGAGGTGATGACGGCAATGGAGATATGGGTCTTCTTGGTGTGGCAGTGGAGGTGGTGGGAGTCTCGGCTAGCTGTGAATGGTGGACCTTGGAGCTTCAATGGAGGTGTGGTCGTGGAGTCGAACTTAGTGGATAAAGATGGAGGAGCTCGCATGGCAGTAGAGATATGGGCATAGTCAGCTTCAATGGTTGTTGACCATCATCTGGGTCTCCATACACATACCATCGATCAGTGCTGAAGCAAGCCAACACTCACCGAAGTACTTTTACAAACCACTGCGAGCACCGAGACTACATCCTTGTTCGTCGCTGGAGCTATGGTGACTATGGAGTTGTCCCCATGGTGGCTGTTTACAGATGTAAAGGTATAATAGTAATTTCATAAGTTTTATTAATATATATTAACGGCTATTACTAACAAGGGGGTAAGTGTTATATGTCAAAATACAGGGGATGTAAGTGTTATAAAGCCAATCTAGAAGGGAGGTAAGTGTAATTTGCCCTAAATTCTTTAGGATCGATCCAGTTTTCTTAGGTAATTGACGTTCTGCTTTCCTTCTCTCTTTCACCCTTTCCCACATTTACGCCGTCTCTCCCCAATCTATTGTTTTTCCTCCTCTCACATTCCGACAAACTTAATCACTCAATATACATGGCTCAATAGGCAGAGCTGTACAAAGATTAATATAAACTGAATAACATTGTGATTTCAAATCCATAGCATATAAGAATATGAATATCACATTTTCTGTTTATTTCATGAAGATTTCTTTAATAAAAAAAAGTAGGAGAGGTGAACATAAATAGCGAATGGAGAAAAGATAGAAATAAGTGAAGTTTGGAAATTTTCATCAGTTTAGTCATACAAAATTAGGTAATAAAAAAATAAGGAAAATACATGGTAAAGATAGAACTCACTGACGTTTTCTTTTATTTAGGTGTATCTTCTGTTAAATTTTCAACGTGACAAGTCTTTCAGGACTCACATCTTTCCTAAATTCCTAATCATTTCATTTTCTCACTTTTCTTTTTCTTTCAAGTGAACCAAAATGTGGAGAGAAAAAAATTCTACCTTTCTTTTTCTTTGCCTAACCTAACAGAATGTCTAGCTTGTACAAGAGTGTTCGACGAGTATGTGAGAGTTGTTTAGTTTCTATTAATCTTTGTACAACTTTGCTTTTTGAGTGATTAGGCTTGCATATGGAAGGTGAGGAGGAAGAAGAACATGGTGGATTTGGGAGAGAGGGTGAATGTGGGAAGGGATGAAAGAGAGAAGGAAAGCAGAGCGACAATTACTCAATGAACACGGGTCGATCCGGAACAATTTATTACTTTTTTGGTTCAGTAATTAAAGCTGATGTATTTCTTTTTTATTAGACCACATCAACGGTCATTAGAGCTTACCTACTCATTGGTGAGTAGGTAAGTATTGTCTTTTGAACATTATTCAACAACTAAGAAAAGAGAAAAAAAAAATCTCTATTTGGTGAGTAGGTAAGTATTGTCTTTTGAACATTACTCAACAACTAAGAAAAGAGAAAAAAAAAATCTCTATTTTGTATTTTCTCTCTTTACACTATCCCTATGTTCTCTATTTCGTATTTTATTTCTACACTATCCCTATCTTCTCTCTTTTGATCTCAATCCTCTATCTGACAAACCTAGAAGTAAATGGTAGAAATTTCTCTATACATTATCCCTGTCTTCTTTCTCAATCTCAATCTTTTTGCTAATAAACCCATATGTAAATCATAGAAATTGGCATACCTTACATACCTAATTCAAGCTTCCTTTCGATTATTTTGGCATACATGTCGGTGGGTTACTTTGGAAGATGGTATTCACAAAGATACAGTCATATATAGTAATATATCTATATTACATTTAAGCATTGTGTTTGAATCTCCTTTTTTTTAAAAAAAATTATAATCTAAAGGTGAAAAAAACTTTAAAAATCAATATTACAGTTTAAAATATCTATGTCTATTTACAGTCTAAAATAACTCCCTCCATAGTCGATTTAACGGTCACGATTCACTCACTACATTCACTTCTAAATTCACATACATATCCATCTACCCTCTCACACCCCTAAAATAATTAAGTCCAACAATTTTTTTTATAGTGTTGTAGGTACGGGTAATATAGTAGTATTTTTGTGTGTGTGTGTGTGTGTATAAACGTAATTACATAAGAATTGTTAACAGCATTCATCAGACAGCTTTGATAGGAGAGGTCATTGTAATTTGACCAATAAGAATGGAGGTTAGTGTACATTGACGAAACTTCACGGGAAATTAGCGTTAACGTTTAAGAAATAAAAAAGGAAAAAATAGATTTCGGTGACCAATCCTAAACAAAATTAATTTAAAGTGACCATAAAGTCAGGAAAAGATGAATAGTCACCAAAATTGAAATTTAATTGCTGATGAGTGACCATTTGATCACTTATTACGTAAATATCCTTCCTCTAATAAATTATTTATAATTGAACAAATTTACCCTTTACATTAATCTCAATTAAATTTTTTGCATCAAGTTGCCTAATAAGCAGTGACTCTTTCAAGTTGCCTAATAAACATTTAGAAAGAACTTTTAACTAATAATTATTTAATTTTATTTTCATATATTTTATTATTTATATTCTTATACAATTCTTGTTTTTATTATTTATTTGCAGGTGATGCTAGAAGTTGTTATTTGATGATGACAACAAGAATGCTGGAGTAACAACTAGAATAAGAAACAATAATTTAGAACGGCAATAATTAAAATTATTTTCTCATACAGTTGGATCTTATAGTGATTTTATTTCTTTTTCATAGTAGTTTTACTAATATTGTTAGTGCTGGATGGATAGCTTAAGCATAAGCTAGATGGTCTTGTTTAACTATTGGAAATGAATTTCTTTTTATTGGTTTTGGACAATTGATAAGCATATGTTAAAAATATATATATTTGATAAAGCAAATTAAAATACCAATTTTTTACACGTAATGGTGTGGCCTGTGAATGGCGTTGAGGTTGTTTAATCTTCTTGAAATTGGAACAATATAAATAGCATTGCAGAAGCATCTGATTTGAGTTTTTTGCATTTTTTTTCTCAAGTCCAAGTAGAATAGCTTTTCTCTTCCTCCTTGTTAGCATAGAAATTGAGAAGCAGGTGTGTGTGTGTGTGTGTATATATATATTAATTGAGGTTACGACAAGTATAAACTTTAAGCTTATAAACTGAGAGTGTCATGGGCTTGTATACAAAGTTAATTTGAATTGAATACAAATGATGTTTATGATATTTGTCTTGTTGATCAAATAAAAAATTTCATGTTTTTTCGAAAGAAAAAAAAAATCTCATTTTTCGTTCTCTCAATCACTTCGTAAGCAAATTTAAGCAACTCTTAATGTTTATCAAATTTGTTATGCAACTTCTTATCCTCTCAGTTATGTAGTATGTTTTGAGACCATGATAGAGAGAATGGAAAAAGAAATAAGAATGATAAAGAAATCCTATCTTTTTAATTGGTAGACTTACAAATTACAAAAGAAAAAAGGGAGTAATGGACAAGGAAGAGAGAGAGCATGATGAATTCAAGGAGTTTTTTTTATATTGAACGGTAAATTTGTCATCTAAAAATTATTTTTAGAATGTTTAATAAACATAAAGTATTTTTTTACCAAATTATCCTCAAATAGTCATTCATCAGTAATTAAGTTTTAATTTTAGTGTCTATTCATCTTTTTTAAACTTTATAGACACTTTAAAGTAATTTTGTTTAAGATTGGTTATCAAAATCTAATTTTTTTAATTAAAAAAAATAGGTTAGACCTATTTTACACGCATCATCAAAATTGTTGGTTAACTAGAGTTGATTGTAATTCTCCTACTACTTTCACCCTATAAAGAGAGAACTAGGAAGCATGGATACGAATACGGATACAGATACGGGACACGGGTACGCCGATACGACAAATCTCAAAAAAACAGATTACAGGTACGGAAAGAACGATAATATAAAAATAACAAATTATATTTTTATGTATATAAGAAATAGAGTTATTAACATTTCTTTATAAAATATATTGATTAACAAACAAAATAGGAGTTAAGAATCATATTGCATAAGTTGTAAAGATAAATTTTATATTAAATTATGATATATATCTCAACACTTCTTTTTTAAATAAATTTACACTTTTCTTAACAATTATACTATGATATTATTGTACATTTTAATGTTCAAAACTTGTTAGAAATGTGTTGTGAAATATTTGAAAAGTATTGGATACATGGCCGAGACATCTAAGAAGTATCGGATGCGTATTAGAAATAAAAATATATATTTTAAAATTATGGATACGTTTAAGAAGTATCGGACACGTATTCACGAGTATCCGAAGACTATCGATATGCAATAAATATTCAATACGTGTACGTTACTATTGAAGAAGTATCCGTGCTTCCTAAAAAGAGAGATTAAGATATATGACACATAAGAAGAAAAAATGATACATCCTACCCTTTCTCAAGTTTATTTATATATATGTAAAAAAATAAAGAGAGAGAAATATGTAAAATCCCATTTTAAACGGGTTAAGTGGGTTCAATATTCAAACACAATTTTTTTTATCTACGTCACTCTCTAAAGCCCTCCCCTCTCTTTGACGGTGATTTCTCTAAAATCACCATTAATCCCTTCGTCTCTATCTCATCTCCATCCATTTATATGTTCTGCAACCCAACCTCTGCCACTTTCGTTGCCCGCCACTTCTTTCATTCCCAAATCCTGACCCTATAATGTTTTGCATTATTTTCTCTCACTAAAATCCTCTCCATCTTTCACCATTGATATCATGCATTTTTGAGTTTGATCTGTTAATTACTGACGTTAGAATTAGATTGTGGCCTCAATTTTGCAACTCATGTAAATCATATTCATCATCGTTCGTTTGTCAATTTATTATTATGTTTGTGAGTTTAATTGTTTAACTTTCGTGTTTTGCCTCTCAATTTTTTTGTGATTTCGGTCTGTAGTGTTTTCGTGTTAAATGGAGGTTAGGAGTTTGATTCTTTTAAGAGAAATGCTAAACGTCATGAAATTATTTCATGAATTTGTATCATGAATGATGTGGCAGGTAACGTGGAGGATTAATATTTGTAGAATTTAGTGATAATATCATGAGACTATGTGTATGAGGAGAATCTCACCAATACTAACTCTCCACGTTACCTGCCACGTCATTCATGATACAAATTCATGAAATAATTTTATGACGTGTAGCATTGCTCTTCTTTTAATCTTTATTTATTTTTTAATATTACATAAGTTTGAAACATGTGTCAAAATTTGACTTCTTGAAAAGAAATGACATGACATGAATAATTATTGAGTATATGAAAATTTGATATTTATAGGAATTCTATTGATAATAAATATTTATTTTATAATATTTTAAGAGATAATATAAAATAGAAAGTTATCAGAAATAGAATTCTTCATATATAAAATCTCGTAATATTCAATAATTTTTTGCATCACAGACAGAGAGCTTTATGTCTATTTCTTTGGAGTATTCTAGAACCCAATTATAGAATACTCCTGACCGTTAGATCGTAGCCATTTATTAGATGCTCTTGTGCTGAGAAATCATTTTCAGAGTTTCTAAGAGATACAAGTATTCCATTTTCTCAAACGCTTGGCTACTTTGACTAACTTCACTTTCTTCCATTCTCTGGTATTATTCTTTACTAAACTAGCATATATGAGAAATGGACAGTCATGTGTTAATTAGCCTATATGAGAAATGGATAGATATAGTTCACACTCATGTAAAAAAAATACGAACATGTTATTAAGTAGATACCACACCTTTTCCATGTACCCTATTTAAATACCATATATTTTTTTTTTATAAATGTGGTATTTTGTTGGGTTCCAAGAAAAAAGAGTTGGAAAAAAAAAGCAAATTGTTCAAAACAAAAGAAAAAAATATAATCAAACAAAAAATTACATTATTGATTTTGAGAATTAACTAAATAAGTCTGAATAGGCTTTACTTATATATATATATATATATATATATATATATATATATATATATATAACCCATCATGCCACCCATTCACAAAGATCAAAGTGATTTGATGTAAAAAGATAGGAAATCAATCAAACTTTCACTGTTCATAAAGATTAAAGGAATTTGACATAAAAATATAGGAAATCAAGTTTGCCGACGGCTAATCGGAAAAATAAAATCTTGGATCAAAGAAGAAGAGATCAATGCATGTGTGTATATATAAGAAGATGATGGTGAAGAGAGAAGAAAGAAAATGATGTTGGAGAAGAGAGAGAGAAGACGGATGATGATGAAGATAGAAGGAAACCAAATGATAATGAAAGAGAGATAAAAGAGAGAGAAGAAAAGAGTGTTACCGGTTTTGTCACACCCCCAAGTTGAGGACGGGGTATATCTGCACTTTACTCAACCTGCAGTTGATTTAATTCCACAATTCACCAAATGATTACTAATATCCTGACACAACCTATTCTCATATAAAAGAGATCACCACCCTAATCATTAATGCATATGAAATTACTAACTGATATCCAGAAAACTAAATACAACCAAAATCAAAGTTATTGTCAAAACAATCCTTAATTACAACAAATGTTGTCTCAAAACTGAAATAAAAATAATATAGTAACTAGGTTCTACCCAACCAATCCTCACGTGGAATCCTCCTCCTTTATGTTATAGATACTGATTTCACACACCTGAAATGTGGGAGAACGAAGGGGTGAGCTTTAAAGCCCAGTAAGTAATGTTCTAGCTAATCGACAATAACCACTATACTTCAACAGCTAGTACAGTGAATTAATTAATATAACTAATCGTTCGGTACATTAACTTATGAAAAAGAGAGTATTATTAATATCCTTTAATCCTTTATTACTTAACAAAAACTAACAAGTTATTCAAGTTCCATCTCCTGCGCCAATGCAACCATTTAATCGAATCCCACATTCATTTAAACAATATATATTCATAACATACTCTTCACAACAGACCACTATATACAATATATTCTGCAGTGTGGAGAAACAACAATACCACTCATTCTTCCACAAATGGTCATACAGCATACCTACACTCACATATATAAATATATATATACATATATATATACACACACACACACACACACACACACATATATATATATATGTATGTAGATCTAAACCCACACAAGTCTACTGCCCCCCATCAGCCATTACTTTTTCAATCCACACCATATTTCTCAATTTACTACACAGTCATACCACCTATTCCACAAGCATCCAAACCCTGTAATTGAGACCATTAATTTATCACCTGTAACCACCATTTTTTATCAGTAGTTCTCAACTAGAAATATTCACTGACGAGCATACATAAATACACACACACACACATATATATATACATAATCCACATATATATAGAAAAAAACCTACAAATGAGAGATGATTATTCTCCCCTTGATGTTTCATGTTATTCTTTCCTTTCTTCCTCCTTTGCTACTTCTTCCTTCGTAAATTGAGACTGTCAACGCATAAATCCTAATTACTCACTTATTATTTTTATATAATATTTCTTTCACACTGCTGTTAGGTAACCCACATTTGAATAACTCATCCTGTTCTGAAATAAAAAATATATACTCTTAATTGAAAATCACTTAAATTTATTTTAAGAAGAGTTTTAACCATACTACCCTTATATGATAATTTTTAATCACTTAAATTTGTTTTGAGTTTCTTTTTGCAAAGTCTCTTAAACGATGTCTTGTCTACCCAAACAGAAGACTCAACAGGACAGAGGATCCCAGCTCATCACGCTAACTATTTCACTACGTTGTTCACGCACTCCCCTTGTGTAAGTCTTCTTTTTTGGGGCAGATGATTTCTTTGAGCTCGTTGGATGAATGGTTAAGTTTCAGTGGTATACTATCATCGATTACTTGGTCTCTCTTGACTTTGGGTTGTAGCCGCCTTCAAAGGACCTTTGTCATCAATCTCAATCGCAATAGGTTTACCAGTTCCGGGACGATTCCACAATTATATAAAACTAAAAAAATATTAAACAGTAGAAAATTAAAGACGATATTTATTTACATAATCTTTTTATAAGTTTCGCAATCAAAGTTATGCTTTTGACTCCTTGCCATCAGCATCATCAAACATACGGGTGTGTGTCTGCCTCATCATGGCTCTGACAATAACATATTAAATTATTAGAATGACATGTAATAAGCATATAATAAATTTCTCATAAAATATTAAATTATAAAAATGACATAACAAATTTCTCATTTAATATAAATATAATAGACCTCTTACCAGAATATGGTTTTAAACGAATCTTCTATATACTTCCACCAGTGTTTTTCTATTCGCCAGCCCCATCTCTTTCTCGTTGGATACTTTTTAACAAATTCATCACACTTACCATTGATCTACCTGTCGAAGGGTGAACTCAAATTTATCTACAACATAAGATACAATCCTTTATATTGGCATTATACTGTAATATATATATATATATATATATATATATATATATATATAGTAGGTCACAATGGAATGTGGCAATTATTTTGGAATGTGACACTCATTTTCGAACAACTAAAAATAGAAAGATAAACACTTATTTTGAAAGAGGGGTATGAGGCTTCGAAGAAGCTCCTACATAAATAAAAAAATAAAATTTTATTAGAATTAAATTTTTGCTGCTTGTGATGATTCAGACCTTAGAGAAGAACTACAAAATCTGACCGATGAGACAGCAGTTGAAAATTTCTTTCCTTTTTTGGAATGTTTCTTTGCCACAATCTAAATTAAAAGATTAAAAAAATTATAATCATAAACATATATTATCATAAATATTCAGAAACAAGCATTAAAAACCATAAATTTATGAATTCTGTTAAATAATTCATAAAGCTAAATAGTATGATCTATGTAAATATCAAATAAAAAACTTAGTATAAGAGACGGACAAAAAGAAAAATGAATTAAGAGAGAGCAACAACTATGCTCTAAAGAAAACAATTATGCATATGGATATGTCCTAAGTCACACAAAGCAGAACTGAGAGCGAGGACGGAAGTGCAAAAGTAGCAAATTTTATGTCATACTGAGAGTGAGTGGAGAAGTGAAAGCACGTGCGGAACGCGAGAGCGGGAGTGTACACGAAGCGACACCCATTTAAAAAAATTATGTGACTTAGGATATGACAATACAATGTTTCGGTAGTCTTTAGAGTTTATATATGTATATATGAATATGAGAATACTTTTTAAAAACGCATGCGTGATAAGAAATGATTTATAATTTAAATGAAATTATGGTAAAATTGTTAGACATGAAGTGTAAAAAAGAGTGAGCATGGGAGGAGAGTTATGTTATTATTAAGTTTTGAATTAATTATTTAGTTTATATAGAATTCTTAAATTATTATTAATTTTTGAATTAGAAAAGAATATTTGTTGTTTAAGAGTTCAATGAAAATTATGTTTCTATATATTTATTGCAACAAATAATTTATAAAAAAAATTTAAAAAATGAAGGGAAACGATTTGTACTTTTAATACTGCCATTTATTTATGGTGGTATCAATTTTGTAAAAGGGCTCAAAAGAAAATTGACTGTGTTACGTGATGAAGCAAAGATTCACCCCGAACTGGTCAAGCGCCAACCTGTAAAAAAGGACAAGAGAAGGGTAATCACGAGGGCACCAGCGCGGTGCCGGCCGACTACGCTCCGAAGATTAAGTCAGAAATTGAAAGGGCTTTTTCAAGTTATAAAGGAACTCAGAGGGTATTAATTGCGTACCTGGTATATGAACCGTCCCTGTATTTATAGCGGTCAAGTGAGACTGTATCCTAGTAGGAGACTGGCTCCTGGAGATAGAGAAGTCCTCGTTAAAGTAAACTTCTTATCTATGTCAGTTTAAACTCAACCTCCACGTTGTACGTTTCATAATTAGAGTCAAATACTCTATCAGATGCCCCTTGTTTATGAGGGTTGCTCGTCGAGCCTTAGGAACACTTTGGCTGGGCTGCTAAGCTTTATCTTGGCTTGTTGGGCTTTATCTTGACTCATGGATTGTAAACCGCTACATATTTTTTTTCTTCGCTCATGTGGGCACGCGTCAGGCAGGCCAGGGCACGCTCGGCCAGGCGGGCCCTGCCGCGCCCGACCCGGCAAGCCCTGCCGCGCCCGACCCGGCAAGCCCAGTCGCGTCCGATCAGGTGGGCCCGTCCTTAGTCGGGCCAGTTTCTTCCTGGGCTTGGTTTTTGGTCAAGCGGTTTCTTCTTGGATCTGGCCTTTGGCCGGTATATAAGAACCCGGTTTATATATATATATATATAAAATGATTATCAGTTTGAAAAATCGAACCTTAGCTAATAAGCACTGATGGTTTCACCCTAACCATTATGCCAATGACTCACTTGGTTAATAAACTCTAATTGATAAACTTAATAGCACAGCTCTTGATAAAGCCATGTGACCACCTTGGCGAGACTTACCTGCCTTTTGCTAAAATCTCTTTTAACAGGTTGTGCCCCCGTAGGGTATGTCGATAATATTTTTGAATTAATCATCCCGCAGTTTTCATTAAAGGCCATTTGAAAAGGTGTGGTCGTGTCCCCGTAGTAGGGCTAGGTCCTCCGTAGGGCTGGGCTTGTGCCCCTGTGGGGCTGTTTAAACAATGTTCTCGAAATTCATCCATCCCGCCTTTTTCATTAAAGGCCCTCCTTGGAGGTGTATCCCCGTAGGGCTGTGCCCCCATCGGGTTGGGCCCTTATAGGGCTGGGCCCCCGTAGGGCTATTAAACAATGTTCTTGGGATTCATCCATCCCGCCTTTTTCATTAAAGGCCCTCTTTGGAGGTGTATCCCCGTAAAGTGGCCCTCGTAGGGCTAGGCCCCCTTAGGGCTGTTAAACAATGTTCTCGAGATTCATCCATCCCGCCTTTTTCATTAAAGGCCCTCCTTGGAGGTGTATCCCCGTAGGACGGCTCTCGTAGGGCTGTGACCCCATAAGGCTGTTAAATAATGTTCTCTGGATTCATCCATCCTGCCTTTTTTCATTAAAGACCCTCTTTGGAGGTGTATCCCCGTAGGGCTGGGCCCTTGTAGGGCTGGACCCCCGTAAGGCTGTTAAACAATGTTCCCGGGATTCATCCATCTCGCCTTTTTCATTAAAGGCACTCCTTAGAGATGTATCCCCGTAGGGTGGCTCTCGTAGGGTTGTGCCCCCGTAAGGCTAGGCCCTTGTAGGGCTGTGACCCCATAGGGCTGTTAAACAATGTTCTTGGGATTCATATATCCCGCTTTTTTTATTAAAGGCCCTCTTTGGAGGTGTATCCTCGTAGGGTGGCCCTCGTAGGGTTGTGCCCTCGTAGGGTTGGGCCCCCTTAAGGCTGTTAAACAATGTTCTCGGGATTAATCCATGTCGTCTTTTTCATTAAAGGCCCTCCTTGGAGGTGTATCCTCTTAGGGTGGCCCTCGTAGGGCTGGGCCCCGTAGGGCTGTTAAACAATGTTCTCGGGATTCATCCATCCCGCATTTTTCATTAAAGGCCCTCCTTGGAGGTGTATCCCGGTAGGGTGGTGTACTTTTTATTTTAGTTATAACAATAAATTTTGAAACAAAAAGGATTGTTATTGATATTTGAGTAATAAACAGACAATTATTCGAGCAAAAGCCTCGGAGCTATCGTCCTAAGGCTTGATATTAAATTGAGCTTCAACTAAAATAATTAAAGTAAATGTAACTTTTAAAAGAAAGTCTTACTGGTGGCATTTTCACAAATGCTCAGCAATCCAATGATGGGCCAACTGCCTCCCTTTTAATGTCTCTAGTCAATATGCCCCCTGCCTCCCTACTCATGACGCGATGTTTTATCGGTCTGCGCCTGTGCCATTTTGTCATACTTGGGGTCTCTATCTTCCTCACTGGAATGTCCCTCCCTTTTCCTGTCTGCCTTTCTCGCATCAAGGGCATCCTCTGCGTTTAAGTACTTTTGGGCTTTCACGAGTAGCTCGGACATACTTTTTAGAGGGTGCTTGGAAAATGAGTACAAGAATTTTGAAGGCAGTAGGCCCCCATGAATGCGGTAACTCCCACCTTATCGTCCAGAGCATCGACCTGCAACGTGTCCCTGTTAAACCGGTTAATGTAGTCTCGCAATGACTCCCCCTTATTCTGTCTTACGTTCAGAAGATAGGTGGCGGGCTTTCTGTGCCTTCGGGCGGTAATAAAATTACCTACGAACAATTGGCTCAGTTGTTTGAAGGAACGTACAGATGCCGGCTTCAGGTTGTTGAACCATGACCGGACAAAACCCTTCAATGTAGTAGGAAAAGCTCTACATAGGATTTCATCTGGTATTCCTTGGAGGTGCATCAGAGCCTTGAAGGTCTCTAGATGATCTAGCAGGTCCTTGGTTCCATCAAAGATTTCAAGGGTGGGCATTTTGAACTTGTTGGGCAAAGGACAACTCATTATCCCAACGGAGAAAGGGAGGTTAGTTTGTTGGACCAGCTCCTCTACTGTAGCAGGGCGCTTCCCCTTATGGCGTGGGCTATGCTTTCTACCATGGCTCTGAGGTCCTGCATCTGCATATCATAATAGGTAGTTTTCCTTGGGTGCCCTAAGTCTCCATAGGGTTGGTTCTTTTTAAGTGGGACTAAGTAACTGGGGTTCGTCCCACCTCTTACTCGGTTCTGAGTTGCGTCGTCCATTGGGATTTCACTGTCTCTCCCAACACTATCCCCTTCTGGATCAACAGGGTGACCCGGCAATGGTACTGGCGCCATAGAAGGGAGGCGTTGTAGAATTGTCATATTTTGTTAGAGTATCTGGGCCAGACTTTGATTCAAGTTCCGGACTTGGCATTCCAACGCTCTGATCCGTCCTTAGTCGTTTGAAATTTTGGGGCGTGCCCCAGGGAAGTCCATTTGTCCAGAGGGTTGCATGCCTCCCTGTCCTGCAGCTGGCACGTTGTAGCCGAGAAGATCAGGGGCAGCAAGCGGGTCCAGTCCGATTGGAGGGCCCTATTCGCCAGGAAGGTCATGGCCGACAAGAGGATCCTGGGCGGCTGGAGGATTGTAACCGGTAGGGAGGTCCTGTGCTGGGGGATTGTGGCCGGCAGGAAGGCCCTACGCTGGAGGGTCCTGTACAGTGGTAGTCTCTAACCCAGATCGTAGGTGCATCATGCTTCGTATATGATTCATGTAGAACAATCAAGTTTGTGATTGTTTCCCACAGACGGCGCCAACTGATGAAGCAAAAATTCACCCCAAATTGGTCAAGCGCCAACCTGTAAAAAATGATAAGAGAAGGGTAATCGAGAGGGCACCGGCACGGTGCCGGCCGACTAGGCTCCGACGATCAAGTCAGAAATCGAAATGACTTTTTCAAGCTATAAAAGAACTCAGGGGGTATTAATTGCGTACCTGGTATATAGACCGTCCCTGTATTTATAGCGATCAAGTGATACTGTACCCTAGTAGGAGACTGGCTCCTGTAGATAGAGAAGTTCTCGTTAAAGTAGACTTCTTATCCATGTCAGCTTAAACTCAACCTCCACGTTGTACGTTTCATAATTAGAGTCAAATACTCTATCATCACGAAAATTGCAAAGTTGAGAATTTAGGAGTATAGTTAATGGAATTTATTAAGGGAGCCAATATTGGCGCTCCACAAATATACTTAAATGCTTAAAATAAAATTACAGAAAGAGCCCATACACCATACAGTACTTAATTTTTATATTTTTAATATCATAATTGCCCTTCTCTTTGACATTTAACGTATTAGTAGTTAGATAATATAGTAAGCTTATCTTATAAAAAGGTACGTCATTAGTATAAAAAAAAGTTGAGTTGGAATTAAATTTTATATCAATGAATAAAACTTATCTCATTATAAATAAAAAATTAAATTGAAAGCAAACTAATCTCTATCACTATAATCTTTAATTACTATTTTTTATTTCTAAAGCTATGTTTAATTGTTTCTTAAATAGAAACTATGTTGTATAGTTCAATAAGCAAGCCACAGAAGGCTGTTTGATTTAAAAAGAAAACTTTTAGAAATTATATTACTATGTGATTTAATTAACTACGTTTAATTAGTATATAATATAATATAATATAGTGTACATATATTTACGTGCATATATATTGTCTAAATTTGTGAAGGCTAAAACTCAAAACAACAAAAAATTCCTTTCTAGAGAATTGTGGTGCTCACGAGTTCTACAAACATTAGCCTTAAGGGAGGGAGTAGAGAGGCGTCTCAATGAAGATTTTCTTTAAGAAGTTATCATTGTTATAAAGAAATTTTGACTTTCAATGTTTGTGATGTTCGATTTATAATATTTTTCTTTTCTTGCGGTGAAAAAAAATTGACGAATGCATTAAAATTAAAGAACCTAAGAGAAGACAATAAATTAGAACGGTAGAATCCTAACTTAAACAGTGAAGGACAATAATGGTATAAAAAATGTAGGAACCAAATATAATTTGATCTAGGGACTCTTTTATAATTCTATTTTAAATAAAAAAGACAGTGGAACACCTGAGAAGATTAGTGGAGCGCAAATATCAATAGCCTTTATTAATAGAAGAATTATAGGAGTAAAGTTAATTTAGGATCTATATAACAGAGGAATTTATTAATAGACGATCCACTTTTATTTTTCTTTAAAATAAAAGTACAAAAGAATCTCTACACTATAAAATACTTGATTCTTACATTTTTAATGTTATAATTGTCATTATCTTTAACCGTTGACATATTAGAAATTAAATAATATAGGAAGCTTACTTTTACTCATTTGTATGTAATTAGAATAAAAAGGTATGTAAAGAGAATAAAAATAATTTGAGTTGGAAGCAACTTTTATATCAATGAATAAAACAACCTATCTCATTATACCCTTTTATTTGATTTTTTATTTCAGGAAGATTTGTTTGATTGAATTGAAAATAAAAGGAAAACCTAATTTTACTTAAATAGAAACTTTGTTATATAGTTCAATAAACAAGCCAAGCCAAGGAAAGATTGCTTGATTTTTAAAAATGTTTTTTAAGATTATATTATTATGTAATTAAATTAACTACGAGTTGTAAACTTTAAAAGAAAAAAAAAACTATAATCTAAACTAAAATGATACAATAGAACTAAAGAGAAATTTTTTTTTTTTTTCTTCAATACACTGAATTGGTTGAAATGGAATAATCTTAACGTTAATAGGAAATGACATTTAAGGTATTAAAAATATAAGAATTAAGTACTCTGTGATTTAAGAATTCGTTTGTAATTTTATTTTTAAACAAAAAAGAGAGAGTAAAGTCTTTGAAAAAGAGAGTATCTTCTTTTTTTTTTAACAATTAATAACATTAACAACCATTAGTAGTTTCTAAATCGACTTGTTGTGAAGAAGGCTAGACAGTTCAAATCCAAATCCAACCATGAAGGCCATAACTTCAAAACCACCCCAATATACAATGCTATCCCTCATGAAATTTTAATGTATGATGAGGCAAAATCAAATTATACTCGATGCAATAACTTCTACTGTGATAGTGATATACCTAATAGCATTGTATGATCTAACTTTGTCAAGTTACTGTTTTAATTAAGTTCCATTCCTAGTTATGCGTGCCAAAATTCAAGTTAACTCAGATATATTGCTACAGCTTAATCAATTTTTTTTTAGAAAACTGGGTTGATGAAGTCCATATATCTTCTTCTTCTATCCAATGTTGAGAACATAAATACATTTATGAATCTGGATTATGTGTGTATAAACGCAAAATGACTCTTACTGTACGTGTACAACAAGATTAAGATTCATCCATTTCCAGTTGGGTGGGTTAAATATTTTGAATTTGACGTCTTTGAACTGTTTAGACAAATTTAAATAAGTTTAGTAGTTTACAATATTTTAAAGTATTTTAATACGTGGTACTCCTTCCATAAATGCTATTCACTTCTCTCAATTATTGATGAGTGTGCCTACGTGAGCATTTATTGGTGGGTGTGGAATGTGGATCTAATTTATTGGAGGTTTTGGCCTACAATTGAGTGCTTTGATAGTTAAAGCCATCCCTTAATTACAGGACCCAGAAAAACTCATAATTAATCTAAACTACTAATCAAACACTATCAGTCAACCAATTAATAATCACACACACACACACATATATATATAACCAAGAAACACATCATCAATGTATACATATTGACACCCAATAAACCTATGATCACCACGATAATCACATGAAAGCGAAACCCAACCAGAAATCCATCATTATATATAATCGAAGTTAATGATAGACAACTCCTAAGAAACAAAACCAATCCTGACACAAACCATAATGAGAAAAATACACTCAAATCAACCCCAAAAAAAAAACCACACGTGTGTATGTAGAGTGAGAGAAAGAGAGAAAACCTAATTTGAGAGATAAAGCATTAATCGGTAACCCTAGAATCCAAAAATATGGGTTTTAGGAAAAAAAACCTAAAGACTATATATGTGTGTATATATATATACACACTAGTGTAGGTGCACGTGGGAACCTTTATTTATATTAATGAAACATAAGATAAAAAAAAAAATACTTTAAATAAAATCAAATAAAATTTAAATACCTTCTTAAGTTCTTTTTTCTTTATCTTTGGGCTTATTGGATCAAATTCTAGCGGGAGGAATAAATTTCATTAGAGGATCAATACAATTTAGTCTACAACTAAGGAAATTATGAATTTAATACCTTCTTAAGTTTCTTTTTCCTTTATATTTGGGCTAAATCTTGCATTGGATCAAATTCTAGTGGGAATAATAAATTTTCTTAGAAGATCAGCTACCCTGTGCTTCTCAGGAAAAAAAACAAACTTTAGTAATAAGATAAATTTAACAAAGTTAATAATAATAAACTCTTGTTTTGAAAAAAAAATACATATATATCTTATTAAATTAATAACTTATTAATTTATCGATAAAATAATATCTTGTTTAATTAATAGAATTTAAGTGGTCCCAACGCTATTAATTTATAGATGTTTTATTGTATGTGTGTGTGTGTATATATGTTAGTATTAACCTATAGAAGCAAATCATGGAAGGCAAAGCAACAGGAGGTTCTCAATTATGAATTTTGCAATATATTTTAGTTATAAACTAATGCAATATTATTTAAAATATTAAGGAAGTCATTAACGAATTAGTTTGCAACAACATTACACAATAAATTATCATTATACTTTAAAATTCCAATATAATCGAAATATACTTTAGTTTCTCCTATTAGAAAAAGTGTGACTCAAACAATTCTAAACAATTTAGTAATCATATCTTTAGAATAAAGCTTTAAAAATAATTCTTCAATTCAATTACCAATCCAATTAACATCCCTTTGAAATAAATAATATTGAAAAAATATTTTTTCTTTTTTTCAAAAATCACCAATTTATGGGTTTTCTTTGCTTACACAATTTCAAGAGAGAGATTAAGTTGATAAATGGAATTATGATGTTTATAATATTTGAATGGAGTAGAATACCTACCTAGCATAATTTTTGTCACTTATGTATATATCTTTTAGGATAAAATCCTATAATATAGAATAAAATAAATAAAATAAAAAAAAAAATTGATGCATGCTAAAACTAAAAAAATATTAATTGTGTGACGATACTCGTTGATAAAATATTGCACTTGTAAAGGTGGGAGTTCTGCTAAAAGGAGTGACCCACACTTGGCTAGACCAGGATGAATATGCAGCTGTATTAAGGAAACAACCTAAGCAAATGATTGAAGAGAGAGAGAGAGTATGTAGAACCAGATTCAATCTGTGTAGAAGAGAGAGCTGAGGAGGAGATGGGAGAGAGAGAAAGCAAGTATGACTGAGAGAGTGAGGGGGATCAGAGTTGACTAACTACCTTCCCACCATGAGGTATTTATAGACCTCAGGTATGAGTCCTAACAGCTGTCATCCTACGTGGCACAAGCTTATCATGCCACGTGTCCCTTCCTTTGTCATACTTAGTTGAAGCCACGGGCATTCCTTCCATGATTGCGGGTAAGTATTATGCACTGTCCTATTTACAGCACAATACATAATACCCCCTTGCGAGTCATACAGTTATGCTTTAAACCTCAACAAGCCTTTCTCTCAATCCTCCATTCCACACTCGACCCATCTTCCCGGCTGGAGTTATGATGCCATACGTTCCGTTATGACACCATAACCGCCAGAGTCATATCACAGTGCGCTTCTGTGCCAAAAATGACCCGCGGGTCCCTATGGCTTCATACGAGCTCCGTCCCATCAAGACTAGAAGTAACATCGCGACAAGCTACTTTCTGTCTTGAAGAGAAGAGCTGGTAGTCCTCCATATGGTCCCTGCTAATGAGAGCTATTACTCAGGGTCATGAGCTCGAAGGTTCATGATCGCCCATTCTTCCATGATTTCTCACAGCCCTGGGGTATGCCAAGGTGTTAATCCAAAACATACCCGTGAGAGGAAGTTGCCCCCAATCATCCCCTATCCCTCATGGGTTAAAGTCACCCCTGACCACTTCATAAGTTAGAACACTTATGACCGCTTGCAGCACCTTCGCGGGTTAAAGTCATTCATGACCGCTTCGTGAATTATAGCATCCACGACCGCTATACAACTCTTGAAAACAACTCGCTTGCTACCAAATCCAGTCCATCCGCCACTTGCCGGGACATACAAAAGGTCTACTTGCGACCCGTGGGTCGTGGGCGAGGTCCACGCATGACCCGTGGGTCGCGGGCCTAGGGACAAGGGCCTATTGTTCTATTTTCAGGTTTTCGTAATGCCTTTTGGATTTCACTCTTTATGTTTTTGACATACACCTCTTTACAGTACTAAAGTAAAGTAATGCCTTCAAAAAAAAAAATAAATAAACAAATTTAAACAAAAAAAAAATCAATGCAAAAATACATGTTTTAAAAAGAACTCCTAAATGAAATTATATTGCAAGATTTTGTATTTATTATTTACAGTGGCACGTTATAAAGTCACACAATATCTTCCTACTCATACATTGAAATAGACATTTTTAGTTATAATTATGAGTTTTAAAGTAACAGAAGAGACTAATTATTTATAGTGACTTGGTATAGAATTGTATACAACTAATATATAATGAGTATAACTTACATACACTATTTGGCACTATTAATGACACTAATAAGATTATTCCCAACTATTTCAAAGAATATGAATTACTGTAATAAATCAATAAACCATAAACAACTTATACCAACACTAATCAAATTATTCTAAAATATCTCAAAGAATATGAATTACAGTAATAAATCAATAAACCATAAACAACTTATACCTTCTTCCTCAAAATCATTTTCCATTCATAGAACACGTTATAAACTAACCCACTAATTCATCAAAGAGCACCCTCCATGATTATCACTCCATAAACCTGACAAAATTAAAAGAATAAAGTGAGATTATATTATTATTATTATTGGAACTCATAAAATAAAATCCATCCAACAAAAAAACAAATATAACAAATTTACATAATCAAAGGTTAGAATAATCTACAAAACTTTATTGATTGAAAAAAAAAAAAAAAGAGATACAAGTAAGAAAAAAATGAGTAGAGAGAGTCTTAAAACAATCTTTCACATTAAATCTATTGTAATATACACCTAAATATGTTTTCCAATGGTTTACGGTGAATTCTATTATCTAAAAAATGTCCCCCAATGGTTTACGGTGAATTCTATTATCCTTAGTATTCTACTCTAATTGTTTATTTTGTGTATTTATTTTAATAAATGAAGAGTTTAATAATAAAAGAGTTTTTATATAACTATAATAAAAGAGTTTATCAATAAAAGAATAGTTTCACATTGAATCTATTGTACTATACATCTAAATATGTCTCCTAATGGTTTACGGTGAATTTTATTATCTAAAAAATGTCTCCTAATGGTTTACGGTGAATTCTATTATCCTTAGTATTTTACCCTAATTATTTATTTTTATGTCTCTATTTTAATAAATGAAGAGTGTATTAATAAAAGAGTAATAAAATAGTTTATAAATAAATCTCAATCGTTTATGGTGAATTCTATTATCTAAAAAATGTCTCCCAATGATTTACAATGAAGTCTATTATCCTTAGTATTCTACCCTAATTATTTATTTTTATGTCTCTATTTTAATAAATAAAGAGTGTATTAATAAAAGAGTTTTTATATAACTATAATAAAATAGTTTATCAATAAAAGAATATAAAAGAGTTTATAAATAAAAGAGTTTTTATATCACTAAATGATTTGAAACACCTTATACTTTTAATAATAGTATAGATATAGTAATGATCTCTTACTTACCGATTAGCAAAAGATTTTATCTACATTTTGTATAATGACTGTTAGATTATATCTGATAGCCACTATACAAACTCACCACTCTCTTTTTTTAAAAATAAAAAATCATTGTCATAAAAAAAACCACTTTATATTATCTTAATTTTGAAAAGTTAATATTTTCTGATTATCATTTCCTTGAAAAAAAGAAAAAGAAAAGTATATTACAAAAAGTAAAATTGACGGGAATTGGCTCCTTCTTCTACCTTTTGACACAATTCTTAAAAATCCCACCTTCAAATATATCAAAAATCATCTCCATACATATAAAAAAAGTTATTTTCAATTCATGGCCTTTTGGGGGTAGTTTGAGAAGTTATTGGAGTCCCAGAAAAGTCCAATTGGTCCTTGTACAAATAATATCCATTGGCATGAATCACTTGTCAAACCTGATATAAATCACTGGGTTGAAGCTTTTCAAAGTGAAGTAAAACTAAGTTGTCAAATTGTTTTGGGACACTTTTGCCCAGTCATTGTAATATTAGTCAGTGTATAAAATTCAAATAGTTCTAATTGCACATATTGAAGTGTTTTTAGAGAAGTACACTGTTTCAACAATATGCAATTATGATTTTAATGAGTGAAACAATTGTTTTTTTATTTGGAATGATAAAAGCACCTCATCTGAAACTTTTATCTAAGCAAGTCTTATCCCTTTTTTTTTTTTTTTGTGACAAATTCATTTAATATAATAAATTTGTTTAATTCTCTTGTTGATTTGATCATTGAAAAAATTATATTTTAGTGACTAATTTTAAACAAAGTCGTTGACTACAAAGTCAAGAAAAGATTAATAGTCACCAAATTTAAAACTTAAATACTAATAAATAACCATTGAATGATTTATTACATAAATGTCCTTCTAATAAATTATTTTATAATTAGACAAATCTAACCCTTGTACATTAATCTCAATTCTACCACTACTCCATCTTTCCCTCTATGCATGTCCACTCAACTTCTCAATTCTCTGCCACTCGCCTCATTTGGCCTCAATTGAACCACTCCTTCTTTCCCAAAAATCTAGGTCTTTTACAATGTTCTTTTTTTCATTATTGTGGTGAATGAAATAAAATCTGTATGCAACAATCAAGTATATTATATATATGTATATAATTAAATCTGTATTCATTCTTTTGAGAGGAAGGCCTGTGCAGTACTTTGTTTGGCCGATTGGGTGTGAGATCATGTGCAAAGAATTAAAAGGAGAATGTGCTGGAGAATTATAAGAGCAGATTTAGGGCTTTTCCAATTTGATTGTGTATGATTTAGGGCTTGTTTGGTACTTTTGGTGGCTTAACGATTTGTTTTTATCTGTATGTATAAAGTCTTATGTCTATGATGGACGAAGAGCTTGCAAAATAGATCAGACGTTTCAAACTGAGGAAAAAAATATTTTTCATTCTTGTGGTGAATGAATAGTCTGCAACAATCCAAAAACAAATGTGTTTTTTACCAAACTATTTATTTATTTATTTTTTTTAGTTTAAGGTCTTTGTAAAGCAAGTTTTTTTAATTTTTGATATACTGCAAACTAAAAAAGGAAAAGGAGAATGATTGATGAGTAACGAGAGAGGGGAGGATGAATTGAGGAATTATCGGATGACAATTTCGTCATCTAAAAATTATTCTTTACAATATTTAATAAATAAGTGTTTTTAACTAAATTACCCTAGATTGGTCACTAATTGACAATTACATGATAGGTTGGGTGATTATTTGTCTTTTTTTTTAGTTTAAGGTAATTATAAAGCAAATTATTTTTAATTTTGGTCACCAAAATCTAATTTTATCTTTGATTATTTCCCCTATATAGTTCTTTTATTTTTATATTTATTTTATTGTCTCTGAATGAACATGATATGTTCAAAAAACCAATTTTACTAATCCGCGTTCTTGTTCGCAATTCAATTTTACTTTTGGTAATATACTTTTTTTTTTCATAGGTAAAGAATTGGTAATCAAGTAATATTAAGTTTCCAAAATTAAGATATTAGAAAATGGTTTTTTTTTATAAGGAGAGTTTGATTTTTTATTTTTTGGAAAGGAGAGGAGTGGGTTGTATAGTGGCCATCAGATTTAATCTAACGGCTACTATACAAAGTGCGGATAAAATCTCTTATTTACCGATGAGCAAAAGATCATTATTGTGTGCATGCGGCACGTGGAGACTTCTTTTCGACTGATTTTAGCAGCGGCTTAATTGAATAAGAGAGAATTATCTATGAATTGTATTAATGAATGGTATGTCTTTACAATATACAATGAGTTCATATATATATATATATGAGAAAGAAAGAGGGTAGGTGAGTGGGGAGTAAGTTAACCTATACATGATAAGCCCCAATCTAGGAAGCACGGACACGGGATACGGATACGACATGATACAGATACGGCGATACGGCAAATCTCAAAAAAATAGGATACGGACACGGCAATGATACGTAAAATAAATAAAAATATAATATTATACATAAAATATTAATTTTTATTCTTCAACCATACAATAAATATAGCTAAAGTAATTATACAAAATATAAGAAGTTAAAATCTAGAAATTCACTATATTTTCTAATATTTTTTTACAATGACTCACTTATTCAAGGGTTTTTATAAAAATATTTGTTTTATTATAAAATGAGCCTTATTTTCTTATCTATAAAGTTTTTAATATTACAATCTCAACCCCATTTTATAGAACAAAAAATTACAAATTTATCCCGAAAAGTATTTCAATCGTATCTCAGATGTATCCTAAACGTATTCTGGCATATCCAGCATATCCTAGCCGTATCCTCTGCGTATCTTAGCCGTATCCGATATTAAAAAAAAAAATGGGATACTTCTTAGTCTTATCGGACACATATCCGACCGTATCCTGGCCGTATCCGTATTGAATACGTGTCCGATACGGCTACGGCACTCTTTTTGGAGTATCCGTGCTTTGCAGGCCCAATCATAGAAAATCTTAATATGATAGGGAAAAGATACAATACAGAATATATATTAATATATCCTAACAACCATCATAACCATTTCTCACCCTGCAACAAATTGCATCTCATTGTTGAAATCTTGTTCAGGAATCACAGATTTCTCCCCCAATTCATGTCAATCTCATTACCACAAATCTCATCACTAACCCTCTCATTTCCAACCACTTTCTTCGGTTCTTCGCCTCCGTTTCAAACATCTTATTTTCAAAAACAATGAAGAGCTTTTATTGACTGAAGTACAACACCTCCGTAGGACTGAATATTTTTTTCAGAAAAATAGAAAGAGTTGATATAGTTGAAGAGGACGGAGTTAGTCACTTGGGAGACTAGAGACCAATTCTCTAACTTGGTAGAAGAAAATTGATTTTTATGTAGAGACAAAATGGAGTAATAGTTTTTTTTTCCGAGCTTCATCCAATCATAAAAAAATGTCACGTCATGATTTGTGTAATTACTCACTATTATATAATTTTATACACAACTTAATCCAAAAAGCAGATGGTGATGTGATTTTTTTTAATATGTTAGATACAGGCTTAGAGGGTGCTTTAAGAAGTCCAAAGATGAAGAGATATAGACTTGTGATACTTGGAGGAAATATCTATTAAAAAGATACCATCTATATATATATATATATATATATATATATATATATATATATATATATATATAAACAATAGCAGTGAATCTAGTGATATAAATCTGTCTTTGCTCGCTAAACTTGCTTGGCGTTTTGAAATTGGAGATGTTTCTTTGTTTGTTAAGGTTTTCAAGCACAAGTATTTTCCTTCTTCTAGTTTCTTGAATTCTTCTAGTGGCACCAACACTTCTTGGGGGTGGCAAAGTGTACAAGCTGCAAAAGGCATTGTCAAAGAAGGCATGTCATGGAGGGTTGCAAATGGGCTCAACATCGATATTTGGGAGGATAAATGGCTCCCAGATCTTCACAATCCTAGAATTTCTACTCCCAAATCAAACTCTGAGCTAAAATTGGTGTCTGATCTTATTGATTTGGAATCTGCCTCATGGAAAGTTGATTTGATCAAGAGGAGTTTTAATGCTCGTGACTGTGATCTTATTTTCCAACTGCCTCTACGGGTGGCTGGTGGGGTTGACAAGAATTTATGGGGTTGCACTGCTGATGAAAAGTTCTCTATTAAATCTGCTTACAAGATTGCCTTACATTTGTCTCAAAATTCCTCCAAGAGGAATGACCATCCCTCGTGTAGCCTATCTACAGATATGGATATATGGTCTAGTATTTGGAAGGTGAAAGCACAACAAAAAATTATTTTGTTCCTCTGGCAGTGTGTTCATGATAGATTACCTGTGCGACTTAATCTTTATAAGCGCAAGTGTACTACTGTTCCTTTATGTGCTGTTTGTGGCAAGGCAGAGGAATCTACTCTTCATATTATTTTTGATTGTCCAATCGTTAAACTTGTTTGGAAGATGAGTCCTCTCAGACTCAATTTCTTGGATGATGGTCTCTCTTGGTCTCAAAAATGGCTTTGGATGCAAGGCTTATGGAAGAATCATGCTGAATTTTTTTCTCTCTCCAGCTTGGCCGCTTATTTAAGTTGGCAAATTTGGAAAGGGATAAACTGCTGGGTGTTTCAAGGTGTACCGTTTGACCCACCTGACATTGTGTCTAAAACTGTTTTCTCTTTCTAGGAGTTTCAACAGATTAAGTTGGATAAGTTGAGAGAATCTCCTTTTTCTTCCCCTCCAACTCCTCCAAAGGTGCGTTGGCATGCTCCAAATCGTGGTAGGTGGAAACTCAACTTTGATGCATCTTTTCACCCTTCTTCGAGGGAGTGTGGTGGTGGCTTAGTCTTACGGAATTGGGATGGTCACCCAGTGAGAGTGGCGTCCATGTTTTGGCCAATTGTAGCCAATCCTTTAGTCGCGGAATCTTTGGTTCTGAGGGAAGCAGTGAAGTTGGCTCATAGTTGGGGTTATGAGAATGTTGACATAGAAGGAGATTGTAAATCAATCTTGAATCTTCAACCTGTTGATGCTATGTCATACGTGGTGATCCAGGACATCGAAGAGCTTCTGGCCCACAACCAAGGTCTGAAGTTATGTTGGATTCCCAGAATGGAAAATCATGTTGCTCATGAACTGAGCAGGTGGGCTCTACGTTATAGAGAGTCTGATTTAGTTTGGGATGTTTGGCCAAACTGGTTGCTGAGTCTTGTTTCTTTGGATTGTAATAGCTTGTTGGTTTCTTAATATATTCATGTTTCTGATAAAAAAAAAATATACTACCACCAAATAGTGTAGCCTAGTTGTATTTCTTCAAACGTGAGTGTTAAAAGTACCCATAGGGTCAAGGTATGTATCAACTATGAGTTAATTTCTTGACAGGATAATAATAATAAAATATAAAAAAATTAGCGATATCTCATTGAAATAGACAACTCATTATACAAAAAAATTATACAATACTTTAGAAGTAGGATGATGTAATATTCTCGATAAGTGTAAGTCCTTCATCCTTTTAAAAATGATTAATTTCTCTACCATCAAAGAAAAATAAAGGATATACACTTTTCGAAGATACCGCGTCATCGATATACTTTCTCCACTCTAGAGTTTAAGAGTTGACACCGAAACTATTTTATTTTATTTTATTTTTTTTTTTTGTGTGGGAATTTACACTCGGACTCTATTGCTAGGGCCGTGAAGGAGTCATGAGTTCCACTTTAGTGGATCAGAGAACAGGACGGCCGTTTTGAGTCCATTGTTTGTATTGGTTGAAAATTAATTTTCTACTCGTATAAAACAAAATTTTGGATGCCTACACCTTATCCAAACAGTAACTCACCCTTCCAAAACAAAATTGGAGGGAACTAACTGCTACTATCCAAAGATGGTCACAGCAGTTGCTACCATCCACTCTTCCATTTCTCCTCCTACAGTTAAATCCACCAAGACTACCATTACCATTTCTGACCCACCAACATATTACATCTCATTGTTGAAATCTTGTTCAAGAATCACAGATTTCTCACCCATCCATGCCAATCTCATCACCACAAATCTCATCTCTGACCCTCTCATTTCCAAACACATTCTGCGGTTCTTCGCCACCTTCTCAGACTTCGATCACGGTCGCCTTGTCCTGAGCCGAGCAGGTGTGCCGGAGACAGTAATTTGGAACACCCTTATGGAGAATCAACTCCAAGATGGTTCACCAGACCAGGTGTTCTTGACTTACCATGACATGCTTATTCATGGGGTACCATTAGACATAACCACTTTTCACTTGTTGATTCATGCTTGTTGTGATGTGTTGTCCATTCGACAAGGCAGTGAAGTTCATGGTCGGATTTTGAAAGCCGGGTTGGAGAGTTGCAGGTCCCTGAAGAACAATTTGATGGGTTTGTATTCAAAAGCTGAAAGATTGGAAGAAGTGAGCAAACTGTTCGAGAAATTTCCTGAGAGAGATGTTATCAGCTGGAATACCATGATATCGTGCTATATTCGCGTGGGATTGTCACGGAAGGCATTGGATTTATTAGGGATGATGATGATTGATGGGATTCAACCTGATGAGATAACTATGGTTAGCTTAATTTCAGCTTGTACAAAGTTGAAGGATCTAAAAATGGGAGAGAAGTTGCATTTCTATGCTGAGCAGAATGGTTTTGATATTAGTGGGAGCTTGTTGAATTGTCTTGTGGATATGTATATGAAGTGTGGGAAAATGGAGGAAGCACAAAAGCTCCTGGATAGCTGCAAGTGTGAGATTGATGTTGTTCTGTGGACTACTTTGATTAGTGGGTATGTGAAGACTGGTGACCTGATTGCTGCTAGGCACTTGTTTAACCAGATGACAGAGAGGAACTTGATATCGTGGACAACAATGATTTCTGGGTACGTGCAATATGGAGTTTACAATGAAAGTTTGGAGTTGTTCAGACAAATGAGAGTTGATAATGTGAGGCCTGATGAGATTGCACTTGTGACTGCACTTTCAGCTTGTGTTCACGTGAAAAATGACATGTTAGGCAGATCCATCCATGGCTTGGTTGTGAAATATGGAATGACTCTAGATGGGTTTCTGGGGAATGCTTTGATAGACTTGTATGCGAAATGTGAACAAATAGATAAAGCTCATACAATCTTTCAGCGGTTGCACTACAAGAGTGTCGTTTCGTGGAATACATTGTTGGATGGGTACTGCAGAAGTGAAGATATTGACAAGGCAGGAAATTTCTTCAACAAGATCCCTGGGAAGGATGTTGTCTCTTGGAACACAATGATCAATTGCTATGCTAGGTTTAATTACTTTGAAGAACTGTTTGAGTTGTTCCGGAAGATGCAGAGTTCAAATGTGAAACCCAACAGCCTGACTTTGGTCAGTTTGCTATCTTGTTGTGCATCTGTTGGAGCCCTGAATCATGGCATTTGGGTACATGTTTACATAAAAAAGAATCAGATTGAGTTGGATAATATGTTGGGAACTGCCCTAATTGACATGTATGGCAAGTGTGGAAGCATCGAAAAGGCCTATGAGTTGTTTTCTGAAATAAATCCGAAAAATGTGTTCTTGTGGACTGCTATTGTAGCAGCACATGCGATGGAGGGAGAAAGTCAGAAAGCAATTGATCTTTACTTGGAAATGGAAGAGACAGGGACAAAGCCAGACAACATCACTTTCATAGCTCTGCTATCTGCTTGTAGTCATGGAGGTTTAGTTGACGAGGGCTACAAATATTTCAACAAAATGTCAAGTTTCTACAATATTAGTCCTAAGATCCAGCACTACGGTTGCATGGTGGATCTCCTAGGTCGTGCAGGTCACCTAGAAGAGGCAATGAAGTTCATAGAAACCATGCCAATTGAACCAGATGTCTCTATATGGAGTTCTTTGGTGCGAGGATGTGCAACCCACAATAACATCAAACTAGCAGAACATGCATTCAAACACCTTATACAGATGGACCCTCTTAATGATGCAGCTTATGTGCTTCTTTCAAATATATATACAAAAGCTGCAAGATGGGATGATGTGAGCTGGGTGAGAACAAAGCTAAAGGAACTTGGAGTACGGAAGAAACCAGGATGTAGTTTGATAGAACAAAATGGAGTTGTTCATGAATTCGTGTGCGGGGACTTTACAAACTCTCAATCTGCAGAAATTTACTCAATGTTGGATGAAGTGAAAGAAGGATCTCACAAAGAGGAAATACAAGAATCAACATCTTACCACAGTGAAATGCTAGCTGCTGCTTATGGGCTTATAAGCTGTCCTCCAAGAACTCCTATGCGAATTGTGAATAATCTTCGGATATGTGAAGATTGTCACTCAGCTATGAAAACCATATCTAAAACTTTCGATAGAGAGATTGTTCTCAGAGATAACTACAGATTCCATCGTTTTAGAGATGGGTCTTGCTCATGTAAAGATCGTTGGTGAAACTAAATTTTGGTTTTCTGAGGTGCACACATTAAAAACAAAGATTTGTCAACTTCTCGTATCCAATATAACACACATCTGAAAATTAGAAGTAGCAATAGACAGATTGTATTGAGAAATTTTATATTCAGTCAAAACCTTGTTTCAGTTGGAGGCTTATACATCATTAGCTCCGGCCAAGAAAGAGAACAGGTGAAAAAATGGGGAGGCATACTGCCACATTTTCGGTTAAATACTAAAGCAATAGAAGATTTAACATTATATATCCATGTCAAAATCATGAGAACAAAATTAGCCGTTTGCAACCATTTTCCACTAACACCATGAAAGATAAAAAACCAATCGGCAGAAGGGACAATTTACACAATGATCGTTCCTGGCTGCTGACACATGCACACAAACAGCACTTGGTAAACAAATGATCAGGTGTGTCAACCTTTTTGATGGTTTTTCATCAATCATGGGCATAGTGGCTAAGGTAATGCAATCACAGGGCATTATGCAGCAATGAACACGCCAATTCCAAAAAGTTCCTCACAATCATTTGATTTGGGAGAGTTTTTGGAAGAAACGTTGTTGATGTTATTCTCCATTGCCTCCTCAATCAAAATCTCCTCTGCTCTGCAACTCCAACTGCAAAATGCTTTCTCCCCTCTGCAAAATATCAAATAACCCAGAGTCTCAAGAGCAAAATTCTAGTAATGAAGCATAGCAACAACAAACGCAATATTACAAACGTCGGTGGCAAACCTGTACATGTAGATATCTTCTCCCTCCAGTTTCTTCTTGCAAGAGTAACAGAAGCTCAAGAAATCATTACAGGGATATGGAACGGGTATTTCAGAGCATTCAACAGCCATTGTCGGAGGCATAACAATTTCATTTTCTTCTTTCTTGGAAAATTTGGCTAAGACATAGTTGTCACATTCCAAAATGCAGTCACCAAAAATATGAGTTGTTTTGGGGTTGGGACCATGTGTTCTGACACAAGTATAATCCTCAGAAAGCTCAATCTCACTTGCTGAGAGAGGCCCAATAAAACCAGAGCTAATAGTAGATATTGGAATTGAATTAAGTTCTGTACCTGAAGAATTGCCTAAATTTTGGCTCCCTCCAATGGATTGGGTAGGTGAGTTAACTGGGATTTTTCCATTTTCAGAATGAAAATTCCCAGAACTGGAATTGGTGCTACGGTTTGTTAAACTAGTTAGATGCGACCCAGTCCTTCCTGAATCCAATGAACAAGACAGGATTCTCCCAAAAGGCTCAGGTTCAAATGGGATTTCTCCAAGTTCAAACGGAACATCAGAATTGTCCATTTGAAGATTGGATGGTTTGATTTGGGTACAAGGAAAAATTGCATAATTTTTAGGCAGTGACTTGGGTGCCTCAAAAGAATCTATACGGCTTCGAGAATTTGGGGTTTTAACACTCATCTGTGGTCCAAAAAGGATATTCTTACTCTCTGATGATCGGAGAACCTTCCCCGACTGTTTTGTGCCGTCAATGAGAGAATCTATAATGCTCAGGCCTACTTTGCTGCAATCCCAGCTCTTCTGATGCCCCTCATGGGTTGATCTTGGAGACCTGAAGGGACTGCCTAGATTTGAGAACACCCTAAAATCTAATGGAGAAGTGGGACTTCTAACTGAATCAGATTCTGAACCCTTAGGACGGAAGCCTACAAAGAGACCAGTGACATTGAAAAAAGAATTGGTTTTGTGTTTCTGCCCCAAAGCATCAGATTGGGAACAGGACTCAGAAATTGCATCAGACATTAAGTGACCCATGTGTTGATCTTTCTGTTGTGATCTGGTCCTCTTCCTCAGCATTGTCTCCAAACCTCAATGCTCTTGAAAACACCAAAAGCCCCCTACCTATAGCAAATTAATAGTGTTTTACTAAATTAATACTAAATTCAAAATGTATTTATCAATGGACATGTCAAGACAAATAACTACCACTACTACTCTACTACGCAAGAACATCAAAACCATGAGCTGAATATAGACAAAGCAATAATGACATCTACAATTAAAATGATTTATTAAACAACAAACAGTAAAATTGAGATACAAATTGCTATCAGTGAAATATTAATGAAAACAACTACGCAAGAGAATCAATCCATTAACTTCAATGAGGCGAAGACAAAAGAACAGCAATCAAACATATTCAAAAGAATGTGGTTTGCATTGACAAGATCATATCAAAAATTCAAAACTACACCCAGCAATTGTATATTCAAAGATATCTTACATGGAAGAGAAAAAAAGCCAAATCAAATGCAAAGTGAAGAACAGCCACTATGGGAAAAATCTCCGAAGGTGATTGAAATCTTGATGCTACAATTACATTCAAACTTGATTTTTCTACCAGTAAAACTAAAATCCCGAAAGAGAATCCCCTTTGATCATCTATCTATACAAAACAACAAATGCCTTCATAGATGCATCGAATAATCAATAAATCACACAAACCTACAGATACCCAGATGGGGAAACTCCATAGATACATAGAAAAATGATGATCCAATAAATAAAAATAAAAAATAAACTTGATGAATCATCCTCAGTTCCAAGAAACCCAAGAACAGAACTTGAAAAATGCATCATGGGTTCAGAGGAATAAGGAATGAAATCAAAGAGAGAGAGAGAGAGAGAGATAGATAGAGAGGAGTTGGGAAAGCCGACCTGGTTTTCTCCTCTTGAAACTTCACATGGATGATCTTTGGAGAGGAAAACACTGAATACCCAAATGCAGTAAAATAGGAGTAATGTTTTGACAAGCCCCCTCTCTGTGCGTCAATGAAACTTGTGCAGTACTCCTCTCTCTCTCATTTCTCTCTCATGCATCAAAATCAGAGAACCAGTGAGCTTCTCAAATACTCTACTCTCTCTCACTCACTCTCTCTCTCTCTCTCTCACGCGCGCGCGCGCACTAGAATTTTTTACGTATGGCATACAGTATTTGTCCACATATATGTTCTACAAGAAATAAATGTACTCTATTTTACTATTTCCCCTCCACAGAACTCTCTCTCTGTACATATATATACCAAATATCAGTAACTAGGACGGGGATGATCAACTCTCTTCTCTGCATAGTAATGTGTAAGTATATAATTATACATATACATGTTGAATACAGTGTAGTTCTATGCAGAAATGTGTACTAACTATTGTACTACTTATTATGTATAGACAATAAATATATATATATATGGTGTGAAATAATAGTTAATAAAAAAGGTCATTTTAAAAAAGGGAATCCTTTCAGTTCTGCTTTATAATTTTTAGTTGATGATTCATCACAAAACGACAAATCTGACCCACTGTGGGCCCATTCTGTCACTGAGAGGCTTTTATTGACTGGCTCACTTGACGTTCACGGTTCTTAACTATTGTTAGTTTTGGTTGAGTCAATTAACTGCGAGTTTATAGATACCAAGGCGATGAGTAGGTTATCAAAATGACTATTATGCCCTCAACTTTTTTCTTTTTCCTCCTTTTTAGGGGTTTCCTTGTTATCTCTTTGCAAAAACTTATATGAAATGATATATATATGGGGTGGCAAATTATCCTGCCCCGAGCAGGGAATAGTAGATACCAAAAATCCGAAAAATGATAGATTTGCATACTTTTCAAAATCACTTTTATGAAAAAGTTTTCATGGTTTTTAAACAAAAAAAATACATTCTAAAAAATCATTTTTAAATCCCTTGGAAATTTCATGAATTATTTCAAAACTGTAAGTTTTTCGAAAAACTATAAAAAAATATAAAAAATGCAAATTTTTAAAATTTCAAAAAGGGTATTATTTTAATCAAAATTTCAACACTTTTTCAACTTAAATAGATGCTCAAAATCATGTTATTTTTTATCCCTAAAATCCTTTTAATTAAACATAAATTCTATCCGAAGTGCGACAGTGTCACCGCTTTGCACTAGTTTAAACCATTTTTAATTCTTTAGGTTAAATCAAGTTTTTCATATCATAATTAATGAATTTAGGTTCATTTACATTTGGCTAATTAATAGAAATATATATTCTCATTTTGTACATATCTTTCATGCTAAACAGAAATGCAGCCAAAATTCCAAAAGGGCTCTCTCTCTCACTCTTTCTAAAACATTATTTTCAAATTGAAACTACGGTGGCATTGTGATTAACATTGTGTCGCATTACTGCATAGTCTTGTTCATTTATTAAGGACCAAATTTTAGTCACATTCTTTGGCATTTTTACGCACATTTGTATTGAAGTGCATCAAAATTCACCCCTTCTCAAACTTTTGAAATTAGGTAATACTATTCAGGCAGAATTCGTAGGCAGAATTCATAGGCAGAAAGTTTTACATCCATTGGATGCATGTGGTAGGCTCCACCACATACACTCACCACATGCATCCAATGGATAGAAAACTTTCTGCTTATTAATTTTGTCTGAGTAGCATTACTCTTTGAAATTTCTTAAACTTTTTTTTTTTTAATAAGGTAAGTAGAACCACACACGCACACTGTCTTCACTAAGACTCGAATCTCAAAAATAATAAATATAATTTTTACATCAAAAATAATTATTTTCAAACTTTGAACTACGTTTTGGATCCAATTCTCTTATTTCCAAAGGAGAATATATAGGCAGCCTAAAGTTACACTTGGATTTGGTTCCCCAAATAAAACTCAATTAGTTTGTCTAATTTAATTTAGGTTAGCATTAATTGCACCATGCACGTATTGTATTTGTCACCTAAGGTCCGTCTATGTTTTTAGTTTGTCCGAGTCAACACGTAAGCTGAGTCACATGCATTAATGCCTACAAGACATAACTTTATGTTTTGCACAATAGATCGTAATCTTATCTGCAACGTAACTGAATAACAAAAAACCTCACAAAGTCGTACATGCATTAACACATACACATATCTAAAGAATCATGTCAAATCTTAACCACCATGCGTGAGTATGAGACATCTTCCATAATATTCGGCACAATCATTTTTTTTTTTTTTTATCTCAATCTCAACCTATTCTATTTTGAAAATTGTTAGAGAAAAAATATAGGTTTTTTTTTTTATATTAAATTGTTTTATTAAGCAATGCCATCATAGTCGTCTGAGAAGAAATAGAGGGTTACTTTACCTTAAAAGGTGAGCATATATATATATATATATATATAAAATACATGTTTGTTGCATATGGTAACTCTCTGTTAGTCAAGGTGGGGGTAGAAAAATTTATGTTGGTGTGAGGGAGGGTGATATTTTTACCCTAGTAACAATTTGTTTATTATTATTTGACATGTTAATTGCACGTGTCAATTTGCAGTTGTTATTAATTAATATTAAATCTTGGTTACTTTGTCCTTTGAAGGGCATGGGCTAAGAAAAGGGTTAGCTAGATTAATGTTAAGATAAATAATAGTAGTATAACAATTAGCAGGTAAAGCTATTCGTTGTAATGATTTATTCCTCTGTAAAATTGACACTTTTAAGGTGTGTTTGATGAAGAAAGCAAAAGAAAAGTGGGACACTAACTTCAACAAGTTATTTGTTTTGTAGTTTTTATACCATACCATTGTCACACTATGCACAATTTGCTTTTTAGTATTTTTTTTTTTTTCAAGACTTTTTAGTATTAACTCACACGTGTTTTATTCCTGCCAAATTCACGCTACTATAGAACAATATTTCCATGGGAGATGTCAGCCTTAGAAAAACCTACTCAATTATATATATATATATATATATATATATATATATATATATGCCTTCATCACTATTCGATCACATGACTAACATCATCATTTATGTGATCAAAAGGTGATGAGACTTTTGATGAGGATGGTACCATGACTCTTAAAGGTGAGATTATATAATTGTGAATACAATGAATGCATGTTTTTCTTATATATAAAAAAATAGTATTTTTAAGGATGAGAGAGAGAGTAATAATATATATGTTTCAAGATTTACAGAATATCTTGTTTATTGCTTTTTATGCAATACTTCTATTTGGAACTTTAAATTGCAAAAATTTACAACTAGCTTGTTTGAAACATGTGACAATTATTGTTACATTATTAAAAATTAATCCTTTGTAAGCAATGCCACAAGGAAAAAATTCATGCCATACTCTAGGCAAGTTCATGTCCTTAACATAGTGCTAACAAAATAAAATGACAAAGAAGGTTGTAACTTGGTGTGATCATCAATTAATGCTCGGTTTGGTAAGTATGAAAGTAAAGGCACAACTATAAGGAGAACCAGATTGGCCAAGCTTAGGACTTAATCTACTACACTCCTCTGAAGCTCCATTAATCCGATTCTTCTTAATCATCATCATCATATTTATCTTAATCTCATATAAATGAAATCGCTCACATAAATTTTTATCAAGTAAATGAGAATTTATCAAGAATATTTGACATAAGTCAACTGTCTATATAACACTAATCCACCTTTTTTTCACATCCGACTTTAGGTACCGACAATAAAAGAGTCAAGAATTCGAGTAAATATGTATCATAGAAATCCGACTTGACGATCAAGCACAAAAACATGTCCTTTGTAGCATGGTTGAGAAGGAATGTTCAAGTTGACTTTACTGTACAAGAAAGAAACTGACCAACACGCGCAAAAATTAAACATCATCCACATGCCGACACGTACAACTGTTCAAGAGTCACACCTAATGATTTGCAAATCTGACGAGTAGGTCTGTCCAACAAACTTGCGATCACCAAATGCGACCTAACCTGCATTGCTTGCCACGACCATGCAATAGAAAATTCATAAAAAACTGAGAGAAGGAAGAAGAAGAGAATATGAGAAAATAATGATAAAAATATTTACATATTATATACATTTTTATATATTATAACCTTAAATAATATATATTTAACATCTTATATACTTATATTATATCGGATCGAATTATTATTAAATTGAATTCATCATAATTGATTTGTTTAATGAATACGGATGTTATTAAATCTTCCATCCATATTCTAATTGTGAGATTGGATTGCAATCAAAATAATCCATTATCACCCAGTACAAGTTTCCAATAGATTAAATGAGGGAATCTACACTACACTTACCCAAACAGAAAAAAATCATTACTCAAGTTTTAAACTACAAATTTTTTGGAGGGTATTCTGGACAATTTATGTTCAGGCGTCGAAATCCTATTCTTCCAAATCGCCGAGTTACTCAACTTATTGACTATATTGTGACAGGGCTTATCTCAGGTTAAATACGGTCAAACTTACACCTCTCAAATTTACCACTCACGGATACACATAACGCTGTTATCTATATAATTTGCCAGTCACTTTCACTTGCCACGTCACCAATGTTAGTTAACCCAACCAGAGTTAACAACCCAACCCATATCATCATTCTACTCCTCTCTCTCTATATATATCTATATGTTATATATATATATATATAGATCACTTCTTTGGCCCTTTTTCACTTTTAGGTACTGTCCTTTTTCTTGTCGTTTTCGGTGACTCAGGTTTTTCATGATTTAAGCGACAGACGGTTGAATGCCACGTGTACGTTCACCTTCACAAATCCCCGCGCGATCGAACGGATGTGAACCGAAGATTCCCTCTCTATGGACCGGTCATCGAGCGGTTCCTTTACCTTCTCCGTACTATACGAACTAGGCTTGGCTTGTAGGACCCACCACACGTGTGGACATCCACGTGACCCTTAATTTGGAGTGGGATTAAGTTCATTAAATAAACATAACTGCTATTCTTACTCCACATTTTGCTTCTCAACACCCAAACTCAATTCTAGTACTATGTTTTATTAATTCGGGCTAGGTATAGGTTGTTTTATCGGATTGATTGAGTTTTATTAATTTGGGCCAAGGATAGGTTGTTTTATCGGATTGATTGAGTTAGCTCGGTTAAAAATTTGTACTAAAAAAAATTTATCCGTTTTTGAAAATTGCATTTGAAAATTCAGTTAAAAAGAAGTTTTATTTTTAAAAAAAATTGTCCTTTAAAATCATTTGAAAATAACTTCGTGAAAATTATTTACAGAAAACTCAATCAAACAAGTCATAAGCTATTTACTTTGACCAATAACAACCAAAGTTGGAATTTTTTTAATAGAAAGTAAAAAAAAAAAAAAAAATCCTACCCAATAAAAGATGAGGCTTATGTGTAGATTAAAACTCGAATTTCGATCGAAATAGTTCACGTGATAATATTAATAACAGTAATAAAATTGGTCAGTGAAGTTACTCTGCCTATTGAAAACCTCTAACAAAAACCTAGTCCAAGTAAAAAAAAAAAAAGAAATGAAAAAAATAATATTGAAACCTGTCCAATAATGAATGTGAACTAAAGTTCTAGCATGTCTAAAATGTACCTTAATTTCTCAACATGTTTTTTTTGTAGTGGAAGTAGCAAATTATTGCAGTCATAAAAGAGTTCTGGAAGTAGCAAAATGCAGTTTGGATTTTTGTATTAAACCATTGAACCGTCCGAACTGTTCCTCTGATGCTAGTTGGCACGTTTATACGACATTATATTAAATTATACACAGTACATAATTATTTTGTTAAATTATTGTTTCCCACTACCCTTCTATTCTTTAAAGTTGGGCATGTTACATCACAAGTAACGAAAAATTCCATTGGAATAGTAAATTATATATATATATATATATATATATATATATATATATTGCATTGTGCTTATGAAAAAATTAATATTGTATTAATTTTAGTTTGTTAACATCAATACAATGCCGTTACGGCTAACCGGAAAAAATATGGTCGTGTTAGATTATTTTGTGAGTTCAAATACAAGATGACTCTTGTGATTTTATACGCATTGTTAATATTCAAAAAAATCTAGTTAAAAAAAGTTTGTTTAATTTGATGATAAATCAAACTTTGAAATTTTGGTTAGGGTTTGATGATATTCTTACATTTTATGAATTTGGTATTGAAATGATTTTACCTTTATTTATGCTCTTTTTTTACTCTACGGAATGGTAGATTGCCTAAAAAGAAGAAAACATGCACAACTCAAACAAGGAGATGCAAACAATCTTGACCTCTTTAGTTTTTTTTTTTTTTCGAGATGACCCCTTTAGTTGATGGCGACACTTTAAGCTAGCATTTAAAAGGTGGAATAGGGAATATAATGAAAATTGAATACGAATATAATGGAGTATATTTTTATTTAGCAAACAACTTTCATGCTATAACCATTCAACTTTCCCTTTGAAATCAGATATGGTATCACTTTGTCACATGACTTGGTGGTAAAAAAGATGTCAATTTTATCTGGGTTGTCCCATTATTAATGATATATTTTAATCGTGTTAGAAATAGATTAGAGAATGAAAATTAAAACGTTTTTCACTCTAAACTCACTCCGTTTAGTTTTAAATATATACATAAAAAGATATTTTATTATTTGTGTTTTTTACAAGACAAAAGAGATGTGACTAGGACCGGCACTGGTGGGGCACCGATTGAGTACTCTCCAATAATCAAGTTAGTGCTTGATAAAATATATCAGAAAAAGTAATTATGTATTCAATGTTTTTGCGTCCCTGATTCATTGACTGACCCCTCACATTTATAAAGGTTTAGTGACGGTTGTTGTGTAGTGTAGCAGCCATATTCTCCTCATCGTAATCCATATCGGATTACATTATCATTTTACCGTCATTATCTTTATCTAAAATTAAACTCATTGGCTTATCCCTTTATCATGCTAGTTGTACCGAGCGGTTGATTACCTTCATCTCATCATTTGTCGACCTGTTTGGATTACTCGATCAAAATTTTCGATACTCATTCCTAAAGGTTGCTTGTCGAACATCAGGAACACAATTTTTTCTTGGTACTTCTGTCACAAATGTAGATATCTTATGCCAAGTGATATGCAAATGCAGTCACATCCCAATTATCAATCATGAATTTTTTTTTACCTGTGCTCGACACTCCAAGTGGTGTTTGGTAAAAAATTTCTCTGTTAGGTTGTGTTAACCCAGGTCAAGCAACCACTTCTTTCTTGAACCTTTAATAAGACAAACAATTGCAATTAACTCCTTTTAATAGGGAGTAAATATTCCGACTTGACTCATACCCTTTAATAAGGGTTAAAGTAACTATTCCGAGCTCCATAAGCTTACCCCTTTGAGATGGAATTAGTTTTTCGAGCTTCATGTGCTCATCTCTTTAAAAAGGGAATTTGTGGAGTTGTGAGCTTCACTCAGCTAGGGGCAGCTAAACATAATTTGAGGCCTTAGGCAAAAAATATAAGAGTGACCCTTTAACATGTAATATTTTAATATAAAATATTAGTTAAAATTGTTTATATAAATATTATTCTTATTGAAATTATTGTATTTAATTGGATAATTTTCTACTAATAAATCTTTTAAGTTTTAATGATATTTTTTCGGTGCATAGATATTTGTGAGAATAGAATATGATTTTTGAATAAGATCTTTATTTATTTTTACTTGGTTCACTTTCTTTCATTCTTTTTTCATTTTATTCGCAAAGAATTTTCGTATCACACATTTGATTATTATTATGAACCTAAGTCGCTAATATATTTATTTTTCATTATTGTATTATCTTCTAGTAATTATTTTAGATGACTTGATTGTTCATTTATTGATTTTTCACCTAATTTTCTTGTTAATTTTACTATTTATAACAAAAAAAAAATTGTTGTAACGAAAGAAGAGAAAACATGAGGAATAAGGAAAAAAAGAAGATAAAAGTGAATAGAAGAAGATGGAAAGTTTATAATTTTAATTTTTTACAATTATCCGTTAATTATATATTCAACAATTCGTAAAAAAGAAATGTGAAATGAGGAGTGACAGAGAAAAAAAGAGAGGAAGGTTTTGAGATAAGAATAGAAATTAGAAGTTTTAGAATGAATTAAATTATTTTGGCCTATTATTAAATTTTTACCATTGATTGAGGCCTATCATTACAAGGAAACAAGAATTTCAGAAAGTCTAATAATATTAGAAAATAAAAATTTTAGGAACTCTTATTAAGGAAATAAACTAATTTGGAGACCTTCTATTGGCTAGGGCCTTAGGCAACTAGCCAACCCTGCACTCAGCTCGTCTATTGAACAAGGGAAGAACCCTTTAATAAAGGGAGAGATATTTCCCTAACTTCACTGAGCTCGCCCCTTGGATTCATTGTAGTCACGAGCTTCACTCTATCACCCTTTTAATAAAGGGAGTTGTTGTAGCCCCGAGCTTCACTTAATCCTTTAAGGGGGCTCGTAATCTTGTCCCTTTAATAAGGGAGTTCGTAGACTCGCCTCTTTAATAAAGGGACTCGAGACTCGCTCTTTAATAAGGGGTTTGTCATAGTTCGAGTTTCACTCAGCTTGCCCATTTAGTAAAGGGAGTCATAGTCCCAAACTTATTCAGCCTTCTCTTTTAATAAGGAGGTTCAAAGTTTCGTAAGCTTGCCCCTTTAATGAAGGGAGTAGATATTTCTTCCAATGTCTAGAGCCAACATACCCCCAGTCTTTGTTTATGAATAACTTTGTAATGCCCCAGTTTGTAGCCAAGCTTTCCCATTCGGGTGCTTATCACTCTAAGCTGTAGTTTGATCACCTCTTAGCTCGTTGACACTGTGCTTGGTTGAAAGGTGCATTAATAGGAACCCGGTTAACCTGATCTCGGTAGCTCAGTCATTTAGGTAGTTCACAACTCGGCAGCTTGGTCAGCTCAACAATTTAAAAATTGTAAGCTCAGCCAATTTAGCAGGTAGGCTAGCTAGACAGGTAGCTTGACTAGTTCAACATGTAGGTTAGGCAGGTAGCTTGGCTAGTTTGATAGGTAGGCTAAGCAGGTAGCTTGGCTAGTTCAGCAGGTATATCAGGTAGGTACCAGCGAATCCCCCTGTTATGGCTCTAATCTCTCCGATCAATTGTTGGCGATTATCTCGATCTCCTCGAGTGGGGTTTACACCACCCTTTTTGATTCCTAACCCTAATGCATATACCCCCTGCCGGATCAACCTCTAATCGGTCTTTACACTAGTTAATGTGGGATTCCTTGCTAAATATGGTGGATGGGGGGATTTTGACATGGAAACCCCTAGTTCTGTTGTGGTGGAGAACCTATAGGAACATAGATACCCCTTGTTCGAAAACTTGCAATGATCCTGGTTGCGTCTAAACCAGATTGTATCGGAATGCTAATTTCTTTAGGAAACTAATTATTTCCCACAAATAACACCAACTGTTGATGCAAAAATTTGTTAGATCCTGCTTAGCGCAAACTTCCTACAAGATAGAGGAGATGTGACTTGGACTAGCACCGATAGGGTGCTGACCGAGTACCCTCCGACGATCAAGTCAGTGCATGATAAAATATATAAGAAAAGTAATTTTGTATTCAATATTTTTGTGTAGCTGGTTTATTGACCAACTGCCACATTTATATATGTTTAGTGGCGGTTGTTGTGTAGTGTAGCAGTTAAACCCTCTTCATCGTAATATGCATTGAATTACATTATTATTTGATCGTCGCTATGTTTATCTAAAATTAAACTAATCAATTTGTCCCCTACTATGCCAGTTATTGAGTTGTTGATTACCTTCATCGTCATCTGCCAACCTAAATTCCCTTCTCAGTAATTATAAAAATAATAAAGTTTATGATTATCGTTGTTAAATAATTTGTTATGTTTAAATTTTTTTTTTTTGAAAAAGTTATATCTTGAATTTGTTTAGGATTGTATTTAGTTGTTTAAATTCTATATACCGAGGCACCCCGTACGCATCTTGACTCTGAAGCAGGGTAGATATGGTAATTGATTTTTCTTCATGAACGGACTTATGGGATAGAAGTATTTTGTACCAATGGTACCATAGATGCCCCGTTGATATCCCTAATGGTAAATATGAAAATTCACATGGTAGTAACAAATGTTATGCTGGATTTAGAAATTCTTTTGTGAAAGGAGAGGGAGGAAAAGAAAAAGGTTCCTGCCGTAAAGGTAAAAATTTACTTTGATTTATATTATAAAAGTATGTATTTCTCATTATATAAAAATTTAAGATTTATCTTTTAATAAGTCTAACTCTAGAAGTATATATCTTGATTTCGTTTTTATATATTATGAATATTTAAAGTATAAAAAATATTAAAAATCTACCAAGTCATTGGTTTGAAGTAAATGTTTAAGTTTGCTCAAATTTGTCAAACTTATAAAAATGATAAACAAAATTGCTAAATTAGATTTAAACTAAATAAATTTATAATATGCATTGACACATCCTATTTGATTTGCATAAACCATTAATCAAGGTAATATAATATCGAATTTAGAAACAAATATGAAAATTTTAACATGTCTTATCATCTGAGTATATTGAAACTAACATTAGTTTTATCTCTTTTCCTTCCCATGGGTTTTGGGTGATGAATACCCTACCTATTTAGGAAAAAGAGTAATGCTACTGTGAGAGGACTCTCATGACTCTTGTCATGAACTCTCTCTTAAAATAAATATTTGTAAACACAAAAAAATGCACAAAAAAAAAAATCATCATATAGCCAATACTAAAATCATCTCACACAAAAAAAAAAAACTCAAAATATCATAAATTGAATTTATAGGAGACAGTCAAAATTTGATGTAAAAAAAATGTAAAGGAAATAGGGTGTAAAACTTTGACCATCTTCTATTAATTCAATTTATGATATTTTGAGATTATTTTTTATGTGAGAAGATTTTAGTATTGGTTACGTGATGATATAATTTTTTTTTGCATTTTCTTTGTATCCAAAAATATTCATTGAGTTGGCCCCTTGGAGTCACTGTAGTCATGAGCTTCACTCTATCACTCCTTTAGTAAAGAGATTCGTTGTAGCCCCGAGCTTCACTTAGTCCTTTAAGGGGGTTCGTAGTCTCACCCCTTTAATAAGGGAGTTCGTAGGCCCACCTCTTTATAAAGGAGCTCGAGACTCGCTCTTTAATAAAGGGATTGTCATAGTTTGAGCTTAACTCAACTCGTCCCTTTAGTAAGGGGAGTCGTAGTCCCAAGCTTACTCAACCTTCCCTTTTAATAAGGGAGTTTGAAGTTTCATAAGCTCACCTCTTTAATGAAGGGAGTAGATATTCTTTCCAATGTCTAGAGCCAATATACCCCCGATCTTTGTTTATGATTAACTTTGTAATGCCCCAGTTTGTAGCCAAGCTTTCCCATTCTCAGGGGCTTAGCACTCTAAGCTGAAGTTTGATCGATCACCTCTTAGCTCGCTGACATCGTGCTTGGTTGGAAGGTGCATTAACAGGTGGTAAGTGGAGGTGATGCTAGGCTATTTGCAGGTAGTTATGAAGCCTACCACTAGAGACCCTCCATCACTGTTGTTGAGGTGAGGAGCCTGAATCACAAATCTAGTTCCTGGTTTGTCTATGTTGAATTGTCTTCTAGGTTCATTTAAAACTTCAGGTTATGTTAGAGTGAAGACCTCATGTCGAGGTTATGATGTCGCTTCATGAACCCGATTGACCTGATCTCAGTAGCTTAGTCATTTAGGTACTTACAACTCGGTAGCTTGGTTAACTCAGCAACTCAAAACTTGGTAGCTCAACCAGTTTAGCAGGTCGGGAATGCAGGTAGGCCAAGCTGGCAGCTTGACTAGTTCGACATGTAGGTTAGGCAGGTAGCTTGGCTAGTTCGACAGGTAGGCTAAGTAGGTAGCTTGACCAATTTAACAAGTAGATTAAGCAGGTACCACCAGCGAATCCCCCTGTTATGGCTCTAATCTCTTCGATCAGTTGCTGGCGATTGTCTCGATCTCATCGAGTGAGGTTACACTATGAGACCGTACCTGAACCGAACCGAACCATTCACTACGGTTTCGGTTCCGGTTCCAAATTTTAGGAACCGTTCACTACGATTCTAGTTCTGGTTCCAAGTCAAGGAACCGGAACCGTTAGAAATATATATATATATAATATAAATGAATAATAATAGCTTCTAAGTTCTAGTGTTCTATATAAATATATAATATATAAAGCATAAAATATATAATATATAAATAAATACTAATACCTTCTAAATTCTAGTGTTCTATTTATATATAAATTATAAAATATATAATATATAGATAAATACATTTAGCTTATAAGTTCTAATGTTTTATATATTTATATAATATAAGATATATAAATAAAGACTAACTTCTAATCTATTGTTATAACTAGTGCTGCAAAAGTATGAGTATGTATCTTGTCAATATTATTATTTTTTTAAAAAAATAGTCAGTAAAATGATAAAGAACCGTTGACGAATTAGAACCGGAATCTCAAAGAACCAAAACCGAACCGAACTCAACGGTTTTAGTTCCAAAATTAAGGAACCTTTGAAAAAGGTTTCGGTTTCGGTTCCAGTTCCACTAAAAATCGTAAGAAATCGTACCATGTGGTTTACACCACCCCTTTTGATTCCTAACCCTAATGCAAATGCCCCTTGTCGGATCAACCTCCGATTGGTCTTTACACGGGTTGATGTGAATCCCTTGCTAAATATGGTGGATGGGGGATGGGGGATTTTGACATTTGGTTCCATTGTGGTGGGGAACCTATGGAAACATAAATACCCCTTGATTAAAAATTTGCAGTGATCTTGGCTGCGTCCAAACCAGATCGCATCGAAACGATAATTTCTTTAGAAAACTAATTATTTCTCACACATAACACCAACTGTTGATGCAAAATTTGTTGGATACGACTTAGCGTAAACTTCCTGCAAGATAGAAGAGATGTGGCTTGGACTAGCACTGATAGGATGCCGGCCGAGTACTCTCCAACGATCAAGTCAGTGCTTGATAAAATATATTCGAAAAGTAATTTTGTATTCAATATAACTGCCACATTTATATAGGTTTAGTGGCGATTGTTGTGTAGTAGTGTAGCAGTTAAACCCTCCTCATCGTAATATACATCGGATTACATTATCATTTGACCATCATTATCTTTATCTAAAATTAAACTAATCAGCTTATCCCCCTATCAAGCAAGTTGTCTTGAGCTGTTGATTACCCTCATCTCGTCGTTTGCCGACTTGTTTGGATTACCCGATCAAAATTCCCTTCTCAGTAATTACAATAATTATAAAATTAACAAAATTTATGATTATAGTTATTAAATAATTTGTTATGTTTAATTTTTTTTGAAAAAGTTATATCTTGAATTTGTTTATTGTATTTAGTTGTTTAAATTTTATGTACCGGGACACCCCATACGCATCTTGACTCCGACGCAGGGTAGATATGGTAATTGATTTTTATTCATGAACGGACTTGGGATAGGAGTATTTTGTACCAATGGTAGCATAAATGCCCGCTTGATATCCCTAATGGTAAATATGAAAATTCACACGGTAGTAACAAATGTTATGTTGGATTTAGAAATTCTAATGTGAAAGGAGAGGGAGGAAAGGAAAAAGGTTCATGTCATAAAGGTAAAAATTTACTTTGATTTATATTATAAAAGTATGTATTTTTCATTATATAAAAATTTTAGATTTATCTTTTAACAAGTCTAACTCTGGAAGTATATATCTTGATTTCATTTTTATATATTATGAATATTTAAAAGTATAAAAAATATTAAAAATCTACCAAGTCATTGGGTAGAAGTAAATGTTTTAAGTTTTCTCAAATTTTTCATACTTATAAAAATGATAAACAAAATTGCTAAATTAGATTCAAACTAAATAAATTTATAATATGCATTGACACATACTATTTGATTTGCATAAACCATTAATCAATGTAATATAATATAGAATTTAGAAACAAATTTGAAAATTTTAACATATATTATCATCAGAGTATATTGAAACTAACCTTAACATTATCTCTTTTCCTTTCCATGGGTTTTGGGTGATGAATACGTAGCATATTTAGGAAAAAGAGTAATGCTACTTTGAGAGGGCTCTCATGACTCTTGTCATGAATTCTCTCAAAATAATTATTTGTAAACACAAAAAAATGCAAAAAAAATATATATACCATCACGTAGCCAGTACTAAAATCATCTCACAAAAAAAAAAAAAAAAAACTCAAAATGTCATAAATTGAATTTATAGAAGACGATCAAAATTTAATGTAAAAAAAATATAAAGGAAATAGGTGTAAAACTTTGACCCTCTCCTATAAATTCAATTTATGATATTTTGAGATTATTTTTTTTGTGAGAAGATTTTAGTATTTGCTACGTGAAGATATTTTTTTTTTGCATTTTCTTTGTATTCAAAAATATTTATTTTGAAACAGAGCTCATGACAAGAGTCATGAGAGCCCTCTCACATTAGCACTACTCTAGAAAAAAATATAATTAGTTATACTCATATACATACAAAAACAAATATGCATAGATATTTAATGCAGGTGATTTGAAAAATGCGTAATTGGTCGCAGAGTAGAACTTGGATTCCCTCCTCTTTAGAATATCTATGGCACGATGCAACACTCATAAATAACTATAGAAAAATCATGCAATACATTTATTTCAAATATATAACACTTACATCTTATTATAACATTATAATATTATTAAATTAATAAATTTACGTAATTGTTACATTATTGATATGAAGTTAAGAGAAAAAGTACACCACAAAAATGACACCATAGTTTTGTAGTAGATTCTCATCTTTTAAGTAAAAAATTGGAGGTAGTGAGTTTAAAATAGAAAAAAGAAAAGAAAAAAAAGCATACAATGAAATGTACTTTTGGAAATAAGTAGAAAAATTAAGAAACATCAACAAGATCGAATCACGAAGTCACAACTGGCCAAAAAAGTAAGAGACAAATGAATATAAGCAAGCCAATCAAGAAGCCTACTTAATCTAACAACTAAAGGTGCATATCATTCTGATACACTTGATTTTATATTATAGACATAAAAAAAAAAAAAAAAAATTAAATGAGATAGACTCTTAATGGGATTCACATGAATCCATATCATCTACTGGATTATTGAGTTTTGATAGTGATGATTGATTGATTGTTGCTGGCAATCAATCCTCTACCAATCCTATGATTGGTTCAGCTTTGGAGGATTGCCTTCTACAAATTGTGAGGGGTCATTATTTAAAAAGCACACCATAGATTAAGGAAAATGACATTTAGTGTGATTAGAGAAACTGAAATTATAATGGCTATGTGAACTCCATGTAAATAGCCTATTTTCTCTATCTATTTTTTTTTTTAGAGGAAAAAATTAGATTTTGGTGGCCAAAGTTATAAATTTTTATTTATAGGGTTAAACTCAAAAAACCGCAAATAGTCATCGAATTTAAAAACTAATTGCTAATTAGTAGACCAATTAAAAATAATTTTGTCAAAACATTTATTAAATATTGTAAAAGATAATTTGTAGATGATGAAATTGTCATCCAATATAAAGGATAACTCCTTGAATTCATCATCTTTTCTCTCATTCCTCATCAATCATTCTTTTTTTTTTCTTTTTAGTTAGTTGTCTAGCAATTAAGAAAATGAGTTTTTACATAGAAAATCTTGAAATTGACTACGAATTCAATTGATGAATTGATTGACTAATTTCTTTGAAACCCTAATCAATGGAGTTTTGGACTAGACAGTAAAAAACGAACAAAAATAAAACGCTGAAATTAACACAGAAACTTATAAATTATATTTGAAAAACTTTATAAATTATATTGTTAATTTATTGAAGGTGTCTTTGGAGAATGGTGTGTTGACTATTACAGTTCCCAAGAAGAGGTTAAGATGCTTGATGTTAAGGCCATTGAAATCATCGGTAGTACCTTGCACTCATAAAACTCAAATTTTCTTGGAGTATTATGTGTGTGTATATATATATATATATATGACTGTTCAGTTGCTCACCGATGTGTAGGGAGCAGCATACATGAATCTAATATTAGTTGTTTGATTTGATCCAATGACTATAATTAAAAACAACTAATAAAATACATTTTCTGGTTTTTATAGTCTCCAAAACCACCCAACTTCAAATACATCAAGTGTTTGAAATAAAAATATCTCCTTAAAAATAGGATTCTGTTTGTCAAAGAAAAATACAAAACCTATTAAAATTGTTTCCTAAAAAAATAAAATAAAAAACACTTTGTGTTTGTTTATCTTTTCTCAAATATGGCTCTATAATTGTAATCCTATCCCGATTCTTTATTTGTGTGCAAATCAAATATTCAATCTCATCTTCAAGCACAAGTCAGAGATCGTACTACAACTTTACATTATAAGAATAAATGATTTAATTAATTATGTCCATCTATTCTTTGAAATATTTCTAATCTAATTGGAAGAAGGCAAGAGAGAAGAAATGAGAAATTAAAAACAATATTTTTTTCTTATGAAAGAAGGATATTCTCTTAAAAAACCTCAAGGCACTTCATCAAGGAAGAAGAACTCATCTCATAAGTTTGCAGTCAGTTTTTTTTTTTTTTAAAAAAAAATCTGAATTTGTTTTTTTTTAATGGAAGAAGGATTCATCTCAATATTACTTTGTTGTTTAATTTTAGAATAAGGAGGTTCCATCGGATTTTTTTTCTCGCCTTGCAAAAGGGTTATAATATTGTAAATTAAGCCGATATTTTTATTTCAAACACTTGTTATATATGAAGTTAGGTGGTTTTGGAGACTATAAAAATCAGAAAATGTATTTTATTAGTTGTTTTTAATTATAGTCATTGGAACAAATCCAACGACTAATATTAGATTCAGGTATGTTGCTCCTTACACACCACTGAGCACCTAAACAGTCCTAAAGTACAACTTGTTTCAAATCAATTACTTTTATAATAATTCTTTTACCAATAAACTCTTATCTCCACTCTAACTCACAACTAATTATTGTACTAATAGACTCTCATTTCCATTCTAACTCACAACTCTTCCTTGGACTCTCGACTCCTTGCACTCCCAACTCTTTCCATCTACTTCCAAAACATTTATCGATCAACTACTCCAATGTTGTTATATTTTATAAGATAAAACTTTTAATTGATATTATTGATAATTAATCAGGTCACAGTTGGGAAAAGAGCAGTCACAGGGATGCAGTTGTTTCTGGAGGGCATGAAATGCAATAGGTAATGCTTAATTGCCCTATCATTCTTGGGAGAGTAGTAATTAATATGCAATAATATAATATGCTTAATTAATCGATGATCTTGATTAGAGTTAGATTTGTATAATCAGTTTAGCCATACCACCTCCAACAATATTTATCAACTACTCCATTGTTGCTCCAAAACAAGATATATAGATAATGCCATGATCAGTGATTCAGTTGGCTTGGATCGGAAGAGGTCGTCGATGAACTGTAATTGCCCTATCATTCTTCATGACAAATTAATTAAGAGACACACAAAAGAGAACTGTATATATTTGTGTGTGTATATATATATATATATATATATATTTCTTTGATTATTAAAATCCTTGATACAATTTTTCATGATTGAGTGTATATATATATTTTTTCCGTGCTGACAATCTTCATATATGTTGTTTTACTTATTGAATTCTTAGATTATGAGTATTTTGTTTTCAATCACACTTGTTGAATTCTTAGAAAATGAAGAAGTAAAGATGCTATTTCTATGTCAAAATGATAATCTCACAATAATCTTTTTCAAATCTTTCTCAAATTCTCATAGTTCATTTACATTGAGATCAAATATTTTCTCCCCAATGCCATTATCGTGTTTTATTTCTCTTATCAAGAAGATGCCTATGTTGTCAAAATTAGAGGTTTTTTTTCAGGTGAGAATCAAGTTCAGCTCTGTGTCATATCATAGGTAACTTGCATCTTTTTCGACTGCCAAGTAATTGACATAATTTGAGAATGAACTTAAATTTCACGCTAAAATCAATTTTTTTCCTTTCATATTTTTCTCTTGGGAAATTTTTTTTTTTTGGTAAGAAAAAAAAAAAGCATACATATGCATACATACATATGTACCATTGTTCCTATGTTTTCACTGTTTGTTTGTTTCTCTTAAATCCACAAAATGTTTCGATTCTAAGATTTCATAAAATAAATAATTTTTTTATGAAAATTCTCATTGTCACTATTATTTTTTAGAATAATTTGTCATTTTTCTTAATTTTCAATTAAGAGTGATAAAACATCATTCTAGAAAATTTCCTTTGGTGATAATTTCTCAATCCCCCTTGAATTTTATTATTTTCAAAAAATTTCTGTTTGAGTTTTCTGGTGATGAATTAATAAATGCAAATATATAGCTCAATGTTAATTACGAATACAATCTGACTTTGTTTTTGTGAGTGAAATTAATGTTATTTAAGTGAAATTTTTTTTTGACCACAGTCACCAAAAAGGAGAAAAAATCTTTTGTTATGCTATATTTTTTTTTGTAAATTATTTTGTTTGATACTGTTCAGAATTTCAAGCAACGTTTTTCTTGAATTCATATCAATCAGATGCCTAAAAAAATTCGTTTAGTAGTTCAATAAATAGTAAAAACATCTTTAGGCTTCAAAGATAATATCATTTCTTGAATATTTGTTTTTACTGTCTCGTGTTTGAGTTCTTTTATGACAATTTTTTTATAATAGTTCTTAATTTTATATTTACTTTGTCCTATTTGTCTTGGATATGTTGTTATTGGTGTTGAAGATATTTATTGTTTTCGATATTATTAATAAAGAGTTTTAGGGGCTAGAATTTTGCTTATTTATTTATTATTTATAAATAATAATTGTATGTTATAAATACTTTATTATTTAGCATATATATAATTAGAGGCTCTCACGTGCAATGCACGTGCATTTAAAATAGTGTATATATATATATAGAGTATATATATATTTTTTTAGAAGTTTATATACGAGTGAAGTTGGTTTGAGTGTGTTCAAAAGTATTAGAGTTGGTTATGCACAGTGATCACAACTCACGTGTTGTCTCTATTTTCTTTTGACTTGTAATTTTCTATGTTGGTTTGTTTTCTTCTACCTTATCCTTCTTTTTAATGTCTTGACTTGTATATAATCACGACAATAGATTTGTCCAATTATAAAATAATTTATTATAAGAACATTTATTTAAGAATAACACTTGGGTTCAACCCCAGCTAGACAAAGTTTGTTCTACTTGTTCATCTAGTCCTATAAAAATATAACATCTGTCTTAACTTTATATAATATTAAAAAAAAAAAAAAGTTGGATCAAATTCATTTTTTAAAGGATATGAGGTTCCTCCATCACTTCTAACGCCCACCGCCACTTCTATTCCCAAAACCCATCTCTGTCTCCCTCCATTTAAATCCATGGGTTAACTCTAACTCCTATAGATCTACATATACACGCAGAGAGAAGGATTACTATGTGTATACATATGAAGAGAGGGATTTATATATATATATATATATACACACACACACAACAGCTTTAACACAAAAGAAAGAGAACCCAAAGCTCTTGCTTAGCCTCCTGGTTAGTACTGCCAATTGGCTTGGCATGCGGTTGGTCATTCCCTACAGCAATATTAACCACCTTGGGACCACCACTTCTATTCTCAAATATGCCTATCTATATTTGGTGTCTTAATCTTATCTGCGTTTCTACGATTTATGAGTATACTGGTGATGGGTTTTTTTTTCCTGTGTGTATTTGCCTATGAGGAAGATATTGATGATGAATTTCTCTTTTATTTACTTGTAAATCCCCCCTCTTCTCTCTCTCTCTATATATATATGTGTAAATCTCTCTCTTCATATGTATACACATAGTAATCCTTCTATCTATATATAAATTAGGAGTTAAAGTTAACCCATTAACCTGGGATTTAAATGGAGGAAGAGAGAGATGGGTTTTGACTCTTGAGAATAGAAGTGGTGGTGGGCATGTTAGGAGTTAAAGTTAACCCATTAACCTGGGATTTAAATGGAGGAAGAGAGAGATGGGTTTTGACTCTTGAGAATGAAGTGGTGGTGGGCATGTACCTATGGAGATGAGAGATGGAGAGTATAGATAGACTTGATAAATGGATTATATACTCATACCCGTTAAAAAATGGGTTTGATCCAATTTTTTTTTTTTAATATTATATAAAGTTAAGACAGATGTCATATTTTTATAGGACCAGATCAGCAAGCAGAACAAACTTTGTCCTGCTAGGACTGGACCCAAGCATTATTTTTTATTTAATAAATCATCACATGGTCACTTACTAGAATTTAAGTTTTAAATTTGGCGGCTTGGGTTTACCTTGGAGCAAAGTTAATTAAGTTTGGTTACTAAAATCTAATTTTTTTTAAAATTTTTTTTAGCTTACGCGGGCAAGAGAAAAGGGAAATAAAAAAATAATAGAGAAAATGTATACAAAACTATATAAATGTGTGTGTTACCACTCTCTTGCTTATTTTCTTTTTCTTAATTGAATTTTATTTGATTAGAATGTTCCTAAAAAGATAACCAGTTCCTGTGAAAAAGAAGTATATTATAGCAGGAACATTTTAAACATGTATCAAAACTAGTGGATTAATATTTGATTGACATAAGCATGCACAAGAAACCGTTTAAACTACTAATCTAATCTGAAGTAGTCTATATTGTGCAGTTTTTTGGTTCGGTTATTGACTCAACAATTTTCCTAACAAAACTGTTAATCTAATCTCACTCATTTGCCTAACAAAATTTTCAAAATTAAAAAACGATCCCTCCTTTACTGTTAAATAATCTATTATTTTATATTTTTCGTACACAAATTTTAATAATTATAAAATTGTAAAATTTTTAAGAATCAAAAGACCGCTCTTGTCATTTGTTATTTGGTTCAAAATTTCTTATCATATTATTGTTAATGGTTGTTTTTTTTGTACTAAAATCTTAACTCCGCAACAGTTGAAAAGACCGGTAGAATTGTAAAAGCCTATCCGAAAACTCTGAACTTAATTTGTTCCACCAATCCAAGTAGCCTCAACTATTTCCAGACATGGATTGAACCTAACTATCAAACTCTTTATTATCAGACCTCAAGTTTTGGAAGCAACTTGAAGCATGTTAGGAACCTTCAAACTTTATATATACAACTTCAAACTTTAACCTTATTGATATAGGTCCTGTTTGGATTGGCTTTTGAAAAGCGGCTTTCGGCTTTTTAAGCTCAAAAGCCGTTTTGGAAAGTATTTGGCTTGGTACGGCGGAAAAATTTCGGAGTCCAAAAAAAGCGTTTAAAAGAAGCTGGGGGTACCAGCTTCCTGATTTAGCTTCTGCTTCTCTTTTTCTTCTGCGTAAAAGCCGAAGCAAAAACTCTGCCAAACAGAGCCATAATAAATATATTTAATAAAACAATACTCTATTGCTGTGTTACTTAGATGATTTTAGAAACTAAGTCACAAAGAAACAATTACAATGTCATGAAAATCGAGTTGCCTAAGACTTGATTTAGATTAAACCTAATTAATAGTAGATTATATTTTTAAATTAGCTTAGTTGTCTTCTGCTGTGCAGAATTAGAGGTTTGAAATTGGAGAAATTTTTTTTAATAAAATTATGTTAATCATTAAAATTGGTAGAATTGGTGAAAATTTTGCTAATAATTACCATAATTTTATTAACAATTTTTTTTTCAATTTCACTAATTTTAATTTCAAGACTCTAATTTCACACATCGAAGACATTCGTAATACGATTTGTAGTTGGATTTCAATTTTAGATAGTTATATTAATTTAATTTCAACTTTTATAAAATTGTTAAAACTATATTTAGGATTACGGAATTACTTCTTAAAATTAAAATTAGAGAAAATTTAATTCAAAAATCGAAGGCGCGCACCACCGAACGTCCGAGCATGTTCTCGTGTGCTATTCATGTCAGCGGTATGTAATACATGTATATCTAAAGGCCTGTATAAATAATAATAAAAGCCGCGCCTAAATCAAAAGCAGAGCAAGCAAGCTCGTATTTCTGCAACTCTCTCTCTCTCTAAATGGAACTTTCAAAAGCTGTGGCGTCTTCACCATCTCCATCCATTGGTCAACTTCTTCCGCGTTCCGGAGTTGAATCTCAGCTCTCATCTCGTCCACGGTTCTCTCTCTTTCTCTACACAAACACTATGTATTAGCTTCAATTCCTCTGTCGATCGATGCTTACTTTAAACTACTGTTTAACTCTGACCTACTTCTCATTGCAAATTATCTGCTATAAGTTTCTACGGAATAAACTTTCCTTAGCTTCACTCTCTCTCTCTACACACACACTTGCTCACTATATATTACAGTTGCTTCCATTTCTATGTCCATTGATGCATTAATTGTTGAAGTCTGATCTAATTTTCGTTGAATAATATCTTCTATAAATTTCTACGTGAATAAACTTTCCTTAGCTGCGGGTGTGAGAAATTTTGCTCTCTCGATGCTCGAACATGTAATCGATGTTCTTAATTTTTCTAATCTTGCGTTCTTCACAATTATATAGTGTAAATTTTCTCATATCGTTGTAAATTTTTTGAAGTTATTATTATTATCTTTCATTAAATTTGTTTTTGCTGTGTAAGTTCTGATTGTGACTTTTTGTTTATATAGATCTTAATCAATATATTTTTCATTTTTCTGTTTTTTTCCAAGAAAATTGTGTCAATGTCAAACTTTTATCAGAATTGGATCTTCATTAGACCATTTTCATGAGTATTTGTGTGCTTTTTATCTTTCGGAAAATCTGAATTTAAATTGTGAATATTTGTTGCGATTCATAGTCTCACTAAGCTATGCGTTGAATAAAATTTGTTAAGTAGGATCAGAATAATTTTTGATTGATGATTTGATAAATTCCACATGAACTTCTCTATGAAGATATAAACAACTATATTAATTATTTCGTTTGGTTTTGTTTTAGTATACAATTTGTGTATGCTTCTTTCTAAATTAAATTTCTGTTAACACACGTTTCATAATTATTAATGTAACTCAACCTATTCTTAATCAAATGTATTCAGTGATTTTCACCAACGTTTTCTATTTTCAGTGTCTTGTCAATGTTTTGTTAATCAAGTAAATCTGATTTTTTTTTCTATCGATTACTTGTATTTCCTGGTCTTTACCAATGTTTCTTTGTAAGTAAAAGAGAGAGAGAAAGAGTTTCAATTACTTCTCATTTTTTTAATTAAGTAAATCATTTTTTTTTGGGTTATGTCCGTCTTTACTTGTTTTGTTTTTCTATTTTTTGTGGTTGAAGTTTGAGATTTTCTATTGATCAAATCTCTCAAAGATTCTCTTTCTTTATATATATATATATATATATAGGCGGAGATTCTCTTTCTTGGTGCATATAGAAAATGCACTGACATTGTAGCATTATCTATTATTCACGTGTCCACGTTCGACAGCGATATTAACAAATTCTTTAAATTATAGCTTATTAAACACTGCTAACTTTGTAGTCAATTATACTTTGAAATACCAAATTATCTAGAATAGTTCCATAAAACCAGTACAGGCTTCCTCCCTCTTCTTTGACAAACATGTATTGCTATTCTCGCATTCGATTATTTTTTTGTAAGTCAATTTCGAAGCATGAATTCTTAATAAAGGTGAATAAATTTCTCGAATTCTTTGTTCTTGTTAATGTGTAGCAAGAAAGATTATGTTAATAATCATGAGATTAAGGTTGTGATCTAGTTCTTATGTTCTCCAACTTGCCTACTTTAAGAGGAAGAGAAGCTAAGACAATAAGGTTCTGCTTATTTGCTGATCAGTTGCTCTCAGTAGATCCCGAGTTTGGTAGCCTTTTTTTGTATGGATTGCAAAGATATAGCATTATGGACACACAAATAACTACAGAAGTTTCATAAAAATATGGTAAAAGTTGAAAAGAAACCTCTTTATATAGTTATTAATACACTGGTCAACAGCATAATTATACATTGGTTATTCTTTTCTTCCTGTATATTCTGTTTGAGTTACTTACCAGCTTATTTGCTAATGTTTATAAATTTTGGCATCCGCAAGTCCTCATAGCGTTTGGTTATATATGCCTATGTTCAAAATATATTAAAGATACTGGTCTAAACAGTTTCTAATATATTTGGAGCATAGATATGTATGTGTCATTTGGACATAAGAGTCCCTCAGCTTCGTGCAATTTTCATCTGCTGATATAAAGCCCGTTCTTTCTTTTTATGAGTGCAGATCTTTCACAGCAGTTGCAATTGGCTATGGAGAACATGCTAAAGATGATAAAGTGAGCTTAAATCGGAGTACATTTAAATTAACAGCATTATACTACAGGAATTTGTATTAATGTTTATCTTTTATCATTAATTCCTTTCCTTCCACAGTGAAATTATCAAAACTCCACTGGAATAGTGGAAGAGATAGAGAAGTCTTTGCACTCTGCTCATGAGACGAAGACAGCTTTGGAGGATGAGAAGGATTGTTTTCGGAAAGCTGCTTACAGTGTTCTAGACGTGCTTAACAACAGGGAGACCAGATAAAGGCATTTTCTTTGCTCGCATTTTCTGCCTTGATATGGAATAATATTTTCATTTAATCATTTAAACTTTCTCATAGATATATTAATGAGCCAGAGGTTGTTCTAGCATGCCACTGTATATCTTATAAAATATTGATTTTTCCTTCATTTTGTTATAGTGCATCTCATATTTTCAAAAAGACTAAAGAAATTGACAAATGATATTTGGGTAAATATTTTCTTAGACCTCAAAAGATAAATAAGTGATCATTCTCTCTCAGAGCACCCAATTCTTCCACTTGAGAGCCATCTGCCATGAGAATTGTACTTCCTCTCTTCCCAAACTTCTTTTCTGCATCCATCAAGTGTGAAAAGATTAACATTTTTTATATTGTTGAGTCTTCTCCTCCAATAAATATATAAATTAATCACAGGCATGGTGAAATTTCAAATCATGTGCAGGTGTAGTGTCTTGTCAATCTTCCAAGGGATGATGGTTAAAAACCTTAATTTTCTTGGGAATGCTAAATATTTCTGTTTCTTATTCAAGTAATCTTTGTGTGATAAATGATGTAATCTGTATAATCCATCCATGTGAAGAACTCCTGAGCCTTTTCTGATCACTCTTGTGGTCTCATTGTTCATTGTTATATTGTCACTTATTGTTATTTATGCCTCTTATTATATAGTAAAATGCTAATATATGTGATTCAGATTCGGATGTCTGCTAAGGTTCTTAATGATAATTTTAGATTGATTACTCACCCGCTAATATCAGAAGGTCTTCTATTGAGTTAGGCAGATGGATATATTTTCCCGTTCTATCACCTTCTGTTGTTTTATCATCTGGATGATGTGGGTGGATTACCAACCTCATGGGAAATTTATTTGGTGATGGAGGCATTGTTGGTGCTCCTGCAAGATAATAGCATAAAATTTTCCATATGAAGTTGCTCATGTAAAACTATAGAATCTTGTAAATAGCTTTTATGGAAACAAAATATGTCTATCTGTAAAGTTGACAATTTATCATGATTGAATCAAATTGCCAAAGGGCTAGAGACTGAACTAGCTTGGTTATGAAGATTGGCCAGATTGAGTTGCAAGTGGTATTTGCATAAAGGGCATTGGATTCTCCTTACAACCTGATTAAGGTTATGGCAGTTATGCAATAGGCTGAACTAGCTTGGTTATAAAGATAGGTTGCAAATATGTATCTTCAATAAAGTTGACATTTGACGAATTATCATGACTAAATCAAATTGCCATATGCAATAAAAGTATGTTAAGAAATCAGTCATGCTGATTGGAGATAGTTTTGTATGTCAATATTTTCCACTAGGGGTGGCTATAGGCTGAGTTAGTTTGGTTACAAAGATTGGCCAGACTGAGTGGTGAGCTGTATTTGCAGAAGGACACTGGATACCTCTTACAATCTGATTAAAGTTATGCGATAAGCATGACTGACCAAGGTTTCTAAGGTACAAATTAAATTGAGCAGGGATTCATTTATTGGAGAGTTGTGATTGTCCTAACAGTGAAAAGTACATGCTTGTAGTAACCCTTGTGGACGGGTGTGAGTGGGCGGGTGCGAAGACAGACACTGGGCTGAGCTACCACACTGACAGGGTGCAGGGTGCTCAATCCCACATCGCCTGGGTGTGGAAAAGGGGATGTGCTTATATGTAGTATGTTCTCTTCAAATGGTATGAGGCCTTTTGGGGTAAACCCAAGAGCAAAACCGTGCGGGCTCAGGCCCAAAGCGGATAATATCATACCATGTGTTGGAGCGGGGTATTACAATGCTCTTTTTAAATAATCATCCAAGGGTCAGTTGGTTGTTTTTGGTTATTGATATATGCGTCCATGGCTGTAATCGGGGTGGTCTACCAATTTGATAGTAAAAAATTTCTCATTTACCTTTATCTGTACAAGAACCGCTCATACTAATGTATCTGATCCAATATGGAAATGATTTAAGTTATGCTTGAGCTTACCAACCTTCAATATGTGCTTCTCTACTATCATTTGATGCTTCATGATTTTGTGGTCCCTCATTTGATGCTATATTCTGCAAGATAATATATAAACTGATCAACAATTGTTAGCTTAAACAATGATAATTAAAAAGATGATCGATGTTTTCACCGCGAAAAATATGTTTGGGTTGCTATTCTTGATGATAACTGAATTGAATATTTTGCATGTGTATATTGGCTTCCATGCGTGGAACTGTTGTATATGTTCATTTGTCTCTTGGATGTTTAAGTATGAGTTTGTTCCCAAGTAAGCAAGGACCAAGGTTGCAAAATGGTTTATTTATTATAGTTATGGTGAAATCTGAGAAAGTTTGCTCTGTTGATAAAAAAAGTAGAAATATTTTCCCATTATTAGTGCTAACAATATTTGGCTTTGTGATGAATTACAACATCCCAAGAAAATTTAAGTAAACAAGTAAATTTAAAATAAAAATAAAAATAAAATGGAGTTATGCACATAATGTTATGTGCTTGAAACCATCTAGTTTTTGTCCTCTTCTCCAAGAGGGGATTTTTCCGAAGTGAGTTATGTATTAAACTATGAATGTATATGATCTATGCGGTCTAGGTGTTTGAAATATTTCAAATGGAAATTTATTAGCTAGAGTACTATGTATGCACTATCTCCTGCCCACCCTTATGGGATAGAGTAGAGTTCAGGTCCCAACTGGGATATGTGTGTTATCAAAATGAAAGAAGAATTTTTTTTGCTACCCTTCTCTATTGTTATATGTGTATCACGCGCATGAGTATGTTGGATGCATCTCCAAGCAACTACTAAAATTTAAATTAAATAGACTCCTTAATGATTTATCTTTTTCTCTTTGTTGCTCAAAATATCAAACGAACTGCAAATATCTTTGTGAGATAATAATATTCCTATATTTTGTTCAAATCTTAAGTGTGAAATTTCTCACAGTTGGAAAACTGGCAATTTTATGCATTTCCCTTCTACACCAAGATGCACTTGAATTTTGATTCATCACTTAATATATATTTTACGGACATCTACATAGTTCAAGATGATATATTACCTCTATATTCTCGTCGCCCAGTAATTCTGTTAGAAATGGTATCTCTTCTAGCATCTCCTTTTTTAAGCCCTTCAAATACTGAGCATGGAAGAGTTAGTACCATATGTCTGCATTCAAGGTGAGATGAGGATATTGAAAAAATGAAGGACCAGTGAATTGTTGGGCTCCTTGTGACATGAATGATTGGAAATCTACTAAGCAGAAAATACTGCTTGTTGGAGATAATTCTAAAACTTGTTGAAGAGTTCCAAACCTGAACAAAGTTGGAGATAATTTTCTTCCCATCTTCGGTCTGCAGCTGCACTATTTGCTTAAAATGATGATGATTAATGCGAATCACCTGAGAAAGCCTCTTACTTCTCACTGTAAAAGGTTGTGGAGTATTGAAAATTACCCCTATTTCTCCTATCATATCCGTAGATCCCAATTTCGATAAAATCTGGAAACTCAAAAGAATTAGTTAAAAACATATATTAACAAAGCACCTATTTCTATGATTTGAATAGACAATTTGGGTTTTACTATTTCTTCATTCTTTCCTTTCCTTATGTTATGCTTGTGTATATTAAACGATATCAAAGCAATTTATGAAGCTGACGTGTAGAAACCCTTATGGACGGGTGTGAGTGGGCGGGTGCGAAGACAGACACTGGGTTGAGCTACCACACTGACAGGGTACAGGGTGCTCAATCCCACATCGCCTGGGTGTGGAAAAGGGGATGTGCTTATATGTAGTATGTTCTCTTCAAATGGTATGAGGCCTTTTGGGGTAAAACCCAATAGCAAAATCGTGCGGGCTTAGGCTCAAAGAGGACAATATCATACCATGTGTTGGAGTGGGGTATTACAGTTAGTATTAGAGCCTGAACCCAGTCGGAAGTGTGTCGACGAGGACGTCGGGCCTCGTAGGGGGGTGGATTGTAGTAACCCTTGTGGACGGGTGTGAGTGGGCGGGTGCGAAGACAGACATTGGGCTGAGCTATCGGTGTGGAAAAAGGGATGTACTTATATGTAGTATGTTATCTTCAAATGGTATGAGGCCTTTTGGGATAAAACCCAAGAGCAAAATCGTGCGGGCTCAGACCCAAAGCGGACAATATCATATTATGTGTTGGAGCGGGGTATTACATGATCAACATGTTACTGGAAAGCCTAGTATAAGTAAAACTCAAGTTATATTTTGAACAATAGCAGTCGGCATTTTTTGCTAATAATCTATTGCTGTTCTATGGCATTTGTATATATATTTATACACTCAAGTCCATCTCTTTGTTATTTGTGCATGTAAATGACATTGATGACTAAAGAGAAGTTTATCTAAAGGTTGCATTTCCTTGAGTAAATATTTCTGAGCAGTTTGTTGAACCTGCCTTTGCATTTGCTAGGTTGCTGTCAGAACTGTACAAGGACAATGGTTGGTTTGTTTTTCCGAAAGGTATGATCTTCTGTAGCAGTTTCCATTCGTGGTGCTGCATTACTCGAGGCTATGAGCAATACAATAGAGGCCGTGACAGGCCTTTTAGATGTCATATTTTTGGGCCTCCAACAGATAGTTCTTTCTAACAACTTGAGATTGGCTTCAAACTGAGCCTCATAGTCTTGAGTTACTATCTGATGAATTCTTAGTTAAACTGATATTTTACTAGGTTATTTTGCCAGTTCGAAAATGTGCATTGACTTTTTGCTGTTCTAAGACTTTGATGCTACGTATCTTAAGAATTGAAAGCTTATTTCTCTTATATGATGAATTGATTATAATCATTAGGATGCGATGGAGCTGTTAAATTGAATCACAGTTTAACATATTTGCTTTCGCTCTCCATATTTCTTTCTTCTAAAATAATGTTTTTCTGTGATAAATTGCTACAAGGATGAACACAAAATAATAAAACATAAAGAACGAAAATGATGTTAATTTTACATCAATACATCCCATACATGAGTCTTTCATTTATTGATTGGAATATCGTCACTGAATTTTTTTCAACATTTCTCCTAGTCCAGTCAATGTGTCTATATATATATTTTTCATTTTCTTTTTGTTAATTTTTTCACCATATTTTGTATACTATGCAGTTATAAATATACAGGAAGTTCTCAAAGATATTATTTCCGTTAAGGAAAAAAAGAAAAGACATACCTGCTCCATTCCGTTTTTGTATATCACCACATCCTGCAGTTCTAGACAGTCAGATTTTGCATCTCAGAATACAAAGGACAAACATTTGAGATAAATGATGCATACCACGGCTCCAGATACTATAATGTAGAAATCTGTAGGTATTTCATTTTGTAAGATAATGTCAACCTTTGGTGGAAAATATTCTGCTTTCATCTCCGAAATCTGTGAGGACAAAGCAACAAGATACTGCTGAGATAACAATCTTTCAGAAGGACGATTTCCTGTTTATTACTCTAGTTTACAGTTTCAATGGTGGTACCAGAACTAATTCATGGGCTTGTGTATGCATACTGAGTGTGTGTATGTCCTTGTGTTGTATTCATCTTCTCAAATTCTAGGACATTGGGACATGTTGGCATTTTGGAATGTGCAATTTACTCTACCCTTTAGTGCAATGAAAGGTCTATGTGACAATATATCACTTTTGGCCCGAGTTTTTCACCCATTTAGTGATATCCATTTAATCATCGTCGTCATTATTATCATCCTTGCTTTTATATTATATGAATGGGGTTAGCCACATTAATTCACCTTTTATAATATAAGTCATATATCCTATTATGTTTAATTTTTTTGAAGTAATTTACAATTACATCTTCCCATTTTGGTTTTGTTCACCCTCGATGTATCTCACTTTCTATGCAACCTAATTATCCTTTTTCACTGATTCACCTACGGGTCTACGTTATATATCTTCATTCCACTCTAGTCTGGTTTCTCTTATTTTATCACTAATGAGCATCACTCATAATTTCTCACATGTTGTTTATAGTCACTCCTATCATCCATCTCAACATTTTCATTTTAGCTATATGTAATATCCATGTAATAGAAGAATGAATCAAAGAGTATCCTAACATTTTCATTTTAAATGTAATCGAAGAACGAATCAAGGAGTATCCTAATGTGTTTCTCTTTTCTTTTGATGGACATAAGTAAGGTTGACACAGCCACTTGTCTTTTTCTAACATATTATGTGATTAAAGTTTCATTACCCAACGTGGTCTCTGTTGAATGAGGGTGCTGGGAGGGGCAGATTAGGTACATACCTAACTTTGGACATTATTTTCACAAATTGGCTGCTCTTAGGATTCAAACCTGCATTCTCACACTTGACACCCTGAGCATTTTACAATTGCACTGGGCAGTGGCCCCTAACATATCCATGTGATAATAATAAAATTAAGACAAAAATGAACATTTTTTTTGGTTATAAGGGTGCTTGTCCTAGTGAACTAGGAATATATTCTTTTCTCCCTTTAGTCAGACATGTTTATCTGGTACGTGGTATTGTGTATACGTAAAGTAATGGGTGCTTTGCTTTTGGATATTCCATAAAAATACTCATATTGGATGTGTGTCAAACATGGGGGCTTCACATTATGAGATGCCCATCTGACACAATGCTAGGCTTGCTGCATTCTGCATGCATTGCATCTTATGACTAACTAAGGTGCAAACAGCATGAGACAATGATATATTTACCTTTTCTTTCAATGAATGAGTTTATTATATAAATAATCTCTTATTGACATTGTTATTGTGATTGCTTTATAAGTATGATATCTTCATTATAACTGTAACAACATCCAAAAGACGATAATTTTGTGATGTAGAGGGAAGAAAAATGTTTTACCAACTGAGTGGTAAGGTCTTCAGAGACTCCTTTGAAGAGGTACGAATTTTCTACAGTTCTCAGGAAAAGATGCTGAGCGATACTAGATCTTATTGCCTTGGGCAGGTCTTCAAGAACTTCTTCTTGCTTCAATTCTGCCGTCTTGAACTTGAGTTGCATGTGTGCAAGAATTTGCTCCTTCAAGCCTTCTGGAAGTCTGTTCTTGCTTGCATATCGCAATATTTCATTGATGGCATCTCTCTGCATAGCCACCATTAGTCACAGTATGGTACCGTAGATACATTCTTTTTGTTAATAGCAAAGTATTGATAGAAGAGGCACATTTTAAAGATTTGATGAATTTATGAGAGGTAGGGAGGGTATGCAGAAAAATAAATAGACTACAGTGTTCTCTCTACTTGTTGGAAGGCTTTAGAATTTAGATCTTTTTCAGTGACGACCTTGTCAGATGACAATTGATTTTAGTACTAAAATGCTAAAATTTAGAAATTTGCATAGAGATATTGGAATCATTTACAAGAGTACGTCCCAAATCTCGAAAATAGAAATGCTATAAGATTGAAGTATGGATAAAGTTTGAATATTTGAAACCTTGAGTGGTTGCATTTGGCATTCCAATGTAATTATTCAGTTTTATATGTCATTTCTCAGAGCAGGCATTTGTTTGAAGCTTAGACATACAAAAGCTGAGCAACAAATGATTATTTCAGCTGGTTCAACTGATTTTAACTTATATTGGGGAGCTATCTTGCTTGTTGCTAGTGATTAGCCATACATGTAATTAAGGATTTTGAGTCAATAGCAACACGGGATTATGGTGGAAAATGGCAGGAAAGGAATTACCATAAAAAAGGTTCGGATAGCACCGTGGACAACAAGATTGGTCATGTTTCCGATTAAGTATGCAGTGAGGCCAATGTTGAATAGCATGTATAAAATATTGAAAATCTTCTCCCCTGTATTCTCCGCGTGCAAGTCTCCATAACCAACTGTTGTGAGGGTGACGATCGACCAATACATGGAATAGGTGTAGCCCAGCCAAATGCTTCTGTGTTCAAAATCAGATACTTGAGCTCCAATCCATGTTTTTTGTGATGTTTTATGATGGGTGGCTAGCCAGTAGTAGAAGCAACCTGCTGAGTGCACCGCAAATAGTGTCACCTGTGATAATTTAGACCAAAACGAGAAAATGTTAAACCTAGAAACTTGTGCATCCAATTAAGTACAGTAGTACACAACATTTAAAAGTAGTGACATTTTGAAATAATACTTACACATATAAGTTTGCAGAATCTTGTCCAAAAGTAGCTGAAACGTGGGTCTTTCTCTAGCCTGGATGAAACTAGATCAAGTTAGTTGAGAAATACTCTCTGGCCTTGTTATTAATTTATCACGCTATTGCAAGAGCATTTTTGTCATCTGTATGTGTTTACTACCTTTGTGTCACAGAAAATATTGAGAGGGCTGGGGGTGAGATTTGGGATTATTCTTTACCTTTTGTGCAGTGATTGAACCTCTATCTACAAGGATTATACCATCATAGGGCTGTAATTGAGTCAAGCTATTCATGAATACTTGGGCTCAGTTTGTTGTACAATGTTCGGCTCGTGTTCATTTAACAAGTATATGAGTTGAGGTAGAGCATCCGGTATGAGCTTGTTTATTAAACTATGGCTACATGTCTATTGGTATCTTTTGACAATTCAAATGCGAGTTTTTACCACCATCTAATTTATTACCAGGAATTCTGTGTACCCAGAATAAAATTGATATTATCATTCCTAAATTTTGGCTCTCATATCTAACATGTTTACTCTGTATTCATTGGTTAAGTCTGAAATTAGACAGGGTTATAATGGACTTTAAACATCTGCTATTTGGACAGTGCAATATGAAAAGCATTACACTTCCATTCTGGAATTCTTAGTTCAGTGATCCTAAAAATTCTTCTGGTCATTTCTTTTCTGTTTTATTCAACATGAGGGGAACTGAGAACTGCAATCTTTTAGAAATGGTTTTTTTTTTTTGGTTAATCCTATCCTATTGTTCTAGAAGAAACTTACATTTCAATTAAGTTACCTAAAGTTTCTAAACAGGACTACTCCAATTTTACCATATTCTGAGATCATTATATATTCAGTCTCATAGAGTTGGGCATGTATGATATTGATACAATTGAAAACAGATTGTCCAAGACAATAGGTTGGAGCAGAGGGCTCGTTATGCAGAGATCTATATAGAGGTGAGAAATTAGCCTTTTCTTTTTGTATTCAGTTTTAGTGCCATTTTGTTTATATTTAATTGTGCATTTTTTTAGCTTCAAATTATTTATCATCATTTATTGAAAAAAAAAAAATTAGCCCTAGTTTCTGACTTGGATTTTTTTTTTCCCATTCAGTTATGAGTATCTAATATATATATATATATGTCTTTAGTTTATTCATCTTTAATACAAGCTGGATTATGACATCTTGATGAACTTTTGCAAGGAATAGGTTTTCTTTCATCAAAATTGGTTTCTCTGTTACTTCCTATTAACTCAGGAAGTAAATATTTCTTGGTTTTTATTTAGTTCTTTGAGCTCTATTCTAATTTCTATCCAGATAGACTTGTAACGTTGAGATTTTTAGCTAGCAACTGAACCAGTTAGACATATAGTGTTACTGGAATTAAAATTTTGGACTGGCGTCATTGCGTGCAGCATTATCAGCATATGAACATGTATTATATGCAGCTGCGTCTATACTGCATACTATGAGTATTTATACAGTATACTGCATCTGTGTATGATCCTTTTTATTTTTTGGTTGACCAGGGAATGGATCACCAACCTTCATGTGGGACTAATTTCCTACAAATGCCTATGTTAACCCGTGTGCTAGGTAAGTGCTGGTAAACTTGTGAAATTTGGGCTCCAAAGAAAGTAGGGATGTCAATTTAGCCCCGATTTGCTGGGGTCTGTCCCGCCCCGCCCCCTAAAGGGTTGAGTTTGGGATTGCTCTTATAGAGTTAGTGATGTAGGAGGATCCGAGTCAGATTGTGCTGAGTTGTCAGATGACACGTTGATGGCGTTGAGATACCTTGAGTTGACAGATCAGCGCAAAGATGGCAGGAAGTTGTGATTTTTTCCCTAATTGAGGCAGTTTTGGGTGCGTTTCGGTATTTTGGCCATAACTTTGGCTACGGATATCAGAATCGCTCATATGACCCCAATTCGGAAAGCTCTCTTCGGCGCGCAAGTCGTGGGCACCAAGCGAAGCTAGGTGCATATTTTTTCGAGGCCAAAATCCGCTATTTTCCCTTCCGAATCCTCATTTTTAGTTTTTCTTTCCATTTATAGTAATATTCCTTTTGACGTTTAAACAATGATTCTGAACTCGATTTGGGCCAGATTTTTGGCAGCTTATTTCTTTTATTACGTATTTCATTTTGGCGTGATTATTGAGATTTTGCTATTTTTGGTAAAATTATGATATTCACGATTTTTTCAACTATATAGCTCGGCTTGTGGGTTGATTTGAGGTCTACTTTTGATTTTGAATATTGAATTAAATACCATAGACTTTTCTTTGAGTTTTGGGCGATTCTCTTGTGTTTTTTTCCTGTGAATTACCTGTTAATCACTATTCTGTCTGGTGTCAGTAAGAGACGGATTTGGAAAGAGAGAAAAGAAAGGAGGGGGTATTACCACTCTTTAGGTGAGACTAATCTTTTCCAATCAAGCATCGGTATCAACCTGTGTGCCAGGTGAGTTGATGTAAACCTGCAAGACTGGCTTACAGGTGAGTTGAACTTGGGACGTCCATCTACATACAATGATTTCTTTTGTGTAATTGCTCTACCCCACCCCTTGTTCTTGGGGTTGCAGGTGTATAGTATTGACCCTTCAATATGTAGGACACTGGTACATAAATGTCAAACTTGAAAAAGAATGTTGAATCTACCTTTTGAAGAGTTCACTAACGCGCCTGAGTCGCCACAGCCGGAGCAAGTTGAGAAAGCCAAAGACCTCGCCACGCTGCATTCTCCCGGTGAGGACCCGGGATATGGTCTGAAATGGCAGTGTTGACGCTATGTCCATTGGGAACCACGGCCTTGTGATATACCTGAAAAAGAAGTAACATTCATATTAGAATATACACGCTTGTGTTGGGTAATCATATTTTTGTATTATTGTATGATAAATGATTGAAAATACTCTTGTTAAAGACATGCTCTATCACCAACATGATGTGAGCATATACATATATATATATATATATATCTATGGAAGTAGCAAGTTTCAAGTGCATCTATATATATACCTCAATGCTATCTTCTTGTGGTCATCTACGAGGAGATAGGTTGATTTATCCAAATAAGCGACGAAGAAGGTTATAACAATGTCCGTGGCAAAGAAGGCGTCAACCACCAAATCAACTGGCATGAGTGACCCAGTTGCTACCTTCTTAAATGCTAGTTCAAAAGGCGATGACCATGCTGAATATACCACTAGTAACACTAGAAATGTTTGCCACCACCTGCATATAGCATCACCAAATTTATATATGTCAGATCAATTAAAGGTGATAGTAATGTATATACACCAATATACATATACACAGAAAAAAAGCTCTATATAATGAGATTGATGTGATTCACAAGTATTAGAATATCCACTGATCTGAAAGAGAATGGTACAAGAAATTCGTGTCAAGATTTATTCAAAGTAAAGAGAGTGGTACACCAATATTGAATGTTGTAAAAGTAACTGTTCCAGTTCTAACTGACAAGTTTATTTCTAAACACACACATCTATATATACATATAAATACTTTTCAAAGTGAAAAACTAGGCCAATTAAACAATGCTAAAGAAAGAGACCAAGAGATATTAATGAGCTAATATGAAGTGAATTCCACGTAAATCCATCGATTGGTCACTTTCTTTTTGCATTGATTAATTTGTCAATTTTTATATATATTTTTTCAATTGAGTAGTATTAATACAAAGTCAACTCAACTAGTATTAGCACACTAATTTTTTTTTTCCCCCTTAGGTAAAATAGCACAGCAATGTGAAGGGAATGGCGATATTATTACTACAACACAAAGTCAACAGGCACAACTATGAGCTATGTGAAGGGAATGAAACTAAAAATATACAATATATATATATATATATATAATTAACATGCAAAGAAAGTACTCAAATATTATTTATTCAAAAAAAAAAAAAAAAGAATAAGAAAGTAGTCAATCAATGTCTCCAAAGCATACAAAGAAAAATGAAAGACCAAAAAATTCACAAGAATACAACACTAGTTAATTGAGACAAATAATCTTCTGGTGTTCTTCATGTTTGTAGTATGCTATATAGAACTTTTATAGGAAAAAAAATAGAAGGAATAATTGAAGAGAAAGAAATTCACCGGTATCTACGATCATACGGTGCGATAACAAGTCTTTTTAGTTGCAGAGATCCTTCATCCACAACTGTTCCAAAAGCTGGCAAGAGGCTGCTTGAAACCGTGGCCAAGTTATTGATTTCATGGCTTGAACGCCGTCTGTACAACAAAGGTAACGGCGACCTTGTCTCCGATGACATTCTTGAAGAGAGAGAGAGAGAGAGAGAGAGAGAGATTTCTTTCTTTCTTACTTGCTTGTATAAATGTTTATGCTCATATTAGAATAATACAGGGAAGGTGATATGGAGGTTTCATAATTAATAATGCCACATAGTTAAGTATAATAATATTTAATATAAATATAATGTAATTAATTATATTAAGCATTTGACTGTGGTTATTGATAAAAACAAACGCCGATTTGTGTTTTGGAGACTTCTCCTTGGCTTTCAAATCAACGGTTAAAGTTCTCATAATTAAATTAAGATCATTCAAGAATGAACAAAACATATCCTTAACCATCCGATTGTTGGTATCATTTGTACCTTTAGACGGTCCAGATTGATCAGTAATATTCAGAAATTTAATGCATACTACGTCATTAATTTATCGTAGCTGCTGCTAGTGCTAGTAGACTTTATTTAATTTCTTGAGGTTGAAGAAATGTCCACTAAAAATTGTTTGTCTGCATCCCACTACGTGTATATAAACTCTCTCTCTCTCTCTCTCACACACACACTATGTGTATATAAATTCATTATAGTTTGACATTAACCACCGGCCATATCATATTCTTTTTGTATAAATATCTCTCTCTCTCTCCTGATTAATGCGACTATAAGATGTAGTAATGCTTTGTGTTACTCCATTGGTTTAAATGTCACTCAGCATATTTTTAAAAATACCCCTTTGACTTGACAGTATACGTATTTACAATTGAAGGTAATTTGGGAATATCAAAGGGACATGCATTAAGGGGATTATTAGATTGGGGAGGATAAGCTTTTCCTTGTAGTTTTAGACACGTTTAATCTTTAGACCCAACCAACTCATAAAAATTATGTACATAAATGTAATTTTTCTTTTTTAAAAAAAGGACTTAAAAAAGGATTAAGTCCTGTCCTGATAATACCAACTTTATCATCTTACTTATGTGGGCCAATAGAATTTAAACAGCTATACATTACCCATTTTTTTGTAGTTTAAACCGAAAGTTCATCGATTATTACTATGTTTTTGTCTCTTCAACTTGCATCTGCACATTCTCTATCCCCTCTTATATTCCACAACATCTCTCATCTACACATTCTCTCTCCCCGTTCACACTCACAACAGCTCCCATCTTTGCCAAAGCATTCCCCCTCAACACGAAGATCAATCCAAAGCACTCATATTAATAAAATTGAACAAAGGTCTCACATGTGCCTTCGATTGCTGGAAAGAGGGAGCACGGTATAACCAGAAGACCACTTAGGTTGGATCCCCTTTTGTGACCAACCTTGATCCAAGGTGTGTTTGGATAAAAAATAAGTTTTGAAAAAGGGACAGAATTATGGATACAAAGTGTGAGATTTTCTCTCTTTATATATCTTATTTGTATGTAAATCCCCTTCTCTCTCTATATGTATATATGTAAATCCCTCTCTTCATATGTATACACATAGTAATCCTTCTCTCTCTCTCTATATAAATCTTATATATAGGAGCCCAGGGATTTAAATGGAGGGTGAGAGAGAGGGGTTTTGAGAATAGAGGTGGTGGTGGGCATCAGAAGTGCCGGAGGTTGCTATCCGAGTAGTAGTAGCGTCAACGAAGGAGATGAGAGAGAGAGAGTATAGATAGGTTTGATAAATGGATTAAATACTCAGACCAGTTAAAAAATGGGTTTGATCCAACTTTGCTTTTTTTTTAATATTATATAAAGTTAGAACAAATGTCAAATTTTTATAGGACTGGATTAGCAAGCAGAACAAATTGTGTTCTGCTGGGGTTAGACCCAAGCATTGTCCCCAACAAAAAAAACCTTGCCATCATCTCTTTCTGCCATAACTTCTACCCACCTCTCTCTCTCTCTCTCTCTTATTACCATTGTCACCACTTTGCCACCATCGTGAACGTGTCACCGCCACCTCTGTGCTCTAACCCTGAACCTCACTGCCATCACGTCGGAATCCATGGCTACATGATGTAGTCCGGCCGGAATCCATGGTGGTCAATTTTACCGTGCTTGTCGAAATCCATGACTACATGATGTAGTCCGGTCAGAATCCATAGTGGTCAATCTTACTGTGCCTGCCGGAATCCATAGATATAAGATACAATCCAATCAAAATCCATAGATTTATCATTGATTCCGACCAGAATACATTCAAACATCTATCTTGTCGTTGGAATCCACAAACTCCATGATCTTTGGTGGGTGGTTTTTTGAGGCTGATGTCCAAGGAAAAATGAATAATGAAGTGGAGATGAAAAAAAAAATTTATAAAATGATAGAAGTGGTTAGCTTTCCCATATATATATATATATAATTAGGGGAGGTTAGCTCTCCCCTATATATATATATATATATATATATAAGCGTTTAAATTCTAAGGTGAACAACAAAAATATATGAGAAATGGTGCGAGCTCCAGTGACAGTGCCCTCAATATTTTTGATGTGTCACAACACTGATCAAATGATTAACGTGACAAAAAATTAGATAAACTTTTTTATATAAAAAAGCTTTGATTTTTGGGAAATTTCTAAACTAAAAAAAATTAAGAATTATTTTTAAGCGTTGTTTCAACTTTTCATGTCGGATGTAACCCATTGATAATGTTAATAATAAATGTAGATCATTAACTAGCTCAATAATTGTAGAAAAATTATTGGCTACTCCAGGAGAACCAGATAATGCAACACTTCCATCCAATAAATACTTACAATTTCTCTTATTTATAAGAAATAATCACTTTTTATTGGATGGAGGCGGATCCTGAGAATACCCAATAATTTCTCACAATTGTAGGTCATCTCTTCAACTTTCCAAAATAAAAGTTTGAAGGTTTAGGTTTCCATTTTGGGTGTGTTATTTGTTAAAAAAAAAAAAAAATTCCTTGTTTAATTCAAGATTTACACTATATGGACATGGTTGAATCATGCATGATGCATGGGTAGTGTTGTCTACCCGTTCATTTATACCCGTTTTCTTTTTATTCGGATCCGATGTGACAACGCACCTTCGAGAGGATCTAGTAATAATCCGAACTCAAACTCTACCCGGATGGACACTAGGCATGGTACCGAATCAAGAAGTGAGTCTAACTTTGATACCAAATGTAACAGTTCGGACGTTTTTCAATGATCCAAAAACCTAAGTTATTGGGTAATGTTACTTATCCGCCCATTTATACATATTCTCTATTTTATTCAAATCCGACGTAAGAGAAAGAAAACCCTTCTACCATGATCCATGAAGAATCCTAAAAGTTGTTGGTCAATGGTTTGAACTCTGAAATAGTTCCATTAAACATGATATTTTGGTGTTGACTTTATCATATGTGGCCCTCAATTATTGGTGAACATTAACACGCACGCACATAGACTTTGAGGATCCATGTTTATACAATTTCTTAACTTCACGTATATAGGCTGATATAAATCAATATTATCCAAAACTGTAAATAATTGGTAAGTTAAATATATTTGTATTCGTTAGGTGCAAGCAGTATTTCACAATGAAGAAAAAATTGAAGAGTAACATCATAAAATGAAGGTTGGATAGGTTAAATGAAAGAGTACGTGCATTTAATATATGTGATCAACGTATTCCACTAAAATGAATTTTTTTTTCTATAAAACATCTGTTAGTGTTCGACAAGAAACATTGCATTCTTCTTTTTTCTTTTCTTTTTTATATTCTATTATTGGAAATAAATTTTTAGTATTTACAATCAATAAAGTATTCTTTGATTTTTTTTTATAGATAATATAACATTCTTCTATAAATTAACTTGATATATATATATATACACACACACACACACACACACACACACACACATAAAGTAATAATCTCTTGCTCACCAATAAGTAAGAAATTTCATCCACACTTTTTATAGTAGTCGTTAGATTACAAATCCATTCCTCTTCTTTTCAAAAAATAAAAAATCACTTTCTACTTATCTTAATTTTAGAAACTTAATATTATCGGTGAATTACCGATTTCCTACTTATAAAAAAAGAAGGTATATTGTCAAAGTAAAAAAATAAATTATGACCTGAAACGTGATCAAGAACGCAAATTAGCATTCTTCCACCCTCATAATGCAAACTCCATTTTCAATTCATGTATGAACCGTCACTAGGAGTGGCAATTTGTGTTCCCTTGTCATGTCGATTTCTGAGTATTCTGTTAAACAGTTCAACTCTAATCCGACCTATTTAATAATCATATCAGAGATCCTTAACACTAACCCAACCTGTTTATTAAACGTGTTACACGTGTAACCTGTTTATTAAACATGTCCTATATGTCACGACTTGTTTAATAACCTTTCTAATCCGTTTAACTTATATGATATGAGTTTCTCTACCCCTAAAAATCTCTCATATAAAAAATAAAGTACATATCTATACATAAATCATAAAATCAAACTATATTATAAATTTTGTATCTATATATAAACTCAAAAATATATTAAGATGATTATGCCTACACCAGTCCTGTAAACAAACAAATATATTACAAACAATTGCAATATATCTAATTATGTATATATAAGTTTGAATAAAAGCAGAATATACGAATAACTCATGTCGTAATCGGATTGTAATCGTGTTGCGGGTTAGACAGCTTAAACCTAAACCCAACCCCAACCCAATTTTTGCGTGTCGTGTTCGTGTCAACCCGTTTATTAAACGTGTCAGTTTACCTTAAACCCAAACCCGCTTAACTCGTGTCGTGTTGTTTTGTCATGTCCAATTTTGCCACCCTTAATCGTCACATAACAAACATATAACTTTTACCAATTATGTATGAACTATCTCTCATCTATTTCGTTATTGTATAGACTTCTTCTAAAGGATTGCATATAGCAGTTTATATGTGAATGTAGAAAGCTTTTACCAATTATTCTAGGTGTTCAAGTGTTAAAAAGTAACATAAAAATCTCATTTACTTCGATATCGTACGCTGTTTTATAAAAGCGTTGAACACATTATTTGATAGATTTTTTTTAGCAAGTATTCGATCTAAAACTAAAAGTATGAAAAATAAAATAATAAATATCATTTATTATCGTTATGGAGATGATTTTTGATATGTTTGAATATAGAGTTTTCAACAATAATTTGAAGTTATGATAGAAAGTAGAAGAAGACTAATCGATGTTTTTGATCGCATCTCAGACTATAATTCAATTGTCTACTTTTAGTAATATATATATATATTTTTATAAGTAGGGATTGGTAATCCACCGGTAATATTTTTCAAAATTAAGATAAGTAGAAAGTAGTTTTCTTATAAGCAGAGAATGATTTTTTAATTTAGAAAGAAGAGGAGTGAGTTGGTATAGTGTTCGCTAAATTTAATAAAATCTCTTATACACTAGTGAGTATAAGATATCAATACTTATAATAATATATGTTATATAATGGTTTTTACACACAAGATAGTAAATGTGATATCAAAGAGTCAAAACAAACATTGTTATATATAGTATTTGCATATATTTTGTATGTCAGGTATGTTCAAATGATTTTTTCTTTCATCAACAAATGAGCTGCAAGATAAGGAGTTGACGTTTTTTCCCTAGATAGGTTAGGAGTTTACTTTTTCCCCCCTAGATAGGTTAGGAGTTGACTTTCTCGAATACCCTAAAACCATATGGATTTTCTAGAAATAATTTCCTTCCATCAAATACAGTAGTAATTTATGAGATGCAATGCACCAAGTGGACTTTCTCGGCTAATTTAAAAAATGATGGCCCAAGATTTTAAAAGATTATCCGTCTGAGGCAAATTTGTGAATTAATGAACGTTGCAAGATCTAGTATATATATGTTCATATCTTTTATTAGAGAATAAAAGTGTCCTTACAAGCTGATCTTTGACTTTATTTGCACAAATTAAGTAACCAAATTTTGATTTGAACGCACTTTATGTCTTACACTTTTTTTTTTTTTTTTTTGGACTTGTAAAATTTTACGAGAAAGTATACAATATTCTAGAGACATTATAGAGACACTGATGATGTGATATTCCGGTAAGGGTAAACCTTCCATTATATATATATATATTTCCTTTCAATATCAACTTTTTTAGGACCTGTTTTTAAACACTGTTAAAAGTATGAAAATTAAAATTGACAGTTTCATTTTAAAGCTTTCAACACTTTTGCTTAACTGGTTATCAATTTTTTAATATTGCTTCTATTTTTTTGAAACGAAAAATGCATTACCAAATGCCATTTTTTGGTGTAACTTCTCATTTTTTGAAAAATAACAATAAAAAACGAAAAAACAACCAAATTACCAAACATGCCCTTAGGCAGTGACTTTGAGATATGTCGGTCACTGAGACATCTCATTAGCAAACCTCTTCATAATTTTCACACCTCGGAAACTCAAAGAACCTCATCCTGGCCTAATGAAATAAGAACTCGCCTACCCCAAGGGATTGACTTAAATAGATAAAGAATTTGGTTCTAGTACCTAACAAGCATTATGTTTAATTATCAAGTCCTCTTGAATGCAAATAATTCTTTACTTTGGAAGTGGGTATGTGCCACAAAGAAAAAAATAAAATAAAAACTCATACTAAGTAGCAAGTTACTCTATTGAGGGCCATGTTATATGGACAGTTTTTCCTTGTGCAAATACCTAATTTTCGTGTGCACCAGCCGTCTCCAAGATGTGAGAATTAAATTTAATAAAAAAAAAACCCTCGATCAAGTGTAGAACAACAGTGTGAAACTAATGAGCACTATGCATAATCATTTTAGAAAAACATGTATTTTACAACACAAGTTAACCTTTTACAACGGGCAAATTTTCCAACATTCATTGCCCGTAGTAAATAAGTTGTACTGCCATTCCATCACTTTTTCACTATGTTCTCTTCTGATTTTCACAACTCACATACATAGATAATTTTCCTTTTGAATCAGTTTAGTTGAAACTTCAAAATTTTGAGAGTTCAAGGCAATACACGTGTGCCAACAATACATGCTTGTTTATAGGCTGTCACTTGAGCCAGCACCTTCAATACATGTTATACACACACACACACATACCAAGGGTACACTATATCTCCTCTACCTTCCAAAATGAAAGTTTAAAGATTCAAGTCCTCACACGAGCAAAGTGAGTGCCAATTACTTGTAAGGATTGACAGTCCTTGATAGTTGACAGTAATCCTAAGTATTTTGACTGCAGTTAAAATCACCCCATACTCATCGAATTACAAAAGTGATAATACAATAAGAAATAACTAATGAGGTTGCACAAACATGTTTAGAAAGAAAATAGAACAGTGAGCCTGAGAAGCCTGTACATGTCTTGAGGGCATGAGAAAAGAGCTAATGTATATTTTTTTACTCATTGGAAACCTATGGAGGACCCTAGGATTCTTGTAATTTACAACAACAATAGCCCATGACGACCCTTTCATGGGGAGGCAAGTGCAGTTTACCATTTCAGTCAAGCATATATCAAAGACCTTAAACATATCATATTATCAGGCGAGGTATCCAGGCCAATATTGGTCCTGCCAACCTGGGACGTGACACACATTTAACTTGTTATATGTGCGAAGCGACTACTCTCAAACTCCAATTCACATTCTCATGCTGCTTTTACCATTATACCAAAAGTAGATTTTATGAACAAAATCTCTCTCTCTCTCTCACACACACACACACACGCACAGAGAGATATTTACACGTTTGTTCTTCAATATTCTACAACTGCAGATTACACAGGTAAAAAAGATCAATTTAAACAGGAAACAACTCTTCAGTACCTTTGATTTCCTCTTCCATCTAACTGATCTTAATTTCACAGCCTCATTGGCAACATGGATTGATCCTTAAAGGGCAAACTCACAATTTCATTCATGTCTTCTGATGTGGTTTTGTAGTACAGCCTCTGAGCAATGAATTACATGTACTGAGCCAACCACTGTTTGCACATATCAAGCACAGGGAGCGCATTTGCATGCAATGCCTGCAACAACAACAAAAAAGAAAAAAAAAGGAAAAGAAGAGAAAATAAATAGCATTTCCCTTGAGTTGACATTAACTAGTAATTGGAATTCTACGATTCAATCCAAAGAAGATTTTCCCAATCACTTGAAAAAACCCTTGAGAACAAGTTTAAAAAGAACAGAGTACTGGCTAATCCTTATTCTTGATCTTTGGCCAAAAAAAAAAAAGTGAGTTTAGACAAATTTCTGAAATGCTTATGGAGCAGTGCTGGGAATTCATCCCATTTAGTTAACAACACTATTGACCCTCTATGCTAGACATTGGTAAATGATGGTTGACTGTCCAAATCTGATAAGGAAGACCAATCCAATAAAGTATGAACTTGTATCATCTGATAACTAATAAATCAGCCATGTATTTAGGTTGACTCAATCAGATAATTATACATTCTAATTAGAATAAAAAAGGAGAAATTACACTGATATTTCTTAAGGTATGCTAAAATTACACCCCCCTCCTCCATGTGTTCAAAAATAACATTGACATCCACCTATTTTTGTAACACTTTCCCCCCTCAATTAGCATTTATCGTCAATCAAAACAGATGGGGTTGATTCTTAATGAGGCTATGTGAAATTCCATTTGTAGCTTTGAAATGAGTAAGATAATTATGTCCTCATCCATTGGTTCCAAAATTACAATGGTAGTCTCTTTATGAAGCATTTTTTGACAATATGACCCATTACACATCTTCCATTTCTCTCTCTCTCTCTCAACCAGGGGCAGGGGCGGAGCCAGGAATTTTGATTTGGGGGGACCGAATTAGTATCATGTAATTAAATTTGAAAAATATAGGGTAAAGTGCAAAAAACCCTCCTAAACTGTCCAAATGTGCAAATACCCCCCCTAAACTACATTTTGTACACAAAACTCCTTGAACTATCACATTTTGTTGCAAAATGCCCCCATGCCTACTTATTTTTTGTTAAATGACCATAGTGCCCTTTATTTAAGTAATTTCTTAATTTTTTTATGAATATATTGTATGAAAAAAGGTATTTTTTTACTGTAAAAAAGTTTAAAATGGGTATAATAAGTTTTATTATAAATAGTGAAGTTTTAATAATAAGTTAATTATTTTAGAAAATGACTAAATTTAGTGGTAATTACGTGTATTTTTTTTTCCCATTGTTATGATAAATAATACCAATAATAAAATAAAGGAAAATGGTATAATTAATATTTTTATAAGAGAAAAGAAAATGAAGGTAATTTAATAATAAAGAACAAATTTAATAAGAACGGGTAAAATTGTCTTTTGTGATGGGTATGTAAGGCCTTAATTGCAACAAATCATTAGTTCAGGGGAGCAATTTGTAGTGCAGAGAGGTTATTTGCAAAAGAGCAATAGCTCAGGAGTTTTTTTTGCACTTTATCCAAAAATATATAAGTCAATTGTAATATAATTTTTTTTTATAATATTATTCTTAGTAGTATATATATATTGAGGAAAATACAGTAAAAAAACGAAAAAAGTACAATCGAAATGAGTAGAGAAGAAAACTTATATGGAATATACATAGAGAAGAGGAAATGATAAGCTACAGGTAGAAAGAGAAGTTGCAAAGAAAAAACATTATTAAAGAATTAAATTTTCTTCAACAATTGTTTAATTTTTTTAAAATTCAATTTTTGAAAAAAAAAAATTGAATACTTTGATTCCACTTTGAGATAGATATATCATTTTTACTTTGACAAAAAATTAAGAGAAGACATGTAACATTACTAAACAAAATTTGGTAAGTTTTAACAAAACACAATTACCAGGAATAAAATAGAGAAGTACTTTAATAACTTGTACAAGAAGTAGATATAAAAATTTTCATTTAATAAGTGACAACTAAAAACATTAGTATACATAATAATATTATTGTTGTTGGCATTTTTGTTATCTTGGTCTAACAACACTTTAGTTTTTTCTTAATAAAGTTTATTTACCAGAAAAAAAAAACATTTTAGTTTTTCCTACGTTGCAATGCTCCCAAGACTTGTGGATGGAGATTAACATATAATTTAGATATTTTTCTTGTAAACGTTATTTAACGAAAATGTTTGATATGAAAGATTTATGTATTTTTATTAAATTAGAGAGGACATTAGTGTAATTTTTATTTTCTTTCTTGAATTCATATAATGGATATTAATGTATACATAAATTTAAATAAAGTAATGATATATTGAAGTAAGGACTACCAGATCAATGAATTTATATTTTTGTTTGACAATATTTGAGCATTCAAAAATAGACTAAGAAGGTTTGAAATTTTATATGAATTGTGAAGGGGACACAAGTTACATATATTTTTAAATTCATTAATTTGGGGGCCAATAAATAAGGGTTTTGAAAGTTTGGGTTGGGTGGGGGGCAATTAATTTCTTTTTTTCAAGTGTTGGGGACCATAAGTTAATCAATTTACAAAATAACTATTTTTTAGGGGCATTATAACAAAATTATTCATGTGACATTGGCTTACATGTAAGCTTTCTTTCAAGCTCAAAAGTTTTGGGGACCATAAGTTAATCAATTTACAAAATAACTAATTTTTTTTAGGGATTTATAACAAAATTATTCATGTGACATTGGCTTACATGTAAGCTTTCTTTCAAGCGTCGTATGTGTTATCATACCCTTGACTTTCAGTGTAACTGTGTTAAAATGCTATTTCCCCCCTTTTCAGTACCAAAACTATGAGGGTATCAATTCTGAGTTGGAGATAGACTTACATGTAAGCTTATCTCCAAGCTTCCAATCATTTCCATATATATATATATATATATATATATATATATATATATATATATTGTTTTTTTGACTCCATCTTGGTTCAAATCCTATTTTTCCTCCTTATTTTAGGACCAGAGACTATCAATTTTTTAGTTGCAGGCTCATCATAAAAACACAAATAAACTAATTCCACCAAAAATTTTCACCACCAAAGTCCTCATTCAGTGGGCAGTAAATTGAGAAGAAAAGGCTGTTGGATTCCAACAATAAGGATTTATTTGAGAGGGAGAAGACCTGATGTGCAACATATTGAACGTCAGCCACACTTCCAATTCGAGAAGCAAATTGAAATGCTCTTTTAAGACGACCACAGACCACACAGGCCAACACCTTCCTGCAAAAGATTGATGAAAATGTTGTCAATGATATCATCCCATAAATTTAGAGTAAAAATTTCAATGCATAACAATGCTGCATGCCAAGTGAAGTTGGTGCCTCAAAATTACACAGAGAGGCCACAAAGCTATTAGAGCATTACTTCAAATTTCTAGTTTCCCTTTATTCTTGCTCTTGTCGGTGATGAGGGTCCGAGGGAGTACCACACCTAGTAAGGCAGTGCATAGGCAGCAGCCAGTGGAGAGACAGTTGCTAAATTGGAAGACAGTAATGTATTTTCCATTAATGTATTTTAAAAATCTGTTTTGAAATTTTTTGCACTCGATGAAACCCCAATATAATATAAATCTTTAGCAAACATATTGATGAACTCCATAGAACGCAAGCAAAAGTGTTTGGTGGTTACTATGATTATCTCATCCGTTTTGGTGGCTGTTATGATTTTCTCTCTCTCTCTCTCTCTCTCTCTATATATATATATATATATATATATATGGCTGTATCTACTGTGGACCAATCCTCAAAACCCTCGTGTTAATTAAATATAGTTTAGTTCAGTACTTTTGGTTCGCTGCATAGTGAAGAAAACTAATGTATTTTCCATTAATGTATTTTCCATGTTTATGACGTGCATTTTTCACCTATAAATAGAGGTGGTCATTATAAACAAAACTAAGAGAAAATACAATAAAAGTGATGTAGCCATTTGGGCTTTGTGTGCCGTGGATGTAGGCTATAGTGGCCGAACCACGTTATAGTCTTCTGTTCTTCTTATTTAATTTATCTCTTCAATTTTTTTTTATTTATCAACACACATAAACCCTGTAATCAGAAGTCTAGTTCTAGTTGGTCAACAAAACCGTCCCCATGCAATTTGTCCTTCTCTAAGTGGTCACTAACCAAATCTTGTTCTTTTATGTCTTCCTATGTAGAAAAGAGTAAACACATTCTTCTACCAATTTGTTCTACCATAGCCATAGTTGTCAAAGTGCCTCAGGCTCAAGGCTCAGTAGTTGCGCCCGGACCAAGGCCAGACCAGGCCTCTTCAATAAGGTGCACGCCTTTGGATTTGTGATGTATTTTTGTGTTACGGAGGACTCTAACTATATAATACAGTCCCTAATGGTAAAAGAAATAAAAAGGGTCGATCAATAGATTCGATACAATTAGTCGATTTAGGGTTTTCTGAAGTTAATACACAGTAGGACGAGTTCTCCGACAACTTTTTCTTCTCTGTTTTTTTGTTTCTTTTCTTCTTTTTTTCATCCTTATTGCTCTATTTTTTTATTCTCTATTCACATTTCTTTTCTTTTTACGGTCTTTCTGTTCTTTTCTCTCTCTTTCTTTTTAATTTTTTTTTGAACTCTTAATATGTTTATGTTTTGTAGTTTGTTTCTCTAACGTGTATAACAGTTGCTAAAGTATATTATCACAAAAACACTGGAAATCCTAAAATTGGAATATTATGTATTCTCATTTTGTGGTTTGATGTTCTACTTTTGGCTAAACAATAGTTTGAGACTGTTGAGCAATTGTTACTGATAGCTTTGTATTATTGGCTACAAATTTTATTTTACTTTCAACTTGCGTATCGCTTCAGTCAGGCCCGCGCCTTGCCTTGCGCCTTAGACTCTAGGAGGCCTTAGCGCCTTTGTGCGCCTTGAGCCTTTAAGGAGTCGAGTCTTCGTGAAGACTTCAATAAGAAAAATTGATAGTATATCTGCGTCATCATTTTTTAAGTGTTACTTTGAGCTGTGTGTTAGAGGTCTCTCACAAATTTCAAACCTCCCCCCTAAATCTTTCTTTGTAAATGTATGTGTGAGAGAAAGCAATGACATGTGCAACAGAAACACCAGTTTACGGAATCAGTCCATGACCTATGCAAGGTTAATCGAATACTTTCTAACACTTTGTAATATCCTGCTCCAACATATGGTATGATATTGTCCGCTTTGGGCCTAAGTCCGCACGGTTTTGCTCTTGGGTTTTACTCCAAAAAGCCTCATACCATTCGAAGAGAACACACTACATCTAAGCACATCCCTTTCTCCACACCCAGACGATATGGGATTGAGCACCTTGTACCCTGTCAGTGTGGTAGCTCGCCCAGTGTCTCTTCTTGCACCCACCCACATCACACTCGCCCACAAGGGTTACTACAATCCACCCCCCTACGAGGCCCGACGTCCTCGTCGGCACACTTCCGGCTGGGTTCAGGCTCTGATACTAACTGTAATACCCTGCTCCAACACATGGTATGATATTGTCCGCTTTGGGCCTAAGCCCACACGGTTTTGCTCTTGGGTTTACCCCAAGAGGCCTCATACCATTTGGAGAGAACACACTACATATAAGCACATCCCCTTCTCCACACCCAGGCGATGTGGGATTGAGCACCCTGTACCCTGTCAGTGTAATAGCTCGCCCAGTGTCTCTTCTTGCACCCGCCCACATCATAATGCATTTTCAGTCAGTCACTCACTTTTTGTGACATGTTTGATCGATTACGCATTATTTGATCGGTCTAGCTTCTTTTTATGCCTTTAATCAATCCATATGTCTATTGAAATCTATTCAAACTATTCCCTTTTGTTTAGGGTATATTGAGAAATTTCCCTCTTAACTATCCCTCTTTGCAAATAACCTCCTAAACTAGAAATTTGGCACATAACACCTCCAACTATCATGTTTCTTTGCAAAACATCCCTCCCATCACAGTTCATTGATAATCTAATGGTAAATTTGCACAAAAAAATCATCTAACATGTATAAATTGTTAAATGTCAAAATTACCCTTGTGATTGTTATGGATTTCCCAATACAACCAGGTCAAAATAACCCGGCTTTAATTTATTTAAATCCCTAAAGCCCAACTTCCATTTTGTGTCCTTTAGGGAGCATGAATTAGGGTTCATTCATCTCCCCCAAAACTAAGTTCCCCTCTTTCCTTTATGTCCTCTTCTCCACTTTATGCTTCCATCCATCATCATTGTTGGCATTACAATCACAATCTCTCCACCTTTGACAATAAAAGCCCAAACCCTCCCAACATCGAGCCTTTATATGACGTCTCACATCACCTGAGGGGGAGAAGTTCGTGGCACTTATAAGGGGGGATACCTCTTACCTGTGTAGACGTGTTTTGAAAATCGTGAGCACAAAGTGTGCAAAACAGACAATATCTACATAGCGTGGGTAGGTCCTGAGAGATGGCATTAAAGCCAATACCCAGCCGAAAATGGGGAGAAGTGTGCACAAACTCATGAGAGTGAGGTGAGCGAGAACGCTAGGTCCCAAGAGGGGGTGATTGTGACGCCCCATATCACCTGGGAGGAGATATTCTTGGCACTTATAAGAGGAATGCCTCCTCCTTGTGCAGATGCATTTTGAAAATTGTGAGCACAGAGAGTGCAAAGAGAACAATATCTACACAATGTGATCGGGTCAAGACAGATGGTATCAGAGCTAATCCCCAATAGTAAATGGGGGGGGGGGGGGGTGGACAGTGCACAAGCCCATGAGGGTCAGACCAAGAGGGGGTGATTGTGACGTCCCACATCGCTGGGGGGAGAAGCCCGTGGCACTTATAAGGGGGGATACCTCCTACCTATGTCAACATGTTTTGAAAACCGTAAGCATGGAGAGTACAAAACGAACAATATCAAAATATCTACACAGTGAGGGTGGGTCGTGACACCTTAAGTTTCCATCATTGTATCTTCTGGGTCTAGTAGTGCCCTAAGAAGCACGAACATGCCTAAAAAGGCAAAGAATCCGTGTCGGACATGCCAAAAAACGTGTATGATTTTTTTTTATTTTTTTGAATTTTCGGACACGGCACAGACACATGTTGGACATGCCAATTTTTTTCTTCTCTTTTTCCTCTTGTTTTCACGAATCTTTTCTCTTCCATGGATTCTTACTTTATTTTTCACTAATCCCAAATTCTTTTTCTAACAAAACCCTAATTTTTTTTTTAGCCTCTTTCTTTATTTTTCCCAGCAAAATACAAATTCTAGAAAGATTGTTTTAACAATTCAACTACAACCCATCTCATCTCTTCATCTTTGTTCTTTTTTACTCTTCTTTCTCTTATTGTAGAACTGCTATCTTTTACATGTGGCTTTCTGATGATGCTTTTATATTTGGAGTAAGCTGGAATGATGTTGAAATGATAAGACTAATTTTTATTCTAATGTCTCGTTTTGATTTGGTTTTATGACTTTGTGACAACATCGTTCTCTTATAATTATTGTTGTTGTGGAGTAGATTCAATTGTGTACTTGTGACTTATGATTTGTGAATTTTGCTTTGTTAGGTTGACGAAAAATAATATTACTTTTAATTATTTAAAGTACGACATCAAATATTATATAAAAATAAATATTTATTATTTGCCGTGTCCCCGCTGTGTCCGTGTCCTAATTTTTTAGGATTTGCCGTGTCACCGTGTCCGTGTCATGTCGTCTTCGTGTCCCGTATCCGTTTCCGTGCTTCTTAGGTAGTGCCTAAACATAGTTTTTTTGAGACAGTTTTTTGGGTCAGCAAGTTTATTGCCATGCTGTTTTTTTTGGCTTTGATTCGTCATAGAGGTCAAGATACTGAGAACCATATTTCTTCAAATCCTTCATGGTTAACCATAAATATCACTCTCTATAATCCATTGTTAGTTCTTCCTCTCTCTAAATTGCAAGAATGGGGTGAGTACCACCGTGGATTGTGTTTATATGTATGATTACTGATGTATCAACATATTGGTGAATAAAATATCTAGTGAAGGCGTTGATGGGTGTGGTCATAGCTCTCTCTAAAATTTTGTTGGATTTATATGAAGAGTGATGGCTATGATGGTCTGTTTATGTTTTGATATGATGAGGTGTTAACAGATACCAAAGGTAGTGCAGGAGAAACAACAGTGCCAATAACATAAAAACTTCTCAACAGAATTTTAATGCCCTCTTCTGAAACTCGCATTAGCAAAAACTCAACTTAAAACATTTCATTCTTTCATCCCAGAGGCAATTACTGGCTGGAAGAAAACTACTGTCAAAGGATTAAGCTTCAATTGTATTTGAAATTCGTATGATATACTTAGGAGGGGGAAATAAAATTGTTAAATAATGACCATTACATAAGAAAGTTATATAAAGGGTTATTTTACTTGTTTACTCTACAAACATTTATTTGTTATGAAAATTGACACAGATGCAAAAAGTTTCTCTCTTTGCTACAACATTGCAATATTGCAAACAGGATGGTTTTTGTTAGAACTTAGAACCAAAGAGACGCACAGGTAGGGGCATTCTATGGTCCACAAATTCAATACTGAAATCTATAATATCTTTCTATTAAGTATTTGCGGAAGTCAGTCATTGGAATTGCCTACATTCACCTCTATTGAGTAAAGAATTCTGTACAAATTGTTGTGGAGAAACAAGAACCAGTGAAACACTAACCTTAAGAAATGAAGTGTAACAATATTTTAGAGGAGGATACGAAAACATAAGGGATGATAAGAGGGCTGAACATTGAGAACAAAAATAGTAAAAAAAACAAGAACAAACAATGTAGAAAAAAGAAGAAGAGTGCTTTAGATCAATAACCAGTTAAACTATGCCTACAGCACATTGCAATGCTCAATCTCATGATTTTCTTCATTGATGATTTTCTGTAATTTACAGAGAACCCTCAAATCTGGGCAAACTCCTAATGGCAGAATAATAGTAACTTTTCAAGGAAAATTTTCCTTATTGCCTTTTCTCTCTTCTCTTGAGTATGTAGATTTGTCACTCTTTATTGTTCTTGCATAAAGTCAACAACCAACAAAAAGTCCCTGGCACACTCCACTTTTCAACCATGTGTTGTCTTGCCACGATCTATTAAAGATGGTCTAAAGGTTCATCTACGTATCTTTCCACTACACATTACTAGCCCAGTAAATTTTTGGTATAACTTTGTCTTGTTGTTAGGGACTTATTTGTTATTACTTATATAATATATGGTGCTTATGTGTAATTTCTGAAACTTCTTAATATAAATACAATGAGGTGGAAGGATGATAAATGATTCATTCTTTCACACTTTCCTCTCTCTCTCTTTCCTCTCCTCTTATTCCTTCTCTTCTTCTCCATCTTTTACTATTTACTCTCGTTTTATTTATCTTTTGAAGATAACATCGTATCAGAGCATGGTTCGTAAAGCTCTACGGTGTGTAGTTGAAACCCTAGGGAATTTTGTGTAAACCCTAGTGGATGTGAAGAGTTTTGAAGAGATTCCGAGATGGAATTAATTTGCAAGGAAGTAGTATTAATCACATCCATACTTACCGCAGTTCGGGTTAGGGAGGTGGTTCTCTACAAGTTTATTTCTGTTCTGTTTTTGCGAAGTGTATACCTACCAACTGTTTTGTCAAAATAAGTCAGAATTTGTTTGAATGGCCGAAATCAATTAGCCTTTGAGTGATCTGATTATTATATAGGACCTTTACAAGAGAGCTATACATGGAAAGAAACTAATTGCCGAGTGATTCTGGCAGTCTAGCTTTATATGGAAACTATATATTCTGGTAATATGCTAACTGTACAAGCCTACGTAAATTAAGTAAAGGTGAAATAAGGAAAGAAGAATAGAAGGAAAGAAGATTAATTATGGACAGCAGAGCTGTCCATTGACAGCCCCTCTCAAATTGATGCGAGTTGATCAACAAGTATCAATTTGCTACTTAAGAAACAATGTTGATGGCAAGTAAGAGCTTTGGTGAAGATATCAGCAATTTGTAGTTCAGTGGAAACATGTGGAAGAGTGACAACACGAGCTTCAAATGCTTCACGAATAGAGTGACAGTCGACTTCAATATGTTTGTGCGCTCATGATAGACAGGATTAGCCGTGATCTGAATAGCACTCGTATTATCAGTATGTAGAGGTGTAGAATCAGTCTCTAAAAAATCTAACTCAGCAAGCAAACCTCGAAGCCAAATAATTTCAGAACAAGCAAGAGACATCGCCCGGTACTCAGATTCTGTAGATGACTTAGAGACTCTGTCTTGCTTCTTACTCTTCCAGGAAATCAATGCATCACCTAAGAACACACACCAACCAGTGATGGAGCGACGTGTATCAGCACAACCGGCCCAATCAGCATCGCTATAAGCAGTAAGTCGAGGAGAATTGCCTGCAGGAAAGAATAAGCCATGGGCAGAAGTGCCCTTAACATAGCGTATGATCCTACGAATAGCAGCCAAATGAAGATGACGAGGGGTCTGAAGAAACTGGCTGACTTGCTGAACTGCAAAAGAAATGTCCGGTCTAGTAATGGTGAGGTAGACAAGACTACCCACCAACTTTCGGTATAAACTACGATCAGCAAGTAAATCACCCTCCTCTTTGCGAAGCTTGACATTCAATTCCATAGGAGTATCAACAGATGTAGCCTCCTGTAGGCCAGCTGTTGCCACCAGGTCACTAGCATACTTATGTTGATTGAGGGAAATACCCGATGGACTACGATGCACCTCAAGACCGAGAAAATATGTGAGAGATCCAAGATCTTTCATGTGAAAGGACTTAGATAGATGAGTCTTGAGTTGACCAAGTACAATAGAATCGGAACCAGTAATCACAATATCATCAACATAAACCAAAAGAACAACAATACCCATGTCTGATTTTCGAAGAAACAAGGAAGTGTCATACTTGCTTTGCTTGAATGAGAAGTGTAATAAAGTAGTTCGAAATTTATCAAACCAGACCCTCGGAGCTTGTTTGAGACCATAAAGGGAGCGACGAAGCTTACACACATGTGAGGTCGGAGAGGGAAACAATCCTGGGGGTGGCTTCATATAAATACACTCTTTAAGATCCCCGTGAAAAAAAGCATTCTTGACATCCATCTGATGTAGTGGCCAATCATTGGAAGTAGCAAGAGCTAGAATCGTACGAACAGTGGTCATTTTAGCCACAGGAGCAAATGTCTCTTCATAATTGACACCATATTCCTGATTATTTCCAAGTGCAACAAGCCGAGCTTTATAACGATCCAAACTTCCATCAAATCAAACCTTGACGGAGTAAACCCATTTGCAACCCAGGGGAACTATGGTCGAAGGACAATGTGCAATGTCCCAGGTGTGATTGGCCTCTAGAGCAGCAATTTCTTCTTGCATAGCTTGTCGCTAACAATCATGCTTGACAGCATGTGAGTAGCATGTGGGAATATCAAAATTGGACAATGTAGCAGTAAGAGCAGAAATAGAGTGGCCAGAAGAAAAACCATACCGATCTGGAGGTACAGACACTTGAGAAGAGTGACGTACCAAGGACTCTGGAGGTGCTGCAATTGACTGGTTCTGGAGCATGGTAGGATCAGATATCGGTGGAGCCACCGGAAGAGACTGTGGGCGGGAACGTCTCGTATACACAATACCTGGTTTAAAGCGAGAGCTGACTTGATGAAGATCTGAGAACTGCTACTCAAATGAGGGTAGGACCACAGTAGAAGAAGAGGGCACAGGAAAGAAATGTTGATTTTCAAAGAAAATAACATTCCTAGAATTGCGTGTACGATGTAAAGTAGGATCATAGCAAATAAATCCCTTTTGACACACATTATATCCTAAGAATGCACATTTAACAGATTGAGCAGATAATTTATGTCGCTCATGAGGAGGTAAATGGACAAAACATACACAACCAAAGATACAGAGATTATCATAACTAGGTTGTTTAGCAAACAAGCGGAAATAAGAAGACTCCATGTGTAAGACTTGGGAAGGTAAACAACTAATCAAGTGAGTAGCAGTTTTTAAAGCCTCGACCCAGAACATGGATGGAACAGAGGATTCTAACAAGAGGGTACGTACCACATCAAGAAGATGTCGATTTTTGCGTTCAGCTACTCCATTCTGTTGGGGAGTAGCAGTACATGAACGTTGATGAATAATACCTTTAGAAGCCAAGAATGCCTGAAACTCAGTAGGCAAATATTCACCACCAGAATCTGTACGTAAAGTCTTAATAGTCGCAGAAAATTGATTCTCAACATACACTAAAAACTCAGTGAAAGTACGAAAAACCTCAGATTTAGAACGAAGAAAATAAACCCAAGTGAATCTGCTATGATCATCAATGAATGTCACAAAGTATTTAAATTTTTCATGTGAACTAACCGGGGAAGGTCCCCAAACATCACTATAGATAAGATCAAAACAGTGAGAAGCTCTACTAGCATGCAAAGGAAAGGGAAGAAATCTGCTTTTACCAAGTTTACAAGAATCACACTCAAGAGATAAAGAAGAACGTTCTTTATTACCAAGAAAACCAGAGTGCAATACATGAGATAAGATCTGAGTATTGGGATGGCCTAAACGACGATGCCACACCATACTCAAATCAGAAACATTATTACAAGCAAAAGACTGAATAGAAGAAACTGGAGAAAGTGTTGGAGCAGGTAAAAATAGTGGAAACAAGCGCCCCACTTTAGGTCCCTTCGCAATTGGCTCCCCCGTTACTTGGTCTTGCACAACACAACCATCACCAAAAAAATTAACAGAGTAATTGTTATCAACTAATTGACCAACAGAGATAAGACTCGTGGAAAGTTGAGGAGCAAGAAACACATCAGTAAATTTAGAAGAGGCATCTCCTACAGCAGCTATGGGCAAAGAACTGCCATTGGCAGTCTGAATGACAGATTGACCAGCATAGGGCCGAACATGACACAGAGCGGTGGGAGTATTCGTCATGTGATTAGAAGCTCCCGAGTCCACGTACCAAAGTTTAGTAGAATCTTTACCTTGAAACCCCATTGCAAATAATACCGAAATTAGCATTTGTTGTACCATTTCTGGTGTGCAGTAATTTGGTGCAGGAGGTGCAAGATCAGAGGAAGCACCTGAGGAAGAGCCATGTGCGACAGAAGTCGTTGCGGGAGGAACAATAACATAAGTTTGAAATGATTGGGCCCGACGATTCTGGGGACGGAGACGACATTCTTTGATAATGTGACCCTTCTTCTTGCAATAAGAACAATATTTCTTAGGACAATTAGCAGCAATATGCCCATATTCCTTGCAGCAGAAACACTGCAAATGTTTAGAAGGCATAGGTGATCCTCGGCCTTAGGCAACATAAGCCACAGGTGCCGGGCCCGAATTGCCATGAGATTGCTCTAGAATAGCTTGAGTACTAAGACGTTGTTCTTCGCGAAGTAACTCACCAAAACAAATATTAAGAGAAGGAACAGGAGATCGGTTCAGTAGAGAGGAGCGAACAGATTCATATTCCGGACGTAATTTCATAAGAAATTGATCACGCCGGCTAGTCTCATGAAGAATCTGGATAGTCGAAAGAGCACCAGCAGGAACATTTACTGTAACCAAATCAGTATATTCGTGCCAAAGAGTCAGAAAGGCTGAGTAGCAGTCTTGGATGGAAAGACTACCATGTTGAAACATGGCAATTGCATGTTCCAACTGAAAGCGACGAGCATCATTAGCTTGATGATAAACCTGCTTCAAGTAATTCCATATGGATTGAGCGGAGCGATGAGGCCGCAAGTTGGTAACAATATGTGGCTCCACTGAACCAAGACGCCAAGACATAATCCGAGCATCAAGGACAGCCCATGAGGGAAAAGCTCCGAGATCTTTGGATTTGTCAGTAACGGATTGTGGAGCGACATCCGTGCCATTAATATGACCCCAAAGATCTTTTCCTTTGAGGAAAAGTTCAAACTGAAAAGCCCAAGTAGAGTAGTTTGTGCCCGTAAACTTGACACACACAGGTGCAGAGTCCATCAAAAAGAAACTAATTCACCAGAAAGATGCGACTGCCGAGATGAAAACAGAAACTGCTGAGAAACTATGGAGACCAGAAACAGACGCGTCGAGAGGCTCACCAGAAGAGAACTCCCGCCGAGATCGGAACAGAGGTTGCGAAAAAAAAAACTCAAACCAGGAATAATCTAGAAGACGCCAACACACGATACCATGTCAAAATAAGTCAGAATCTGTTTGAATGGCCGAAATCAATGAGCCTTTGAGTGATCTGTTTATTATATAGGACCTTTATAAGAGAGCTATACATGGAAAGAAACTAATTGCCGAGTGATTCTAGCAGTCTAGCTTTATATGGAAACTATATATTCTGTTAATATGGTAACTGTACAAGCCTACGTAAATTAAGTAAAGGTGAAATAAGGAAAGAAGAATAGAAGGAAAGAAGATTAATTATGGATAGCAGAACTGTCCATTGACATGTTTGACAAAATGTCTGGCTTAGAGGTGACTTCAAAAGACGATGGGTCTTCTTCTATTGTGACTCCAGTGTTGGGAGGCAGTAGTGATCACCATCCAGGCCTTTGTATTACAACCGTTAAGCTGGATGAGACAAACTATATAGAGTGGGCTCAATATGCTTGTATGCATATCACTGGTCGTAGGATAATCGACCATATCGAAGGGATTGTTACGTATCCCTCCAAGAGCGATCCTAAATTCAACGAATGGAGTGCAAATAATGCATTGTTTATGACATGGTTGTTGCAGTCAATGCAACCACAGATCAACAAGGGTTTCTATTTCTAAAATCGACTAAGGATTTATGGGGTGCTGTGGCAGAGATATTCCTCGGTTGGTAATTTTGCAAAATTATATGAGCTTCAACAAGAGATTTCAAAATTCATGCAGGAAGACCAAACTCTTGCTACATTTTATCATACTCTGCATGGTAAATGAGAAGAGTTAGATCACTACCAATACTACGTACCTGTGTGTGCAGCTGATGTTAAAGCATTTCGGGATATGGTAGAAAGGAATCGAATCAATGAGTTCTTGGGTGGTCTGCATCCGAAATACGAGCATGCCGAAATATGAGCATGCCAGGATACAAGTGTTAGGCAGGCATCCAACTCCCACTTCTATTAGGCTGAGGAGAGTAGAATGAAGGCTATGTATGCGCCTATGCCAGAAGCACCATTGTTTGAAAGGTTTGCTCTTGCTACAAAACAATGGGCCAAACCCAACCCTCTAAAAGAAGGAAAGCAGGTTGATAAGAGCAAGTTAAAGTGTCACCATTGTGGGCGTACGCGACACACTAGGGAAACATGCTGGGATCTACACAGTCATCCCCCTCCAGCTTCTACCTCGGTTTATGCGAATGCTAGGCCAAGGCCTGGTCCATTTAGGGGGTCGTCTATGGCATATGCTGCAGTGTATGAGCCTGCTTCTTTTGGTCATGTCATCCCAGGGCCATCTAGCTCTTTGTCCGGGATTGAAGTTGATGCTCTTCGATAACTGCTAGCACACAATGCCTCTAATCCCACCTCTAACTTTGCTAAGATAGGTACCTCTCATTCGGCACATCATGTGTCCACATCCTATGATGGTTCACCCTGGATCATTGATTCAGGAGACATTGATCACATGACTGGTATGGCATCCGATTTCGCATCGTACAATTTTATGTTCGGATAACGATAAGGTTAGAGTGGCTGATGGCACCTTCTCCTCCATTGCGGGGAAGGGCACTTTTTGTGTCTCTCCTAACCTTACCTTATCCTCTGTTCTTCACGTCCCAAAGCTTACCGATAGCCTCCTTTCTGTCAGTCACATTACAAAAGTCTTGAATTGTAGTGTAACCTTTTTTCCATCTCACTGTGTGTTTTAGGACTTTGGCACGGGGAAGACGATTGGGAGTGAACGTGAGGACAATGGCTTGAATTTGCTAGACGCTAGACCAACTTCTTATCATGTAGCAAATCAATCTAGTGTTAGGAATAGTACAGTCAATAAAGATCAGTTAATGCGATGGCATAATAGACTAGGTCATCTATTTCTGTTTTGAAGCATGTGCTTCCTCAATTTGCTTTTGTTGAATCTTTTAAGTTAAATTGTGAAACATGTGTTCTGGCAAACAATGTCATGTTTCTTATCTTACTAGTATTAATAAAAGTACAACTCCTTTGCAACTTGTTCATTCTGATGCGTGGGGTCTGAAACTACTACTTGGTTACTTGGTTTTCGCTACTTTGTTGTGTTTGTTGATGACTTTAGTCATTATACTTGGCTTTATCTTATGAAGACCAAAGATGATGTGCATTCCATCTTTAAAACCTTTTATAAGATGGTCTGTACTCAGTTTTGTTGTCATCCCAAAATCCTTCGATCTGATAATGGAGGAGAGTTTATGTATGGTGAACTTGCCTCTTTTTTTTGCGGATAATAGAATTGTCCGTCAAACCTCCTGTGTCGATACACTACAACAGAATGGTGTAGCTGAAACAAAACATCACCGTTGTAAGAATTGTGACCACTTTTGACCGATTTTTCATTATTTTCATTTATTGTTGTATTAGTGCTTTAAATAATTATATATGTGTTTTAAATGTAAAATATATGTTTAGAGAACTTATTTAAGGTTTGGGAAAGTTTTTGGAGCGTTTGACAAAAGTTGACTTTTTCGGATCCAGTGGAGCCTAGAAAATCCGAAAGTGTCGGAATGACACCAAATTCGAAGGGTAGCTTAAATAAAATATTTGACGCGCTACGGAATCGATTTCATGTCAATCGAAGTTACGAAAATTGAAAACGGATTCTGGAAAGGTTTAGTGAAAAGGTAGTGACATTCTTGTAAATAATTGGAGGTTAAAAATCTATAAATAGAAGGAGAATGTCCAGCCCTCATTTCTCATTCTCCTCAGCCAAATGGAGCATTATACATATATCTATATATAGCAATATCTTCTTCCCTTCTCTATTGATTTTGAAAGACTTAGGTCCATAATTGGAGTTCGCCAAAAAAGAGAGAAACGATCTATGCATTAAGGACTTGAGATTGATCCGTTTGGAATCGATTTCGGAGAAGGTTGATTTTTGAGTGAAAATAAGGAATAACTTGAAACTATAGCTATTGAGGTAGGGGTTGTGTGTTGTGTCTTACATTTCAAGTTAAATTTCATGTTATATATGATTAAATGAGATTTTGTGGATGAATTGTTGAATTGAAGTGAAGATGTATGTTTCTTTAAATTCATAATGATTGATGTATGTTGTATAATGCATGAATTGTTTGAGTGTACGAATTGGGACATATATTGCATATGTGGGATTTTGGAAAAATTAGTTGAAAAACCTAATTTTTGGATTTGAATGTATACATGTACCGTTATGAATTCTTGTATTATATTCTAGAATGAATATAGGACATGAATTGGGTGAAATGCATTGAGATGTGTGGATGTATGTGCAAAACGTGACATGTTTGGTGTGTGGGGTGAATTCTAGAAAATGACTCATGAGAAGGAGAGGGAAACATATCCCCTTGGGGTTGAAAGACCTCAACCTTATGCAAGTTGGATGGTAACCGAATGAGTTAGTAGCCTGAAACAACCAAGAACGTGAGATATGGGACTTCGGTACATATCTAATTGGCGTGTGTGAGTGTGAGTACAATTCCGAGAACAATGTCACTTTGTGTTTGAGTTTTATGTGAAATAATGTGACTTATGTGAATTGAGTGAAATTGTGTACAAATTCGGTTATGTCATATGTTATGGATATGATGGATTGTGCAATAAAGCATGTTGTGATTTTTGTGGTTGTCAAATGTATTTGATGAGTATGCCATGGGAATGAACGTTATAACTTTGAGTAAAATGCTAGGAAGCATGGCACGTAGCTTGACTATACATGTTGAATTACCTTATGCAAAGATATGAAATGTGAACTTGAACGAATTGCAGAACATATTACTTTGAGCTGGTGAACTTGCTCATTCCCCTACATTAACATTTTCAGGACATTGCAAAGAAGTGGTTGGTGATGAGCAACCTTAAGTTGGACTTGGAATCATAGAATTTTCCTTTTTGAGTTACTTTATTATTACGCATGTCCAGATTGTGGACAATATGCATGAGATGAACATGTAAAGACCATTTATGTTTCGGTAACATGTAATGTTTATGTTTTATGGTTGCGTACGTTTAAACACGTTTCTAAGCATGTGTTGTTCATGACTTATGATTTGTTTCATTGTAAGCATGGTATTAAGCATATGATAGAATGCTAGACATTTTAAATGATGAACCTTTATCTATATTTATTTCTACATGTACAACTTGTGAGAATGGTTGTGTTGATGAATTGTATTCTCATTAATGTCCAAGTATGTTTATGATTTAAAGGTTAATTATATGGAATGTATGAAGTTTTGACATTTCATTCATGATTAGGATGTGTAAAAATGATAATTATGTTCTATGATTGTATGTTTAGAATGATGAATTGGAAGGAGAATGATTGTTGTAATCACTTGGTGGATATACTAATGTAACAGGGTGAGTGATTACGATGCATCGTGATATGGCGATGCATCGTAAACCCAATAATGATACATCATAAATAGTTGAGTGTCTTGAGTGGGATTCTAGTGGATTTTGTAGGATGTTACACACCTTGTGCAATGCATTGTAAATACGATGCATCGTAACCAACATTACGATGCATCGTAATGTGTGGCTGGGTGGATTGAGATCAAATTTGGGCATGAATTGGGGATGCAATGTGTGGCCACATGTGGGGCCGTAATGGGTTATTGAAGTTAAGTGATACGTGGGTAAATGTATGTGGGTAATCATGATTCCGCATTAATTCAGTGATTGAGGTTATTCATTAGGATTTAATGGACGAAATTGCCCTTGTAATTATGAGCAAGCTCCGGAATTGGTCCAAACTTCAATCGGGCATAATTCGTTCGTTTTAAATTGGAATTGAGCATTTTTTTTTTAAATTCAGTATTTTTGAATTCTCTTTCCAATGGACTAAGTATCACACTGAAATTCCAAACACATAGAAAATTAAGTTCTGGAATTGAGTGGTTCATGAGTGCGAACCGGGTAGAATTTTTTCACTGTTCACCCCCATTTCCCTCGCTTTTAACCGGGTGTTGGAAATCGGGCCGTGACAGCTATATTACGGAGGTGGCTCGTTCTCTTCTAATTGGGATGGAGTACCTAAAAGTTATTGGGCTGATGCCACCTTAACAACAACATATCTTATCAATCGTATGCCTTCTCGGGTTCTTAGCCATCAATTCCCTTTCTCGGTCTTACATCGTCACACTTCCTTGTTTACTGTCCCCCTGAAAGTGTTTTGGGTGTGTTATGTTAACATTCAAAATGGACCCTAAGGCCATCCAATGTGTCTTTCTTGGATACTCTGCCAGTCAGAAAGGGTATCGGTGTTATAATCCTACCACTCGTTGTCGGTTTGTCTCCATGGATGTTACATTATTTGAGTCTATTCACCCGAGATTCTCTACAGGGGGAGACTACTATTCATGTAGAGAATCCGTCTTCTACTCCGAGGGAATGTCCCCTTCCATTACATGTTCCCATTCAAGGGGAGCTCACTGAGGTGCCTATGTCTAATCCTTCTAGCACGAATGATTTACAACAGGGAAAACAACCAATTGTCTATACTAGATGGGCAAAACAGGTCATTGACTCACCCCAGGACCAAGAAGTCTCCCTCGATCCAGGTAATCCCTCAATTGAAACTGATACCCTGAGTCTTTTCCCAATAGCATTCTTGTTGATCTTAATGTTCCTATTGCCTATCGTAAGGGTGTTCGTAGTACAAAACATCTTATATCTCAGTTTGTATCCTATGATGCCTTATCTCCAACATATCGTGCTTTCACTTATGTTTCTGTTCCTTCTAGTGTTTCAGATGCTTTTAGTCAAACTCCATAGATGGAAGCCATGTTTGAGGAAATGAAGGCTCTTGAGAAGAAGGGTACTTGGAGTATTGTTTCATTGCCGAGGAGTAAGAAACCAGTAGGCTGCAAATGGGTCTACACAATAAAGTATTAAGCAGATGGAACAATTGAGAGATATAAAGCCCGGTTAGTTGCAAAGGGCTTCCCTCAACCTATAGGATTGATTATCAGGAAACATTTGCTCCAGTTGCCAAGATGAACTCTATACGCGTCCTACTTTCTTTGGCAATTAATTTGTCTTGACCTTTCCATCAACTGGATGTAAAAAATGCTTTTCTTCATGGTGATTTTGAGGAAGAGGTGTATATGACTATGCCACCAGGGTTTAAGCTTGCTAATGGTCAGAATTTAGTGTGCAAGCTGAATAAAGCCTTGTATGGGTTAAAGTAGTCACGTGCTTGGTTTGAGAGGTTCAACATTGCAGTAAAGAGAGTAGCGTACACATAGAGTCGGGCAGATCATACTCTCTTCATCAAGAGGCACCAGGACTGCAGCACTGCCCTCATTGTATATGTTGATGATATTGTTATCACTAGAGATGATCCAGAAGAGATTCGTCGAATGAAGTCATCCTTGGGAACAGAGTTTGAGGTTAAGGACCTCGGGCCATTGAGATACTTTATTGGCATTGAGGTGTGTAGATCCAAGAAAGGAGTATTCGTTTGTCAACGGAAGTATGTGTTAGATTTGTTGGCTGAAACCTGTATGCTTGGAGCTAAACCTAATGATATTCCCATTGAGTAGAACCATAGGCTTAATGATGTGGATGGTGACCTGGTAGATGATGTGGAATGGTTTCAGCGATTGGTTGGGAAATTTATTTATCCATCTCTCACGCGCCCGAATATTGCCTATGCTATTAGTGTGATTAGTCAATTTATGCATGCTCCATGTACACCTCACCTTTGAGGCAGCACATCATGTTCTCCACTACCTCAAGGGTTCACCTGGTAAGGGGATACTGTTTGGTCGTCATGGCCACTTGCATGTTGAAGCCTATACGGATGCTGATTGGGCAAGGTTTGTGACAGATTGAGGATCTAGTTTAGGGTATTGCACATTTGTTGGAGGAAATCTTGTCTCATGGCAAAGCAAGAAGCAATATGGAGTAACTAGATCTAGTGCAGAGGCTGAGTTCAGATCCATGTCACATGTAGTTTGTGAGTTATTATGGCTACGAACTATGTTGGATGAGTTGGGTTATCTTGTTTGCGAGCCAATAAATTTGTATTCCGACAACAAGGCTGCTACTAGCATTGCCCACAATCTAGTTCAACATGACATGACAAAGCACATTGAAGTTGATCAACACTTCATCAAGGAAAAGCTTCGTCTTGGGCTTATACTCCACATGTCAACTCACTTGATTAAGTTGCTGATATTTTGACTAAGGGGGTGAGCAAGAGTTGCTTGCAAAATTTGTTAGTCAAGCTGGGTATGATAGATATCTTCGCACCAGCTAAAGGGGGAGTGTTGTCAGGGACTTATTGGTTATTACTTATAGAATATATAGTGCTTGTGTGTAATTTTTGAAACTTCTTAATATAAATACAATGAGGTGGAAGGATGATAAAGATTGATTCATTTTTTCACACTTTCCTATCTCTATCTCTCTCTCTTCTCTCCTCTTCTTCCTTCTTCTCTTCTCTTCTTCCTTCTCTTTTTCTCCATCCTTTTCTATTTTACACTCATTTTTATTTATCTTTTAAAGATAACATGTCTATCAAAACATTATGACATAAATTTTATGTTAACATTCCATTGCAATCGGTAATATCAAATGTAATAGATGGCGAGTTGAAATTAGACATAATTACCTATGCAGCCAATATAGCACCAAACTTTCTGCCTAATGAAGGTAACATATAAGTATGGTCAAGTCTCTCTAAATTGGAACAACATATGAAAATAGTGAATTGTCATTAGAACTTCAATGTAATATCAATATTTAAGAAAACATTATTAACATTGTTCAATACTCAACTCAAATCAAGAGTCTTGTCACATATTAACATAATTCAGTAATTTTATTTTATTTAATAGATCTAACAAGTTGGTTCAGGATGAATCCAAGAATCCCAAAAACCAACCAATCTACAAATGACTGAATTTACAACCTCAACTACAAATCAACCCCTCCAACATGGAAATATTTCTAATATACTAATTAAATGGTAAAAAATTGGGTGCAAACCCAAAAAACATATCAATAATAGTGTTGAATTATGCTTTTCGGAATTTACCCAAAAACAAACAATAGTGTTTCATCTTTAAAATTAATAGTACTCACGGCTGATTTACCAATAAGATATTGAAGCAGTGATTCTCGCATTTGTTTCTAAATTTTGAAAGGACATTAAGTAAATTACCTGTGGACACTAATTAACATGTCTATGAGGCGATCCGGCCGCTCTTTGTGTTTGTTAGCATACACATTTATCGCAGCCCCTAACACCTACAACAAGCCACAAAACATGAGAGAATGTTCTAAAAGCAAGCTTACTATAAGAGAGACTACTCATATTTCAGAACTTGTACCGAGTGAAGCCCAGGAATGAAGCAGGACAGATTTTAGTATTTACACTTTTGTTGGTCTAGCAGACATCAAAGAGTAGGGAAACGTATCATTTAGCTTCAGTATATTCATAAGTTAAGTCATATTCCGAATTAGTTTGAAACTCAACAAAATTGTACTAATCCTATAAATAGAAGTACAGCGTCTAGGGATGTGATGTCACAAGTTTTCGGTGCAAATGATTGTATTCTTTCAAATGCTTTTGTAGTCTAAACACATGCATATTGTATCTCCGATACACCTTGTGATTTCCAAAATCTTAAAGACGCTTTACTCATCAAAAAAAAAAAAAAAACTTAAAGATGTTTTGAGCCAATTCATAAAAGCTCTAGGCAGGACACTATAAATTGTGCTTTTGTTGTTGCTTTTCAAGTAATTAAAACGATTTTTTAAGCGCAAAATAAAAATGGAAATACCTCATCCCAATCTTCATCCTCAATTGTCCCTTTAATGTTTTTGAAAAATTCTGTCAATTGGCCACCCTTTTTCCTCTCAGCAAGTGATGCCGCAACACCGGCATATATATCAACAGCTGTAAAATAATTCAAGAGTTTGGAATGTAAATTCCACAAACACAAGTTCTGACGCTCACTTACTATGTGACAGAATTACAAGATTAAACAGATAAGTCATAACATAATGGTTACCAGGAAGATTGAACTGATAGATCACTTGGAAAGCCAAGTCAAAGTTCTTCTCAGCAAGAGTCTCTGCAATTTCACACCTTCTCCTGCATCACAAAATACATTTAAGCATTTTCTGTTTCAACACTTTCTTCACCTGTATATGATACAACTATGATAAATAAAGTATCAAGTAGGCAAGGCCTTAACTTGCATGAAAAGAAAGGAAAGAAAACAGCAGACATGCATTTCTCATTTTGTTGATTAGCACATGCATGTTCGCAACAGTGTCTCCCCCAACGGGTGGGGGGTATAAGGCATTAGGGAGACGGAGGAGGGGAGTTCTCTTGGATAGTTCTTCCCCTGATAATGCATATTTTCATACTTAAAGTGAACTAAATGTTTAAAAAGAAAAAAAAAAGGAATCGCACAAACTTGAATGTTTCAGGGTCGATTGGATTCCCAAAAAGAGAATGCTTCCACTGTGGTCCATCTGCATCATTAAACGATTTCACAACATCCACCTACAACAATAAAGAAGAAACATGTAGAACATCAGAGTCAAGTTGACATAATTATGAAAGACAACACGTTCACCAACAATGCGATTGGATCCATGGCTTTCTAGCTCACAAAACAGAATATTAATATAAAAACTCCTGCACCACTTGATATATAAGAATATATAAGAATGTTGGAATGTCGTTCCGCACTTTATTATGCATTTTTATGTCTTAGTTGATGTAATTAACCATTAAGCGTAGTTTGGTCCTCTCAGTAATTTTTTTCATTAATATAAATACATGACATTTGTTTGGTATTGACATAAGGTTACAATTACACAATTCTAGTTGGTATCAGAGCAGGACCACGCTAAAACCCCTCTCTCTCTTCCTTGATCACATATCTCTCTCTGCCTTTTATCGCAAAACTAGAAAACCTCACCACCGCCTACCGCCACCCAATCCAACATCACCACCTGGCCCTTGCACCCTAGGCGACCAAACCCTAGGGTTTGCAGCCCCTGTTGTGGGCCTCTTAAGGGTGCAGCCCCTTTTTTCCTTCTAGGGCTTTTTCAGCAATAAAGCTGTTTTAGGACAGATTTTTGGAGTTTTTTCCTCTTCAATTTCTGTACTGATTTCCCTTGAATAAAGGGACTCTTATTATCTACCTGTGATGTGGTAGATTATTGATATATAATTTTTAATCGTTCGGAGCAGCGACTATTTTCTGGGAATTTGAAGGTGTTTTCTTCATTGTTTTGTATGCAATTGAGAATATTCTTCATCCCTTTTCATCTCTTGTGATCTAGAGATTTATTTGCTGTTGCTCCATTAATTTTTTTGGTGACCAATTGGTAGCGCTTTTGTGGGCTGATTTGGTTATCATATTTAGTATTCTATTTGCGGGCTGATTTAGTTGTTTTATTAGTCTGTAATTGTTGGTTTATCATTGTTAATTTGGTGAGCAATGTCAGACGGGAAAATTGTTGAAGTGAAGAGCACATCATCTGATTTGATGAGCTCAAATCATTCACTCTCACAGAAAGTTACGGCACAATTACTCAATGGCCGGAATTTTTCATCATGGGCTAGATCGTTCCGTTTGTTCTGTGGCACCAAAGGATAGATTGATTGGAACCTTGGAAAGGTTCCAACACCAAAGGAAACTGATCCAACCTTCAGTCAGTGGTTTGTGGACAATTCTAGGATGGATGTTCAATTCTATGGAGCCGGAGAGTCTATGAGATTTTTTAGTATCATGAGCGGTTCCTGGCCTGTTTAGTGTGGAAGGCTATGTCTACTATGTACTCTCATTCACACAATGACGTTTGGGTATTTAAACTCTATAAGGAGATCTTGTATGCGCTTCAAGGCACTGATTCTGTGTGACTTATTATAGTTATCTGACTCAGAGATAGGAGTACGCTTCATATCGTCCTTTGGCTGATATAGAGTTACCTCGCAAGCTGCAACATCCTTTACAGCTCGAGAAGAAAAACAGAAGTTGTACCAGTTCTTGATGGGTTTACGTGTTGATTTTGAGCTTCCTCGGACACAGATTTTGAACACTTCACCCCTTCCTCCATTAGGTGAAGTGTATGCACTGGTTGAGAAGCATGAGCGGTGCCTCAAGCTTACATCCTCATTCGCTTTACTTTCTGAGACTTCTTCTGTAGCTGATCAGATGGCCTTCGTAGCCAATACAGAGAATCATTTTCCGTATTTTTCTTCTGCTTCATCTGGGGGCAAACGTCCTGAGAAGAAGAAAATGTTTGGTGAGCATTGTAGAGGAGAGGGGCATGCAAAGTCCACCTACTGGAAGTAATATCCAGAGTTGAGGAATAAGAAGGGTAAAGCCCGTGTTGCTGCTGTTGTTGAGGGTCCTACTGATTTTTCTATTCCTGATGATCTGAATGCCAAGATTGAGTAGGCTGTTTGTTCAAAGATGGATTAGATTCTTCATTTGCTGGGTAATCGTCAAGCTCCTACTAGTGAGCCTATTGCAATGATTGCATCTTCCACAGGTATTCCTCGAGCATATCATGTTCGCAAAACTGACACTCTTACTTGGGTTCTGGATTCAACTCCAGATGGGAAGGCCCCTCGGCATAAACAGCCGCTCGGGTGGATCCCACCATTGATGATAACTTCTATAGGTGAAATGGGAACGACAAGAGCACGATTCTTTCCATCGGTTCCCACAGATGGCGCCAAAGTGTAGATGCTCAAAAACGATAAATGTGAAATTCCAAAGCACCACACTCAAATTCTTGCATAAACAACAACTGAATGTATATTGAATTTAGACAAGTACAGATTAGCTTGCTTTCTTCTTTTTTCATAAACAGGAAATAAAAAACCAGCCCTTTATTTCTCTTCCTCTCTTCCTCTTAATAGTGCTTTATTCTTCTTGTCCTTATCTTCCACCTGGGCTTGTCTTCCTCTCCCTCTTGGATATTTCAAAGGTCTCATCCCCTCTCATCATTGTGTTTGTTGGGCTTTTGTAGGTTTTATCTGGGTGTGGATGATAACTATCCTTTGAAGCAGGAGGTGGGCTGCAATAATGATAGCCCAAGAAGTGGACAACGTGAGCTTGTCGGGGTGGGTTCTATCTCGTCTGGTGACGGCTCCACATCATCCTGGCTGGGTGTGTGGGGTTGGGCCTTACGATGTGGGGTTTGGGCTTGTTCTGTGCTGGCCCAATTCGGATGGGTGGGATTGGGTTAGCTCTGTGGGCTTTGTGTTTGGGGGGTCCACAACAACGTAATCAGACTTGGGATATGGTCCCTTTGCCTAAGGGAACTAAGACAGTTGGCTGAAAGTGGGTGTACACACTTAAATTCTTGGTTGATGGTACAGTGGACAAGTACAAAGCTCGTCTTGTTGCGAAGGGCTTTACTCAAATTCTGGGCAAGGACTTTAGTGCTTCCTTTGCCCCAATTGCTAAACTCAACACTGTTCGCTTATTGATCTCCCTGGTTGCTTCTTTCTCTTGGCCGCTTCACCAACTTGATGTGAAGAATGCTTTTGATGCAGGAGCATCCGAGTCAGATGATGCTGAGCTGTCAGACGACACGTTGATGACACTGAAATACCTTGAGTTGGCAGATCAGCACAAAGATGGCAGGAAGCCGTGACCTTGTCCCTAATTGGGGTAGTTTTGGGTCGATTTCGGTATTTTGGCCATAACTTTGGCTACGGGTATCAGAATCGCCTTTATGACCACAATTCGGAAAGCTTGTTTCGGCGCGCACGTCATGGGCACCCAGCTTTGCTCTGTGTATATTTTTTCGAGGCCAAAATCCACTGTTTTTCCCTCCGAATCCCCAATTTTAGTTATTTCTTTCCTTTTTTTAGTAATATTTCTTTTGTTGATTAGGAAGTGATTCTGGACTTGATTTGGGCCAGATTTCTGGCAGCTTCCTTCTTTTATTTCGTATTTTATTTTGGCACGATTATTGGAATCCTGCTATTTTTGGTAATGTTGACGAATTTCAGCTATATAGCCCGACTTGTGGGCTGATTCTGGGATAACTTTGATTTTGAATATTGAATAGAAATTCCAGATGTTTTTCTCTGAGTTTTTGGGTGATTCTCTTGCATTCGTTCTGAGAATTACCTATTGCCATTAGCCTACAGAATAATCACTATTCTGTCCGGTGTTGGCTTTTCTTCATGGGGACCTTGATGAGGTCATCTACATGGATCCTCCACCTGGCTTTTGTGGTGAGGAGTATGGTGGGAAAGTATCATCTCTGAAAGTCTCTATATGGGTTGAAGCAATCACCACGAGCCTGGTTCTCTAGTTTCAGTGAGGTTGTCATTGAATTTTGATTTATTAGGTGTCATTCTGATCATACTTGTTTCATCAGACGGGATCATCTGGCAATAGTGTGATCTTACTTGTGTATGTTGATGATATTCTTATTACTGGAGATGATTCGATTGGGATTACATAGGTTAAGACTGATTTGGGAAAGCATTTGATGTGAAAGACCTTGGTTAACTTTGATATTTTCTGGGCAATAAAGTAGTTAGGTCCCGTCATGGGATTTCTCTCTCACAAAGAAAGTATGTTATGGATCTACTTGAGGATACTAGGGTGGTTGGGTGCAGACCAGTCTCATCTCCTATGGTTCCTAATTTGAAGCTTGTAGCTTATTTTGGTGATCCTTTGAAAGATCCGTCTATGTATTAGCGTTTGGTGGGTCATCTCATTTACTTAGCCAATACCAGACAGGATATATCATTTGTTGTTGGGAGAGTTAGTCAGTTTATGCATAGACCCTGTCAGCCCCATTTGGATGCAGTGTATCACATTTTGCAATATCTCAAATCTTCCCCTGGACTTGGGTTATTTTATACAGCAGGATCTCAGTCTGGAGGATTGCAGGGCTACACTGATTCGGATTAATGAGGAGCTTGGGATGGACGCTCTACTACTGGCTTTTGTACTTTTCGTGCAAGTCATCTCATCTCTTGGAAAAGTAAAAAGCAAGTTGTTTCACATTCCTCCTCAGAGGCTATGACATTGGGTACTTGTGAGATTATATGGCTTCACTCTACTCTTGGGGAGTTGGGATTTCTTGAGAAGACTTCTTCTATTCTGCATTCTGACAATAAGTCGGCTATTCAACTTGCTTTTGATTCGGTTCTTCGTGAGAGGACAAAGCACGTTGAGATAGATGTTCATTTTCTCAGAGAGAGAGCTTGTCATGGGATCATCACTCCGTCATTTGTTTCTTCAGGAGAACAGGTTCTAGATGTTCTTACCAAACCTGTTAGTCCTTCTCTCCTTCGCACTTCTATTGACAAGCTCGGCTTGGTTGATATCTACGTGCCAGCTTGAGAGGGAGTGTTGGAATGCCGCCATTTATTTCTTTATTTCCGCACTTTATTATGCCTTTTATGTCTTAATTGATGTAATTGACCATTGAGGCTAATTTGGTCCACCCGGTAATTTTTCTCATTAATATAAATACATAACCTCTGTCTAGTATTGACATAGGTTACAATTACACAATTCTAGTAAGAAAAGATTCAATTTTTTTATGGTCAATGACAATAGAGTAGCCATTTTGTGCAAATAATGTCAAGGGTTAAAATCTGTATCCAGTATTCCAATCTACACCTTTCAGCACCTAGCATTGGAAGGACCAACAATGGCTGATGTCCCTTTTCTTCGCTCTAGAGTATCAAAGCAACTCATACAGACATTTTGATTTTATTTCCTGTCAAACAACAATGCTGATATTATTTCCCTCAATGACTACTACACACTAAAGGTGGGCTAAGGCTTGTTTACGTCATGTTTGCAAAGTAGCTACCTGTTTCTATGTTACTTGTACACTGAATATCTAAAATCAATACTATGATTTGCAGTCGTGGACGCGGACATGGGGCTGTATCAGACGTAATGCAACGGAATGGGGTTTTTGAAGAATTACAAAGTATTTGTGCCACAGTCAAAATGAGAAGATTCTACATATAATTGTCTTAAATCTGGCATTAAGTGGGTCTTGATCTTCGTCACAGGTCTTAACTTATTGGAATATATATATATATATATAAACATTACAAGGATATACAGTAGGATCAATAAAAATCTGGAGTTGAACAGAGATCCTATAGATTCCACAAGGACCCTAATTTCTAGGGTTTCTTGTGGGATCTGGATCAATGCAGTATTTTTATTTAAAAAATTAGAATTCTAGGATCTTGATTGGGATTTTAACAACAAGGGTGGATAGTGAAATACTTTTGAGCATCCAAAATGCTTGAATTGGAATGAAGCGACCGAATTCCAATTCTAATTCCCAATTTTCAAGCCCATTTCCACATCCCAATCGCAGCGAAATGTCATCCCAGTCCCCTTATATTCTCCACGGATCTCTTTTTCTACTCTCTTAAAAAGATATGTCATCTCATTCAGATGGCATTGCAGCTATGCCAAAATTCAATTTTGCATCCTTTATGATACTGAAAATTAGCATACCCCATGCAAACTCCACCACCTAGTCCTTGGGTGTTTTTTTCCTCCTATTTATTCTCTTTCATCTCTAATGCATGCATCTAAAACCATTAATTAGTGTGCTACGGTTAAATGCTCTTGTAAGGCTACATTTCATTCCTCCTCAACCTTCCCAAAACAAGAAAGCAAAAAAGTAAAAATGACTTGGATCCACTTCAAAATCGTGTCTTTTTTTTACATGGTCACTGTTATATTAGCCATTCATCCTTCTATGCCTTAGATTTTCAATTTCAATAGTAAACAGAGTAAATTATTAAAATTATACAGAAGGCAAGAAGAACATTGATTGCCTAAAAAAAGAAATTAAAATGCTAAAACAAAACATAAAAAAAGTATGAGAGGTTGTATTGATAATTATTGGTAACAGCCAGGCCCTAAGGTTCACATTCTTTTTAAATTGGCTAAGATTTTTATTTTTGTTTTCAGATACTGTTATGTGGACAACCCAGGATTCCCCAAAAAATTATTCAGAACTATTTTCGAACTGACATCAAACATTAAAAGATACTGATTTTTGTACTACAAATACCCAATCATTTGGATAATGCACTCTAGGATTAATTAAGTTAATTTAATAAGATAATGGCAAAGGATGCTGTTAGATGTCATTAGTGTAGTATTGTTTAGTTGTCAAGGTATTATTGTATTTTACTTATCTTAAAATATAAGAGGGAGGTACTGTAGAAATCTCTACAGACCGATCAGATTATTTCACAACTTTCTTCCATCTCTCTTCTTCTCATATAACCCCAAAACCAGTTACACAAACTTTAACTAATGCATTTGAAACAGAGTTTCCTGACAGCTAGGAGCATCAATATGCAAAATTAGAATGGGTTATGTTCAAAAAACACCCCTGTTATATAGATTTTGTGCGTTTAGCACCTCTCCAGTTCCAATTGTGCAAATAACCCTCAAAACATTTAAAATTTTGTGCAACTTACTACCTTCTGTTAGTTAGCCGTCAGAAAAGTGCGGTTAAGTTGATCACATGACCAGGATGTGAGATAAATTTTATTTATTAAGACAGAAGTACCCCTTTGGCCATACCCTTCTATCTTAGCTCCTCCCTCTCTCCTATATTTCTCTTGCAATTTCACCATCTCTTATATATATACACACACACATGTATATATATATAAACACACATATCATATATCTCTCTAACTCTCTCACAGAGGCCCCATCTTACCGTCTCTCTGGCATCAATCCTCCATTCTCCTCTCTCGTGCCCAAAGCTCACTCAATACAGAGGCCCCATGTCTATAGACTCCATGTCAACACATATATTGATTTTGCTTTCAACCAAAGAACTGATCATACACCTAAAATTAATTGGTGTATCACCCATAACAGTATCTTTTTAAATTTTATCAAATCAAAAATCAATTACATAAATCATACACACTGTTCCTTCAACAGCAACCCGATCTCACCCTCTAAACCAGATGGGTATAAATATATGCATAATACATATATTATATTTCTCTCACTCTATCTCACGCTCTCTCTAACAACAACCCTATCTCACCCTCTCTCTCTAACGTGCATATATATATGTATATATATCACCATTCTCTTAGCCAGGATGAGTATATATATATATATATTTCTCTCCCTCTCTCTCTAACAGTAACCCGATCTCACCCTCTCTCTATCGTGTATGTGTATATATATATATCACCACACCTATCCTCGAATTTCTGAAAAGAGAACAACTTATTGAAAGAAATTAGAGAGAGTGGAGAGCCGTAGAGAGAGAAACAGAGACTTGGCGTATTCAAGTAATTTTTTATTTATTTTTATTTTATGCACATGGGTATTTAAGTAATTTTGCATCTCTGTTCGGTTGACAAAAGGGACATATTCGAACAAAATTGTTAGTTTGAGGGTGTTTTTAGAACGGAAGGGGTGCAATACACACAATATGAATACTATAGGGGTGTTTTGTGAACTTAACCCAAATTAGAATATATTTCCGCAATTTAAAAAGTCATGATCATCTAAACTTAAACAGTTTTAAAGCAAGTACTTGTTGACTATGAACCTAAAGGCTCAAGGAAATAAATTTAAAATGTTCCAGCTTAAAATCAGGAATTTGCAATATCAAACCATCACAAAAACAAGATCACATTTCACAACTCAACAGGTTTTTAAAGAAGTGCAGCTGACATGAAAATGGCAAATCAAACTATTATGGAAAGGCTTGATTCCTTTACCATACTATTCTGACAGAACATTTCAGAAAATTTCAAGTATTGAACCTTAAAGTCTTCCTGGATTGTTTTAGTTCAAAATTAACAAGTCATCTTCCAATTTTAGTTTCCTGATACTTGGTAATTATCAGTACCTGGATTGCAACTCGAGCAGAAAACTTCACAAGTCCTTCTTCAGTAAGCTTTTCTGAGGCACTTCTTCCTCGACTTCCCTTGGTAACAAGCTTCGTAGAATCTCCTGCTTTGTGTCGTGCTGACAATCCTTCATCAAAATGCATCTACACCCAGATGGAAGATAATTAAGGAGAAAAAATATTAGAAATAGTATAAGCCAGGAAACTAGCAACTGAAATTTACAAAAAAATTTGGGAATATCTTTTTCCCGGGATGACTGTTTTGTTGTCCTTTTCCTCCACAAAAGTATATTCCAACTGTATCAAGAAGCTACCTTTAGGAGTATGCCAATTGCTACCTATACCTGTCTTTTCAATTTTTTGTGATTTTATATGAAAAGGTACTATGTCGTTGAGGTCAAATCCATTCATAATGTGTTCTGCAAAAACATGTATGAACTAGTAGCGAACATGAAAACCAGGAATTTTTTCAGCATAGTAAAAACGGGGAAGATTGTAGAGGGGGAATGAACCTACTTCAAATTCTCTTGTTGGCTTGTCAATTTATTGCTGCTCACTTTCATTTACTCCTCCAACTGGGAATCACCCCAAGTAAAGTGGCAGAGTGATTTCCTTTAAGGTTCAAAAGGTGGAAGTTCAAACATCATTTGATAGAATTGAAGGTTTGCAATGAAAGAAAAATACGGAGGTTTTGGAGATTGGACTCCTATTCATGAAGATTGAAATTCCTCTGTAAAAATGTCTACAAATATATTAGGATCATTCAGACGGTTCGGGATGAAAGGGTACTAGTTGTGGGGAGCCTGCTTGGGGTGAACTTTAAATTGTTGAATGGATCATGGGTTCCATTAGGAACATTATTTCTAAAGCATCCAAAAACCACTGGATAATTGTTGGGTTCTCTAATGTCTGATAGAGAAATGGTGAGCTTCTGTAGTGCAGTGGACCATGGCTTGAGCCATTGGGTCACAATGCAACATTTGTTCTCAAAACTTTAATATTGCTACGGGAAAAAATAAAGGGAAAACAAAAGATTTCATTCATGATTAAATGAAAATTCAAGAAGAGTTGTTGTACGGTCCTCTGAAGATTGAGAACTGAATCTTTGCAAAACACAGAGACCATTCTGTAGCCACCAATTGAGAAAATACGAGCACTGGATGTTGCCAGATGTTCAGCACACTTCGCGTTAATGGAAAATATTAGGCTCTCTGTCAGACTCTAAAGAAGACCTCTCTCTTGTACAAAGTGATGACCTCATACCTTTAATGTCACAAAATGTTGCCATTGGAACATACTACCGTTCCACCTACATTATTAGGCTAGAATTCCTCTAAAGCTTGTCTTGTCTTGGGTTCTGCAGAGATCCGTAATGGAGTTCCTTTGTGCAGGATTTTTAATTCCGTGATTGTTGGGGCTACTTCGAGAGAAAGTGCAAATGAAATTTAAAAACAGGAAATCCAAAAGAAAGTGATTGAAAATATTCTTAGAAATCAATTCATATTTTGGATTTGTATTCTAAAGGACCATTGGTTCCATGCCTAAAAAGAAGCCCACAGTTTAAGTCTGCTTATACAAAGTTCATATCTATCCTATTATTCTCAGATAAAAGATATCGAAATGAAGCCCATTTTAACTATGCAAAAAGTATTTTTTCCTAAAAAAGTACGGACTTACCTTGGCATGCTCCAAATGTTTTATAGCTTCCTCTTGCGAAGAAGAGTTCAAAAATAATTGAATACAGCAAAGTCCAGCAGCAACATGATCTTTCTTGATGACCTGAACCATCAAGTCAGTTTTAAATTAACCAAAAGGAAATACTGCTTCAATAATAATCAAAAGATGGAAGCAAAATAATATAAAATAATCAAGGAAAAGGAAGAGGAAAAAAAATGGTTGATTTTATCAAATCTACTTGTAGTCGAGCTGTGATACTTCTGCACAAATTTAATTAAAAGAACATAAATAAATAACAAAACAGAATAAAAATTTTCCACATTATATGTCATCTGAAGAAAAAAGGAACGAATTAAAAACACTACATCAAGTTTGGATACATTCCTCGAGATAACAAGGACACTTTGACAAGTGAAGTGCCCAAAACAGTATCAAACATGTCAAAGTGTCAGTCTGTACAACATTGCTAAACAAGCTAAAATATGAACCTCATTTTTCGAAAGCATCCTTCATACTAAACAAGTTATAAACTATGCTATATAGAACTTGTTCCAAAGCAACAAGGCTTAAAGAATATTACATTAAAATAAAATGTTGAACAATGTACAAGGATTGAAAATATTTAGTATGATGAGGAATAAAGAGTAGCAAACAAAGTAAACACATGACAATTAATGCATGGATACAACTTAAAGTAAGATGTGTTCACAATCAATTGTTATCAGATTCTGTACAAAATTTGACAAATCAAGTCTAGCAGTCATTGGATGTTAAATTCTTCTGTACAAAATCAACCTTTTAACTGCTCTAAGTGAAATTTACTGTTTTCTTGAATATTACAAAAAATAATTCAACCAACAAATTATTGAACCCGAACTATTCAAGGCATGCAACAATAATCCTTATTTCTCATTTAGCTCTATCTAAAACCACGTCCTCCATTAGATACTAGAAGTCATGCTAGCACATCCTTGACCCATTTAGTTCTCAACCTTACTCTTTGTAGTTTTGGTATCTTCAACTTGAATTAATCACCCATTTAAATTGATGCATTTATAAATCTTCATTACACATGACTAGACGATCATAAACAACTTTCCTACATCTTTTTTTTTTTTTATATACAAGTAAAGATTCATAGAAAAACGCGCTCAAACGGGGAGCGCATCCCAATAAAACTACACAAGATTTACAGTTTCTCCCATACACCCAACAAAAAAGATAAGAATAGAAAACTTAAGCGCCTCTATAGGAGTCTCCTTTCCTTCAAAGGACCTCCTATTCCTTTCTATCCACAAACTCCACCAAACCCACAAAGGCGCCACTCTCCAAAAGTCTCAAGCTTGGGAACCCCCTATACAACCTCTCTCCAGGCCTCCATCAAGTTCCTCGGAGTCTGAGGCATAACCCAAATAAGTCTAAAAGCATGACCTAAATATCCCTTGCCACTAGACAGTGCAAAAGGAGATGTTCTACCGTCTCCTCATCTCTCTTGCACATACAACACCAGTTCATAACAACTTGTCTTTGCTTCATCAAATTGTTTAGCATTAGGTTCCTCCCCAAAATTGCGGTCCAAACAAAAAAGCTGACCTTGAGAGGAGCCTTGGTACGCCAAACGACCTTCTAAGGAAATGTAGGACCCATCGCAGCCGAAATGCCTCTATAAAAAGAGTGAATGTCAAATCTCTCCTATGATGCGATCATCCAGATCTTGGCAGTACAATAGAAACAAGAACTCAAAAACGTCCTCCAGCTCCCAGTTTTGGAAATGCCTCACAAATCGAACATCCCATGTCATCCTTCTGCTATCAAGCCGATAACAGTCAGCAACCAAGGCCTGTCTATCCATGCAATCCTGAAGAGTTTGGGGAAAGTGCACACCAAAGTCCTATCTCTGCACCAAACATACTCCCAGAAACGAATGTCCCCGCCGAATCTTGAACAGAATGTGTTTAGAAAATTCATCCCACCCTCTCCTGATGAATTTCCAAGCACCCATCCTAGTAAGGGCCCTCACCTCTAAAGAGCACCAGCCACCCCTCTCCTCCCCAAACCTATAGCATATCACCCTCCTCTACAGTCTCTCTCTCCAAGCCATATCTCCAAAGCCACTTGCCCAGAAGAGCTCTGTTGAAAGGCAACAATCTCCGGATCCCCAACATCCCAGCTGGATCGGCTAGCAAACCTGCTGCCAACTCACAAGATGGTATTTGAACTCCTCCCCCAAGCCACCCCAGTGGAATTTCTTTTAGGCCTCTCAATCCTCCTAACCACCATGGAGAGAATCTGGAAGAGAGAAAGGAAGTATGTAGGAAGGCTCGACAATGTGCTCTTCTTCAAAGTGAGTCAGTCTCCCTTTGAAAGATACTGCTTCTTCCAACCTGCAAACCTCCTCTCAAACCTCTCCACAACTAGTTCCAAGTGCCCACTCTCCTTGGCGTTGAAACAACTTTCCTACATCTTGCCTCAATTGGCAAATGGCAACACCTCGAACTTCATAAATCCATTAGTTTCAAATTAATCATGATTAACTGTACCAGCAAGTGTCCAGGGGGAAAACCATCCACGACTACTTGGGGTCAGCTAAATGACCATTGCCTTAGCTAAGGCCATAGCTCAAGTCAAACCACATGTTATCATATCTTTTCTTACTAACTCTACCCATATTAATTTTGGTTGTTCCTTTCCCCTAGCATTACCCTCAATGAGACCTTGTCACTCTTCCTAACTGGTGCACTTAGTGGTTTCTTTGCACATGTCCAAACCATCTTAATCAATTTTCTCTCATATTATCTCCAATGATGCTACTTCAACCATCTCAAGAATGTGTTCATCTCACATAAAACAAACACACAAAAGCTCCACAAAGGAAGGACCCAAACCCTCTAGTAGAGAAAAGTCACAAATATTGTTTTCTGGGCTAGCCAAGTGCACAATGCTCATATGAGAAGTGCAAGCATGCAAATAGAAACATTCTGTTGACAATCTGTCACTTTGCATTTTTATTTCGAAACCGATAAAAAAAAGAGAGAGAGAGAGAGAGAGGTAACCAGAAAGGAGGTTCAATGTACCTGAAACATATATAGATAATTGAAGTGCCGATGCATTTCACAATAGATGCAAATTCGTGCAAGTGCTGCGTCCATATACTGAATCACTCCTACATCCTGTGGTATTGGTGATGACATTCTTGCTGATATCACTTCTTCCAAGACAGACATTGCCCCATAACCAATGCACAAGTCACACAAATCATCAATTGTCCCATAATCAGTTGCAAGCGGATCTGGTCTTTGTGGGGAAGAAGATGATGTGACCACACCCAGAGACGATGGTTGAGGAGGAGGAGGAACGGCATTAGGAGGAAAGAATAACATGCAAGCATCCTTATAGTGGCCATGCCTGAACATAAAACCAAGCAGATGCTGACGCGCATACTGCAAAGTAACAATACATGGCATTACAGACCAACAACCAAGACAATGCTAATAAAAATTATCAATCATTGGACAATGTAAAGAAAAGTGAAATTAATAGTAACTGTACACCAGACTGAAAGTCTAGACTTAAGCATGAAAACCAAATACCAAATATTTATGTGTGTGTGTGAATGTGCATAAAATGAGTCAAAAGAGTGCTAAATGAAAAAATAAAAAGAAAAAACCCAAATCACTAAATAATCTCTGCTGTCCTCACTGTTGACCGAGAAAATAAATTACTGGATCTTCAAAAAATTGTACACATTTATTCTCAATTACAACAGAAACAAATGAACAATATAGACCATGTCGAATGCATCATTTAAATAAGCAAAATTAAACTATTGAAATGCAGAAGGACAGTACCCTCAGAGTGTGAAACTGGCTGAACTAATAAACATATTGGTCAATGCAGAAGCTGTGGATATGCATGCTTGAAATGCAAAACTCAAAAAAATAGTCCAGACTTCAGAGCACATTAAGATGCACATGCAACTTACTTCTTGAAAATAGTTAATGCATTCAAAATATCTAATGCTGTCAAGGTTGCTGCGAGGTCCATCTTCAAATTCCGAACTATTCATGGAATTATCATCCGTTGATTCCTGAAAACGCCGTGATCTTTCTGAACGTGGAAATGTAGATGGCATGTAAAGAACATTAAGATATGAATCAGCAGAAAGAGAGTCGTCGAGAATCGCTGGTGCACTTTTAGCCAAATGTTCATACCTGCAGTATAAAAGATGAATTACTTAGATTCTATGCAACTGCAACATAAGAAAAGTTATTTTAATATCTGCTTGATTTATACAATTAAAAACTGAGAAATCTAGGATCATCACTCAAGGCTCTAATACGTCAGGGCGTGCAAGCCCCTAAATAGATCTAGATGAGGGGTGAATAAATCCTGTTTAATCTTTACCTAATAATAACTGATTTTTAAAATCTAATATATTTAAAAGGCAGCAACATGAATCAGTTAACATGTTAACTTATAGACAGAAAAATAAATAAGCACACAAAAGACACCAGATTTATGTAGGAAACCGGAATAGGGAAAAACTATAGGACCTAGTCCGGCAGATCAAAGTCCACCAAGTGAGAAAGAAGTTTACATGTAGGTTACTAGATTGCCAACTAGAATCACCTAATCCCTCCTAACTTAGACTTGAGCAAGATCCTTTGATCTTCTCAGTTGTTGATCCGTCAACAGATCCGCTGCTAGTGCAAACTGCTTCTCCATGGACTTCTAATGAAGATTTAAGCTCCACAAGTTGATAATCAATGCTCTAAATAAACAATCCACATCATTATCATCCTCCTTGTCTTTAACTTATATGGATGGGTCGGCCACACGAATTCTCTTTTTCCATTCTTTTCTATTACAAGTCGTGTCACTTGTTATATTAGATTTTTTTAAAATCACTTCTAATTACTGCAACCCATGTGACTTCTGGTTGGCCTCTGTCTCTTACCTTCTAAGCAAACAAAACTTCGTTTTCTTACCGGTGCATCTGAACCAATGTTGTATACGACCACACCACCCAACTCTAGAATTTCTTGTTTTATCACTAATAGGCGGCACTCCTAGTTTTTTCCTCACACGTTGATTATTAATCCCATGTCTTCTAGTCACTTCTATCATCCATCTTAGCATTATACCTCTTAAGCAATCCACAATGAAAATAAATATAGAAAATATTGGTTGAAATTTGCATCCCACTTACATGGAACGAACAGCAGAAACATCAACAGGTGGACCCCCTTCAATCGTATTAATGATCTCCAGAATCACAGGTGCAGGATCACCCTTATGCAACTGAAGAGCTTGCCTAGCCACCATGAGCAAAGCAGCAAATTATCAACCAGACCTCTTTCTTCAGAACACATAAAACATAAAAAAAGTTCTAGTAACCTTATATTGAATCTTGCCTAAAAATTTAATGAGGGACTATAAATGTAGCATACTTAAATTTCACACGAGCTTGTGCATAGTGCTCCATCCGAATCAAAGCATGCCCCCATGAATTCCACACAGGGAAAACATCAATCTGAGAGAAGTTCACATACTGAATCATTATGATTGGAAAGAAAATAAAGAGAACAATAAAAAACTAGAACTTTCGCGAATGAAATATACCTTACACTTCTTGCATGTATATACGGCCATGCTGTACCGTTCATCTAGAATTAACCGGTCTCGGAGACGTGCAGATGATTCTTTATCAGCAATATCATCCAGTGAAGCAGCAATTCCTGATCCCAGAAGGCTTTGCAGCAGTTCAGCACGCCCTAGCCAAATGTCAGCTTGTGATAGAACTTCAGACAGCTCGTCAGTCGATTGACTACCCACACTAGAGCTGCCAGCATCAGAGGATGCATCATCTGCATCTCTACTTCTTTCAGAATTACTAGACAAGTCACTACCCCCAGCAAGCTTTCTCAACTGAGACTTGGCAAAAAGTAGTCCCTGTACAGGCAGCAATAGAACTATTACCGCAGCAATCCACATATGTAAAACAGAAGAATCATCCAATCATGCCTTTGTTATCATTGACATATATCACAGCAAGAAAGACCATAGTTCCCAAACATATAACTGGTGGACACCTGTACAAATGTTTCAGTGGCATGATATGCTCGACCAATAGTTTCCATCGATGCACTTTCAGGCAACTGCTGGGAGCTCAACACACTTTTCATCTGATTAATGCACAAGTCTAGAGCAGCTTTGGCAGACACTGATTCATCTGAACACAATGAAAGTAACGTCTAGAACAAGAAACAAACCCTCAGTAAAATCAGCAGCAGTGTATTTGAAAACATGTAAAAAATGTAAGCAAGACTACTATTTCTGATATGCACAAATGGCAAGTACAGTGAGAAATGTCCATGTTTAAACTTATGTATGTGATTATATGTAGCAATGGTGTAGTAAATATATGTCCAGAAAGCCTGTAAATAATTTTCCTTGGAAGACATTAATTTTTACCAATCATATATGAACCACAAAATTCTCCAAATTCTCTACCGTGTCTGGTTCACATACACATATTTCCTGAACGATTATATATATATATATATATCAGATTTTAAAAGTCATCCTCTAGTGATTGAGCAGTAGGTGCAACAATACTCGGAGATAACTGCCACGGCCCTCTCTGTTAGATGATGTCCCAGCTAAGAAACCCCTCTCTGCTCCTAATCTCATAGTTAATTTTTTGTTAACGCATCCAGATATTGATAGGATAAAAATGTCGGTCCTGCCAACTTCTTGGTTTCACACATAAATGATTTATATATCCTTGATTGTACACAAGATACATGTATACGTGTTCTATAGTAACCTGAAATGAAAATATAAATTATGAAGGAAAGTAGAGGAATATGGTGAAAATGGTCTTAGGAAAAGGATTGAGGCCAAAACGGTAAGCACCAGTGAAAGGTGGTCCATTTAAACAAACCGTAGCTCGATCAAGCAAGTCACACAGGAGTTAAAACAAAATTGCCAAGTGGGAATCACTTTTCATGCAACCCAACCTACAAATAGGTTGGGTGATGCAAGGAAGGAAGAGTAAAGAAAGGAAAAGAAAAGAAAAATTAAAAGGAATGAAAAGATAAGAAAAAGTGAAGCAGAAATGAAATAGGAGGGTAGAGAGAAGGCAAGATGAAAGAGAACGAGAAGGAAGAGAAGAAGGAAAGACCTAAGGAGGTGTTTCCAGAGGTAGGGGTCTCTATACCTACTTCAATAAATACATGGTTGCACTTTGTTACCATTGCCTGCGAGTATTTGTCTGAATAGTTGATATTTTCCTGCTCTGCGTGTTCATGCACTTATATATGATAAATTAGATTGTTTCATGAAACATGTATGCCATAATTAGATTATATTACAAGATTAAGGATATCAGAGAAAGAGATAAGTATGCAAATAACTTTTTAGGGATGAGGTGAAATTGAAACATAGAACAATGGATGGAAGCCTGTACAAGATAAGAATGTTCCGTATTATTGTACATGCAAGGGATGAATAGGCCATAAATTGTAAAGAACAAATTTGAAGGTAAAAGTCAAAATTATCAAAACTGGTTGTTAACCCAAACAAAGGGCTTCCTCGACCAAATCAACAATGAATTGAAAAATTAGAGCTGACAAAGGGCAATCGCCTAGCACACACAAGCTATCGGTTTGATTAAACGAGGGCATGGAAACCATAAAGAAGCAATTGTGAAAGGGGATAATGATAAAATGCATGTGATTAATTGGTTATTTTGTTGTCTAATAATGTTAATAAAGCATGTGAACAAGTTTACCTGAGGTACTGTCAATTTGATGTTGTGATAATTTGAGATATGTGTTTGGTAAATTTGTTTGACATGTTGAATTGATTACGAGTTGGGTAGTGATATTGTCTATTTTTGGTTGGTTTGTACCTGGGAAGCATGGATACGGATACGGGACGTGGATACGACACGATACGATACGAGTACGGCGATACGACAAATCTCAAAAAAAAAGGATACGCGTATGGCAAGATACAGCAACACAAAAAATAAAAAATTGTATTTTTATATATACAAAAAGTTGAGTTATTAATATTTCTTTATAAAATATTATGATTAACAAACAAATGGAATACTTTGCATGGATAGATTTTGTACTAAATTATGATATATATCTCAATACAAAATTTTAAAATAAATTGAAACCTTTTCTTAACAATTATAATATGATATTATTGTTGGAAAAGCTATATTTTAATATTCAAAACTTGTCAAAGATGTGTCTTGAAGTATTTGAGAAGCATCGGATACGTGGTCGAAATAAAATATATATATATATTTTAAAATTATGGATACGTTTAGGAAGTACCGGACACGTATCCGAGGAGTATTGGTATCCGATATAGACATGATACAGGTATGTACTGAAAAGATGGTATTTGGTGAGATTGAATGCATGGATGGTATTATGGTTGGGAACGTAACAAATGGAGTATCAGCAACATTCAGGAGACCGCATAGTGCTTCACAGTTGACCTATAAAAGGAGTTCTCAATAGAAGTGACAATGTGACACGACCAAGCAACACAACTCGAACCTAACACAAAATTAATGGGTTTGGGTTGACCTTTATTATTTCCGTGTCTTAATCGTGTCACCCTAATTAACTAAACAGGTCGTGTTCAGATTTATACACTTAACCTATTCAAACAATGTTCGCGTTTTTCCCTTTTTATTAAATGTGTCGAGTCAATCCTATTTGACACGCTTTACTAAATTTGTTAACCTGTTTCAACCCATATAATAAGTAATTGTACCAATATATTCAAATCAATATAGAATTATTGTTAATTAACGGTATCATTATGAAACCCAAGTAAGTTAATTGTATGATTTAATGATTTATTAAGATGAAATGTAAAAATTCATTCCCCAAATTTTCATTGAAAATTTTAATTATTTTTTTATATAGACATTTTATAATTAAGAAAGTACATTAAAACAGGTTAATAAAGCGAGTTGTGTCATGTCACGTGTAAACAAGTAATTTAATATTACAGAGGTTACAATTGTGTCATGTTACTTGTTGATTAAACATGTTTCTTTACTTGTTGATTAAACAGGTCATGCTCGCGTCAAGGATTTCTGAAACAAATATTAAATAGATCGTCCTCATGTTCACACGTATAATATAATACCTTGACTGGACATGACAAGAACACAACCCACTAACACGATTTGTCACCCCTTGTTCTCAGAGGAATGACCTAATAGAAAGATGCTCAAACGCATAGGACACTCAGTATAAATATTGTGGTGACCTTCTAGGGGAAAAGGCTCACTTGTTGGATGCCATTCAGCGGTGGAGTCATAGTTGTTAAAGGGTCAAGGCACATTGAGGTGTCAAAGGTCTTTTGGAGGTTGAATGCAAGGCGCAATATAGGGCGCAAACCTGATCAAAGTAAGGCGTGTGTGATAATAATGCATATTAAATATAAGTATATAAAAATAATACTGCAATATAAACTAGTTAATATTAAAATTAAGAAAGAAATTCAACATACAAATTAATCGATTAGCGAAATCAAGAAAAATATATTTTTTCAATTTGCATATAAATTCAATTAAATCAATATACAAACGGAACAATTCAAGATATGCAACAGAACTAATCAAAAATTTTCATTCAACGCATATCTGTTCCTTTCCGGAAAAAAACACAACTAATCAAAAAAATTCTATAAATGGAAGTTTTTATATATCAACTAAGAGGATCACGTAAATCAACACACATAAATCCTTTCATCTGCATATGCATTAACCAAATAAAATGTGATAACAAATGCAAAACAATAATCATATAAACTTTAAACATATATTATTATATATATTCAGAATTAAGCACTAAATGCAATTAATATAAGTAGTTAACCATGAATTTATGAATTGTGAAATAATTCACAAGGTTGAACAATATGATTTATTAAATACAATCATGGTATCATATAAACCATTTTAATTAAATACCCATTAAATAAAAGAAAAAAACAATATGAATAAATGCTTAAAAATTAAAAGTGTGCTTTTTTTTAGCCTAGAGCCTACTAAAAAGTGTGAGCCTGACTGAAGGGCCCTAGCTTGTAGTAGGTTTAGGTGCTTTAACTGAGCCTTGACGAGCCTGGGGCGTTTTTGGATCCTAGGTGCGCCTTTAACAACTATGGGAGATTCCAAAGAGAAAAGCAGGTGAGGGTGTGACAACACATGAAAATTATGCCAAGATGCGACCACATGATGGAAAAGCTAATGGCAGTGACTCTGAAGGGACTGTAAACCAGAAGGCAGTCCTAAATTGGGATCGACTCCAGGAAAATATCTCAACTGAGTGACCTATAAGAGAAAAACCAGTGCTAGTGACACACTGGAGAAGAACTTGTACAACAATGTCAGCTTGTCCCTGATATTGTTGATGATAGTTAATAGTTGTTAACAAGGAATTGGATCCAATAAGAATGCTATGACGTGTTTTGTCTGGACTCTGGACTGAGACACAAAGGAATGACATCAGTTGAGTAACTGCTTGATGAATGGCTAACATTGATTGTCATCGTTATGCTAAATTCCTTTTCCATTAAAAGGATGTGTCATACATGATTGTTGTATTACTAAACAATGTTCTTAAATATGTAATAGATCTTGAACATGAAAGTTTGTTCCTCAGTAAATTGTTCAAAATATACTGCATTGGTGAATTGTTTCTGAGCAAGGCAAAAATTTCCTATTGGAGCCTCTATATTATTGAAACTTTTCAAAGAATTTCACATACTTTATATTTTAACCCATCTTTTTTCGAGATCTTTTACAAATCCCCTTTTAATCAGACATGCATCTCCGCAGCGTTCTTCAGTGTGCCCACGGCATGTCTGTGGCGTGTCCGCGGCACACCAAAAAAAGAAATATATCCAGACACGTTTTTTAGTGTGTCTAACACGTGTGTGGCGGTGTCTGACACGAACATTTCAACCTTTTAGGTGTGTCCGTGCTTCCTTGGTGGTAATGGGCATTTTGTGTAAACTTTCTTTTAGACAACTTCAGAAATTGCTACATCTGGGGGTGTAATTTGGGGCTGAACAAACCCAATCCAAGCCAACCCAGTCTTTGAATGGGCTTGTCCATAGCTCTTTCTGTTGCTCAGGATGGGACTGGGTCAAAATTTATAAGCCCGACCACCTAAGAAGCACGGAAATGGATACGGGACACGAATACGAAATGACACGGACACGGTAAATCCTAAAAAAATAGGACATGGACACAGCGGGGACACGACGAATAATAAATATTATATATATATATATATATATATATATATATATATATATGATGTACTTTAAGAAATTAAGAGTAAATTATTTTTTTATCAACCAAACAATGAGAAAAATTGTGTTTTGCTGAATTTTAGAATTTGTGTTTTGTTGAGAAAAAGAAAGAAAGATAGAAAGAGGGGTAAGGAAGAGATAAACAAAGAAACAAAGAGGATTAGAGTTTTGTTAGAAAAATAGTTAGGGCTTAGTTAAAAATAAAGGTAAGAATCCATAGAAGAGAAAAAGTTCATGGAAACAAGGAAGCAGAAGAAGAAGAAGAAGAAGAAGAAGAAGAAGAAGAAGAAGAAGAAGAGGGGAGAGAGAGACTGACCTGCTAGAGAGAGTGATCATCCACTGGTAGCAAAGCTTGGTAGGTGGGAGAACAAGAGAGCCAAAGTTGATCATGAATGAGTTTGAATCTTCTAACTAAAATATAAGGCTAAATATATATAAAAAAAATTAATATAAATTTGTTTTATAAACCAACAACTTAAGTAATTATGTAATGACCACTATTTATTAAAAGATACTAAAGAACTTTTCATATTTACACTTTAACCCAGTTTTCTTTCTAAACTTTCTTAAAAGTTCCAAAGAATGTGACACGCATGTCGGACAAGTGTCCAAGGCGTGTCCCCGCCATGTCCGAATATTCAAAAAAACAAAAAAAGAAATCAGACATGTTTTTTGGCGTCTCCAACACATGTCGGGGTGTGTCCGGCGCGTGTCGGTGTTTGACACGGATTCTTTGACCTTTTAGGTGTGTCTGTGCTTCCTAGCCGACTATAGTATAGGTTGGGCTTGGTCAAAGGTGTCAAGCAACCCAAGCCCAACCTTGACACTACATATCTTATTATTATTAGTGGTATTATTAGTAAAATATTAGAAATCCGAGCCCAACCCAAGACAATCCAAGCTTAACTCAAGTAACCCAACCTACATCTGGGGGTGTAATTTGGGGCTGAACAAACCCAATCCAAGCCAACCCAGTCTTTGAATGGACTTGACCATAGCTCTTTCTGTTGCTCGGGATGGGATTGGGTCAAAATTTATAACCCTGACCCTACATATCTTATTATTATTAGTGGTATTATTAGTAAAATATTAGAAATCCGAGCCCAACCCAAGACTAACCAAGCTTAACAGAAGTCTAACTCTAGTACAATCCAAGCCTAACTCAAGTAACCCAACCAACTCAAGGAGCCTAATCCAAGCTTAAGCTGAGCTTAGAAAAATAAGCTCGAATTGAACTCCTGATTTTGGGGTTGGCCTGGATTGATAGTTTTACACCTCAGATTGATCTCTCAATCTACCCAACCCGTTTCAGTTGCACCCCTAGCTAGATTGGCCCAATAACACATGCAAATGGATTAGATTTGTTGGAACCAAAATTTTCTAACATAATGAATGTGCAGAGTCAATAATGTCGATCTTTTCAACTAGTGCTCATCCAAAATACTTTTTTGAAGTCACAGGCAACCAACCCATAGGATTGACACCAGCTTTAAGTCAGCTAAGATGCCCACACAAAAAACAGTTTCAAAATATTAGTTACAACATGATACAGCTAATAGTGCTGCCATACCTTGAATAGAACAATGTCTGGGGCACTTTCGTATCGATGAGAAGAACGGACTGCATCATCCTTATTTGGATCACCTGTGAGCATCCATTCCTCAGCAATTGAAACAGAAGGAAGCCGCTCTTGCCCATCAGCAGAGTAAAATGAAGCACGATCCTCTTGAATACCAGTCATTGTCTCCCAAGCAACTCTTTCAGATTGAGTTAATCCAGAGCTCTTCCTTTTCCTGTAAACCTCCTTTGGAGCAGTCTTATCTCCAGTATTGCGTGGAGTCCAAGAAAAAGCTCTACGAGCCTCTTTTTGCAAGTTACTTAGACTGTTGGTAAAAGATGACCTTGTAGGCATGCCTGTTCTAGTCTTCTGCTTTGCCCTTGGACCTGAAACTGATATCCGAGGCTCTCTAGAAGGAGAGCTGATACTGACAGCAACAGCTTTGGCAGCATATGTAAGAATTACGCTGTTGTCTCTCAATGAAGGGAATTCTTTAAGTATCTGCAAACAATATTATCTAATACCATTAGGAATACAAACTGGCTGTGGGAAACCCAAAGGATTATGAAGTTGTAGAAGGAGATTAGTACAGTACCAGGGAAGCAGATTGAAGCTGTTTTCTCATCAGCAGGACCTCCAGAATCAAATGAGGATGCTCATGCAGGGAAGAACATCTCTGCTGCCATGGCAACGGCAAGGCAGCCAAGACACGAAGACCTAAGGCCCATGAATTAAGCCGAGAAACCTCAACATCTGACAAATTACCGTCTCTTCTCTTCAAGAAAAAGTGCACCTTCACAGAGGATAAAAACAAGGTTCTAGAAGAGCAAGTCGAAGCCATCATAATTAAAAAGAATATATAGGTAAAACAAATAAAATAAACGTTTGGACAAAACACACTTACTAGGAGCTGCTTTGACCGCAGGTTAGGCAATAGCTGCATTGCACCAACAGCAACTGGTAGAGCATCATCAGTATCACGTAGAGAAGAAAGAAAACGTGATGCTTCTGCAGGACCTCCACCATTTAAAGGGTCTGTAGTAAGAAGCTTAACAAGTTGACGACCCTGCAGTTCTCTCCGCAAATCAACTGATAATCCAGCACTTTCAGCCACTTCTAAAGCAGCAGAAACAGCTCCTTTCCCAGCCAATCTAAGTGCCAGACCTTCGGGATCTTCCTTACACTCTGCCTCAACCTTTAAAAAACAGTAACATAGAGATGAAAATAGGTTGAAATGTTTTTTTATGCCTATATTCAATAAAATTTTAAAAAGGAATGAAATTATGACCTCTTGCCAGCTGCTATAATGATCGTCTGCACATAAAACATGCTTGTACCTCTGCAAGGCTTGTCTCATTTGAATGACCTAATTACCCCCCAAAAAATGTCATTTAATATAATGGATATGCCAAGCAATTAAAGAGACCTTTACATATACCTCATTCTTAAGTGGATCACTTTCATATAAGTGGCAACTGCACATCGTAAGAACATTCAGAGCGGCATCAAGTTCCCATTTGTGCAAATATCTGGGAGAGAGATGCGTATAATTTTAGGAAAAAGTCCAGAAAAGAATCAAGTTTGTGTTACACACACTCACATAACCATGTACAATTCAATTGGTGGGATAAGGGTTGAACAAGTTAAATATAAATGGTCATCAACAGGTCAAAACTTCAAATCCTTTCAAATAAATTTATTGAAAGACTCCTATTTGGAGAGAGAGGAGTGCATAGGGGTTGAAGGATGAGAGATCCTTCCACAAAGACAAGGGCTCAATGTTGAATAAAAGATTTTAAACCAAAGTTCCAACACAGGCTAAATAGAAGACACAGCATTCAGAAGGGTACAAATATATAATACTTGAGGGCAAGTCTAGCCGCCAGCTGTTTGTCCGTTAGGCGTAGACAATACTGCCAACTATTGCTCCAAACGCCATGACCAGCATAACCTTGAGATTGCCCAGAGACAAAAATATTTTCATCGCCACGTTCAATTAGTAGCTGAAGTAGCCGGTCTGAGGCTCCATTGCGTAAACAACGATCCGAAAGAGCAAGAGCATCCATTAATTTTCGTTCATCAATCAACCTGTTATAGGAAACAAATTGTAAGTATGTTAATAGTGTGTCACTTCAGCGCCAGTAATATGACACTACCTAAACAGTTGACACAAGTAGAGCTTTATACATATATAAATAAGGAAGGACTAAGGAGTGAAGAGAGAGAGAGAGAGAGAGAGAGGATGGTGGAAGAGATAATCAAACAAATTCAGGCAGCAGATAGGGCTAGAGATTATTACGTTCCTTTTAAAGAAAATAATTGGTTCTAGTGCAGAGGCATTATGCCATTGGCCTATTTTAAGAAGTTATTTTACTTTAAAAGCATACTGTTTGGGCGCGCGGAGGTGGGGAGGAGAGGAGATCCATAGGCGCCACAGGATCTTTAGAATCGTAAGACAATCCACCCCATTGAAAAAAAGAGTTTGCATTAAAAATATTAGGGCTGATGTTTGTTAATCTATTTTGAGGACTAACTAAATAATTTAGAGCTTTTGCAGTGTTATTTAGAAAATCATAAGTATTTGGAATGCCCTTTAAATTTATTATATTAGCTGGACAGATTAACCCCTTGTTAGATATTTAAAAAGAAGAGAATTTTAGGCATTTTTCCTCTTTTATCAAATTCCATCTAAAGCCTGAAGTAGGCTGAAATTTATAGAAAAAATTTAATGCAACATCAGGGTTATTTATTTATTTATCTTTTATTTATTACTCTTTTTTTAAGAGAGAACATCGAGGTCTGAACTACTTTTCTTGGTGCAGGTGAATTATACAAGTGGTTCAATCATGGCTGAAATGGAAACCAACTGTTAATTCTCACTTAAATACAATTCCATCTCTCCTTTTCCTTCTTCTCCTACTACTTCATGATTTTCTTCTTCCATTCTACACATTCAGGATGAGAGTTAACAAGATCAAACATCAAAGAAGGCTGCACCTTCTAATGCTCACTAATAATACTCATCTCCATGAAAAAAGATAATAGATCTTCAACTCTTCTGAATCCTATCCAGGGATTTTCTATCATTCAGGTCCAGCAAAAGAAAAAGCTCCATGAGAACCAATTAAATTCCATGAGATCAACAAGTAGATAATCACAGAGGGAACAGTAAACTGATCCTGGAATAAGTTTATGTATTGATACATTATGAAAGAGAACAGCTGCATCTATGTACGATCTAGTATTCCTAGAGCGATGAAATATACTGTGTTCTAACGAACAACTAAGTTCTAAATCAAATTAAAAGAGGCATATATAAGCATGATTGTGCACGATTACCAATTACATTTACAGTTGCAAGACCACAATCATCACTTTTGGATATGGAACAAAATAACAAGCAAATGGTGTTGAGAAAGAATATAGGGTAATCAACAGAAAAATGGAAACAAAGCCTCCAGTATAAATGATTTTATGTAAATGTAACAAAATCATTGAACGACCCGTCAACTAGTAGACACTTCTGTGCATTCTCTCAATAAGAAATATTATGTTTCAAGAAGGGAAATGCTATCACAAGGGGGATGCTCTAGCATGAGCTTGCACCCTCAACCCTTGCATCAAGAGGTTATGAGAGTGTGCCTTCCGATCCAATAATTGAGGGTTCGAGCTCATTCTAAGAGTGCCCTCATGAACTCAAGAATACATAAAAAGTTCTCAATAACACCAAAAATCAGCTTCCTTGCAGAAAGGTTTTGGGATACGTTCCAGAAGTTGGATTACTTCCCAGAAGCAGAATTTTCATTAATTATGTGGAAGAACTGTAAACAACTAAGAAAGAAGTAAAGTCTTCTACTATGCTGCCTCTGTAATGTCTCCTTCACTCCCTTTTTCTACTCCATCATGAAAAGATAAATCTTATATTTTATTTTCATTTCCATTTCAAAAATATTTCTTTTACATCACCACCAAAAATATGCACATTCAGACAACATAGCAGTCACGACTCTGTTGAGTACACAATCCATATGAGCAAACACCCAAACTCATAGAAGAAGGCAACAAAAATGATAGAAAAACCCTTAAACAGAAGGAACTAAGAAAAAAGAAAATGTAAGAGAATCATTGATGCAAAAAAGATGCTAGAAAAAAAGGAGAAAACCATAATACCGCCCCACTGCTCTCTCATAGGGCCCTTCATTCTCCCAATCAAAGGGAAGGGAAACCGTCTTATCAATTTCAGCAACTTCAGATTTTGGAGAATCAAGCCAAGGATCAGGAGCTGCATTGCCTTGATTGTTGAGGTCTGGCAAAGCAGTTGATATGTTAGAGCTAACAGCAATTTCATCAACTTCTGACTCGGTATCACTGTCATTTTCACGGAATCGCTTGATTGCAGTTTTTACTTCAGGTTTAACTACACCATCTGTTGTACGTTCAGGTGTTGCAGCAAACTCGGACACTCGATGAAGGTTAGTTTGCATTTGTATCCAACGGTTCAAAGTTGGGAACCTGTCAATCAAAATGGAAAGTAAAATTGAACGATCATTTTTAAACCTATAAAGTAATGGTTTAGTACTCTAAAACATGTATTATGATGAAAGCTTACCTTTCAGATTGATCAAGAGCAAACTCATAGAACAACCTGTCAGCATCAGGTGTCTTCAGCAATCCATCATTTAAGGAACCACCTATGGTCGAATCACTACCATGGTACAATATACTACTCCCAAACACACATGCCAAGACAGCCCTTACTGGAGATAGTTTAACAAGATGCTTTACTATGTCCAACTGAAGAGGGTAGAGAGGGATACCAGATGCAGCTGAGGAGCGGCCATAAGAATTTGGCTTAGCTTCTCTAGAAGAGAGGGAAAGAAACTTACTTTCCGGGCAACTCTTGGAACAACTGGGAATCACGGGAATGCATGCCCAACCATGACCAGACCGTGGAGGATAGACAGGAGGTACACATGCTGAAATTACTTCGTGAACAAAATCAGCACACATAATTTCCGCTACCTTTTCGGCAGCATCGGTGCTGCCTCGATCAAAAACCAGACGGGTTAAAAGCTGTAAGCAAAATGATAAGAACATGAGCATTGTTCTCCTTAATTAAAAGAAAAAAAAAAGAAATTAAAAAAGAAAAAAGAAACAATGAGCATTTTCCATCTATGACAAAACGAGAATACAACACACTAGCTACATCCCTTCTTTTTTTTTGATAAGTTACTACATCCCAACTCTTTGCCACATTCACTCGCTATAGGAGAAAACTAAGATCTTTTTTTGTACAGTAATATGCTATTTCCCTAATAAGAAATGAGAACCCAATATCTGAAAAAACGAATCCCCTATGCTGTCTTGAATCACAGCAAAAAAAAGTGGCATTAATTAATCCAAACAGAATCAGGACACTATGACATTCTGATGAATTAGGATAGAAACCTAAATAGCATATTGCAAGTTCTAAACACCAACAAAAGCAAAAGAACTAGATCTTCTAGAAAGAAAAGGTCATTATAAGTATATTTATTGCATACTTCAGGCATTGCTTTTACATTTTCTTGTCCAGAAATTAAAGGATCTTTACCAGCAAAATTTATATGGCAAGATGAAATTTAAGCAGTATTAGACCCCTAAAATTCAGCAAACAGAACTTGCTTCAAGGCATTGAATTTTAAAAACAACAATTTTTTAAACTTATCAACATAACAACCCAAATGAGAGGCCGAAGCTAAAAGAAAAAGCGCAAACCAAGTGCAAACAGAGATGACAAATGTGAAGCACAGACTGATATGGAACAGAATAGGAAAAGATACTTTAAAGAAAAAACAAATATAGGTGTTTATTTATTCGTAGGAATGTAAATGTATTTCTAGTTGTCAAAATCAGGATCATATTTAGATCAATTTGGGTCAGGATGGGGATCATAGGATTGGATCAAAAATTGTAAGATTCTACAAAATGAGAAATACAATACCTAAAATATTTCTGCACTAAATAATTCTAAAAAGCACACAAGAAAAAAACTGAAATTCATGAAAATATATATATCTATGAAAGAAAGGCAAGTATTTGGGACACACAAACCTTCAAAAGCCTCCCTAATAATTTAGGAGGACATTATCCCTCTCACGAATAAACAAAATATTAGTATAAAAAAAATTAATTTATATAGAGTTACTAAGATAGCATGTCAGAATATTGGATTTAAAATATAAAATAAAGAATTTTATGAATCATTATTTTGTGATCATACATAATATAAAAATCTTTAACTTCACACAAGAAAAAAACTGAAATTCATGAAAATATATATATCTATGAAAGAAAGGCAAGTATTTGGGACACACAAACCTTCAAAAGCCTCCCTAATAATTTAGGAGGACATTATCCCTCTCACGAATAAACAAAATATTAGTATAAAAAAAATTAATTTATATAGAGTTACTAAGATAGCATGTCAGAATATTGGATTTAAAATATAAAATAAAGAATTTTATGAATCATTATTTTGTGATCATACATAATATAAAAATCTTTAACTTACATGTGAAAAAAATTATATTTTTTAATACTCAAGCTACTCGTCCAAGGATACTATAATAGAGCTTATAACATAGAAGGGGGGAAAAAGACAAAAGTAAATACTAAAAGACTTGTATGGATAGGAGATTGATTTGTTTAATGTTTGGGCTCTAGAAAGAAAGAGATGGAAATTAAACTCAATGGGTTGAAGTATTATTTTTAAAGCAAAATTTTGTCCACTTTCTTTGTTACATATCATAGCAAAATAATCAATTGAGAAAAAACAAAAAAAGGAAAGGCAACAATGTCTTACACATACTAGATAAAAAATGAGGAATCTAGTTGCCTAGACAAGTTGTTTAAATAGTCGACTAGTTTAAAGTAGACTTAAAGAATCATTGTAGAGTCAAAATGAGAGGAAACTTTTTAAATAATTATCAAAGTTAGGACATTTAAGTTAGCCTTGACCATCGTATCATAATATTTTTTGGATCTTGGGTCCTAACTTATCAAGCAGGAACAAAGGAATATTATGGCTTTATAGTAGGATCGGTAGAATCAGGAGTTAAATCGGGATTCCACCACGATTCTTGTGATCCTATATGATTCAAGAAGGATTTTATCCACATGGGATTTTTGTGGATCGGATTGATTTAGTACTTTTTGATTGTAAAATCATAGGATGATCAAGAGTTTTATAACCATGGCTTCTAGTCACAAATTATGCTTAGAAGAAAAACTAGTGTGAAATCTTTAGAAATCACTGAAAACGGTTAGCAATCCTGTTTTTGGAAAGATTCATGGGGAGAGGACAATTCTGGTTAGTTTCCCACGTGTATCTCAAGCATTTCCTATAAATTTGACCCACTTTGGATAGGCGAATTGCCATTTTTGGAACTCATCTTCTATCTAAATAAGTTAATATGCTATGTTTACGAGTCATTCCATGCACTTCCAAACTTCTAAAAATATTTTACTTTCTTTATGTGGTAATAACATATACTCCCAAAACGTTTTCAGATCTTAGTTATACAAAATCACAACAAAAACAAATAATGGACCATAGACTTGTCAAACAACCAAGACAACAAAAGATCTTGGTGATACTATTTCAAATGCAGATATTATATTTAGCCCCAAAACAAGAAACCTTACATCTTTAGGCAACTCATACACGAGTGAGAAGTAGTTAAAATCATGAGTTGTATCAGTCCCATCAACTATGTCACCTATTGCAGCAATATGGAGTATAAATTGTGATAGATAAGTTGTGGGCTTGGTACTCAAAGGGCCAAATAATCTCTTTCCAGCATCTTTGACGTCATAACCAGCAGGCTGCACATTATTTTCACCAGCTGATGAATTGATTGATGCCTGTTTCATAGCTCTTAACCCAAGCCCTAGAACTCTATCCTTGTCATAGTCCAGAAGAACTTTCCTATCAGGATATGAGACATCCCCTTTTATAAAATCTCTTTCCGTTTCTTCATCAGCAACAGCCCTTGCAAGGTTGTGAAGCTTACCTAAAATTTTAAAATAAACATTAAAAGCCTCAGAATCACAACACTTTCAGTATAAAAACAAAAACAACAACAGTTAATATTGTAACCTTTATAGAAAAATTAACATTATTATCATAATGATACCAATAATTAACAGCTCCATAACTCAAGAAAAAGGTACCACTTAGAAACTGCCGCTTCCCCCTGTGAGCATCTTCAATCATCTGATGCAACAAACCGAGGGCACGTTCCCTATGTCCCTGCCGGTGAGACTCTTTTGATGAAGATACGGTAATCTCCCCAGATAAGATGGCCTGAAGAGCTGGAGGTTTATCCTGGAAAAATAAATCGTTAAGCAAATTGTTCCCACAAAGCTTATCACGTGTTTTATGCATTAGAAAAGAATTATTAAGCAAATAGAAAGTAACAGCTACACTAGCTCATAAAGTCTTTAGGTAGTAGTAATGGAGCTAGGAATTTATTTCAAGGGAGGCACATTGAACATGATAAATAAATTTTATCCAACTAACAGTGCAACAAGACAAACAATGGAAGTGCAGTAAGAGTGTTGTAATCAAGACTCAAATAGCCTGTCTCAATTAACATCAATAAAAAATTGCAATAAAGAAAAATTCAAAAACATAAAATAAGGACATTAAGTTCATAAAATTGCAGTAATAAATTTGAAGAAGAAGATATATATATATATATATATATATATATATATATATATATAAGAATAACAAAGAAAAAAAAGGTTATGCACATACATCAAACAAACAAGAAATTTTGAGAAGAGGAAAGAAAACAAAAGAAGAAAAGAAGAAGAAGAAAATAAAAAGAAAAGAAAAATGGGAGAACTTTGAAGGGGGGAAATTTAGGGTTTGACTGAAGAAGGGGAATGCAAATTTTTTTGAAGGGAATCAAAGAAATTTAAAGAAGAACAAGAGTAAAAAAGAAAAGAAAGGAAGAATTAGATAGAAAGAGGGAATTTTAGCGGGGGCATATTATAAAATTTCACAAAATTACATACATAAAAGTAATCAAACAAGTTTCTTATTCATCGTTCTTATTTTGACATCGCACATTAACTAGGGAGGAGAATATGCTAGCACTTATAATGGGTGATATCTCCTACCTGTGTAGACGCATTTTAAAAACCATGAGTGCCAAGAGGATGCAAAGAGGACAATAGCTACAAAGTGTGATGCGGGTTTTGACAAATGGTATCTGAGCCAATCCCCGACTGGAATATGGGAAGAGCATGCACAAGCCCACAAGGGTTCCAACGAGGACACTAGGTTCCAAGAAGGGGTGATTGTGACATCCCACATTACCTGAGGGGAGAAGTTACTAGAACTTATAAGGGAGAATGTCTCCTACCTATGTAGACGCGTTTTAAAAGCGTGAGCGCCAAGAGGATGCAAATTGAACAATATTTGCACAGTGTGAGGTTGATCAAGACAAATGAAAAAAACTGGGCTAATCCAATGGACGAGACTCCCACTACAGCGGACTTTGGACAGGGACACATGTACGCAACCTGACCTTCGCACATGGAAAGGATGTTTCTCGTTTTGAGCTTGTTACCTCCATACACAATGGAGTAACCTTATCTGTGCACCAAGGCCCGCTCTCATCATTGTTATGTCCCACATCGCCTTAGGGGAGAATTTACTAGCACTTAAAAGGAAGGATTCCTCCTATCTGTGCATAAGGGTGGCAATTCTTGTTTTTGTTTCGTATTATGACATGGGTATTGTAATATCCCAACCAAAAAAAAAAAATTTGAATTTGAATTTGAATTATCAGATTTGTTGCGAGAAAATCTGAAAGTCAAATTTAAATTCGAAACCTAGCCTACCCCCAACTACGAGGATATCATTGTTATAAAATTACAGTTTTTTTTATATAGTCAGAAGATGTTATTTTTACTAAAAAGAATTCAACTCAACCTCAAACACTGATATACATCGAACCTCTGCAGTAGCCAGAAGGAAATACGGTAGGTTCGACAGTAGCTGAAAGGAGAGACGGAGATCAAAGAATTGCATAGAGAGAGTCGGTGATTGGAATAGCGATAACAGGCAAGTCGATTCGTTTTATATATAACTGAGACTTGTCGTTTAGTTATAAGTTTAGAATATTTGATCATGCTGACACCTTAGGGTTACATTTAATATATATGTTAATATTCATTGATCGGATGAGTTTTTTTTCTGAATTATAAATTGTTTAGTAGATTAAATATGAGATCTTAGTGTGTAAATTTCGATAAATTGTGAATAGTGAAAACCTTCTGGAATATGTATGCACCCATAGGAATAAATCACGTCTTTGAAATAATAATATTTTGGATCGTGTGAATTTGGTGTTGATTGCAAAATACATTAACTGTTATTGGGTTCTGTGCAAAAACGTGTGAATTTGGTGTTGGGCAGTTATAAACATTGAAGGTTAGGCATCAAAATAAATGTTTTTGCCTTTAGTGGATTTATTTATTGTTATCAGTGGTGGGGGGTGAGACTTATTGCACTGATATGCATAATTGTTCACGTATACAGTTATATTGTTATCCGTGGTGGAGAAGACACACACTAGTTTATTACAGTGATATGCACATATATATTTATATACATAATTATTCATGTATACAGCTATAAGAAGAAAGGAATCCTTCTAGGAACAGTGCATTAGAATGGCCTGAGAATAGGTTATGCTGAAGTATAACTAGAATATAAAAGTTAAGGCTTCGGACAATCTGTTTTATATGTGTAAATATTTAATGTGTTATGAGTTGAACGAAGGTGTTGTTTAGTGGAATCTGGAAGATTGAACGAATGTGTTGTTCAGTGGAGAATCTGGAAGATTGAACGAAGGTGTTGTTTAGTGGAATCTGGAAGATTGAACGGAGGTGCGAAGGTGTTGTTTAGTGGAATCTGAAAGATTGATATAATGGGGTATGTACAATATAAGCCTTTAAATGTAGCAAGATATATATATTTGCATAACTCATATATATTTATATATAACTTAGAATACAGTAATGTGTTTTAGGTTCAACTTTATTAGTAGATAAATAGGACTATGTTTGTTTGCAGTGGCACGGTAGAACCAGTGTTCTGTATATTTACTTTAGGAAAGTGGCGCAGTGGAACCGACATTTTATTGTATCGAAGAGAGACTTATTTTTGGGTTTCTTTTATACAAGTCAAAAGATTTAACTAAATTTTAATTAATGAAAATTAGAGGAAAATAGTAAAATATTTCTAAAATTAAGGAAAATTCTACAATAATGTATTTCAGTTTAATTAACTCAAATTTGCTAAAATATGTGAAATTTACATTAAGGTAAGTAATGGATAATGGTGAGTAGTCGAGGAGTAGTCCGGGACTATTCCTATGATGACTTTGTTAGGAATGGTCAGGGACCTGCCTATTGGGAGTGCACTACCCTTTTGTTATGGCCATTGGGCTCAGCATGCCCTTATTATGTGGACATGGTTCGGGACCATCTGGGTGAGTAAACGTATAACCCAGCCACATGTGTGTTTTCGTTAGTCCCGGACTATGCGATGCACACCATCAATTGGAGGGGAGCCTGGGGCTCATGTGAGATAAGTGGAATTTAATATAAGTTAATCAAGATGGTTAACAAGTTTATGGTGTGAAATTGTGGAAATTGTGTTATGTTTTATGTCTTGGTAATTATGATATATGAGAATTTATGACTTGAGATGAATACATGTAATTAATGCATTTTAACGAGTTACTTTTATATATGAAAATATAAGGTGAGTTAATTTGCTGAGCAGGGAATCTGTTTAGCAATCCCTTGTTGAAGTTGTGAGCTCACTCCTTAACAATTTTTAGGTACACGTTGATTGTAACGTGATGGAGTCATGTGAGCCGGATGGAGATGATTTTGCTGTTTCTTACTTCTTTGTAGTTCAATAAAATTGATATGAACTTATGTAATAATGTCAAGGATTTTTATGGATTGTATTAGATGATGCAACATTTATTCTGTAGTTATTTATGTTTCTCAATAAAATATTTTTTTGGAGAGTTATACTATGTTATGTGAGGTGGGTGTTGTTGCAAATCACGCACTTTATTTAAATATAGAACCACTGTTTCTATTATTTAAATTTAGGGGCATAACAGGTATCCTGTTATAAGGTTCGACACAAACACAATTTGAACACGATAAAATTATAAAACAGGTAATACGACACGACCCACATAATCTGTTTAATAAATGGGTCAAGACCTGGCATGACACGACATGGCAAGACACGTTTAATTAAATTTTCATACTATTAGGGTTATTTCTAACACAAACACGACACATTTAGTTAAACAGGTCTAATCAGGTTATAAACAAGTTGGCAGGTCAAACACAAATACGACACGCTTAATTAGAGTGTCAATTTGAGTCAATACTATTATGACCCGAACACGATTAGACCAAAGCCAAACCCACTTATCTGGTGTCGTCTTAGCGTGTCTTGTCGTGTCATGTATTATTGCCACCCTTACCCATGCAGACACATTTTAAAACTATGAATGCCAAGAAGGTGCAACACGAACAATATCTACACCGTGTTAGTTAGGTCCTTATAAGTGGTAACAGAGCCAATCCCCAATTGGAACATGAGGTAGTGTGCATAAGCCGATTAAGGGTCATGCTAGTGAAGATGTTGGGTCCCAAGAGGGGGTGATTGTATTGTCCCACATTGCACAGGGAGAGAAGTTACTCACTTATAAGGGAGGATGTCTCTTACCTATGTAGGCGCATTTTAAAATTGTAAGCACCAAGAGTCTGCAAAGCTGACAATATTTTCATAGTGTGAAATGGGTCCTGACAGTTATGCCTCAGCAATATACTTTATTTGAGCTTGGATTGGGATTTTTGTTGTTTATTCCAGTACATTTTGGAGATCTATCTAAAAGTTGTGCTGCGATCCTCAAAACCTCTTTGATATATGTATTAATTCACAGGTGCAAAGAGACCCAAACGGGAAGAATAATTATCTTACAAATTATAACCTGATTTCAATTTCTATTCATTTTCTCAACCACAACCACAAAATAAAACCTAAAAAAACAAGCAACAATGCTCTTCTTCCGAGAATCACTCGCCCATTGCTTTACCAACCATGTACACACTATTTGCTATTAATCCAAAAGCCATCCAAAATATCACCAACCTACAACTCTCAATGCCAATGCAAGTGCTCCAAACAATACTCTTCTTCAGCAATGAGTATAAGCTAAATAATCCACCACTCAAACCAATTCGTCTCCACAAGAAGTATAACTCAATCAAATGTGTGAAGTACTTTGCAAAGGTGTCTCTTACACTAGTTGTTCCCTAAAATTATCAATCAATACTTCAGAAACCCGAACACACTAAGTTGTAAGGTTCTCCCAATGAATTTCCCAAAAAAAAATATGCGAAAAAGAAAAATCTCATGCAAATCTCAATAGGCTTTAAGCTCTTCAATGATGTGCAAGTCTGTGTGAGAAAAAGCAAATGTCTCTTGATCTCTATGGTGTCATCCTCCTCTTTTTTTCTTTTTCCTTGTTTTAGAACCCTAAAACCTTTTAAAATAGTTTAGAAATCCTTCTCCAAGTCTTAGAATGACTAAGAATCAATTTGAAATTTGAACATGCAGCAACCGGTTACTTAACTCTATGCCACTGCTAGCAACAACACTCAATTTTTGAGGAACTGGCTATTCAAGTCAACAAAATGTCCAATAAAATAGTTCTTACGTCTGTATTTGGGACTTAGTTGAGAGCCCAAAGAACTCGAAATTAAGCAAATAAAATAGCATTGGAAAGCTTATTGAATCTAAATTTTTAGACATATAAAGATCATCAAGAGATTCCAATTATAAAGAATTTCATGTCTCCAAAAAGGCAAATAGGTTAAACTCACACAGCATTCAATCACCAATATTGGCATCAATTCTAAACCAACTCAAACTTGTTCAGATGTATTTAAATCCAAATAAAACACATTTTACATTTGAAAACATTTTTAAAGAAATCCAAAAGTGATCCAACTAAACTAGGTCAACCATTTTAGTTTATCCATAATAATCCTAAGGCTCACTTAATCAAACGTACCTCAACCTAATGTGCGTGATGAAAGTTGATCAAGTATCACCTTATGATCTTCCTGTGATATTCATTGTCTTTACTCATATTTTTGTCAATCAAATCAGCAGGTAAATCAACAATACGAACAAACCTAAATTGACCTCTAGAAATCTGAGGACTGTAACTCAAGGCTCTGATATGTCAAAGTACACACGATTTAGTTAGACCTAGAGAAAGGGAGAATAAATCTTGGCAGATATTAATTTGTGACAAACTAATTTTTGAAATTTTCATTAATCCTTTTTCAATTTTCTGTTAGTATCATTTGTCTCAATTGCATTCACAAAAACACATCAAGTTGTAAATAAATTAAGTAGACACGCCAGATTTTACATGAAAAACCCTAGAAAGGTAAGAACCTAATTCAGGCAGATCAAATCCACAATGATGAAAGGCCTTACAACTAGGTAAATAGACTTTAACCCAAGAATCCTCTAATTACTTTTCGCCCAGACTCACACCAAACAATCCACCTCAATCTCTGCTATTATAATTTAGCGAACTCGCTCCTCATGAAGTTTGTTCTTTCTCTATTACTTCAATCCCCAATGACAATTCATGTCTGTTTAATTTGTTATTTATGAACCACCGGGTTGATTCTTTGTTTGTTAGTTCTAATTCTGCTCATTACTTCGATTTTCTCAATCACATAATGGATGGTAGTCTACGGAAACCCTAGATTATTTCTCAAAACTCACTCTATAAAAGATATGACTTAACAAACCCAACATGCAAAACAACTCTACCAATTACAATACACATTTTTATATTGGAAATTGCCAACACAATGACCCCAAAGTCCAATCACTATCAATAAATCAAGAAGTGCTGTCATCAAAGGACCTTTAATTGTGCATCCTTTTGGGAACTTCTAGAAGGGAAGGAGATCTAGAGTCATCTGTCGCCTCTAATCAGAAAAGAATTGAACATCAATCATTTGATTGGGTTTCATATCTTATCTTTAGAATGGTTCTATGATAATACTGCATAAAATTGATTCTTTAGCAATCAAATTTTGATTTATGCCCACTTTGTTGGTTATCTTGTACCCTGGATTGACTTGGTTGTGGTGGTTTTTGAACCTTGCCTCCCTAATTTCCTGTAATGATTTCATTTAAATTTTCAATTAAAAAAAGGAAATTACTTAATAAAAACACTCATCTTTGATATTCGAAATAAATTATTCCACCAGCAGTTCCAGTTAAAGGCTCAAAAGCCCTACTTTGGCTAAACATGTACCATTTTAAGGCCTTCTCTAAGAAAAGAAAAAAAATGAAAATTAAATTTCATAACTTCTTTATCATTTTATACTTGTATTTTCTCCGTTAGAAGATAAATTTTGTGTCTCTTATCTTAGAAGCAAAATGAGAATAATAAAAAATTTAAACAACAAGAAAAGCATCATCCTATCATCTGTAAATAGCATTTTAGAACATTCAACAACTTGACCCAATCCATAAATCAAATTAAAATGAAATTGAGACCTAGACAAACAATATCTATTAAGGCATATCTACTACATTGGAATATTGTATGTTTCACCCATACAAGGTAATGTACTAACAAAACAGCTTACAGAACAGGAAACAAAGCTACTAAACAATTTTCTACTCATTTCAGGAACACATTTCCACAGCTAACGACAGTTCATAATATGAGTAAAGGGGATTTACAAATGAGCTACATCACAAAAAGTTACCTGTTCCAAAAATTCATGCAGACGCTTGAGAACACGCCTGGTTACAGAAATAATCCCAACTTCATGTATCTGATCCCAATAAGTTGAGCCTATCTTTGGAGAACCTCCAGGATAAATTTCAGATAGCATAACCTGAGCCTGCATAGACAAAGTTGATGCACTGTCTCAAACCAAACTATTTTGAAGCAATTAACTTCGCTGTAAAATTGAAAACATCAAACACACGATAAAAGAAAGTATAAATGGTTGTGACACCAAATGTAAGGTGGGAAGACAGAGATAGGAACACATAAGCCGGAAAAAAAAGGAACAGAGAGATCACAAAAACTTCTACAGATGCAATGCAAAAAATAAAATAAAAAATAGTAAATAAGAAGGCAAATAAAACCAATGTAGAACAACAATTGGAAAGAAAAAGTAGTCCCACCCGCAACAAGTTTCTCAACACACTAGAGCAACAAAAACCTTCTAGGCAAAGGATTTAAAGGTAAAATAGATTTTTCTTGGTTCAAAGGGTGCTAGGTTGTTCATGTTCAGAAAAATAGATAGCTAAAAATTACAGACATGTATTTTTAAAGTTCAATAGGTAGAGAAAGGTTTAAGGGTGAATGGAAATAGCGTCAGGATGAAAAGCTAAAAAGTAAGAGCTCCATGAGATTAGGAATGTAAACTTTGATTGCAGAGAATTAAAAGAAAAAGACAAAAGAAGTCAGAAATCTCACCTAGAATACTTTAAGCTTCACACCAGGGCAACAGTTACACGCAACACCTAAAGCCTCAAAAGCTATTCCTAGAATCACAAAACTCAATTACACTGATTTAAAAATTAAATAGATCTTCGCAAGCCGCTTGAATCTTACATTTGCTCAAATTATGACCCTAAAACTGGAAACTCTGGCACCCTGATAAGAGCATTTTGGACCTACCAAAGACCACATACAAAGATCCAATGACATAACCTAAAAAAAAAAGAAGATTACACTCATGGGCCACCACTGCACTTCATGTCCAGAAAACCTAGAAACGTTTAAATATAATAAAAATAAATAAACAAATAAAAACGATAATAATAACATATTACACATAACACAAGTTAAGACTCAAATGAAACCAAAACATGATTAAAGAAGGTCTTAAGTGAGCCTTATATCTAATTCCAATACGCCCTTTTTCTAGTTAGCATCACAACCACTGGAAATTTTTTTAAAACAACACAAGAATGGCCTTAATTTCCCCTGTTGGGACATAAATCATTTAAGAAATATAACTCCAAACATAAGTCATTTTGCACACATTGAACATTCTTCTTTAGGAGAGATGAACATGTGAAGCTAAGGCCAAAGAAGTACTTCTCATTTTCCTATTTTACTTTTTAACATTGCTCAAAAAAACACTTCGTTTTCCCTATTGAAATCGAACTTTTAAGTTCGAAAATTTTGTGTCCTCAGCTAAATGAAAATTTTAAGCAATATTAAGCCACTAATGCATACAATAGTTTTTCTTACCTTCTTTGCGAAGCAATATTTAAAACTTGAACCTGCAAATACAATCAGTAAGCAACCCTGCAATCTCTTATGCCTCTAGCTCTACTACAGTTTTAAAAATGTTAGGGAAAAAAATTAACTTTTTCAACAAAATCTCAAGGAAAAGTTTAAATAAGAATCCATTAAAAATTTAGTTTCAAACTTTATTGATATGATACAAAATGCTAGGAAATGGAATTCAAATTTATAAATTCTCTTTGACTAAAAAAAACAAAGCCTTTTCTCAATTATTTGGGGTCAGAAAAAATAATAATTTTCTTCATCAAACCAAATTTTCATTGTACTACATCTTTTCAATAACCGCATTCATGATATTTACAGTATCTACACCTTAAACCTTGCCTCAATTCACCCACCACACACCATAAAAGGATTATGTTCTTTTTTCCATTCCAATCAAAAATTTCACTAGCAAAAAAAGAGAGGAAGAAGACAACAATAGAGAAGGATAAGGTACTCCAAACCTAAGAAGCCAACCCCGACCCAAAAAAGACTTGAGTATAAATTTGCCTTCTTAATGGTTGGAGTTGGTTCCCCTTTCACTAAGCCATCGTTGGCAAATCTTGGGATACAACTCAGCTCCTGTCCTATCCAAGCAGACAAGTGTATCAAATGCATCCACAACCAAAAGCCGGAACTGGATTATCTAACCCAACTCATGACCAGAACACAATCCTCCTCTACCATTCCACATGCAAAAACAGCTAGAAGAGCAAGAATCTCCCTTTTGATGGAATGTCCATTACTGTAGGGTCTAAAAAACACATCTTGATAATATGATCATGGTCTTCAAGGACACCCTTAATAAGTAGCCACCGAACAGAAATCATCAGCAAAGAGGGAATATCACATGGAGACACTCAACTAATTCCTACTGTCAAAGAGAAATGTCTAACAAGCAATATAAGACAGATGATCGCTCTCATGACTATTAGAACATATCACACACATGTCATATAGGCTTCTCGTGGCCTTACAGATTGAAGCATTCCATTAGTATTAATCTTTTCCAGTCACACATACCACACCAAAGCCTAGACTTTCGGTAGAACCTTATCTTTCCAAATCTTACATGGCTCAAAGGAAGGAACACAGAAGAAAGTAAATAAACCACTGTTTTCAAAGCTCAAATAACTCTTACCCAGAAAAGTAGGACAAAAGTAGACCTCGTCTAACAACAAAATGAACTCATAAAATTCATAATCATACAAGAAATACAAAATTCAAACTTCAGTTTGCCTCCAGCAACAATGACCATTGCTCATACATCAAAATTGAGTTGTGGAAGAATTTCAATATTGTAGCTTAGGTGTTGTTTGATAAAACTAAAAAAAGCACCGAAAATTTGTAGTACTGAATTTATAAATATAAAAAATGTTTGTTAATGACTATATTTTAAGTAATGAATTTATCAAGTTTTGTTTGGTAAGTATAAAAAATTAAAGTCTGAAAATAGTTTATTTTAAGTTTTACACTCAAGAACCTCTTCGTAGCATTGTTTTAGAGAAATCATTGTTCAACGAAAAGAGAGAAAAAAAGAAGAAGACAAGATTACTCAAAGTAATATGCTAAACAAAAACTTCTTTCTATATATACATATATATACACTGAGTTGCCCGCTCTTGAAATATGTTTGTTTTGCACCACAGTGTCACTATCTTCACCAAGCATTAAATTCACATCCCAGCAGGCTAAAGTCTCCACAAGATTTAATATAACATCAATCTTCATTGCAAAAGCATCCCATTATCTGTTATCAAGACAGCTGCATCCTTCATTAGTTTCATGGTCTACCATCAATATCCACTATTACATATCCCTATTGTCTATATTATGGTCACCTATTCAGACCGGAAAAAATCACCAGAGAAATAGAGAGATCATATATATGAAGTCCCCATTTTTTGTATGCACACTTCCCATACCCCACCAAACCATTTGATCCCATCCCCACCGTTCCACCTCATGCATCCACACTCCCCTCATTCTCGTTGAGGATGAAGATGAAGACGGTCGATTTGAACAAAAATTCTATTCTGCTGCATTTCATCGGGAAATCATGAATTCAACCTTACAAATTAAGCAAGATATTGAGCTGGATATAAATAAAGAACCGGGGAATTTGATGAATGGAAATAGGAGGATATTACTGATTAGTTTGGTGTGCTGAGTATTGATTGGCAATGTATTCCAGGATGAAAATTGAAAAGATCATTGTCCTCAAAGTAATGAAGTCAGAGGCTGGATTAACTAGTGAGGTATGGGTGAATTTGAGGGCGAAAAATAGATGGAGAAGGTAATGGTTAAGGTTAGGGTTCAAAGGAGTGGACATGACTATGAGAGAGGTTGTTTGAAACAATGGAGATTGCAGTCTTGGTGGAGGAAGGTGAAGAAAAACAGCAGTTGAAACGAAGGATTGACTCCACACACACACACACACAGAAGGGCAATAAGAATTCCAGGAAGAAGAAGATCGATAGAGAAAAGGATAACGATTGAGGAGAAATTTTATTCGAGGGAATACTTGTCCATTTAAATATATATTTCAGAACTCCTTTCATTGAGTGTAGTCAGCATCAAGTAATAAGTCAGGTCCTTTTCAATGAAAAATTTGGCCCTTTAAGTGCTACCTATTGAATGATCAAACACACTTAACTAGGTCATCACTGAGTTGTAAGTAATTAAAAACAGCACCTTAGTTCTTTGTTGGAAATTATTTGACATAACATAAAATTAAAGAAAATATTAATTTATGGAATCGATAGTATAAAAATTACAAAACAACGAAAGATCTTCAAAAAAAATTCCATGGTGTATATTATTTGCAGATAAACATAGTTTTAATATATACTTCTAAGGAAGGGTTAGCAACGAAATTATAAATATGGAGAACCAAGAGGCTTAAAAATTAGTAAAACTAAGACATAATATATGGAATGTAAATTTGATAAAGTAGTAATGAAGACAATATAAATATTACAATTCAAGACCAAAGAATTATTCAAAATAACTTTTTTCGTTACCTAGGATCAATAGTACAAAAAATGGGGAGATAGATGGTGATGTGGTAAGTAGGATTGGAGCGGGATGGACAACATGGAGTCAAGCTAGTTGTATCCCTTGTGACAAACGAATACCAAATATATTAAAAGGAAACTTCTATAGAACGGTCATTAGGTCAGCTATATTGTATGGAGCAGAGTGTTGTGCATTGAAAAAGACACAAGAACACATTCATGGAGCAGAAATGAGGATGTTACGTTGGATGATATGAGTAACTAGAAGAGATAATATTAATAATGAACTTGTGAGGGGAACACTAGGTACAGAGACCTATAAATGAACGTATACCCTTGCTTTCTCCACATTATCATTGATTGCACACATACATATCATTCATAGCATCATTTTGGTAATTTGTGCATCTTGTACCTTCTTAGCACCCTAACTATTCTACCTATTGCATCTTGTACAACCTACTATTATCAGGCATAGAAACAACATATAGAGTTCTTAATAGGGTAAAAGTGTAAAACTAAGTTTCGTTTTATTAATAGTATTTTTTCTTCTGCTTTAGTACGTATAGAGTAAAACTAATGTTAGTATTATTAATATTACTCTAGATACTTTTATTTACTTATTTTAACTATATATTTATCCATTTTATTTTCTTGACTCTCCCATTACCGGTACCCAAGATTGGATGCGAAAAGAGGCGGGTTGATGTCAGGTAGACAGCCGATTGTAAAACTTTACATCAAATCTCTATGATGAATTCTCTTTCAAATAGAACAAAAAAAATTAACAAAAAACCAGAAAATCAGAATAGGAACATAGAATATAGGGACTTTAACGGGAAAGTGTAGTGAACTCATGGACACTCTTATAAGGAGAAAAATTAAAATAGCATGTTTACAAGAAACTAAATGGAAAGGGGAGAGAGATTGGGGAGGGTTACAAACTTTTTTACTCGGGTGGCAAGGATAAACAAAGAAATGGGGTGGGTATAGTAATAGACCGACAAATGAGAAAAAAGTTGTAGAAGTTAAAAGAAACGGAGATAGGCTTATAACCATTAAGCAAGTATTTGACAAAATGATACTAAATATTACAAGAACTTACGCACCTCAAGGAGCACCAGATGAAAACATAAGGAAGACATTTTGGGAATCTTTAGATGAAATGATACAAAATATACCAATCCATGAAAGTATACTTATAGGTGGTGATTTCTACAGACATGGGGGAAAAGATCAGGGGATATGAACAAGTTCATGGGGAGCGGGGCTTTGGAAAAAGAAATGAGGATGGGGAAACACTCTTAGACTTTGCAAGGGCATACGAGTTAGCTATAGCGAATACCTTCTTTAAGAAATGAAACGAACATTTAATCATTTGTAAGAGTAGCACAAATAAAACACAAATCGACCATTGCCAGTATAGAAGAGGAGAATGGGGTACATGTAAAGACTGTAAAGTAATCCCGAGAGAAAGTTTGACAAACCAACATAAACTATTAGTATTTGATCTCTTAATCAAAGAATTTAGAAGTCAAAAAGTCAAGAAAGAATATGAACACATAAATTGGAAAGACTTGAAAGGTGAGAAAGGGATAACTTTTAGGAAGAAAGTTTTACAAGAAACACATTGGGATTGGAAGGAAAACATAAATAACTTGTGGTCCAAAATGGCGGGTTGTATTAGGGACGGAGCAAAAGAAACTTTAGGAGAAACTAAGGGAAAGAAATTTATAAAAAAAGAAATATGGTGGTGGAATGATGAAATACAACAAGTAATAAAAAATAAAAGATCAAGTTTTAAAGAATGGCAAAAAGGTAAGACACAAGATGACTTCAAGAAATTTAAAGATTTAAATATGAAGCTAAGCAGATGGTAGTTATGGCTAAACAAAATGCACTAAATAATGTAAATCAAAAATTAGGAACAAAAGAGAGAGGTTGACGAGAGACATGGATCAAGTTAAGCGTATCAAGGATATAGATCAAACAATACTATATCTTTATACTTTAGAAAGGTGAAAAATTACTTTCAACAATTGCTAAACGAGGAATATACTAGAGAAGAAGTTGTTATTAATGAACCTTACATAGGTATAATAAATGAAATTCATAATAAGGAAGTACAAGACACACTAAAGAAAATGGAAAATAATAAGGCCTTAGGACCAAATAACATACCTATAGAGGCTTAGAAAACTTGGAAAGATAGGACCTATAGAGGCTTGGAGAACATTAGGAAAGATAGGCATTGAATGATTAACAAAGTTGTTTAACAAAATTTTAATAGAAGAAAGGATGCCAAAATGAGTGAGGGAAAAGTACAATAGTACCAATCTATAAGAATAAAGCTGATATACAAAATTGTGAAAATTATGGAGGATTTAAATTAATGAGTCATACAATGAAATTATGGGAGAGAATAATAGAGCAAAGACTAAGGAAAGAACATCTAATCAATTCGGATTGATGCCAGGGAGATCTACTATGGAAGCCATATACTTGATAAGACAACTACTAGGAGAATATAGGGGCAAACAAACAGACTTGCATATGGTTTTCATAGATTTAGAAAAGGCATATAAAACTAATAAATTTGGTGGGCATTACAAAGAAACAAGTACCTATAAAACTTATAAATCTTATCCAAGACATGTATAGTGAGACATTAACTAGACTCAACACTACATTCAGGGAGACTAGTGATTTCCTAATAAAGGTGGGACTACACCAAGGATCGGTGTTGAGTCCATTCCTATTTGTGATAATATTACACGAAATAACGAAAGATATTCAAGAAAACATCCGATAGTGTATGTTATTTGCAGATGACATAGTATTAGTAGATATTTCTAAGGAAGCCTTAGCAACAAAATTGGAAACATAGAGAAAATCATTAGAGTCAAGGGGCCTAAGAGTTAGTAGAACTAAAACGGAATATATGGAATGTAAATTTGATAAAATAGAAAATAATGACAATATAAATATTACACTCCAAGATCAAATAATTACTCAAAAGAACTTTTTCCGTTAACTAGGATCGATATTACAAAAAGATGGGGAGGTAGATGGTGATGTAGTAATTAGATTGGAGTCGGGTGGACAAAATGGAGGCAAGCTAGTGGTATTCTTTGCAACAAACGAATACCAAATAGACTAAAAGGAAAATTATATAGAACGATTATTAGGCCGGCAATATTGTATGGAGCGGAGTGTTGGGGACTGAGAAAGACACAAATACAACGCATTCATGTAGCAGAAATGAGGATGTTGTGTTGGATGATAGGAATCACTAAAAGAGATAAGATAAATAACGAACAGGTGATGTAACATTAGGTATAACACCTATAAATGAGAAAGTAGACTTAGGTGTTATGGTCATATTCAACGCATACCTGATGATGCACTTATAAAAAGAGGAAGGGTTATTTGTTTAGAGGGTAAGCGACAAAGAAGACGACCACAACTTAAGTGGGATGAAGTAATTAAAAACGACTTAAAAAATCTAAATTTAAGATAAGACATGGTATATAATAGGAAAGAATGAAAAAAAATATTCATGTGGCCGACCCCCCATCTCTGTGGGATAAAGGCAAGAAAGATGATGATGATGAGAGAAAGTAGACTTAAGTGGTATAGCCATATTCACCGTAGACCCAATGATGCACTTGTTAGAAGAGGAAGAGTTGCTTTCCTAGAATGTAAGCAACAAAGAAGCCGATCAAAACTTACACAGGATGAAGTAATAAAGAACAATTTTAGAAGAAAAAAATAAATCTAAGAGAAGACATGGTATATAATAGGAAAGAATGAAAAAAGAGAATTCATGTGACTGACCCCATCCATATAGGATAACGGCAAGGATGATGATGATGATTAATTTATAAAATCAGAAGGAATTCATATAAGCAAGCAATATCAGTAGACCCAGTGTTGTAGAAATGTTTAGAGGACTTAAATCATTCTACCGACAATTATATTTGTGTAAGGTTTATTAAAGAGCTTGATACACATTGTTTGGCCCATTTCCTAACAGCTTAAGATTTTGACACGTGTATATCCCACTTGATATTAGAGCTTTGATTCTCAGAGATCCTGAATTCAAGTCCCTCTGTCCACATTTGTTTCCCCAATCTGAATTGTCTTTTTACTATCCTTTGTCTTATCTATCTGACTCTTCATGTATTGAGTGGAGGAAGCTTTGGTGCAAATGGTTGTCTAACAATTTTGAAAAAGATAAAGGTTTATAGTTTAAAAGGGACAAAAGAAAGTTAGAGGGATGAAAAAGGGTTGGACACGCTGTAACTATAGAGCTGCAAGTTGGGGACAACAATTAATATTGAGTGTGAGGTCTTAAACTAAATATCAAAGGGAAAAGGAAAGGCTTGGAGTTGATTAGGACATGGTATGTTAAGGTTTCGGGGATGACATAGGAACTCTTTAGCAACATGCAAACAATAATTTAAAAGGAGAAAGAAGGTGAAAAAATAAGAAGAAGAAGAATCCAGGAATCCCACCTAGATTACCTTAAAAGTTGTCGTGAAACATCACAATTTTAAATTACTTAGAACTCAACTCTAGTAATAGCAAGATTTAATAAATATCAAAAAGTCGTTTCAGTTTTCCTACTACGACAAGAATTTTATTTCCAAAATTAAAAACTTTTATAATTCTATCCACAAAAGGCAATCTTAGACCATATAAGAACCCCTTACAATGACCCAATAACATGGACCCAAGAAAAGACTCATGGATTACAACTACTACTTATGTAGTTATGTCTAGCAAATAAAAAAATTCTAATATTCCCATGACTCCTAATTCTACCACCAGCATATCAATAAATACCCTACATAAACTCAGATTCAGTTTAACCATAAAATTAATTACACAAAGTCAAGAAATTCTCAACACGAAATCCCTGATTTGCCCCATTTCTTAGCATTTCAGACTGGCATTGAAGATGCAGAAAGCGTTCATAACAACTGAAACGGGAATGTTAATTTAGGTTCACATGCACACAATACAGTAATTTCTAAAAACATTACAAGGCATCATGGAATTTCCTGCTGCTTCCCTGGGACATCAATTCCTCACATAATTTTCAAGAGCTCAGTAGAACTTGTGCTATTCTCATTCCATTGAAAGAAAGGTAAAGAACCCCATGATGTCTTGAAATTAGTAGAAGTAACCAAGTCAAAGCCAACCAACAATACAAAACATGGGGCATAGCTGAATCACAAGCACAATTTTGACATTGAAAGTTTAGTCACTTTGCCTGATCCAGGAGCTTCTGAGACATAGCTGCAAACCTTGCAGAAGTTGCAGCAACATCAATACATAGAAGAATCTAGCACGAAAAACAAATATGTTAGCCTACAAAGATGTCTCCCCAAAACTAATATATTAGTTAAATACATAAATCTACTTCCCCTTAACATAGAGGAAGATAAACATTGAGACTACTTACTGCAGCCAAAGGACCTAACTGAGAACGTAAAGAGGAAAAGTCTAATTCTTGGACAGCAGAAGTTGCATCAGCAGCTCGAGAAACCGCATCCTCTACCTTGAAAGAGAACAAAACAATAACCCACATCTATCACAAGATCAAAAATACAAGTATAGGAGAATAAAATACAAGGAAAAAATATATTTATATGTAAGGAGAGAGGAATCAATGTTGAAGGCACAAATAAAACAACTAACAAGAAAGCTATTAAAAGCATTTAGATCTAAAAACCAGTATAATATACAACATAAAGTAGAACAACGTGATTTGGACAGTGAAAAAATTCCCATTTGCTTGGTGGTAATCAAGGGCATTTGGCATTCCTGTTGAAAATTTAATCAGAAACCTATTGAACAAAAAGATTTTCCAAAATTAAAGTACACACCTAAGTAGTCATATGATACCATGCAACCGTGTCCCACTTGTTGGCAAAGTATATAATCATCTTATGTAGGGCAGATAAGATGCAGTGGGATGTAAATTTGGTGTGTGCTTCTCTATTTCGAGACAATTTGTTGGATGAGAGTTAATTTGAGCCAGAGAGACCTCATTCCAACTCGGAAGGTTGGGAACGTAGAGGTGCTCGTAATTAACATGGGGTGTAGAGTGGTTCCACTTCCCACTTCGCATTTGGTCCATCCCATTCAGATTGTTGTTCAAAGGAAAAGCAATTTGGGACGCATTGGTTAAGAGATTTTAGAAGCAGCTCGCAATTTGAGAGAGGCAGCATCTCTCAAAGGGGATAAACATACACTCACCAAAGGCAACTGTCAATGTTACCTACATCATGTCTCTCATTACCATCCTGTCTTTGGTGCAGAAGATGTTGCAAAAGGTGCAATGGAATTTCTTGTGGCAAGGGGGAGGGGTGGTAGGAAGAAGCACAATATTACCTAGATGGATATGCTTGCTGATTTTGTCCAGCAGTCAACAAGTCAGATACAAGTCCCATGCCCGAGCCCAAGTTGCCTCACATCTGACACAGGTTTTTAAAACAATTTGAAGCATCCATTTAAAACACTACCCATAAATATAAACCACCTTATCTTTCTAGCACACATATGAACACACACACACACACATATATAGAGAGAGAGCAAGGAGAGAAGAATATATGTTCACAAGCCATTCAGCAAAGCCAAATGAAATGATCCACCAACCAAGTATGTATCAAACTATTACCCATAAACTGACAATTCCAATACAAGCAAGCACTGAGAATTCCACTATATCCTAGCAAAAACCATTCAAAATATATGTATATATATCCTAGCAGAAACTAAGAAATATATAAACCAAAAACATTTCCCAACCAACGAGGGCCTAACCCAACTGAACTGGTATCTCCTCCTCGCAAATGGAAGGTTGAGGGTTTGAGTCCCAAGTGGGACAATGGACAATAATGAGTGCGTGTATGATTTACCCAAAAAAAAACACATTTGAAAAAAAAAAAAATCAACTTATACAAAATCACAAGTTTGGATCATACAGAAGCTCTTCTAGAGGCGCAATCTACCCATTCAGCCAATTCAAGTGTTGCTTTATCTTCTGGAGGTAAGGAAAATCGATGAACAGCCTCTTCTCCAATGTCATACTTCGCCCTTTGCATGCAACTGCACAGTAAACAAGCATCAAGCCTGTGACTTTTGAATACAACGTGTTCAGAGATTTATATAAATGAAAAAAAAAAAAAAAAGAAGAAGAAAAAATGACGAATACATGCCAGCATTAGTATCCCAAGATGCATCATAAGATATAATTATTAGAAATGACATTACATTTAAATCATATATTTTCTACTACAGGGAAGATGCCACTAAGGGCCCAGTGGGGCTACTGCCCCCACTCAACTTTTTATATTTCAATTTTCTAGACATAACTATTCATAATTTTAACACCGTCCCTTCTTATAATTATAAAGAAACCTTAGCTGCTACCACTCAATTTTTTATTTTTATTTTGTACACATATCTTTTCATAATTCTAAAAAATCACCTCTTTTTACAATTATAAAATATTTTTTATTGCAAAACCTTTTCTTTTTCAATTTTCCTCTAACTCTCTTTCTTTGGACTCACAACTCTCTTTCAACTCAAAAATCCACCCAAACCAAGTCTTTTTCTTTGACTCTCTCAATCTCTCTCCTTTTCCTTATTCTCCTTTTTAGGGGGAAAAAAAAGGTAAGCTACTCACAGACCCAAGATACCAATTATTGTCCATAAATGGACTAGAGCCATCAACTTAACTAAGGAAACATGAAGAGGAGCAGTCAATCTTTCTCAAAACTCAATCAGTACACAAGAACCCTAAGAATCATGAATATGGATACGGGACACGAATACGATACAAGACAAACATAGCGACACAGCAAATACTAAAAAATTAGGATATGGACATGGCGACTAATAAATATATCTTTTTATATATATGATCCTATTATTTTTCGTCAACCTACCAATGAAAAATTCACAAATTATAATAATTAATGAGGTAAAAAAATAATTAGTTTATCATTTAAAGAATTACACAGTTGAATCTACTCCACAACAATAATAATAGAATAATAATAGTTGTTTTTTAAACAAAAAAACTTGAAATATTATATGTCGTGACTATCATATTTTATTAAAAAATTTCAAAGAAATTATCATAATTAAACTTTAACCTATCTTTCTTTTTAAAACTTCCTAACGATACGACATGTGTCTATGGCGTGTCTATGTCGTGTCCACAGTGTGTCCAAAAATAAAAATAAAAATCCAAACACATTATGGCGTGTCCGACACGTGTCGATGTCCGACACGGATTCTTCAACCTTTTAAGTGTGTCCGTGCTTCCTAGCAAGAACCCGAGTTCTCTTTCTTCAAGTAGTGAGGTTACCATGTGACACTTTCAAAATGTGAAAATGTTGAGAATACTTGTAAATGTATTGGTGAAAAAAATGTAAATCAAGATTTAAGATTTTGTATTTATTGTTTTGGTTTAAATTTTCTCTTACTATTTTTTTTTACAAGTCACCCCTCTGAAGCAAATTCCTAGCTCCATCACTGGTATACCACACACACACACACACACACTGAAGAAAACAGAAAAAAAAAAGTCATATTACAGCTGTAAGAATGACTAGGGTTACTCCAATCAACATCTGAGCGTAGATTTCTAAAGGGAAATCTAGGAAAGCCTAAAGAATTGTTCATAAACTCGTAATATTTCAAAATTATACTGATTTAGAATTGATTACAACAAATAAAAGGGTTGTCCCATTTATAATAAAACTACTAAGTGTTTACTTAGGGAAGTGGTAAAATGAAGTGTTTACTTAGGGAAGTGGTAAAATGTTATTAATGCTGTGTGGGAATTCTAAAAGTTATTTTAGGAGAAGTCAAGTGTCATTAATTATTTGCATCAGACCCTTCTCCTTGAAGAAAAGTCGCTCTCGAGTTTGTAGCAATTTACCACAATCTATTAAAAACCCGAATAAGGTCTTCCATCCTTCCTTTCCTCTTTTTACTTGAAGAAAACACAATAATCTTCTTTCACCAACAAAGAACACCTTTTCAAAAACTTCCCAAGCTCTTTCTTTAAATTTAGAAGATTTCAAAAGTTTGTTCGAACACATATCACCAAACAAAACCTAAATTAATCTGATTTTTGAATTGGAACCACTCCTAGCTGTATGTCACACCAAGAATCCATCTCAAATCAAGTCACGAATATGGGATTCATGATTTTTCAACTCTATGAACAAAGAAGTTTCATTTCTAACCAGATTATTCAAGTAAACTTGATCCGATATACTGTCCAATGCACCACTTACCCTTGAAAATTCAATGGTCTTATCTTCAAATTTTAAGCTCTGAAATTTCTACAACTTGAGAAATTTCTTCAGACTTTTCTTCTGCCATCTTTATTTCTTCATATTCTTCTTCATTGTTGTCAAATTCTGGAAGCAATGATGTTGAATGCACCCCAAGATGTCATCTTCTTCATCTACACCTTCCAAAAGATTCATCAAAAGTTGAGTTGGCTTCAACATAATTCCCAAGGTCTTCTTCAATCAAGTGTTGTTTTGCATTGAGACGCGATTATCTAAAATTATTGGGCACTCCTCAGATTTGCATCTCAACTCTTCGTGTCTATAGTACCAAAATTCAGACTCCTTGGGATCATTCATCATTGTTGTCCAAGTGTTTTGCCATTGTTTAACAGATGTGAAAAAACCCTGTTTTGCACTTTTGAACTGATTATGATGCTGATTTTTTTCTCTAATAGGCTGTTCTGTCCAACATTTGCATTGATATGCATCCATTTGAAAATCCATTTGCATCCTACTGTCGAGATTAAGATCAGAAATGATTCCATACTGTTCTAATATATTTGCTCAGTCAAGAAATTTGATGTTGCAAGTTCTCAAGTCTTCTTTTGTGGCTGTCTTGCTTCCTTGCCTAGCCATAGATCCGCAATAATCACAGACCATACAAAAAAGCTCTGATACCACTTGAAGCGAAAAGGAAAAAAAAACACAAGTCTTCTTATAGTAGTAAGAAAGACTAGGGTAACTCCAATCAACATCAGAGCCTAGATTTCTAAAGGGAAATCTGTAAAAAGCCTGAAGAGTTGCTTATAAACAAATAAAATTTCAAAATTATACTGATTTAGAACTGATTCCAGCAGATAAAAGTGTTGTCCCTTTTATAATATAACTACCAATGACTCTTGACTTCTCCTAAAATGACTTTTAGAATTCCCACACAGCATTAATAACATTTTACCACTTCTTTAAGTAAACATTTAGTAGTTCCAAAGCTTAATTAATTAGTATCCAAAAGCAAGAATGACTCTTTGACTTTTTTTTCCAAGACACTTTCCAAAGCACCATTAATTATTTGCATCACACACACACATATGCATAATGATTGTGTATTACACTGTAGCTCTAATAGCTATTCATACATACTTGGGCATTGCTCCCAAATGATGAACAAACTAATTGATATCTTAGTTAACATAAATTTGTGACGAAGTCATCAATGCCACATCTGCATCACACTATTAATAATCATGAGGTCCATTCTTCCCCCCATTGGCAGAGTGAAACCCTTATGTTTCATTCTAAAGTGGATTAAAGGCCCCAAGCCTTGTCATTGTAAATTCCAAGTTATATTCTGAATGATCATGAGATTCACCTATTTAGTTCCTAACATTAAAAATCTTTGTGATGTGAAGGCATCTGACAAGGTAGATAATGATGAAGGAATTCACTCAAAATTGGGCGTCACTTGACAGCCAAACCCAGGGAAGTCCCAAAAACCTCTGTGTACCTAAAGACATTGAATTTCATGCAGATCTCAAAAGGAATAGCTTAATTATTTCAAAATATGTCCAAGGAATAAAGGATCCGTCAAAGCTACTTGGATTGGACCAAAAGGTATTATTTGTGATAAATCATAGAACTCCAGTCATCCTAAGACACCAAGCTTTGCCATAAGAGATGCCTATATAGTGAAGCATTTATCAAAGTCTTTTGAGCCTCAATTTTCGTATTCCCAAGAGCAACTTTGTTTCCAATTCATTTGGTTTTCAGTTTTTACTCCCTTCTAATCTTTTGTGGATTGTATGATTGTCTCCTTTTTTCATCTTGGCACTACAAACTTCTTGATGGAAAGTATGTTAAAACATGTATTAATGTGAACTATATGTGAGTTGAGTATACATGCCATATATGCTAGAAATTGAGGATACATGTTGTTCGTTGGAATGATTTATAGTTATAGAGACTACGTTATATATGTTACACACTACATGTTTGATAAAATGCACGAGAATATTCTATTTCTATAAAATTGCATTTTGTGAATGCCTTGTGAGATAATTGGTATTTCATTGTTATATACATGAAAATGACATGTTTTAGCATGGAATCAAGTGACTTATGATGCGCTTGGGAATGTGATACATTTGAAATTGTATGTGTTGCCATACTTGAACTTATGTGATTGGTTGTTGATTTTGGGAAGAGGTCAGAAAAGCAAGAAGGGCCCGAAGCCCTAGGGTGCAAAGCCCAGAACTTGGCCAAGGTGGTTTCATCTAGACCCTCAGGTTAGTAGCCCGTAAAGTTGGATATCTTGAATAATTGGCCCAATTGGCGGTTATCCGGTGGTTCTACGAATACTCCCACTTTGTTTGATTTTGATATTTACGTGACTTGGTATTTAAGTCTTGCTATTGAATTGCAATATTCATGTTGATGCTTGTGTAGTCATCCATTAGTTAAACATTGCTAAACATATGATTTATCCATATACTGGGTTAAGGTCCCATGAACATGAGCAATGAAGTATGCCACGTAGTATATAAGAATGGCATGATTGCATTTCACAAGCATTGGAAGTATGTCATGTAGTACACAGGAATGCAATGATTGCATTTCATGTAGGTCGCGTCGAGTCGATGTATAAGTTGGTTTGGGTATCTCTATTGGGCATATTGGTGCTCACCTCCTCCCCCCAAACACTTTTACAGATAAGGCACCGGTGGTCGACGGAGCTTGATATGCTAGGATGGAAAGACTCGGTCTTTTATTACAATTATCAATGTTATGTTTATGCATGCTATGTTTGGGCATTTATCAAAACTTTGTAATTTGAATATGGATATTGGATTGTATATATATGAGTCATGTTTGGCACTTGAAAACAATTGAGAATGAGGCTCAGGATTTATGTATAAATTTGAGTTGTTTCCTTTCATATGACGGAATTATGATTTTCTTGTCGTTTATGCATGCTATGACTTAAACTGGCCGTATGTAAAGTCATTTGGAATGTTGCATGTCAGGGATGAGAGCAAAGTATCAAACTGAACATTTTATGAATTCTGCAGGATTTTCTGTCAAGGATCTACGATTAATCGTAAACCCCTCTTCGATTAATCGTAGACACCATTTCGATTAATCGTAATTTCAAGTAAAAATGGAGGCCAATTCCAGTGTGTTTCGATGGATCCTACGATACATCTACGATTGATCGCAACCACAATTACGATTAATCGTAATGAGAGTTACGATTAATCGAATGGCAAGGTTCAATTGATCGCACTCAGTAGCTATTATGAAATTGATGTTGTAGCTTAAGTACACATATGCCCTAACGAGGGACTCACTTGTAATAGTTGACTTATATATACACACATATACACGTTATATATATATATATATGGTCATGATTATGTTTCCGCGATTATGAGATTTTGAATTGATTAAATGATTGGGTGACAAATTGTAATACATTCCATAATCACCAACCCCATTTCCCTCGCTCTTAACCAACTGTCAGAAATCGGGGTGTGACAGCTTAGTATCAAAGCGTAATTGTCGGTGAAAGGTATTGATGTTTAACTTACTCACCTCCATTTCTCATGCCCTTCCGGGTGTTGAAAATCTGGGCGTGACATGTGAAGTGATCCCAGAAGGCATCCCTTCCACTGGAGGCCTCCCTCCTAAGAACCCACGTGGTTGTTCTGCATCAATATAAGAGCCACTCAACCATTCAACCTTCTGCTATGAACAACATCCGCCATCATAGACCCTATCCCCCCATATTCACTCGCAAAAAGTCAGGATTTAAGGAAAAATCCATACTCTCCAACTAAATCAAGTTCAAAACTCTATAGGTAATTCAAATCCTTTCAAGTGGTTCGCGGTCATGTAAACAATTTCAATGATAAATATTCTCCTATTATCAAGGTACTTGTGTGCTTTCAAAATTGACAACGAATTTTTTTTCCTCCACATTTTTTCTTTTGCTACTTTCTCTTGGCCTTTCTAGCATCTTGCTCTCTGACCTTCTCATTTTCTAGAGTTTCATTCTCCCACTAACTCTACACTGTCACGCCACAGTACTTCTTTCTTCATCCCCGAGTATGTGTGTGTGTGCATATAATGAAAATAGGAATCTAACAAGCCACAATTTCCCTCTCTTTTGGCCCCGGATTAGGTTGCCATTTTTAAGATACTTCCGTCATAATATTTATTGTTGTTTATTATTTTTCTTCTAGTATAGAACTAATAAATATTATCCCAGTTGAATTTCATTCAAAAATCCTCCTCAAAAACACCATTAATAAGATTAATTTCAAGGTATAGTTCCAGTAAACTTATTTTCTAACAGATTCATATCCTTTGATTAATTCTTTTTTAAAGCCGAATAACATAATAACAAGTAATATTTGACTTACAATTATTATTATTTTTGTTTCCTTCCTTGTATACAAGTTTACAACTATACATATGGAGTCCTAATATAATTATACTGAACAACCTATTTGTGTTTAATTTCCACATTCTACAATCTAAATCAAATATAAGCAACTACTATCTCTACTTTATTAAATCTATTATTTACCTCTTACTTTTCTTTTCTTTTCTGGGAGTTTAGATTTTAATTGTAGAGAATGAGAGTTATCTGTATATATACCATTCAACTAACTAGCATAACACTTACTTTCTTCTTGTATTAAATACCCGGCCAGACCACCTTGTCCTAAGGTGCTTCTAAAGTCCAAATGCACCAACAGTATGGCATAAACTGGGTCAACCTACAAATACAGTCCTATTCAAATTTGATTATTTTGCATTATCTTAGTAAATAATAAACTTGGTTACTCTATATTATCGTATTTAAACATGAATTTTTTAACTTAATACAATAGAATAATAATAATAACAATTAATTGGAGGAAATATCGTTACAGAATTTCTTTTGATAAGAGATGAGAACATATATTATTAAATAAAGGGTCGAGAAGAATACAAATGAGGTAACGTAAGCACAAGGCACTCAAAACATGAAAAAAAAAAGGAACATGTACCTAGATCCATAAAAGAGACCCCTCTTACACCATACCAATCCCTTGAAGAACATGTGTGCAGGCTTTATTGTGGTTAGCATTGACATAAATATGACACACAAACAAAATACGACAAGAATACACCGACATGTCAAAGCCTAAAAACAGGTAAGACAAAGACATGCATGGACATAGCCATATATAAACATATATTTCTTTTACACAAATCTATTGATTACAATTATTACAGAACTTTAACTAATTTTTAATTTCTATACCAAGAATTACAAAAGTTAGAAGATGGAAATTATGTAAATATTGTAATGACTATTATATACATATGCTACTATTTCACTTCTTTGTTGTTACAATGATGCTTTTATCCTATATGAAAAGGTACCATTATATACTTGACTTATACCACGTGTATAATGACAATTTTTTTCGTTGGACAATTTTTTTTTTTTTTTGATGAGTAAGAAATTGCATTAGAAAGCACCCAAATAAAGGGAGGGGCGGCCCTTTAACAAGAATCAATTAAGGATCCGAAACAAAGGAACCTAGGAAATCAATCATTTCTCCCATGGAGTTACAAGATCTACCATGCACCCAACTAATAATTGAGAATTTTTCATTGAAAATTTGATGTGTTCATACTGGTTCCAAGATTGCACAGCTCCCCTAGATGTTTCTGAAGATTGTCTAGAAAGTGTCGGTCAAGTGTTCGGGAAGTGTCGGCTAAATGTTCAAAATAGTTAGAATTATTTTTAAATTATGAATACATTCATGAAGTGTAGGACTGGAACACATTTCCTCCGAATGTCTGTGAAGTGCCAGTGTTCACGTGTCTGACATGGATATGGCACCTTCATAGAAGTGTCCTCGCCTCTTAGTTGAGTACACTCCCACCTTGACCAGCAAAATGAGAATTGAATGAGGCATTTTTTTCCCTTCAGAATAACATCAATCTCTAAAACGCATCTTTCCACAGGTAGCTAATTCCATGGTAGGAGACTATGATCGAACTACTGTTACAGTGGTATATTAGATTTAAGTCCTTTGGCATCACGATATAACCATATGACATCCAAACTGGGTATGATGTTTATAGCTTTCACAGTTCTGGGGTATATTCTGAATTATGCAATCCAAGATAATTGCCATTGTGAGTTCTCCTGTTCAAATTCAACTAAGCCTTAGAGGAAAGAAAGAAAAACAGAAAAAAAAAAAGTACCACTTAATCAAATAGGGAAAAAATCCTTGCATATACACCCTACTGTCAAAGCAATGCTGTGTATAACCATACTCTTACTATGTGTGCCTATTAAATAGCCCCCACAGTCAAAACACCACTTCCAAAGGCCAAACATACACTTGAAACTCCTCCCTTCATTGTCCTAAAGTTGAACAAATTCATATAGATAATCAGGAAAAAAAAAATCTGTCTATCAGAAAAAGGATAATTAAAAATAGTAACTAATATTTTCATCAAATTAATATTTTCATCTTTATACAAATGTTCTTTGATTATTTCATTAAAAGCTCTGATATGAAGGGTGTACAACATATTTCCTGAATTGAACTTTACCATATCTAATTAACTCAGCTTTATGGTGCATTTGTATGGCTTCATCATAAGGCCTTCAATCTCTAAGGCTTATCCCAGTGTTAAAACCGACAAAGTTTCAAAACATGTGCTTCAAGTATGCAGACATTAGCGAGAAAATTCTGTAGGGTGCCGTCTCTGTTGACTCACCATCATGCCATTATTCTGAACTAAACAATGTCTTTTATATGCATGGGATTGGCAAAGCAATAGTATATGAACAATACATATCAGTTGTCACCATTTTCCAAACCATTAAAAACTTGAGCACCACATCAAACAATTAAGAAGCCTCACTAGGTTGGTTGAATCATTCAAATTCCACGAAGCAAAAGATTCAACTAAGAAAAAATACTAATCATACAGCAAAGGAAAAAAAATTAGAAGCTTTCCAAGATAAACACATCAAAATTAACATTTCAAGTTCTCATCAGAAGAAAATACTTACAGCCCCTGTCACACTACAAAAAAAATAATTGTTAACTGAGTAACTTTAAGTCAATAAGCAATGCCTTGCACGCAAATCATGAATAAGAAACTACAGATTGTCATAAGAAAATTTAAACAAAATTCAATCAAACTTACAGATTGAGTAGTTTAGATGGGGCTGCACGTAATACAGTTAATGCTTCTTTCCATCTCCACTGACGTTCAGATAATGGTAGAAGACGTTGCAAAATTGACAAACGCCATTCCCAATCTTCAATAAAACGTTTCGCGTCCTTGACTCTCCACTCTAATGCTTGTATTCCATCAGTACTAACGTTTCCATTAAACATATTCTCTGGCTCAAATACAGCTGATGGTAGATTCTGGTGCAATATTTCAAGTAGCAGCCCTATAAAAGATACAACCATCTTGTTTCCAGCTTCATACGTAGCAGGATCAGCATGTTCCCAATTACAACTATTAGATAACTCGGAATGGCTCCTAGGTGAAGCACAATGTGTCACATTGAGAGAGAGATCATCCATGTGTAAAAGCGAGATAATAATGTTCACCATAAATATCTGCATCAAGTAGAAAATTCACTATAAGCAAATCGAATAATGTGTGTGTGTGTGTGTGTGTGTGTGAGAGAGAGAGAGGTGCCAGACTACCAGTGTTGCCAAGAGAAAGAAGGTGCCAAGACAGTGCAGCGATGTCAAAAATGGGAGAACGAAAAAAAGAGGGGTAGTAAACGCCGAAAGGTAATACAGACAATCAAAGAAGCGGGTGAGGCAAGGGATGCTCGGACAAGTCCAAGAGAAAATGGAAACGGTGAATCCCCGCTGACAAACAAACTACAACTACTTGATTCACAATGAAACAAATAAGCATTCAGAGTTCAAGGAAAGACAGTTACGTTAAAGGTAAACTCCATGAACCTCTGTGGATGAACAAACTACAACTACTTGATTCACAATGAAACAAATAAGAATTCAGAGTTCAAGGACAGACAGTTGCATTAAAGGCAAACTCCATGAATATATTTATGTCAGAATTACGTGCATCTCATATGCATTTTTTGAAACATCATATATTTCTGACCACATCTTAAACCAGCTAGCTCCGCTACTACCCAAAGTGAGGCGTCATATACTAGGAGACATCAATAAAACAACCTCGTTATACGAGTGAGGAATGAAAATCCCATTCAAGCAATAAATGCGGTTCAACATGTTCAAATATGAAAAAGCAGAATAAAACCTTGCGTGGAACATTGCTGATCGCTTCAAGATGTTTCCGTAGATCTTTCAAATAGCATACAGGCATTTGGTAATGACTTCCTGTTTCATCAGTCTTACTTCTTTCCATAGCTCCCAGAGCAAGAACAGTAAATTCCAAAGCATAACGCATGTGCATAAGTTCAATATCTTGCATCCTACCAGAAGTATTTCATAATGATTATCGCATTTGATATATATATATATACACACATACACACACACACACACACACACAAGGTGTAAACCCAACAAAAAGAAGCTTCAATAATAAACTTGGGCATAGAGAGGTTTCAAATATTTATAGTATATTTTTTTTGTAAGTATAGTTGCAGATTAATTGTTAGAAGGAACAAGAAACAAAAACCAGTTGCTCAAAATTAAAAGTAACAAACATCCGTGACAAATATGCAAACTCTAGCTAATATTACCACGTACCTATCTGAAGATGTAGTTCAATAAAAAATCTATAGAAGGAAATAAAAGGGGGAGGTGCATTTGTAAAACTAGAGGGGAGATCCAGGAAACAATTCCTACACAAAGGTGTGCAACCATGCAGACACCCAACTTGCCAAATGTGCAAAAGCATACGTCACTTCCACACAACACATGTTAATGCTCAAACAGGGTGCATACTCAACCAGCACAACTATAAAGTCCAAAACTATGAAGGGCGGATATGGATATAGATATGGGACATGGGTACAACACAACACGGACATAGTGATGCGACAAATCTCAAAAAAATAGGACACGGACACGACAGGGATATGGCAATAAAATAATAATTTTTGCACATTTTCTCATCTATATTCATAAACATAGCCCATTTAAGTTAGGCCCACCAGATAGCACATATTTCTTATTGTCCTGACTATAGCAAATAGTCATCATTCCTTAATTAGGGGAATGATAAGCTATTCCTTAATTAGGAGCATAATTTGTCTTCCTAAACTGTTGCTTTCCTTATTTTATGTTCTTGAGAACATTATATATTCTAATTGTAATAAGCCTTTGGATTCTCGAAATATACAATCTATTCTTCTCTCTCTCTCTCTCTAAGATATCTCTCTCAATTTAGTTTATACTTTTGACATGGTATTAGAACATCAAGGTTAAAAATGGAGACCTAACATAAGTTTCTTCTTCGTCCTTTTCTTTTTCCTTCTTCTTCTTCTTCTCAATTTGTCCTTTTTTTTTGTATAGTCGGCTTTTCTTCTATTTATCTATGTCATTTGGACAGAGATGACCTAGAACCTTGGGTCCCCCAAAAAAAAAAAAAAACAGAACATGCCTCTCTGTGTAATTCTGACAAAGATGACCTACAAAAAGAGTATCTTTCTTCTTGATTTCATGTTCAAAATTCTGTAGTTCTCTCGCTTGAAACTTATACTCGGATTGTCTTGTCTTAACTATCATGGGTGACAATACCTACACCATTCCTCTCGGTTATCTGATTTAGACTCGTCTCGAATCTCCTCGTCTTGGATATCATGAGTCGTTGTAGTCATGGTACCCAAAAATGTACACATTGTGGCCGCACCAACCATTCTGTTCATTACTGTTGGAAACTCCATGGCAAGCCCGCATAGACAAATAAGGCTACGGTTAAGGGGGAGAACTCTAACTCCAAAGCTAAGGAACAAGTTCTTATTCCCAAGGCAGAGTATGATTCAATTGTCAAGTGCATCAATCTTCCATCCATCTCCACAACCACTTTGTTCGGTCAAGGTAATACTTGTCTTCTTTCCTCATCCAATACATCTTCGATTATTGATTTAGAGGTATCAGGTAACTTTTCCCTTCTTTCTGATTTATTCCGTACTTCATCTCCCTCGTTTGTCACGATAGCTAATGGTACCAAATCTCCAGTCTAGGGAATTGGTACTGTTAGCACACCTAGTCCAACCTTCTCTTCTGTTTTGTACCTACCTCAATTTTCCTTCAATTTATTATCTGTTCCTAAACTTACCTCTACTTTAAACTACTCGGTAACGTTTTATCCTAATCACTGTGTCTTTCAAGATCTAAAGATGAAGAGGATTATTGGTGGGGGCTTTGAGAGGGGTGGTCTCCACTACTTTCAACCATCTTGCTCACCTTCCATTTGCACTCCATACCACGACCTCTCTGTATTGGTGGCACTGCCGTCTTGGGCATCATTCGTTAGACAGTCTTCGGCATTTAGTTCCCTTTTTAGCCTCTTTTTCTAGTTTTAATTGTGAAACTTGTGAGCTTAGCAAGCATCATAGAACTTCTTTTAAGTTTAGGATTTATGGGCCTTGTTTGCACCCTTTTGAGCTAGTTCACTCCGATGTTTGGGGTCCAGCACGAACTACTGGTTTGTCTGGTGCGCATTATTGTGTTTCATTTATTGATGATTATTCTCGTTTAACTTGGTTATATGTACTTAAAGATAGATCTCAAGTGTTTCATGCTTTTAAATCTTTTTATGCTGAAATCACTAATCAATTTGATGCCAAGTTACATATTCTTAGGTTTGATAATACTCTTAAATATAAAGAAGGTACCTTTCAGCAATTTCTTGAGTCGAGGGGTATCACCCATCAGACTTCTTGTGTTGATGCTCCTCAACAAAATGGAATTGCTGAAAGAAAGAATAGACTCATACTTGCTATTGCCCATGCTCTGGTGATCCAAATGAATGTATCTAAATATTTTTGGGAAGATGCAGTTCTTACTGCGGCATATCTGTTTAATAGAGTGTCATCTCAGGTCCTTAAAGGAAAATCACCTTTCCAAATGATGTTTCTTGAGAAAGACCCCTTTGCTCTTCCACCAAAAGTGTTTGGGTGTGTTTGTTTTGTTCAAAATTTAAGTTCGAGACGACACAAACTTGACCCTCGAGCTCACAAATTCATATTTCTCAGATATTCTCGTACTCATAAATGGTATAGATGCTACAATTGTAACACCCAGTTATTTTATTTACATTTTGGGGCTTGTTTTATTTACGTTTATGGGCTGTATATATATATTTATATGTTGTTGGGTTGTTTTATTAGTAGGGCTCTATTTCTGGGTTGGGCTTATTTTAATTAGGCCCACGCTTTACATGTAATATTATCTGCTATATACATATAATATATTATATGTACATAGTATGCCCTAGAAGAATATTATGTTCACGCGAGATATAGAGAGAGATACACACACACACACACACACAGAGCAGACACACGAACCCTAACCCTAGCCTTGCACGTTTAGGTTTGCGGAGGACGGATTCCGGAGAGGGCGCTGAAGAATACACGGTGCTGTCCAGAAATTCGTAAGGCAAGTTTCTTTCTTCTCTTCCCCTTTGGACCCATAAACGTATCACCTCTAATACGTATTTTGTGAATATTTAGAGTTTACGTGTTGGTATAGTTAGGGATTTTATACGTTTCTGGTATGATAATCTATTGTGATATATATACTGTTGTGTCCCATGTTTTATCTGCTATACATTTTCATCTATTATATATTTGTATTGGTGTTCACATGTCATAAACAGAGTTGCATATACTAGTCGGATAGGTTTCTAAAATTGTATTTGCATGCATGAACCTGCCTATATGTGATCATTGTATGTTTATATAAGTAAACGCTTTAAGGAACCTTTAAAATTGATAGGAAAAGTATAGAAACTGCGTAGTGTACTGTTACATAAATTTTCCTGAAAGGTGGCGATTCTAACATAGCAATTTTAGGGTGTTTTCTGGCTCTGGGGTGCTCAAGGAAAGGTCACGCCACCCCCTTGGACCCCAGGCTCGACCTTAGAGTAGATTGCGTAAGGCATAGATTCTTAAACGTGTTATAATTGATTTTTATCATATTGTGATTGTGGAATGTTTTATGGAACCACTGTGGACTGACTATTAACACAGTCTCACAAGTACCGATTGACATAGTTGATTTGCTACGGGCATGGTTGAGCTGTCGGGCAGGTATGGTTGAGTTGCCTATTATCCTGCGTTCTTAGATTATTGATAACATGTTTAAAATTAATGTGCTAGGGAGTATATTTTGTTCTGGATTGGTTTCGTTTGAGATGATGGGTTTATGGGTACTCTGATGGGCTGTAGTAGAGAGTTTTGCTCGTGGGATTGACCCACCTTTTGTTGACAAATTTCAGGTCCTAGGCAGTTCCAGCCACAGGGTTGAGGACTTGGCACTTCCAAGCAACTTGAGTTCATCTACCATTCCTGTCATTTCAGTGTATACACTTGTTCTTTTTAATTCTATATTTTATAGATTATGATACTATCATTTTTTTTTTTGTTATGGTATTAGGTGTACTTGTTTTACGAGATTCCCGAGCAATAATAAATGAGGATTTTGGATTTCTTAGGAATTATTTATAGATTAGTTTCTCTTCCGCCTTTATTTCTTTTATTACTTGCATCTTGGTACTTTGTTCTTGTTTATTATCAGATGATGACGGCTCCTATTTTTGTGTTAAGCCTAGCGAACTTATACATAAAAATTAGGGGGTGTTACATGTAGCAACCCTTTCCCGACACAATATTGTCCGTTTTTGGCTCCCTCGGACCAGAGACTTCCCAGGAGGTCACCCATCCCGATACTACTCCCAACTAAGCATGCTTAACTGCGGAGTTCTGATGGGTTCACGACCATCATGACTTTAAAACGTATTGTGTCATAGAAGGGTGATGAACATACATATATCACTTCACCTTCACCTACCCAGACGATATGAGATTGTGACACTCGTAACCTGCCAGTGTTTGCCCACACCACACCCGCCCACAGAGGTTGTCACAATTCACCCCCCCCCCCTTGGAGGCCTGACGTCCCTGTCGACACACTTCTGGGTGGGCTCTGGCTTTGATACCATTTGTAGCACCCCACCCTTGCCTAACACAATATTGTCTGTTTTTGGCTCCCCCGAACGAGAGACTTCCACAGGGGGTCACCCATTCTAGTACTACTCCCAGCTAAGCACGCTTAACTGCGGAGTTCCGATAGGTTCACAACCATCAAGGATTTAAAACGTGTTGTATCATAGAAGGGTGATGAACATATATATAATACTTCACCTTCACCTGCCCAGGCGATGTGGAATCATGACACACCCGTCGCCTACTTAGTGTTCGCCCACACCACACCCGCCCACAGAGATTATCACATTACATTTGGTATCAGAGCACTCCAGGTACAAGTGTCCTAAGGATCTTTCGCTAAGATATTTTCGTGTTGCATATTATGATAAATAGAGCCTAAGAGTAGGACTCGTATTATCATTTAGTCCGTTATTAGGGTATTGATATCATTTGTTTTCATCTATTCAGATGCCACCCCATAGGAGGAATGCGAACCAAAACCAGGACCAAGGCAATACTCAGGGTGGAAATACGGAAATGTTGAACTTCCTCCCAAAATTGCAGCCATCATTACACAGGCTGTTGCTACAGAAGTGGCGACTCTCTTCAGAACCAGCAGCCTCCCAAGCAGGCAATCGCTACCATATCAACAAGGCAGCCTAATACTTAGGAGAAAGTCAAGAATTCCTTCACCAAAGGGCACCCACCAGAGTTTTCAGGGTCAACGGATGTGAATGTAGCTTATCAGTGGAGAAAGGACATTGAGCATCTTCGCATGTTAGAGTGCACTAAGGTTCAGAAACAGATGCTTGCTACCTTCAAGTTGGTAGGAGATGTCTTGCAATGATGGGAGTCGGTTACCACTATTGGGGAAAGGACTCCCTTAACTTATGCTCAGTTTCAGACTTGCTTTGATAACAAATACTTCCCCTTTGCAGTGAGGGCAACTAAGAAGAGGGAGTTTTTAGACCTACAGTAGGGGGATAGGACTGTTGCAGAGTATGAGCAGGAGTTCACCAGTTGCTCTTTATTTGCACCTCAGAACGTGAACACTGAGGAGGAGAAGAAGAATTGCTTTGTTAATCGTTTAAACTGACCCATTTGGTAGGTGATAGTGGAAAACCCAGCTTATACTACCTATGCTCAAGTGGTTGATGCAGCCTTGCATCATTGTCAGATACGAAGGGATCACAGGAAATCCAAGGAAAAAAAGCGAGGTGACAAAGACTCCACCAGTCAAACAGTGGAGAAGGGAGATGGAAATGGTGGGAGACATAATGACAGGGGCAGATTCCAGGGGCAACAACCTTGGAAGAGACATAAGGGAAACACGGATGCTCACAAAGAGGGGACTTCTAAACTGGGACAGCAAAATAGAGCACCCTTGGACAGGGTCAACAGTAAGGGAATCAGCAAAGGAGGTATTCAGGTCCCCTTCAAGGGGCATTGTTATGAGTGTAGAGAGCTTGGGCACTCGGCTAGGAGATGTCCCAAAGCTAATCATGGCAGCAAGGGCAGAGATAGCCACCACCCTTACCAGCACGGCAGGTCCAGCGTTATTACCACCCACACCAGCACAGGGGCAACCCCCACAACAGTTGCATTATGGCAGAGTGCACAACGTCATGCCTTATGATGTGCAGGCCCCTCAGTACATTCAAGGTATGTTTCCTATACATGGTAGACTTGGTAGAGTTTCTTTTTTATACTGGTGCATCACAGTCTTTTGTATCTAGATCTCTTGTTGCTTTATCTGAATTGGTGACTCAGTCTTTTAGTCATCCCCTAAGCATTCTACACCACTAGAAGTTGGTACGGTTTTACGAGAGAGTTGTGGGCATGTCACTATAGATATTGGCAGGCCTAGATTTCTAGCTAATCTGTTGGTCTTGGATATGAACTCATATGATGTGATACTTGGGATGGACTGGTTATCTCAGTACCATGCTCAAGTAAACTGCCATGACAAGGCCATTGTTTTTGCTACATCAGACCAAGAGATGTATTTGATTGCCATGCCACAACCCCATTGGGGGGGGGGGGGGGTTCTAGCACACACTTGTTTTATATAGATGCGGAGTCCCAGGAGAAAACCACTGTATCCATTAGTAGTATTCTAGTGGTATGAGATTTTCAGGATGTCTTTTAGGAGATTCCAGAGCTGCCACCGAGCCGCGAGATAAACTTTGTCATAGACTTAGCCCCAGGCGCCGCACCAATTGCTAAGGCTCCATATAAGATGGCACCAATGAAAATGTGGGAGCTAAAAGATCAGATCCAGTAGCTTATCAGTCAAGGGTTCATTTGCAGGAGTACTTCACCATGGAGAGCCCTAGTGCTATTTGTTAAAAAGAAAGATGGGTCTCTTCGCCTTTGTAGACTATAAAGAATTGAACAAGGTCGCAATCCATAACAAGTACCCTTTGCCAAGCATTGATAATCTACTCGATCAGTTGAGGGGGGCCAACTACTTTTCGAAGATAAACTTGAGATATGGTTATCATCAGCTTCGAGTTAGGGAGTAAGATGTGCCAAACACAGCCTTTCTCACTTCTTATGAGTTCTGTGTTATGCCTTTTGGGTTGACAAATGCTCCAGTTGTCTTTATAAATCCTATGAACAGGGTATCCAGGGCATATTTGGACCAATTTGTCATTGTTTCTATTGATGATATTCTGCTTTACTCCAAGTCAGAGGATGAGCATGCCAGACATCTCCGAATTGTGTTACAAACACTTAGGGAGAACCAGTTGTATGCAAAATTTGAGAAGAGCGCTTTCTAGCAGAGGGAAGTGTAGTTTTTGAGTCACGTGGTGTCAGAGAGAGGGATAGCAGTGGACCCAGCCAAGGTTTCAGTGGTTCTAGAGTGGTCCGCTCACCCATTTGACAAAAAAGGGCTTTCCATTTGTTTGGGATGATTTTTGTCATGCAACTTTTGATGAGAGTATCTTGTCTTCACCAATGCGTCTTTACAGGGTTTGAGATGTGTGTTGATGCAAGTTCACGTAAGCTTTAAGCCTTATGAGCTTAATTACCCGACTCACGACCTAAAGCTAGCAGCGGTAGTTTTTGCCTTGCAAATTTCAAGGTAGTACTTCTTGGGAGAGACCTTCAGATTATTTAGTGACCACAAAAGCTACATTATCTGTTCACACAAAGGAAGCTGAACATGAGACAGCGCAGATGGTTGGAATTTGTAAAGGATTATCACTTCTCCGTCCAGTATCATCCAGGGAAAGCAAATGTAGTGGTTGATGCCCTCAGTCGCCGACCTTATGCTAGTCTTTCAGTTTTGTTTGAGAGAGAATGGAATGCCCTAAGGACAGTTGATGAGTTAACAGATGCTTTTATGGCATGTGTGGTGGTGACACCTGCTATCATTCGCAGGGTAATTGAGGCTCAACTTACCGACCAGCAATGTATGGATAGAGTTGTGGAGTTAGCTTCAGGGGATGTTCTGTTTTACACAATTGGTTCAGATAGAGGTTTGAGGTACAAGGGGCGACTAGTGGTTCCTCTCATTGATGATTTGAGGAAGACAATGATGAGAAAGGCTCACAATTCTCTGTTCACAGTGCACCCAGGAGGGGATAAGATGTACCAGGACATGAAACACTAGTTTTAGTGGGTAGGTATAACGAGAGACATAGCAATATTTGTCTCTAAGTGTAGCACCTGCCAGATGGTCAAGGTTGACCACCAAAGACCACCGGGATCCTTGCAGCCACTTTCCGTACCGGAGTGGAAATGGGAGAGTATTTCCATGGATTTTATTAAGGGACTACCTACCTCACACCGGAATCATAACTCCATCTGGGTTGTAGTTGATAGACTCACAAAGTACGCCCATTTTATGTCAGTTCGCGGATTACACTTCAAAGCAATGTGCTAAGCTTTATATCGCAGAGATAGTGAAGCTTCATGGGATACCATTGTCCATTATATCGGATAGAGATCTATATTTTGTATCTTTGGGAGAGTTTTCAACAAGATTTGGGTACGGAATTGCATCTCAGCACAGCTTATCACCCTCAGACAGATGGTCAAACAAAGAAGGTTAATCAGATTTTGGAGGATATGCATCGGGCATGTGTCCTTGATTTTAAGGGCAATTGGGAGTATTATCTACCCCTCTCTGAGTTAGCCTATAACAATAGTTACCAAAAGACTATTGGTATGGCACTATTTGAGGCCTTGTATGGTCGACTATGTAGGTCTCCTGTATGTTGGTGAGAGGTTGGGGAGAGCAAATTTTTGGGTCCAGAATTCATTAAGAACACCTCAAAGAAAGTTGCACTTATTTGAGACTGTATGTGCACTGCCCAGAGCAGCAAAAGAGTTATGTTGATCATCAAACTCAGCATTAGAGTTCAAGGCGGGAGATCAGGTTTTGCTTAAGGTGTCTCCCATAAAGGGAGTAATACGGTTTGGGAAGAAAGGGAAGTCACCTCGTTTTGTGGGTCCTTTCGTGACAACCGATAGGATTGGGCCAGTAGCATACCGGTTGGCATTATTAGATCATATACATAGGGTGCACAATGTTTTCTATGTATCCATGCTATAGAAATTTCTCCGAGATGAGGATGTTTATTAGCACAGATGTTGGAGAAATTGAATTACAGTCGGATGCGACATACGTGGAATAGCCTTACCGTATCCTTGACTGTAGGAATCAGGTACTCCGCTCGAAGACTATCCCCCTTGTGCATGTTCAGTGGAGCCATCACAATGAGGCGGAGTCCACTTAGGAAAGGGAGGATGAAATTCGTGTAAAGTATCCAAAGTTTTTTAGTTCAGGTCTGTGCTGAATTCTGGGGACAGAATTCCTTTGTTAGGGGGGGGGGAGAATATAATACCCCGTTATTTTAATAAAATTTTTTATTTATTTGTTCTGGGCTTATATTATTTATATGGTCTATATATATATATATACACACATATTTCTGGGCTGTTAGTTGGGTCCTATTTTCTGAATTGGGCTTAGGTGACCTTTTACTACGTTGAGAGATAACCCTAGTGTAGGTGTTGTGACATTTTTTTTTTTAGAAATTCAGAGAAAGAGAGAGTAGAGGCACGAACCCTAACCCTATACGTGCACATTCAGATTCATGAAGGACGGATTCAGTAGAGGGCACTGAAGGATACGTAGTGCTGCCCTGAGATTCGTAAGGCAAGTATTTCTCTCTTTTCTTCCCCTTTGGACCCCTAAACATATCACCTCTGATGGGTGTTAAGTATATAATTAGGGTTTCAGGTTAGTCTTTCTAGTTTGGGCATTCTAGTATTAAAGATTTTATGTGTTGATCACATCTTATGTATCTGTATTATGTATTATATGTGTTGATCACCTTATGTTATTATATGATTTTGATCTAATATGTATCTATAATATTGTTCGCATGCCGAAATTTTGTTCCATGTAACTCTTGGACGTATATATATATATATATATATATATATATGTATATATATATATATATATATATATATATGTAATGTTGATTTCGTGAGTAAGTTTAAATGTTTTTTGGATTCTCTAGAAATTGATATGAAATGTGTAGTGCACTGTTTTATAATTTTTTTCGAAACATGGCGATTCTGACATAACAATTTTAGGGTGTTTCCTAGCTCTGGGGCGCTCAAGGAAAGGTCGCACCGTCCCCCGGACCCAGGCTCGACCTTATAGTAGATTACATAAAGCATAGATTGTTAAACATGTTCTAATTGATTTTTATCATATTGTGATTGTGGAATGCTTTATAGAACCACTATGGGCTGACTACTAACGCAGTCTCACAAGTACTGATTGGCATGATATGCTACGGCATGGTTGAGTTGCCTATTATCTTGTGTTCTTAGATTATTGATCACGTGTATATTTTGTTCTGGATTGATTTCGTTTGAGATGATGGGTTTATGGGCACTCTGATGGGCTGTAGTAGAGAGTTATTGCTCGTGGGATTGACCCACCTTTTGTTGACAAGTTTCAGGTCCTAGGCAGTTCCAGCCACAGGGTTGAGGACTTGGCACTTCCTAGCTACTTGAGTTCATCTACCATTCCTATCATTTTAGTGTAGGGACTTGTTCTTTTTAATTCAAGGTTTTATGGATTATAATACTATTTTTTTTTTGGTTATGGTATTAGGGGTCCTTGTTTTACGAGATTCACGAGTTGTAATAAATGAGGATTTTGGATTTCTTGAAAATTATTTATGGATTAGTTTCTCTTTCGCCTTTATTTCTTTAATTACTTGCATCTTGTACTATGTGCTTGTTTATTATCAGGCGATGACGGCTCTTATTTTAGTGTATAAGCCTGGCCAACTTATCCATGGAAATTAGGGGGTGTATAGTCTCCCAATTTGCTATAATCTTATACATCTCTCATTCTACCAAATTCAAAAGACAACCACTCTCACTCTCATATACCGAAAATTCCATATTGAACAACAGAGGTGGCAAAGGAGAACACGATCTTGGCAAAGAAGAACACGATCTGTGCGATCTACATCCAAAAATATTCTTGTGTACACGTAGATATATTGTATCCGTTTGTACAATGATCTGTATTTTCAATTTTCTCCATGGGCTTTTTCTTTGCGTTTTGTATATAGAGAATGAATATATATAAACATATATCATCTTCATACTTTGTACTTAAGGTGCAAACAAGATGAGCCATGCCTCGAAAGTGTCCCGTTGTGTCTCTTCCATGTCCTTGTCGTGTCCAACTAAGAAAAAATTCATTTGAACTCCATGGCACTCAATAGCCGTGTCAGACACGTGTCTGGCCGTGTTCCACGTGTGTTCGTGTCGGACACGTATCCGACACCGCCACAACACTCTCCGATGAAGTGTCCGTGCTTTCTAGGTCCACAACCATTGGAGAATTAATTGTCAACATTCTATAAATAATATCAAGTATCAATGAAGCATAGTACCAAAAATAGCTCTAAGTCTATAACACATAATAGCATCCACACCTTTTCCAGGCTTCTACCGTAGAAGTAATTGGCTGCATGCTAATCAATTCGATTGCATCTTGAAATTTAATGCCTGGAACTACATCAAACAAAACCTACAAAAAAAAAAAAGCGCATCCAAATCATAACAACAAAGCAAAAACAAGAAGACAAACAAAACCTACAAAAAAAAAAGCACATCCAAATCATAACAACAAAGCAAAAACAAGAAGAGACGGCCATACTTAAAAATGGCACAAATGCTAAAAGTTCCACTAAAAATATCACTGATATGGTATTCTTTTAAAGCTTCAAAGAGATTAAGAAACGAAGCAGGATTACAACAACTGCTAAATGAGTCCTTGGATTAACAAGAAATACTATCAAACTTGGTAGACCAAACACAGGTAACTATCATGATTGTATTGATGCTTCACTCCTTTTTTTGTTATATTGATAATACAAGAACTCCAGAAATCACGACAAACCAAAATCAAATCTACATAGGCAGCACTCAACTACCAACTACTACACCATGGTTCATTTTTGTGGAACCCCAAGATCTCAACTGAGCTACAGCTCATTTGTACATTTATTTATTAATCATATTTCTACTGATGTCATTTTCTACTCCTATATGAATAGGAACTTATCATCACATTCAGTGTCAAAACTGTTTTCATGAACCAAGTGGATTCTTGAAATTTTCCAGCATGTCAACATCCTTGATAAATTACAATTTATGAAGATGTTGAGGACATTTTAACTTAATTTTCAAATGAAAAAAGTTCATTGATATTTTGAGAAACAGGCACATTTTTTCCATTTTCTCCAATATAATTGACATAATGAATATCATTGGCACATCTACACTCTACAGACACAAAAGATACGCATGAAGATCACTGCTAATGGATATTCTCATAATTTAGTTCTCGATGCAGCATATAATATTATTTTGTTTTTGAAGCTCAATTGACTGCATTAACTTCAAAAGCAAAATGTCAACATCAATGTTCCTGTCATTTTTTTGCTCCTCCTAGGCGGCTCTTAATAATGTCATTATTTTTCCAATAAGAAACTAAAAATGTCATTTTTTTAGTTCAAATCTATAACAATGACTTTTCTATAGGCAAATGAACCTGCATTTAAAAGTCACAAAAGAAGGTAATGAAGACGAGGAATGGATTGCACTCATATAAGACTGTGGAAATGAAGAAAAAGAGTACTCAAAGATGAAAAAATGAAATTATGACAATGATTTTGATATGGGATAATGATGACTAAAAAGGACAGCTTCGTTTAACAACTACAATTCAGCAGCTCTATACAGTTAAAAATTTCGAAAAGAAGACATCGGAAAGTCAATGGGTGACAAGATCTGTAAAATACTAACTGCATGTTCCATCAAAAAAGTGATCATACAGCCTCTCTCTCTTTTAGTTTTATTTTAAATTACCGTCAAAATTATGCCAACAGAGTGGTGTAGACAGATACTCATTTCTGGCCATTGGTAAGTCTTAATCTCATGTCAAACCAGAGGCTGCAACAACTCATTTCAAAGTAGTGTGGAACTATCATGGAAACGATGAACTCCACGTGTACAAATTAAAGAAGCCAAAGATATATATCAAAGCATACAACACATCAACATTTTAAAGGCTGTATTGTAAAATAAAACTATATCAACAAACAAAAAAACTAAAATGAAGAACAGATGATTTTTAGCAGGTAAATCATGATGGCAAGTATTACAAGTTCACAATTAAAGCAGTCTTACCCGAAGTGGACTCTGAACAGATAGTCTTTCCAGCACAAAATTTTCAACAAAAGGGTCCCAGCGAGCATCTTCATCTCTATACCCAATTGGTTCTTTTCCAGACAACAGTAATGAAGATTTTGAATTCCAAGATTGGCCAGAATTGACACAGGCAACAAAAGAAGCAAGATCAAGCTGATAACATAGAGAATCACAAAGATGTTCGACACAGGATACCTGTCAAAATCAAAAATAACTAATAATAAGATAATGGTACTAATTGCTTTTTCAATTAAAAAAAAAGTTACTTTTGTTAATGAAAAGACAAAAGAAGACGAAAGAAGGATAAGATCTCCTTTTAAAATGAAAATAAACAAGAGAAAAAATATAACGGCCAGCCAGAAAAGCCCAATCACTTCCCAAGCACAAACTCAAGTTGAGTTGAATCATCCTTAAATAGTAGCTGTGAATTTTCTCTCCGTCGCTAAACAATCCGTAGCAGATGATAGGCTCCAATCTCCATCTCAAATAAATCTCTGATCCCATGGGTCATGCATCAAAAGCATGTACTGCAAAGAACCCAAACAAGCTTTGTCCGAACGATTGACCACGGTATAATCCAGTTCAACCAAGATATTAGAGAACCCCATAATGAACTGCCTCATTCAAACCTTCTAGAAGAGGAAGAATCTGTAGAGATTCAAAATTTTCTTTTATTTATTTATTTTCCGAAATAGGATTATAAATAGATTTGTATATGTTTTCAATGTGATTTACATATGTAGGGACTTGTTTAAAGGTCCGGGGAGTTTTCTAAGCCATTTGACTCAATTTGAAATTTTTGGGTCCGTGGGGCATGGGAAACCCGAGATTTTTCCAAAAACTTTTATTTTTTGTTTTAAACCAAATAGAATGTTAGAAGAGATGTAGAATTGATTTCGAGGCCATAGCCGCTTTCGGATTCGAAAACGGAGGTCGGGAAGTACGTTAAGTGAACTAGGGGCATTTTGGTCATTTTACGCCCTAGGCTTATAAATATCAGATTTTAGATATTTTCAGCCATTTCTTTCTTCCTAAACAGCCATGAACTTCTGTTCTCTCTTCATTTTTCTTCCTTCTCTCTAAGTTTTGAAGGCTTTAGGGTGAGATTTGAAATGTACCGATGAAGGGAAGCTTGTTCTACGTGGCGAGGGCGTCATTTTGTACCGAACAAAGATAGGTTTGAGTGATTTTTGAGTTGCTGAATTTGAGGGGTGTTAGAGACTTAATCTCTTAAGGTAGGGGGTATGTGTTGTGTCTTTCAATTCAAGCTTGATTTCATATTATATGGATAAAATGTTAGGTTTTCATATTATTGTTGAAAATATGAGAAATTATGTTGCTGTTTTTTTCTTTTCTTTGATGAAAATGACTAAAATTGTGATGTAGAATGCCTAGAATGCATGCCTTGTGATTATAGGCCATATGTGATAAATGTTTGACATATATGAGGTTATGTGGGATTTCTAGTGATGTAGTATTATGTGTTAAGCTTAGGGCTTAATGCGAATTGTTTTGAAATAAATGGATTTTGTATATGTCATTAACGGTTCATTGCATGACATGCTAGAAATTGAACCTAGGACATGAAATGGGTGCTTATGCATCGAGGACTTGCGTGTGTATACGCTAAACGTGACATGTTTGGGGTGTATGGAATGACATCTCGGAAAGGACTCATGTATAAAGTAGAGGGGAAATAGATCATCCGGGGTTGAAAGACCTCAAACTTGCGCAAGAGGGTTGGTTACCGGTAGGTTAGTAGCCCAAAAATAACTATGGACATGGGGTATGGGGCTTCGGCACGTATCCGATTTGGGTGTGTAAGTGTGAGCACAATTCCGAGAGCAATGTAATTTTGTGTTGGACTCTATGTTTGAATTCTTTTGTTTGTCATATGTTATAAGGATGATGAAGTTGTGCATTAATGCATGGAACTAGATTGAGCTTTATGAATTGTCATGTGTATTGACGTGTATGCCATGTGAATGAATCAATTGTGGCATTGACTAGAATGTTAGGAAGCATGACACGTAGCTATGAAATGTGAGGAATTGAGTGGATTGCACAACATATAACCATGAGCCGTTGACTTTGCTCACCCCCCTACATTAACAATTTCAGGAAATGGCACGGAGGTCGCCGAGCGTAACCAACCATGAGTTGGATTTAGAATTTAGAAGAACTCCTTTTGGTCATTTTCTGTTATGCACATCCAAGATGTGGACATGGTGCATTTAGACATGTACAACAAGAATTTTATTTTGAGATATTGTATATAGGCATCTAAGCCTTGAATGTTGGTTTTGGACAAGAATAACTATGTATAAATGGAGTAAGTGTTCACTTGATGAGTATTCCATGTGTTAGTTGATATTTATATATGTTAAGGTTGTGTTGTGATGTATATTACGATGTGATGTTTCACTTCTTCACCCTTGAGTTTTTGTACTGTTCTGGGTATGAAAATTCAGGGTTCCCTTTCATGGAAGATCTTTACCAGTTCGTGTAAAGAAAGCAAAAACGATGTTACCACATATCTTCGAAGGCACACCAACACCTAGTTTAAATATCCCAACTGGGGAAGTATGGGAGGAAGCCTAGCTGCATCTTTGCTGACCCTGCCCTGCCAGAGAGAACTCCCATCCAACCCACTTGCAATAGAAGAGCCAGGTTTTATGTCAAGTCCCATCCTATGAACCCAATAAAAGCCTACCAGCCAGTCCCTGCCCCGCCAGGTTGACACCCACAGAGAGGCTGAAAAGGTTATCTTATTCTGTAAAATGTCACCTAAAGATCACTTTTTCCAAAAAAATACGCAAAAAGAAGACACCAAAAAAGTAGCAAAATTTCATGGACCCACCCAACTAAATATAAATAATGCCTGTAAGGGCAAAAATCCCATAAATGAAATGCTCACTCACAATAAACAAACAGATGATAACCAGTAACACAATTGCTAAAAAATACGTATATGTCCAGACTCGGGCTTTTCAAGTTAAAGGCTTTTTCGACCAACAGAAAATTCTAATCGTTTTCAGTACTAAACCAGTGAAAATAATACAACATGCTCTTAACAAAAGGGAGAGGTAAGCTCAAATATTTAATGATCGTTTAAATTTCTGAAAAAATTATAATTCCAAAATATGAAACCATGAAAAACAATGCAAAGGAGGAAAGAGAAGACTAGATGGAACAGGTAATGGAAAGCATTTCTGAAAAAGTGATCTCCCCACCTATTATTGCTCCTTGTGTACATATAGAAGAATATCACAGCAGAAAATATAATGTGATAGCATGTTTTGGGAACTAAATAATTACCTCATTTGATTGATTACCATATAGAGAGGACTCTTCCAGCCGTAAAACTTGTGACTTAGATGTCCACAAAAGCTGCATCAGTTTCCTCCTTGCAGTTGTTTTTCCAGATAATAGATCCCAACCCATGACAGCAACTACGGGTTGCAGTCGGGGGAACAATGAAAGAACCTATCAGAATGATGGATGCACTATATTAATGAACTTCAAAGCGGCAAGTCGACAAGGAAGAAATGAATTAGTTAGTTCACATCACACTGAACACTATCATTTCCATACTGCACAATCAATTTTAGGCATTACACAATAGGCATAGACAAGGAAGAAATAAGTTAGTTCAGATCATATTGAACATTCTCATTTCCATACTGAATATTATACAATACACATACATTGCTAGCTTCTTGAAGCTGCTCCCTCCTGATAGCAGACAAGGCAGTGTCTATGACACATTCCAACACATGCAATCCAGAAATACGAGCATTATGGTACATATCTCTCATGCAAGAACAGATTGCCATGCTCAAGGATGAAATTTTGTCATTTGAACTTGTCTCAGGTTTCAATTCAGCAATAAATTTTTGAAGACGCTCAAGAGGAGGTAGAATCCAGTTGTTATCTGAAGCTCTATACATCTCAATCTCTTCAGACAGCAATTTATCATGAATAACCTGTAGAGAAGCATAATCCGTAATAGTTTTAGAAATTTTATGCCATCTTTGAACAGATAGGATGATCATAAAATTCAAATAATGACATTAACAAGGTGGCCCCATTGTCTTAAAACAACTGTACTTGCTTTAAAAAATATCTAAGCAGATAATAATCCACCAACAATTAAGACTACTAGAACTGAAAATTCTCGTTTTCCTTGTCATATATAGAACTATTTCTTCAGATGGAGAAGCATACAAGAGAGTCCACAATAATTTCTACCAAAGAACTTTCTTCTTTCCCAACAAGTACAAAAATAACGGTTTATAAACCCTGCCCCACAACTGTAGTTGGTAAGAAAATCATCCACACCCCACCCCCACAATAATTAGCTAAGATTTATATTTTGCAATTCGCTAAACATGTTAGCTCCGCATTTTGTCATGTTTATCGTCTTATCTTTAACCAGCCAGTCTCAAGCACCCAGAATTAGGAGGAGAATTGTGCTAGCTAGCATAAAAATTTGCCAGGACCAATATGGAAATGAATCCTAAAAATATAAGAGTAAATTATAGGGCATTCCCCTTAAGCGACGTGTTTCATAAGCTTCCGGATGCTTCGGAAAATGGTCAAGGAGAGCCTCATCGATGATCGGACACAAATGTAGGCAAGGGTTCCTACATTTTCTGGGCGCGGGTAAAGAAGTTGGCCCAGAAATTGAGAAATTGAGGGTAGAGAAATTAAGAACACGAGATATATATATTTCATTACACTGTAAAAGATAAGACATAGAAATGGAGTAAGGTAATATTAGTAAAAGATGTTGTAACTTTTATTAGAAAAAAGTATAGGATAAAATTAGTAAAACTTCATTGGGAGGAAATATGATTAATATAGTTTAGAGCTTATGTACCCCAAGTAGGGACTAGATGAACACATATAATCAAGATTTTGGAAACACATAGATTAATTAATTCAAGGAATCCCGAATGAAAGAATTATACATAGAAGGAGACTTTAATGGTCATCTAAGAGGAGATATTGTGAAGGGTATGATATGGTACTTGGTCTAAGAGGAGATTGTGAAGGGTATGATATGGTACTTGGTTGACATGGACTTGGAGATAGAAATGATGCTGGAGTTTTGGAGAGGATATCTTACTTTGTGGTAGCATATAATCGTATGATTGGGAATATCTATTTTCAAAAGAGAGATGAACATTTAATAACCTTTAAAAGTGGATCAAATATGAGTCAAAACAACTTTTATCTAACTAGGAAGGTAAATCAATTAACATGCAAAGTTTATAAGGTTATCCCAAGAAAGTTTAACGTCATAATCTAGACTATTAGTTGTAGATGTGCATATAAAAGAACAATCAAAAGGAAGAAAGAAAAGTAAAGAACTATGTAGTGGAATTTAAGATGGAGGGAGTAGAATTATTTAAGAATGAGATGCTAGAAAAGAAAACATGAAATTTTGAAGATGAAACTGTTAAACCCATGGGTAGAACTCATCCTTGAAAACCGGCTTTCAAGGAGAGGGTGTCCATGTTTATATACACCAAACATCCCAAAGGTACCCAAGCGATGTGGAACTATGCTAACATAAACGTGTATCAAAAGAAAAAGGTTGTAATCTAAGGAAACTTGTTGGTGAAGTGAACAAGTCCAAAAAATCATAAAAACATAACTAGAATGTTATAAACTTTGGCAGAAAACTAGAAATTAAGAAACCTTGGAAAATACAAAGATGACAGTAAGGAAGATTAAGGGTCTTAATAAAAGACAGTAAATTAAAGAAAGACGAAAAAATTGATTTTGAGAAATTGCTAAATAAAAATAATCTAGGAAGTTCAAACTCAAAAGAATACGGTAACCCCAAGGAGAACATATTTTTTCATAGGATTAAGGAATATGAGATTAAAATATTAAAAAGATGGAATTGGGAAGGATGTTAGGAGCAAATGGCAATCCTATCAAGTGTTTAGGGTATGATGGTATGTCTTGGCTAACAAAATTGTTTAATAATATAATAATAACTAAGAAAATGTTTGATGAGTAGTGCAAAAGTATTTTACTATCTATATAGATAATTAAAGGGGATACACAAATTAGTGTTAATTATTGTAATATTAAATTAATGAGTAATACTATGAAACTTTGGAAGAGTGATTGAACAACAACTACGACGGGAAATTGAAGTGTTGGAAAATCATTTTGAATTTACAACGGGGAGATTAACGATGGAGGGTATTTATTTGTTGAAGTGACTAGTGGAAAGATATTGAGAGAAGAAGAAAAGAGAAATCCTATGATAGGGTACCCGGATGGAGAATTTTAGAAAAGAAATGAGTCATAAAGAGATATATTAACGTAATAAAGAATATATATAATGGAAGTGTGACTATAGCAAGAATATCTGTGGTGTAAACAAGTAAAATTTCAAGTTATGTAGGATTATATTAAGGGTCCACATTAAGCCTATGTCTTTTGTCTCTAGTTATAGATGGACTGACTTACAATATTCAAGATGAGATTCTATGGTGCGTGTTATCTGTTGATATTATTGTTTTAATTAATGAAACTACATAAGGGTAAGTGCTTAATTGGAGGTCTAGAGGGAAGCTCTAGAAGTTAAAGGATTTAATAAGTTGGAATAAAACTAGATATATAGTGTGTGACTTTATATCTTGAAATACAGATAGGAATGTAATGAAGATTCAGGGTAAATAGATACCAAAAAGTCAACATTTCTGCTATAGAATGAAGGAGAAATTGGAGACAATGTTAATCACAGATTAAAGTTGGAATAGGTTAAATGGAGGAATGTGTCTAGTATGTTGTGTGATCGGAGTATCCCTGTAAGATTGAAATGGGAAGTCTATAAAATAACTATTCAACAAGTCATGCTTTATGAAACAAAATGTTGGGCAGCTAAAAAATGATATATGCATAAAAAAAAATCCACATTGATCATTAAGTACACCCTTTAGGAAAAGTAACAAATCCACACTGAGAGTAATGCCAAGGAAACATGGGAAGAGTTAGTAAGGAAATATATGGTAACATGTGATTTGACTGAGACAAATGCATTAGAAAGACCAGTATGGAAAAACAAGATTCATATAGCCAACCCCAAGTAGTTAGGAAAAGGCGTTGTTGATTTGAGATTAGTTGCATGTTTCACCCATGAATAGGAGTTCTAACATTTGGGGAAAAAAGGTCCAAACTTTTTGGCCAAAAATGGGAAAGCCTGCATATCACTTTAAAATTGGACAACACATCTAACAAATTTCTCATATGCTTCCAAACCATCATGTCCTCACAACCAAGATGCCTGGCTTCCTTCAAACCAGCCAATAATGACATCATTTTCAATTGCATAGCATCTATAAAAACAAGTAATTTGGTGCATTGTTTATTTGCCCTTAGCACAACACGACCATCGTTTTTATTTAATTGGTAAGTCACAACACCAATTTACTCATAGGTGTTGCTAGCTCCCTCCCACAATTTACTCATAGGTGTTGCTTCCCTTGACACAACAATGGCCAACTAAAGCAAGAGAAAGCATGCTTCTATACAAGCAAAGAAACCTCATGGCGCATGAGAGAAGGCATCAGCTACCTCAATCCTAGATATCATGCCATTATGGACACTATATAGAGCCTTCCAAGACTTGCTTGAAGGTTACTTACACGCGCCTAGACAAGATGTTGGACCAGCAAAAACCTAAATAATTGGATGCGGCACAACACATTATTTAACTTTCTCCCAAGCCATGAGTAACGTCTTCTTTGTCTTGTATCACTCCTCCTGTGTTGTATGTTTTCTTTTCCCACGACAATTCTGTCCACCTATTCTCCTCCAAATTTCTTTGAACCTGGATGAAAATTTAAATTCCCCACCACCACCAACACCAAAAATGGTTTGCGACTTCAATAGGGCAGCTTTGAGAATAGACTACTTTAATGCACCCTCTTATAAACAGGAACAACAACAACCAAATCCTCTTCCTTGCCTACAGCAATTAGGTGGAAGTATTTCAGAACTGAAGCAGGCATCAAAAAGTCGATGAATGGATAACCCATTTTTAACGTCACACCAAAACAAAGGCAGAATGCACATGGAATAACTTTCAAGTAAAGCACCACAAAAAATATTGTTCATGCAAGAAGCATGAAGTCAACTCCTGTCAAGGATATAACATGAATGGATTACTTCAAATTTAACGCTACATACTTAATGACAGACGGAGTTATCTATTTAGTATCACTATCACATGTCAACTCAGCTTGATAAGCTAATAAGCACTATAAGCTAAGGGTCCCTTGGCATTGCTGTAACTTATAATAAGCACCTTTTTTTAAGTAGACCTGTCAAAAAAAGTGTTTTCTCTGGACAATCAAATAGTGTTTGGTAGCATAGTATGTAAAGGACTTTCATAAATATTCTTTTTCCATAAGTAGACTCTTTCTATTGTTAGAAAATTGAGTCATGTGTTGGCATATTCCTCATCAAAACAAACTTGTAATCGTGTCAAAGTGCCTTGAGTCAATCGAGGACATCAATTGAAGACATGGTGGACATGGAAATTCAAGGTTTATGTGACATTCAATTAGAAATATAGGTTAAAAGTAATTTGACTTTAGATGACCTTAATTTAACCTATTTTGTTCTAAATTGGATTTAAAATGTTTTGAAATTTTTTTTGATTAAATGGTTTTTCAAAACTTCCTAAATTTATGTTTTCAAAAAATTGGGTATAGAATTGAGGACAGAGACTGTCGATCGAAGTGTCCATCGATCGAAAATTCCCAGTAAGTGTCGATCAATCGAGAGAATGCTCAAAAAAATAAATGAAAATCAGAGTGTTGATTGAAATCGATCGATCGACAATTTTTTAGAAGGTGTCGATCGAAGCATCAATCAATCGAACCTGTCATATCTTGCATACTGTGGGACTCTCTCAAATACGAGTTTTAGTGGGTTTTAACCACCTAACACATTTGAGATTCTTGTTTTGGCTATAAATATGGGATTTTGGTCAGATTAAGAAGAGAGAAGTAGAGTGCATAGAAAGGAAAATAATAAAAGAGTTCTTTCGAGAAGATCTAAAGTGGGATTACAAGGGTTTTCTGTTTTTATCACTCTTAGAGAGATTTCTCATATATTCAATCTAGGAAACATATAGATTTATGTGTGATTGAGTATACCTCAAGGAACTGTTCAATCAATTTCAAATCAATTAAACCGGACAAACAAAGAGCAGAGATAGTAAGAATCACTAGAGAAGCAGGCTCGTGAGGAGTGGATGTCGTAGACAACCGGGTTGACTGCCTTAGATCTTTGAGGGTGACTGAAGATTTGGAGTAATCAATGTCAAGAGGTAACTAGGGGTTCGAGGGTGACAGAACTGAAGCAGATTGTGCCTTCACCGGACTAGGTCCCGTGGTTTTTTCCCTGTTGAGGGTTTTCCACATAAAAATCTGGTCTCTTATTCTTTCTCTACTTTGTTTTATTTGCTTTAGTTATTGATTCACTGTTTATTTGTGAAAAGAATCTTCTTGAAGTAACCATAAAATCACATACAACTAATTGGCTTCGGAAAGAATTAATTAGATTAAAGAAGTTAGTTTTAAAAGCAGTAGAATATCCATAAGACCTACTCACAACACCCCCCCACCCCCTCCTCTTCCCCCCCCCCCCCCCCCCCCCTTTTCTAGGTCTAAATCACCAACGTATCAATCAGGAAGCTTAGGATAGCCAATAGGGTACTTGAATGCACCATCTTATAAACAAGAACAATTTAACCAAATCCTCTTCACTGATTCCAGAGATTCGGTGGAAGTATTTTGGAACAAAAACAGGAATCAAAAAGTCAATGAATGCAGAACCCATTTTGAACATGACACCAAACCGAATCCAGAATGCACGTGGAAGAACTTTCATGTAAAGCACGCATAAAAATTGAAAAGGAAAATACAATCAGAGACTTGGCAATCGTCTGGACTAAAATTATACATAGAGAAAGAAGCTCTGGCTCAATCAAGTTGAGGCGGCTCACCAGGGTAGGTAGAACAGCGGTAGCATAACAATCCAGCAAAAAACTCTAACCATGCAGACACAAGCTTCAGACACTTTTGGCTTTAAAACCAACTCAAAGAATCTAAAGACTCGATTGCTACCAAAAATCTATGCAGAATTTCTCCTAGTCATTAGTTCCTTACCAAGTGGAAATCAGGAAATCACTACATTGCATTACAGCACATTATAATACATGGCCTCACCGTATCTCCTCGTATTAAACATCCATAAATAGTTGAAAGTGCACAAAAAGACAAATCAGATGACAATACGTTTCAGAATATATCTTATCAAACTCATATGCTTAGTGCTGTTATCTTTGATCTCTAAGAGTCTTCCCTTGCTATGATATCACAAGTCATGAAACTTGCCAACACAATTACCAGAATTGAACCTGAGATTGAACCACTCAGAGAATCAGTTCACTAGTTCATTGCTGGTCTACCAATTGTGACTAAATTTCCTCTAAACAAATTTTATTTGTAGTACTAGTTTGCAACAATTGATATATAAATGGTTCATGAAAGGACAAAAACCACAATCAGATCACAAAAGTCAACCAAAAGTTTGAACATATATGTGTGCATCAAATGAGAATTCAAAAAGGTTCTTTTGTCTTAAACATTCACGAGGAATGAATGGAAGCAATTACACTATAGCATTGTTAATGAAGAATCCGACCACCTATATCACTTGCTAGATATGAAAAAGCTTCTCCACCTGAATAATTTGAACAAGATGTGTGCAGTTTGATGAAATAGCTTCTCCATAAAGAAACAATAATTTTTCTCGCACGCCAAACCAGGTGTCTCCATATGCAGCCTTTCCGGACAAAACCCTCTTGAAAAGATCTTGCAAAACCTTGCTATTAGAAACATCAAAAGCAAGTACAAATAAACAACTAGGACAAGAGAAATCCAATAACATATTTTCACTGTAAGGAGGGAAATCTGAAAAGAGGCAGGAAATTAGAAATATTGTGTTGTAATCACATGGAAGCCTAAAATAATGTTCAGCTTTGTAAAGAAAAAAAAAATTAAAATCCAGAGAAAATTCTGGATTATAAGTAAATTAATCAAATGAAGATGCACATTTTTTCAAAAGAAAAAGCTAGGGGATCACTTCTACATAATATTAAACCTTTGTCCTTATCACAGTATATTTGTCCTCAACAACCAGCATGAAATAGGCAGAAGATAGCCTCAATTTTTCAACATTAAGTTTTTGTGCTTTTCAAGTACAAACTTACTTCTTTAGATAGAAAAGACAACTAATAAATACTTAATCCACAGTATCTCATGGTCCACATGCATGTAAAGCACGTTTGAAGTCAATCAACAACATTCTCAACAAAACAGACAAAAATGTGTAGAAACCAGACATTGAGCATACACGAAGGAACTAAAGGATTGAATAAAAGACCACTGAAACATTTGGCAATCTCATATTTGTTGGAGAGCATTCACCACACCGCAATTGTCATGTGAGAGGCAGTAATGAGGATATGGATGGAGACAAAATATAAGTCAAAAGAAAACAATTCTTATGATCAATGGGAACTCCAAACTCACCCTTAAACCTTTCCTAATTGAAGACCTGAACTAGAAATTCTTTCAGTTGGAATAATGAGCATCAACCTTCTTTCACAATTTGAAGAGGCATTATTGGGGGTGAGGATGGATAGAATAAGGTTTAAGGACAAGATACGTGATGCAATCCACTCAAACAAAACAAATTGAAGAAAGATTGTTATGTCACTTGTTCTCAGCTAATGGACATCATAACATGAGCATATGAATCATTGCAAGTAAATCTGTCGAGAGATCAAAACAACTTATTAATCCCATTTTGTTAGAGTCAAAAATGTGGAACCTTTTGCTTTGATCAAGAAATGGGGCAAAGGACCTATAATTCCATTCTAAAAATATTTTAAAAGATTTGTGCCATATCAGCAAAAAATACCTACTTGGCTGTATATATTTACAGTTTTAGACCGTGTAGGGTCTGACGCTTTTCAACATCTTGTGAAAACAACAATTTTTTTCACTTATCCTTTCCTGTTATGCTAGTTTCCTTACCAAACTCATCTTCAACATTTATTTTGAAGTATGTTTTGCAAGCTAATATTATTTTATTGCAGTAAACGTGAAAACTGTACGCATAATACTCCATTACAGTATGTCCTCTCCCAACAAACTAAAAATCAAATAGACTCGTAATCCATGAGGCTTAGGATGAACAGATGAATTCTCGGTGGATAATCCAACATGCGGCTTGCTAAAATACATAGAACTTACTGAACCTGATGAGATCTATCAAACTTAGTATTTAACTTACTGTCCCCAGAATTCAACTTAATAGACGTTTCATGGAAATGCTTACACGCGCCATCTGGAGAATGTTGTTGCTCTTTATGAGGACTACCATGTGGCAAGTCAACAAGGCGCCAGATAAGTCTAAGACGCCACTTGGAAGATGAAAAGAGACATGTAAAAATCAAATGCGCCATTAAAGTATGTTCTCTCCCATTACAGTATGAGGAGTACCGTGTGGCAAGTCAACAAGGCTCCAGATAAGTCTAAGATGCCACTTGGAAGATGAAAAGAGACATGTAAAATCAAATACTCCATTACAGTATGTTCTCTCCCATTACAGTATGAGGAGTTTCGTGGGGCAAGTCAACAAGGCGCCAGATAAGTCTAAGACGCCACTTGGAAGATGAAAAGAGACATGTAAAAATCAAATACTCCATTACAGTATGTTCTCTCCCAACAAACTAAAAATCAAATAGACACATAATCCATGAGTCTCAGGATGAACAGATGAATTCCCGGTGGATAATCCAACATCAACCTGATGAGATCTATCAAACTTAGTATTCAACTTACTGTCCCCAGAATTCAACTTAATAGACGTTTCATGGAAATGTTTACACGTGCCAACTGGAGAATGTTGTTGTTCTTTATGAGGAGTACCATGTGGCAAGTCAACGAGGCACCAGCTAAGTCTAAGACGCCACTTGGAAGATGAAAAGAGACATGTAAAGCTACCACTTCAGAGGCACATGGTAAGGTGGAACCAAATAAAAGGCATCCACCATCTAAATCTCCCAATCTTGCCCAGTCATACAAAACCAAGCATCCAATACCACTTTTTTCTCCAAAATACCTACATAGTCTGCTACAGCATATAGATCCAGGAACTCCGTCTGATGAATAAATCCCCACACTATACATCCGCCAATAACTTAAAATCCAATCCCTTATGTCAAAAGTGATGTAATGGAAAGAATTTCCCCTATCCCTTGTACTTATCCACAACCTACCCCTTAGAAAGCTCCTAACCTCATTCAAAATACAATCACCCTTGAACTCCCATATTCCCACAACCCTATGACACAAGCTTATCTCCATTCTAAAGACATCACTAAATCCATTTCCCTAATAAAGCCTGGTCATAAAACCTAAGTATACTGATCCCAAGATCCCCAAGATTTATAGGAGTACAACATCCCATTTTCAAGTGGTATTTGAGATCCTCCACCAAATACCACGATAGAACACTTTGAAGCTTCTCTAACATTTTTTTTCAAATGAAGCAAGAACTGGAAAACCCAAATCTTATAAGAATTTTGCTTCAGAGGATGATCCCAATGGAAGACCCAAGTTAGCCATAGGAAGAGACATAAAATCCTATAAACCACATTGGCAAGCCTCCACCCTTACCACCTCCCCTGCTCAAATCAACTTGCTCTTATCCGGTTTCAAATCCAATCCTGCTGGTAAGAAATAAAACATATCTTTTATCATACAAATACTAAACGGAGTTGGTCGGGGCTTCTTACATGTGGCATTGCCATTCTTCACTCACGCGACGTTGCTGGATCGAGAAACCCTTCAACATGCCTCCTCCTAGAGTCCTCAGTATCCTACTAAGAGGACCATCACTGTGATGGAAGAAAGGTAAAGAGAATCCCCTCGCTTAAAGCCCCTCAAGCTACTACAAAATAATTGGCAAGCCATCAACCAAGATGGAGAATACAACTTCATATATGCAAATCTAATCTATCAACACGTTTCTTCCTAACCAAAGCCCATCTTGTCCACCACATATAATGCCCACCCAACGAATAATATCATAAGCGCTTTAGTAGTATTTTTATCTATCAATTATTACCCATCTTACACAAATGATAGAACTCCTCACTAATACCTCTAACCTTAGATCTAAACACTCCTAGCCACTTGATACTCATGCTATTATATCATTCCTTTGATGGAGAGGAGGTTCCTATTTGAGTATTAAAATACTCCATCTTGAGTTTTTTATTTTTTTGGGTTCATGGGTAGTACTGTAACTCTTTGGTGGGCTTTGTGGATTTTGTGGATAGTTTGAGAGTATAGTGGACTTTATTGACTTTTTCTGCAGTTGTTCTTGGGATACATTCCCCTCTTGAGCGCTCTAGAATGAAAATTTATTTATCAAAAAAATATATTTCCTTGCCAACTCTACCGATGTTAATTTTGGTCTTCCTCTTCCCCTAGCATTAATCTCGATGTGGACCATGTCACCCTTCCTAACTAGTACACTCAGTGATCTTCTTTAATCAATTTTCTCTCATTCTTCAACTATCTCACAAATGTGTTCATTTCTAATTTTATCCTTTTTTGTCTTGTCACACGTATTTGAATATTCACATTTTCACCACATTCATTTCATGCATATGTTGTTTATTAGAAACTCAACATTTTGTTTTATAAAGAATTGCTAGTCTAATAATAGCATTTTAAGAGTCTAATAAATTCACGTATTCTCTAACGCTTCTTAATATCAAAGCCATCAATTCAACTTTCAACTTCAGCTTATAAGCACTATTCACCAAACTAATGGGCTTAATCCTTCGAATCCACCAACCAGTCCCATTTTGAAGCCAATGCTACAAGAGAAGAATTGAAGCTCCTCTCAAATTCTCTAAAATCTCATTAAAATAATGCACAAGCAGCACAAGTTACAAGACATTCCTACTCTCTGTACAACAAGATTCTCAAAAGAACGCCATAGTCCTCCTATCTATACACAGGTCATGTCCTACTTTCAAAACTTTCACCTACTAATCATTCTTCTCCTCGTTAATTCAAATAATAATGCCATATCATTCAAATAATGATGTCATACTTCAATCTTACTTGTTTTGTACATTTATTTTTTCTATATAATCGTCTCATACATTCAGCTCCCTTGTTTTCAACTCTAGCTGTTTTATGTCCCATAAGTAACTTGTCAAAAAAAAAAACACTACAAACAAGCTATAAATGACCCATATTCTGAGTTTACCTTCTGACAACATCCGCCACATATAACGGTTCTAAGATGCCGTAAAATATTCAATCCCGCCCCAATATGTTTGCAAGTGAGATATGACATGGTTGCATCTCGTTTCAGAAGAATGCTGAGCTTCCATATTTTTGGTTCTGTTCTCAAGCCCTTAATAGAATCTAAATCCCCTGAACTATATTCTTTACACACCATACACATGTGAGCCATGGGAATTCTTGCTATTAGCAGCATTCGAATACCCATCCCAGCTTCTCATTATGATGCACTAATAAACCCTTTATCGTTTCTCACTGCACCCAAATCCCAAATGATATTGAAATGCAATGCTTCATTACATACTAAAAATTATATTGGTAATTTTGAAATTTCATTTTCCTAAAGGTTTAGAAGCTAATGCTTGGTACAATGGTAGAATGCTAAGGCTAGCAAGCATGAAAATGTTGTTTCGATTTTAAAAGCAGTCAAAGGTTTGGCACGTGCTCAATCTATCCATTCTAGCACCCCACGTTAAGTGGGCCCAACAATAGATAGTGGCCTTTCATTTTTTTTTATTTTATAAGTATAATGGCCTTTTTATTTTAATAATAAAGGTTTGATAAGATTTTATACAATTTACTTTGCCAAACCTCACATGATCCTTCTCCTTTTTCCAGAATTAAAACTGGGAAATAGATGAAACCTAACATTATATGTGCAAGAAGTTACAAATCCAATTCAATAGAAACAAGGTTATAGAAAAGCAATATGATCATTAGCTGAACTTATTAGTTCTCCAACAGTATCTGGAAAAGGCATGACTTACTTTGAAACATTGACCAGTAAAATATGATAACAAAGAGTCGTTGACCAGTAAAAGATGTTAACAGAGTGAGGACACATGTCAAGAGAGATATAAAACTTTACACAAAACACTTCACTACTCATCACCACCATATCATTTCATCAATTGGACAAAACCAGTAAAAGATGTTAACAGAGTGAGAAGGACACATGTCAAGAGATATAAAACTTCACACAAAACACTCCTCTACTTATCACCACCATATCATTTCATCAATTGGACAAGGAAATAACTACGCGTACCGGTATTCAGTCTCCTCCACTCCATAATCCAGATGAAGAAAACGAATATGAGACAACACTCCTTCTTCATCACCCTCCTTCAAGCATTCCTTCATAGCATCCAAATGCGCAATTTGAACACTGTTTCTTATCAACTTAAGCCCATTCACATCTTCCTCTGAACGCTTAGCTTCAGTCCTCAATGTAATCGCTAAACCCGAATCATCATTTTCAACCCAGAGTACTTGCTTCTGAATATTCTCACACAATGCATCAAATAAATCTGAATTCTCCAATATTACCCTCTTCAAACATATCAATTCCGATTCCTCCAATGACACAACAGCACCCGAAGAAGACCCATCACTCTCTTCCTCATCAACAACAACCAAATCCTGCTTCAACCGGTTCAGTCCCAACTCCGAAATCTTATCCAGAACACGCAAAGATTCAACCGAATCACCGTTGAACTCCCTCAGTTCTGGGTTTTCTGCTATCAACTCGGCTCGAGAATCTTGAGACTCCAATTCACCGACATCTTTCTCAATACCCTCCAAATCAATCACCCTCCGAAGACTCTCTGAAACCCTGGAAATTATAGTTTGCACAAGTAGTAAAAATTCAACCCGTAATCGAAGCGTTTCGGGATCAAAACTCCATATTGACGAAGCATCGTTGAATTGGAGAAGTTCGAGGGTTGAGAGGTATGTGAGGAGAGAGGGAGATGGGCAAGAGTGGGACCAGAGGACGGTGTCGAATCGGCCTCCACGAGCGACGACGGTTTGGAGGATGGCTCGTGCGAGGTCGGGATTTCGAGCTCGGAGGCTGAGAAGAGTAGCTCGGAAGGGTTCGAATTGAGCTAAGAAGAGGTGGTTTGCGGTGACTCGAGATAGTAGCTCTGTATCTTTGTCTTCCATCGTTTCATATGTATGTGTGTATGCATATATATAGAGAGAGTGAGTGAGAGATAGAGATCTGAGTCTGAATACGGAGGGGTTGAGTGTATCTTAGAGTTTGGAGCATTGAGAGGGTTTATATAGAGTTTGGGAGATATGAAAAGTGATGTTGGCAAGGCAACGATTGATTCGTACAAGGGAATCATATTCGCACCTCAAGATGGTCCGTTTGGATTTGTGTTGAAAATTTTAATCTAAATCCAGCCCAATAAACAAAAAAGTTTCGAAGGCCCGGCAAGAGACTGGGTTTGATTGGGTTGGTGTTGGTCCATTAAAATTGCATCCTCGATCACTACTGTTAGCAATTTACACTTTAACGTGGCATTTTCATCGTCATACAGAATTATGTATTAGATTTCTATGAATATAGTTTGAAAAAGTAATTGAAAGGTCATCCAATTATAAAATTTCAAGTGCACCAATTGTACAGAAGACCAAAACGTGTAACAATGATAAGCTAAAAGGTTGTCCACTTGTAATGAAATCGTGACTTACATTCACCCAATACCCTAGATGTTCATCTCTGAGAAATTGTGTGTAGGCACAATGTTCAGCATCTTGCAAATCACAGTGAGTAATTAAATAAAAAGAAAACATAAGCAAAGTAATAAAATATAAGATTTAGGTTGTTCAGCAATGTCCATGTCCACATAGAAGAGAAGAGGAGAGAAGAATCACTTAAGTTTTGCTCTCAAAGACTTTTTCAACTCTCAACTCTAGCTTGTATTAACTCAGATTAGGGGTGGCAAACTGGGTGGGTTTGGATCGAGTCAAATATAAACGAACTGAATATGAGTTATGACCCATATTTAACCCATTTGTAGCGGGTCAAATATAGGCGGGTTGAATATGGGTCGGATCAACACAATAATCAAATTCTAAATTCTATCAAATTTTAGGTTCTTCAACTAAAATTCTAAATTCTATCAAATTTCTCCACAATCTACTTCCCAATGCTCAAAGGTCATTCACAAGAGCTAGAATAACACAATAATCGGATTAAAATCCTTCAACACAATAATCAGATTAATCTATGTTTATAAGAACAAAAGGGAAGTGTATAGCATGAACTTGCCTTTTGATCTTGAACAAAAGCACTCCTCTCCCTCCTCTCTGGCTTCTACTGTTTACTCCCTCTCTATGCGTAAAAGCAAATGAACCCTATTTTCTTTCTTTTCTTTTTTTTTTTAGAAAAAAAACTAAAATACTAAAAGAAAATAAAAGAGAAATAATAATAACTATATACTTAGCCCAACTTAAAAATTTATAATACAACATAATCCAGTCCAAACTCAACAATCAAACCCAAACTCTCCCTAGCCCAATCTGAAAAGGAATTAAAAAAAAAAAGTAAAAAAAAAATACAATAGTATGGTCCAACCTAAAAAATATATAAAATAAAATAAAATAACCTAAAGCATTTAGCATTTAAAACACTCAATAAACTATTTAGACAAATAGAACATTTAGCATTTAAAACACTTAATAAATAATTTAAACAAATAGAACATGTAGCATTTAAAACACTCAGTAAACAATTTAAACAAAAGAAAAATTCAAATTAAATAACCTAAAAATTATGGGGTATTACATTCTTCCCCCTAAAAAGAAGAATTCTGTCATCAAAATTCATCCCATACCTGAAATAAAAAGCTCTGAATACTTTGCCTTTATTTCATCATTCCTTTTTCAAGTGGATTCCACCTCGTTGTGGTGGCTCCACTGGACACGTATTAAAGGAATAGTCTTGGAACGAAGAACCTGATTCCTACGGTCAATAATACAATAAGGTTGCTCCACATATGTTGCATCTGGCTGCAACTCAATCATCCCAACCTAAATGTGCTGATAAGTATTCTCATCCCTAAGAAATTTTCGTAACATAGACACATGAAAGACATTGTGCACCCTGTGCAATGTGTCTGCTAACGTCAATCTATACGCTACTGCCACAATCCTGTCAGTAATCATGAAAGGACCCACAAAACTAGGTAACAACTTCCCCTTCTTCCCAAATCGCATTACTCCCTTCATGGGAGAGACCTTAAGCAAAACCTGATCTCCCACCTTGAACTCTAATGCTCGAGTTCTTCTATCAAAATAACTTTTTTGTCTACTTTGGGCAGTCCGCATACGGTCTCTAATAAGAGCAAGTTTCTCTTAGGTGTCCTTAATGAATTCAGGACTCAAGAATCTATTTTCTCCAACCTCCAACCAGCACACCGACGAGCGACTTATATGGGAGCCCATACAAAGCCTCGAATGGTGTCATACCAATAGTCTTCTGATAATTATTGTTATAGGCAAACTCAGCTAGTGACAAATAACTCTCCCAATTACCTTTAAAGTTGGGTACACATGCCCGTAACATATCCTTCAGAATTTGATTAACCCTCTCAATTTGACCATTGGTCTAAGGATGATAAGTTGTACTGAGAGGCAACGCTGTACCCATAGCCAGCTAAAAGCTCTCCCAAAATCCTGAAATAAAGTTTTGATCTCTATCCAATATAATGGACAAAGGCACGCTATAAAGCTTCACTATCTCTGCAATGTAAAGCTTCTCGTATTACTCTGAGGTGTAATCCTAGGGAAATGGCAAGAAATGGGCTGATTTTGTCAACCTGTCCACTACAACCCAAATAGCATCATGATTCCGCTGGGAGGTGGGAAGTCCCATTATAAAGTCCATAGATATGCTCTCTCATTTTCACTCCGGTATAGGTAGTGGCTGTAAAGATCCCGGCGGTCTCTGGTGGTCAATCTTAATCATTTGACAAGTGCTACACTTAGAGACAGATATAACAATGTCCTTGTTCATGCCTGCCCACCAAAACTGTCACTTCATATCCTAGTACATTTTATCCCCTCCTGGGTGTACCAAAAACTGAGTTCTATGGGCCTCACTCATCACTGCCCTCCCCAATTCATCCTTGGAAGGAACCACTAATTGTCCATTGTAACTCAATCCTCCATCTATACCCATTGTATAGAACGGTACCTCTCCAAATTTTAACTCAGCCACTTTCTCTATGCACTGTGGGTCAGTAAGCTGATCTGTAGTTTCCCTCCAAATGATAGCAGGTGTAACCACTACACACACTACAAAAGCATCAGCTAAATCATCAACGCTTCCCAAATCATTCTATTCTACTTCAAATAGAGCTGAAATACTAGCATAGAGTCTGTAACTAAGTGCATCAGCTACTACATTTGCTTTCCTGGGGTGGTATTGGATGAAAAAGTGATAATCTTTCATGAATTCCAACCACTTGCGCTACCTCATATTCAGCTCTTTCTGTGAGAACAGATACTACAAACTCTTATGGTCACTGAACAATCTAAAGGTCTCACCCAAAAGGTAATGCCTCCAAATTCTCAAGGCAAAAACCACAGCTGCTAACTCTAGATCATGAGTCAGGTAATTAAGCTCGTGAGGCTTAAGCTTCTGTGAAGCATATGATATTGGCCTCTCCTCCTGCATCAACACACATCCTAAACCCTGTAATGACGCATCGGTATATACCAAGTACTCAATTTCACTTTGAGGGGTAGCTAGAACAGGTGCAGTTGTCAACCTGCTCTTCTACTCATCAAACGCTGCCTGACAAAAATTGTCCCAAACGAAAGGTACACCTTTTTTAGTCAGATGGGTAAGCGGACTAATAATCTTGGAAAATCCTTGAATGAACCTACAGTAATAACCAGTTAACCCAAGAAAACTACGAATCTTTAAGGGTGAGGTAGGCTGCCCCCACTCTAAAACTGCTGACATTTTACTTAGATCTACCGTTATCCCCTTCTCAGATACTACGTGACCGAAGAGCTTCACCTCCCTCTGCCAAAACTCACACTTCTCAAACTTTGCATACAATTGATGGTCTCTAAGTGTCTACAGAACAATATTGATATATCTGGCATGATCCTCCTTTGACCTAGAATAAACCAGAATGTCATCGATGAAAACAATAACAAACTGATCTAAGTAAGCTCTGAACACATTGTTCATCAGATCCATGAAGACAGCTGGGTGTTTGTCAATCCGAAAGGCATAACCCAAAACTCATAAGATCCATATTTGCTAAGAAGGGCTATCTTCGGTACATCCCGTTCCCTAACTCGAAGCTGATGATACCCGGATCTCAAATCTATCTTTGAAAAGTAGGTGGCTCCCTTCAGCTGATCGAACAGATCATCAATCATTGGCAACGGGTACTTGTTGCGGATTCTGACCTTATTCAATTCTCTGTAATCTATACAAAGGCAAAAAGACCCATCTTTTTTTTTCATAAACAGTACTGGTGCTCCCCAAGGTGAAGTACTCATGCGAATGAATTTTTGACTGAGAAGTTGTTGAATCTGATCTTTCAACCCCTCATTTTCATAGGTGCTATTTGGTATGGGGCCCTAGTAATAGGTCTGTTCCTGGGGCTAAATCGATCTCACGACACGGTGGTAGCTCTGGAATTTTCTAAAACACATCCTGGAAGTCTCGTACCACTGGAATGGAATCCATAGAAACTGTAGTTCCCTCATAAGACTCAAAGAATAAGTGAGTGCTAGACCCTCTATTTGATTACGGTATAACAACCAAATACATCTCCTGACCTGGTAATCAAAAATAATTGCCTTATCATGATAATTAACCTGGGTATGATAATATGATAACCAATCCATCCCGAGTATGACATCATATGAATTCATGTCCAAGACCAATAGGTCTGCTAAGAACCTGAGTCTGCCAATGTCTATAATGACCTAACTACAACGTTCCCGTAAAACCATATTAACCCCCAATTGTGTAGCAATACTAAATGGAGAACTACACGGGTGAATAGCTATACCAGATAGTCTAATAAATGACCGAGATACACAAGAGTGAGACGCACCAATATTGAATAAAACACGACCAAGTTTACCATTTATCAAAACACATACCCTCAATTGCCTGAGGAATATGTCCATCATATGGTATAACATTATAGGCCGTCCCATGGTGCAACTGTTGAATAGGTTACCCTGTGGGCGGTGGTAGTGCTGGTAAAATTGGACGGTGCTGAGTCTAAATTTATGGAACTTGTGGTGCCGGCAAGGGTGGTTGCTGTTTCTGTCCCTGTTGACTAAACTGTCCCTGATTAGTGTTAGGGCAATATCTATCAAACTGCCTCCTGTCATTTCCATTTCTTTTCTCCATTATTTGACCAGCGAAGTCCTTGTCATTCATTTCTCCCATTTTCATTTTCTGTAATCCTTCATCAACTGACAGTGTTGTAGTGCAACATCAACCACCTGAGCATAAGTGGTATAAGATGGACTACCCACAATGACCTGTCGAATAGGCCAAATCAGACCATTCACCAAGCAATTTCTCTTCTTTTCTTCAGTTTTCACCTCCTCAGGTGCAAACCAAGAGAGACTGGTAAACTCCTGCTCACACTCGGTAACTATACTGTCCCCCTGCTATAAGTCCAAAAACTCCCTCTTCTTAGCCGCCCTCATTATATATGGGAAGTATTTGTTATCAAAACGGACTTGCAACTCTGCATATGTCAAAGTAGTCCGCTCTGCCATTGTGGTAACTGATTCCCACCACTGTAACACATCACCCACTAGCTTAAAAGTAGCCAACATCTATTTTTGAACTTCTGTGCACACAATCATGCAAAGATGATGTTCAATGTCTTTCCTCTACTGATATGCTTCTTTTACCTCCGTAGACCCCGAAAACTCTTGTGGGTTTCCTTTTGTGAAGGAATTCTGAACCCTCTCCCAAGTGTTAGGCTACTCCACCGGTAATGAAATATGCGCCAATTACGATGGATGCTGAGGTGGTTGCTGATTTTGAAGAGCAGTCGCCACTCCTGTAGTTACAGCCTGAGCAATAATGGCTACCAAATCGGGAGAAAGTTCAGCATTTCTACCTTGAACATTGTCTTGACCCTGGTTTTGGTTCACACTCCTCCTCTTACGGGGTGGCATCTGAATAGATGAAAAGAAAAGAAATCAATACCCCAATAATTGACTAACATATGTAAAGTACAATGAGTCCTATACTTAGGTTCTACTTATCAGAATACACAATGCGGAAGATATCATACGACATACCGTTAGAACCCGAGAATACTTGAACTTGGAGTGCTCTGATACCAATTGAAATACTCCCTATAATTTCACGTATGAGGTGGTCAGTCTCACACATAAAACTTAAGGAATACCTATAACTGATAGCATACAAGAACAGAATACAAGTGACAAAAGAAAAAGGGAAAAATATTATTTGCGAAAGAAAACTTTAACTGAGAGGATAAACAATATTAAATAAAAATTGTGAACCCGAACTATACAACTTAGAAGTCCTGTAACTCAAGGATCCCTAAACCCAAAAATAAATACTGAATATTAAGAAATCTAAAATAACATCCCAAAATAGTCCACATCTCAGACATAAATACAATGAAGTCTCTACACTGAAGTCTGGTAAGGAAAAATGACTGCCACGCTCTACGAACTCTATCCTCTAACCTTGAGGTGCAAATGGGCTGAGACCTGGAATATCAACACAAAGTGGGTTAAACCCACGAGCAAGTTCCCTTTACTACCACCCTACAGAGAACTGACAAACGTACCCTCTATATGAGGACAATGAAACATATATATATATATATATATATATATATATATATATATTCTCATTTAACCTCATGTCCCAAAAATAAATAGAACTATGTACTGTACCAACCAATCCATTATCATAATAATAAATGTAAAACAAGTTTTCTAAGTTCAAACCAAAGGCAATCCTAACATGCCTGAATACATATAACTTACTTTTCTTGTTAAGTATTAGGCAATCTTGACATGCCTATACTCGTATTTTGTGAATACCTTATTAGGTATTTGGCAATCCTAATATACTTCCATATATAATTTACAAATACCTTATTAGATATTAGGCAATCCTGACATGTCTTCCCATAATCTTTAAAATATAACATATACTTAAAAGCATGAATGTCAAAATAAAATAAAAGTATACCAATCTCTAAGGATAAAATAAAAATTATCCAAAACAGAACTGTCATTTTTTCTCTAGTCACAATAAATAAATAAAAATAAAACAACTACTTTAAACATTCACCTTGAACACAATATTAAATCAAATAAAACAACATATTTCAACCGCATAAATGAATGAGTGCCAAAGTAAAAGAAATACAAAAATCACAAGCTTAAAAGCTTACTTTAGTGCTAAATCTACAATTAGGGGAACTAATTCCATCTTAAAATTAGAGTCCCACGCATACTTTGCCCTAAAAAGACAAATTTAATTTTTTAAAAATTTTCTACCAAAAGAGGTATTTAAAAAAAAATAGTTTCCTATTTTCTACATTTTAAAAATGTTTTAAAAAATAAAAAAAATACTCTTACACATTGGACTGGGCCTAGAGGTTAGGCTCAGCGAGTGGGACTGGACCACCATTTTCTCGGTCCCCTATTATGCAGCGCGCGCCAGCCCCTCCGGCCACCATCCCCCTCCTTTTATACGCCAAACTTCTCCTCTTCATCTAAGTTATCAATTGGAACAAAAATCTCCTCCATCCATGGCCTAAATCGAAAACTCCCAAATTCAAGTTTCTAGGGTTATTCAACTAAAATTCTAAATTCTATCAAATTTCTCCACAATCTACTTCCCAATGATCAAAGGTCATTCACAAGAGCTCGAACAACACAATAATTGGATTAAAATCCTTCAACACACATAATTTCATGTTCATATACGAATTTTTATGCTTATATATATACAACACACACACATATATATATATAACCATACACATGTTCATCCTCACAACAACTATCCACACTGATTTACATATGTATTTAAGCAAAATTCTATACCATTATCCGTATTCATATAGAAATCCATATATATATACATGTATATGCACACAATCAGACAACACAAATATTAATCTATGTTTATAAGCATAAAAGGGAAGTGTAGAGCATGAACTTGCCTTTTGATCTTGAACAAAATCACTCTTTCTCTCCCTTTTCTCTGACGTCTACTGTTCTCTCCCTCTCTGTGCGTAAAAGCGACAGAACCCTATTTTCTTTCTCTTTATTTTTTCTTTTTAGAAAACAACTAAAATACTAAAAGAAAATAAAAGAGAAATAATAATAACTATATACTTAGCCCAACTTAAAAATTTATAATACAGCATAATCCAGCCCAAACTCAACAATCCAATCCAAACTCTCCCTAGCCCAATCTAAAAAAGAATTAAAAAAAGTAAAAAAAAAAAAAGGAAAAGAAAATACAATAGTATGATCTAACCTAAAAAGATAAAAAATAAAATAAGCTAAAGCATTTAGCATTTAAAATACTCAATAAACTATTTAGACAAATAGAACATTTAGCATTTAAAACACTTAATAAACAATTTAAACAAATAGAACATTTAGCATTTAAAACACTCAATAAAAAATTTAAATAAAAGAAAAACCCAAATTAAATAACCTCAAAATTAAATGGTATTACAATCTACACATACAGCCTGGCCAAAAAGGATGAAAACTATCTAGATAACCAAATCAACAAATGAATCCAACCAATGAATTCATTAGGTCCAAAAACCCTAGAAAATAATAACCGTAGAGATCATAGACCTTCTCAAGCCTTCAAAACCTGTTGAAACCCTCGAAAAGGGCAAAATGGTCAGCTCAAAAAATAAGTTTGCAATCCATCTATCCAAATGAGAAAAGAACTTCACCATTGAGTTCAAAGTTTTGAGAAAAACATAATTGACAACTCATAAAGACTGTGAGTCTTCCCGAACACCTAATTTCACTCAAACTCTTGAACGGGTTAAACCAATCAACTTAAAAGCTTGACCAATAAATCATTCATCAAATCAACGAATAGAGCTCACCACCATGATCTTAAGGCCCAAAAACCATAGGATACACTGTAATATCAACACATCTCCAATTCGGACATCCCGTTGACCCAAGCCTTAAATCTGGGTCAAACTGGTCAACTCAAAAGTTTGACTGATAAACTGTTTGTTAAATCAATGAATAAACCTCACCATCATGATCATATGATCCAAAAAATTTAGAAGACATTGTAATATTGGCACATTTCCAGTCCGGACATATTTTTTTTACCAAAACCCTAATTAGGGGCAAAATGGTCTTTTCACTGTGCACACTGTACAGGACAAATCTGGAATTTCATTTTTGGATAAAGTGATATCATTTTATTCAGTTGTATCAATATAGTGATATCATGAATGAGAGGAAAAATATAAAATTTTTGCCCTACAAAAGGATAATTTGGGGATTCAATCAAAGGGTGACACGTATTGGCTGCCACCTATTTCCACAAAAAAAATTTGTAGAAATATCTGCAAAAATTATTAATTTTTGTGACGGCCCAAATCGATCTCATCCAACGATTCTTGTTTGCTCAACCTCAAAATCAACTTTGGAGGGCTAGGATTTGCTCGAGATTGAGCCAAAACTCATCATTTTTTATCCAACAGTCCACATTCATCTAATTAAAAAAAATTTCACTCAACTCATATCTCTGACATCCAATGGCTCATATTCATTTTGTAAAAATCAAAGGAATAGATTCTAATAGAGTAATCAAGTGCCATTACACATTATATATGAGACCTTTTTTGGTCATTTTATATTTTCCATCCTAGGGCTCACATTCACTCACTTTAATCCAATGGCTCATATTAACCAAGTCCTCCCCACCTTTGGCTATAAATAGCTCCCTCTTTTCTTCATTTTCACACACGAATACATTATTACATTTAGAATATACTTTCCCTCTCATTATGCTTAGTGTTCTCTCTCTAGAGTCTTAGAACCACCACTCTCTAAGAGAAGCCTAGAGCTCTCTCCCTATATATCTACACTTATATAGCCTCCATCTCTTTTTACCTTCAACCTCAAAGCTCTCTTGCAATGAAGATCCCTTAGAAAGTTGTTTTAGGTGGAGAAACTTTTCTCCACCATTGTATGTTATTATCTACACTTTTCCTTGCATTATACATTTCTCTACACTTTAAGCTTCAAGCTCTTTACATTTCATACATTTGTAGTTCAAAAGCTTTACATTTCATGCACTTTTAATTTATGCCTTTACATTTCATGCACTTTTAATTTATGCATTTAAATTTTATGCACTTTATTTTCAAGTCTTGTCTTTACATTTACACTTCAAAGGTCATAAGTTCACCACCAATACTCAAGTTTCCTTAAAGGTTGGTGGTTGAATGACCCCACATATCATATATTAATTATATCTTTATTCTTATTTTCAAGTCTTTACATGTACACTTCAAAGGTCACAAGTTCACCACCAATGCTTCAAGTTTCTTAGAAGGTTGGTTGTTAAATGACCTCATATATGATATATTTATGATATGTCTTTATTTCTTTTTATTTTTAAGTCTTTACATTTCAAGTCTTACCTTTACATTTACACTTCAATTGTCACAAGTTCACCACCAATACTTCAAGTTTCCCTGAAAGTTGGTGGTTGAATGACCCCACATATCATATATTTATTTTATATTTCAAGTCTTATCTTTATATTTGCATTTCAAGGGTCTCAAGTTCATCACTAATGTTTAGGTTTTGGGGTATGATATTAAATTTTCAAATTTTTAGAGAAGTGTTGATTTGCAATTTTTGGAAAAATGTTCGGGTAAACTTCATTGACACCCCCTGAGGTGTGATGTATTATCACGCGGCTACAACATTATGATTTTTTATCACCAACACCCCCTGTCAAAATTTTTAATTTTTTAATAAGTGAAATACCCTAATTTTCCCTGATTATTTAAATAAGTTTTAATATAAAAATATTAGAATTGGAAAATGACAAAATTGCCCTCAATTTTATATCCCCACCATTTCTCTCTCTTTCTTCTTCAACCACAATCAGAAACCCTAACCACTGCCACAAACCACAACCACAACCACCGCCACCACTTCTTTCTCTCTCATCTCCTCCTCTAACCACCACCACCACTGCCACCAACGACAACCACCGCCACCAGACTCTCTCTCTCAAACCCCCTCTCACTCTCTGTCTCTACTGAATCTAAACAATAATCCAAACTATTCTTTACCAAATACATATACACACAAATATGCATCACAGAGATCAAGACCCAAAACTCAAAATCCTTCATAATGCCCAAAATAAAATTTTCCTTCATCATTTCAACCCAACCCTTAACACCGCCACCATTATCACCAAAACCCAAACCCCAGCTCATCATACAAGTAGCGACCAATCCAACAAGTTATCATTAGCGTTGTTGCAGAGCTGGCGACTCCTGGTCGCCTGCATTTTCGAGAACTCTGACGAGCTGATCTGGCAACTCGTTTCTGATCTGAAGTTGAGTTTAATCGACGATCAAAAACAAGTGGCAATGGAGATCAGATTCCTCGCAAAGAACAAGTCAGAGAATCGAATCAAGATCGCATGCACCGGCGTGATCAAGCTGTTGATTTTGTCGATCTCGTTGTCCGATCCTCAACTTCAAGAGAATGACGTCACAACAATTCTAAACCTATCTCTCTATGATGAGAACAAAGAACTGATAGCCTTATCATAAGCTATCAAACCACTGGTCAAATCCCCAACTCCGTCCTCTTCCCCCTTACGCCGCCATAAAATCCTCAACTCCCTCTCATCTCCGGTGCCTCCACCTACTCCGACCAGTACTTCGTCGATGCCAGCCTCGGTTAGGTTGCGATTGGAGTGGTGGTTGTGGTTGTGGTTGGTGGCAGTTGGCTTAGTTTAGGTTATGATTAGAGTTTGACAGTGGTGGTGGTGGTGGTTTTGCCACTTGTGGTGGTGGTGGTTGGTGGCTACTCGGTGGTTTCCTCCCTACTCTCTCTATATATGTATAAGTGTATATGTGTGTGTGTGTGTGTGTGTGTGTATATATATATATATAATGTAATAACAGTGAAATGGGTATGTAATAATAGGGTATAGTTGGGGACATTTTAGCCCATTAGGCAGGGTTAAATAGGTAATTTTAGTATTCAAAAAAGTTATATCAAAGTCAAAGGGTAGCATGGTCTTTTCATCATTAAAAAGTGGTCTGACACAACCTACTTTTGATAGGAGGGAGTGTATGTAATATACGGCACGAACCTCAGGGGGTGTTAATGACGAAAAATCACGAAGCTGTAACCGCATGATAATACATCAAACCTCAGGAGGTGTCAATGATGCTTACCCAAAATGTTTTTAGAAAATGGTAATTTTCACACTATAATTTGATTTTTTTTATATATTAAATGTGTATAAATTTTTAAAATAAAATCATTAAGCTTTTGTGTATTAATAAGTTCATAAAAGTTAAGATTTTTCATATCTTTCAGTTAGAACAATTTCATGAATTTCTAAATTCAGAAAAAACAAAATTCACTAAAGCCCTATAATATGATTTGAGATTGATAAGTGGCTGCATGTTAAAGATCCGACGAATAAAAGTGAAGATTTAACCCAGTGAGTTATTGTACCATTCTTTTTATTTTGAGGATTATATGCTAATTACTCTGATTTTTTCTTAAAATTCGCATAATTTTGTTGATTAGTCTCATTATTTCATTCTTTTGGTCAAATATATAAAATTCATCATGTTATGCCACATACCTTTTTTTTTTTTGAGCTCATGTATGTTGAAGAACTATACCTATCCTTGAGAAATTATTTTAGGTCATCTTTTATTGTTTGAGTGTTTCAAAAAAAAAATCTAAGTTATGCATTACCACTTGTGAACCAGTTGAGCTTTTTGCCTTTCCTTTCTTTTATAACCACATTTTTTATAATTTTTCAAGAATGGATGTGATCAATGTACAGCGGGTGAAAAAAAAGAGAAAAAAAATGGAGGGAGTAAAATTGTTGATGAGATTTTGAGAAGTGTATATAAAAAGAAGTGAAATAGAAAACGTTTAGTTGACAAAATTTTGAAAGAAAAAGTTGAGGCTCTAAGTGAGTTAGCTCTTCCCAAGTATTCTTGAATAGACCTTTTCATTATCATTATCACGGTTTTTATGTTCTTTCTACCTAAAGTTACATCCTAATAAAAGTCTTTTTTGATCTTAAGGATAGTATAGTTCGGATACGGACATGACTGAGGTGTATTGTTGTGTGGTATAAATTCTTAATATTTGACATTCCTTTCATGAGACCATATGCATTTTCTTGAAAATTTTGTTCTTCATTGAAAAACATGTGAGATAATTTGCATTTATTCTACATTATTCTATTCACATATACTTGAGTGCAAAATTAGCCAATCTTTTAGTGTTCAATTTTGAGTGAACTATCATAAGTGAGATTTGAAATCAAAGCTAATTCTCTAAGGAAATCTGAAATGCGGTTGCTTTAAAATTGAGAATTATATTATTAGTGGCTATTCACAAACACACTCCGAGTCAAGAATAGTAATAAAATTTGCTAACTTTTGGATACTGTTTAATCTTTTCTTTTGATTTTTATTACACACTAAAGTGAAATGATTGAGTTATTCTTGATTTACACACATTAATGGAAAAAAATTATTTTTTAGTGTTAATTATCATTGCTTGATGTTTGTGGGTATCATCATTGAAACCCTCACGAGGCATAGCTAGTCCACTAGGGGTAACTGTTCGACGTGCAAAACGTGATAAAATAATATGTAATAGTGTCATCGTTGTTTTACACCTCGACAAAAGAGAATTTATAAAAACCTACAAATACTCTACTAAAATTAGTAAAGTGGTGAGTAGGGGTCGAACCCATAGAGACTGCGTTGGTTTCATTGTTAAGCTATCAAGATGTTGTCTAATTTAATTGAAAAAGAATTTATTCTGTTTTTAATTCTAAGGTGCTGAAATTAAATGAAATAAAATACAACATAAATAAATGGTAGACACTGGAGAGAGGGTCCTGGGAATTGACTTCACCACTAACCTTCTGACAATGACAATTGTACTAATTTGGGACATTTAATTTATGTATTCAGAAGAAAATGGCTACAAGCCCAATTCAATTATATCAAGAGAATTCATTCAACATTCAATTAAGCATAACTCGTCTTCACTTAGCATGGCTTATATATCTGACTAGCTAATGATGTGATAACCCATCTTTGCTTAGAACGAATTATCAAAATCTAAATTGAACGATATGTGAAAACTATTATATAACCTGTGTTAACAAAATCACAGAAATTGAAAAGAACCAAACCCTAATCATTGCAAATTTGAATTCATTCTATAAGAATAAGAATAAATACGCAATGAATCAATACATTCAAATTAAAACTAACAGCACAGCTATTGTTTATGTCTCAGATATATAATCAATGCATAAAATAAATAATCCCCAAATTAATATACAATTTAAAACATTAAAAGACAGGTTAGGGTTACGTCACTTCCCCGGAATGGTGTTTAGCCACTCATGATCGGAGGTCCAGGCTTGAACGATGATGAAGTCGCCGTCGTCTTGCCTGTATCGTCACGAATCACCTCTGTATATCTCTCTCTGCTTCCCCCCTCCAGAATACCCTAATTTTCTCTTCTTTTTCTTTCTTTTATTCAGCAAAGCAAACACAAACGGGACACCTCACCTCCCAAAGTGTCAAATGCGCATAAGAAAATGGCACATGTGCCTCAAAAGTGACATTTGCGCCCAAAAAGTGGCAGCTGCGCAAATAGGGCAGAAAGTTGCCGTCCGTTTTAGGAAATTTTTGTGAAATATGAAATTGTACAGAATTGAATTTCCTTCAACTCACGTGGAGTTTGGGTCGTTTTAACAATTGTGTACGAAGTTATGGTCTGAATACCAACATGGGTCCAAGACTTTTTAGGCCTGAATTGGCCCAATCTTCAATGTGAATAGACCTAACACCATATGTAGCCCGATTGCACCATTATTAATTAGAATTACCCTTAATCACCTGAAATCCTGAAAAGATTAAAATTATTAATAAAAACATAAAATAAATATTACTAAGACACTAATTCATATAATTTTAAGGGCATTGAATATGTAATATTCATTACTTATCAGTAACCTAGGAGTTTAAAGCCTTGTTGCATATGGTAAATGCAATCGAGGGCGGCTTGCGAAAGTGGCACATCATTAATTAGGAGTTAATAAAACTAGCAATTTTGTGCACTACTCTCTTTTGCTAGTATTTGCTAGAGGACTAGCAAAAGCTCGTTTGTGGGTAATTTGATAAGTGCACAAAATTTGCTATTTTATATCTCAAAATAAGTCTTTAATTACTCTTTTACTTTATTTAAATATTCTTATCTTTGCATTTTATGTTTTATAGGGGTTGATTTCCAAATGAGAAGAAAAGTAGCAAAAAAAAGGACTAAAAATGATATATATAGCTGAAGATAAAAATAAGAAGAATTTTGTGAGAGATGTTATTCTGTACAAACTACTCCACAAGAGGTCTCAATTTCAAAACTTTGGAAAATATTTTTTTTACATGGCCACATCAGCAGTCCAAAATTCAAATTGAAGATATGGAGATCAAATCTTAGAAATTCAAATTTTGATTTTGTATTTTGGATTTTATTTTTAAATTTTATTTTCCCACCTAAATCATTCTCCTCTAGCTCTATAAATAGGGGGTCTTAGGGGTTGGTGAAGAAGTTAGAAAAGTATAGAAAAAATAGTGTAATAATTTTCTTTATTGAATGAAGAATAGTAGTTTCATTTTTATATGTTTATTTTCTATTGATATGCAAGCAAAAACATCCTTCTCAAATGAGTGATGAAGCCACTGTGACTGAAATATAAGTAAGTTTTTTTATTTTCTTGTCTAATTTTTTCTCCCAAGAACATTATTTTTTTCTTTTATTCTGAGTTTTATTTTCAAAACTTAGAGAGAGGATTATTCATGTTTGTCAAATAATGTTAATTTTAATAATGCCTACCTATATTTACCTACCTAAGGTACAACAAATTAAGTAGAAAATGTTTTCTTAAATATAATCAAGTGTTTTTTTTTTGGCCATATTTTCCTTCATCTTTCCAAGTTCTAATTGGATTGGTGAAGTGTATTGATTATTGAAGGAAAAAATTATATAAGAATATTAGAAACTTTATTTATATGGATCCGTGGTAGTGGATTCTCTTTCCCTGAGATTTTTCCGATCATTTGATCAAATGTATTTAGTAGTAGTTTTAATTATTAAAAAAATAAGAAGTTTATTTTTAAATATTCATTTTTCATCCCAAAAGATTGAGGTTTTGAATTTGAGACTATAGGGGTGCACACGGTTCGGTTCCTTACGGTTCTTGCTAGAACCGGAACCGAAACTGTTCCCAACTGTTCCTTAATTTTTGAATTGGAATCGGAACCATTGAGTTCGGTTCCGGTTCCTTGTCAATTTATTTTTTATTTTTATAACATTGGCAAGATATACATTTATACTTGTGCACCCCTAGTTATAAAAATAGATTAAAAGCTATTAGTATTTATTTATCTATCTTATATTATATAAATATATAGAACATTAGAACTTAGAAGTTATTAGTATTTATTTGTATATTATATATTTTACACTTTATATATAAATAGAACACTAGAATTTAGAAGGTATTAGTATTTATTTATATAGTATAAATTCCTTGACTTGGAACTGGAACCGGAACTGTAGTGAACAGTTTCTAAAATTTGGAACCAGAATTGAAACCATAGTGAACGGTTCAGTTCGGTTCAACTACGGTTCCTTACAGTTTCGGTTCCGGTTCCACCAGTTCTTTGTGCATCCGTAGAGACTTATTACTGATTATCTCTTGAGAGTGGTTCGACCCTATTTATTATTATACGATTTTTAGTAGAGTTTTTGCAGGTTTTATTTTTGTACGAAGTGTAGAGAAGCAACGACATCCATCCACCATTCTACACCTGTCAGTCATGCTTTCCCTAAAACTCCCTATCCTCTTACTACCCTTCTTACTTATATATATATATATATATACGTGTGTGTGTGTGTGTGTTAGATCCTTATACGAACACAATCATCTTTGAAATAGAAAGCATCTTGAAAATTAGGTAATTCTACTATGTACGAATGTTGTGGGGTGCCTAACACCTTTCCCACATATAACCAAACCCCTAAATCCTTTAATATAATCTCGAAATATCACATGATAGTCATTCAATAGGGCCTACACACACTCTCTCACATTTCAGATGACCTAGCACACCGGAACTCAATGTTAGGTGGCAACTCCAATAACACATCTCTTTCTCTTCGGCCCTTACAAACTCTGTCATGTGCCGACCCTATCACGATATAGGGGAATGACAGCTGGCAACCCTGCCCACCATGTGGGAGACCGTCCGACGAATTTTACGGGTGTGACCATTTAACTTTAATGTCAAAAATACCATTACTTCTATCAAAATATCCCTAATTCCTTCTTTCCTCAACCCCACCCCCAAATATCAAAATTTTCAAAATCCATAATTTACGTTGTTATTATGATACAGTTTAGTCAAATTTCAAGAAATTTGTTCATGGATCGAATCAAACTACTAATAGATTTAAACGGGTTTGATACTCGGTACTATGATTCACAGCTATTAGAGCTTTAGATCTTTGTATTATTGGACCCTTTTTTGTTATTTTTTATCTTACTCTTTGTAGTTATATATAAGTTGTATCGTTTGAAATGATAGCGAAGTAGATTCCTTGATTTTGAAATTTGATGCAATGCAATTGATGCTTGATTTCATTACCTAAAGTTTAAATCAATTTTGTGAATTCTTCCAATTAGTTTATATTGTTAGATACGTCTGGAAAATGAATCTACTTCTAGTTCGTTTCATTGTATATGTAGTTGTATGATATATTGACCCACTGACTAACTTTATGCTTTCTACCTCTAGATCGGTTCCAAATATATAATGTGAGGAAGTTTGGATATTGAAATTCTCTCCCTCTAGGTAGATTGAAATCCACTAGGTTTGTTATATGCAAAATAATTTCTAAGGCTAGATTGCTCAAAATTATGTTTAAATTAGAGAGTTAGGTACGGTATATGTCAGTTTGTTATAATTCAACGAGTTACATTTACCTGTATTTATGTATTGTATGCAAAAAGGTACGAAGAGAATATATGGATGGAGATTGCCTAGTACTTGGACGGAAAAGCCTTGGTAATGCTTAGAGCAGCAAACAAGTGGTTCCACCAATTATGATATATATGTTCAAAATCAAATAATGTATCTTTTTATCTTCCTGGTACAAATCACCAAATTGGACGATGGAATGGGCAATGTTGTATAGCTTGAGATGGGTCAATTCAATGTTGGCGGCTTCAACGCATTTGTGAATGACGTTGTGATATTTGAGAACTTTCTCCTCTACAATCAACAATTCAGTCAAACCATTTTTTCTATTCTCCTTCGGTGGATGGTTTACGCGTGTTGAGACGAGTAACCACTGGACAAGAAGGAATGCAGATTGACGATCTCCATCTCCTTCCTTCTATAGCTTTTGAAGTTCTTGATATTTGAGGGTAGGGTACGAGATGACAAAGAAGGGATTTAGGATCTCTAAATAGGGTATTTGGGACATTAAAGTTAAATGGTGACTCATTGGCAATTATTTTTAGGTTTGGCCACTATTTACCTTTTCTTGAGTTTGAGGTCACTATAAAATAATTAATTTTCAATTTTGGTCACTAAAATCTAATTTTTTCATGATTTAACTAGAGAAAACTAAGATTCTCTGCCTTGTATAGGGAATTGCCTAATTTGACTGACCTAACTTGTAGTGAGACTAAGGCCCTGTTTGGATTGGCTTTTGAAAAATGACTTTTGGTTTTTCAAGCTCAAAAGTCATTTTGGAGAGTGTTTGGATTGGTAAGGCGGAAGAGTTTCGGAGTCCAAAATGAGCGTTTAAAGGAAGCTGGGTGGTACCAGCTTTCTGATTTAGCTTCTGCTTCTCTTTTTCTTCTGCTTAAAAGCCGAAGCAAAAGCTCTGCCAAACAGGGCCTAAGAGATAGATAGTTACCCATTTTTTGGTATCCTCACCTATATGCAAACTGGAATTTAGTTGAAATCTGCCTAATTTGAATGACCTAACTCCTATTGAGAAGCGGTCTTGGTAACTTGCCTTAAAAGGAATATTGAGGCCTATCTTTGGAAAAGGATACTCACGACCTTATATGAAAGTGCTTTGAAAACTTATCTTTATCTTTGAGGGCTTAGAAAGGACTTGAAAAATGATTTTATTAGGTTTGGAGTATTTTGAAAAATAGACCTTGAATTTGAAAAAATACTTTTGTATTTTTGAAAAAGAGGATTTTTAAGAGACTCATTCATTTTGAGGCTTTTGAAAAAAAAATTTATTTAGATTTGAATTGAAAGAGATGATTTGAAATTAGAAAGGGTATATTTAGAAAATCATATGTTGGACTTGATTTGAGAACCCTATAATATAAATGTTCTTGAAGTGGATTTTGATGAAAATCTAGGGTTCTATTCTCTACGTCTTAACAAATTTAAAAACTTTAGGAAATCTAGATTTAACTTTTCTGTGTTTGGAGATTTGGGATCTAGAACTTTTGGAATGAGTTCTCATGAAACCTTGAGGACTAATTAACTTCTTGGGTTATACTAAACCTAGATTAGAAAGATCTCAGGGTTACCAAGACACCTATGTCTTTGATTTAGGAACTTAAGGGTTATGTGTCCTAGGATGGACTCCATGACTTCTATTGAAGAACTTAAAAGAATATTGATCTTGGGTTCTTACGAAACCTAATGTGGGGATTTGAGTTCTTATGACCTAGGCCTAATAGAATCTAAACTAATTATTTTTGAGAAGAAATGCTTTGAATATTTTGAAGTTTTTTTTTTTTAGAAAATTTTTGTTTTAGGAAAGGATTTGACCTTAAGGAAGTGTTGTTTTTGAAAAGCACGTTGTAAGAAATTATTATATTATTTTTGGACAGATATGATTTAAGAAAGTTTTATTTCAAGAAACATGACTTTTTGAAATACATGATTTTCAAAAAAACATGTTTTAGGAAAAGTGATATTTTAGGAAAGTTTAATTTTTAAAAAAGTTTTTTTTAGGAAAATATGATTTCGGAAAAATAACTTTTAGAAAAAGATGATTTTGAAAAAAAATATGGTTTAAAAAATTATTTTCTTTTAGAAAAGAGATGATTGATTCCAAAAACATTTATTTCAAAAAGTTTAAGAAAATTGTGACTTTTAGGAAGTATGATTTTATAAAACATTATTTTGAAAAATCTTGATTAAAGAAAATATGATTGAAAATATTTTGGAACAGTATCATTTCAGAAAAGTAGTTTTAGAAACATAGAACTATTTTAGGAAAATATGATTTTTGAGAATCTATGATTTGTTTTGGAAAAATGATTTTTTGAACAAAAATTAGGTAGAAATTAACTTTTAGGAACTTATTAGATCTAGACTAGAAAGGATTGCCTTTAAACTTAAATTGAATAGCATGTTAGCCTAAAATTATGTTTTTGAAGAAATAAAGAAGCGAGTGTGTGATGAAATCACGATTTTGAAACGTCGTAAACTAACCACACATCACACAAATGTGACAGACGTAGGCAAGACAAGGATTTTGATATTCTACAAGAACCATTGAACATGAAAAAAATTATGGCTTACGTGACAATGAGGCTGTCATTAAACAATCATGCTCAAATATTTTAAAAATCATATCTATAGAGAAAAATATAATTATATATATTTTTTATTTTTTATGGATGAATGCACACACAATATAGTAGGGTTTGCAGAAAAATAATCTAAAGGACTTATGAGTTATTGGATAGGCTAAAGGAACTCACCCTTACTCTAGCCATCTCGTATATACATGACACAGCAAGCAACCATCATCACGCATACCGATTGACTACATGTTGATGCAAGAATGAGGGTTTATGAACACAATCATGAGGCCATGCACAAAAGAATAATGATACAAAAGTTAGGGTTGAAAAAATTCTCCTGGATAATACCCATTTTACATACCTCTTACTTTTGAAAATGATCTCTATTTTTTAGAGACCCAATAACAAGTTCCTTGGCTTTTGACGTGAGCTATTGGTTCTCTGTTAGCTTCATAAATAATTGATTTTTTTTTTGGAAGAGAGAACAATGAGAATAAGTTCTCAGACTGATGGTGTGTATTGGCAATTAAAAATTTTTGATCCCCTAATGTTGTAGCAAGGCACAATATTTATAGAGCTAGTTACTTAATGATGAAGAAAATTAGTGTGTAAGAAATTGCATTTAAGAAATTTTTTGTGCCCAAGAAAACTAATTCTAGAGACTTTTATGCACCGGTCTGCAACTAAATTCTCCTAATTTTTTAATCACATAGGCAAATCATGGATTAATTAGCGAAATTGGTTGATTTGGGTCATGTGGGCCCTTTTTTTTTACTGACGCTGAAAGGGGCCCCACCCCTTTTTGGCCTTTTTTTTCTTTTTTAATACATATATATATATATATATATATATATATATATATATATACACGCGTCACACTCAACTATTCTTTTATTTTTGACTGGTTGGACGCAGTGCCAAGGTCAATTTTATGATTTGATACTCCAATTTTTCTAAAAATATATTATTCTTAATGATTAACGAGTTCAGCAAATTGGGTGTCTACAGTCTATATACATATTTTAAGAGAGAAATATAAAATTTGAGAGAAAAATATGTTAGGATTTTAGTCTCATATCGAGAATGTTAGAAACAATGGGATTTCAATGCAATGATTATTATTGTTATAAGTCCTAGGTTGAAAATTCTAGCAATACAAAACTCGCTCTATGAATTGTAATTAGTTTTATCTTTTCAGAGTGAAGAACTAAAATTAGGATATTTGGTGATTTAAGGGTGAAAAGTATACTTGTCAAAGATTTATACATCAAAGGCAAAACTGTCATTTTAAGTCTACATCAAAGGGAAATGATGTAGTTTTCTAAAGTTGAAGGGCATAAAGGTAAGTATCACTCTTAGATTCATGCATACATACTACACATATTTTATGTTATACATGTCTTATATATGGTATGTGCATTTATAACATTCTTATTTTTATAAATTGAGTTACATAAAATATATGTTAATTTTTATATGACTTTAAGAACTATGTGTATATAGTTAAATACGTGTCTTCATAATTTTCTGAACCATATTTACACACATATTGCTCTTAGTCACTAAGGAAATGTTTTTATATGTGTTTTTGAATTAAACATGTTATTTTCCTAAAACTTTATTTTGGAAAATCTATATATGCATATACGAGAGTCTATATACATGGATATGTCTATTTTGTCAAGTATATTACATTCTATATTTATTTTGGACAATACTTGTACATTAAGCAAAGACGTTTCTAGAATTTTTATACTTCAGCAAACTTCAACATGTCTCGATTGATAGTGTCACGCCCTAAAGTCCATCCGGTCGGAATCACCTTGATTCAGGCCCGAACTATGGGTCATGAGGTGTCACGCTTGCCTAGTCATTATCCCATGTCCCTAAATAAGCGTGATAATTACTATTCTGTCATCCTCGGCTCCGATCCGAACCACCGAGATCAATCCTGCAGAAGCCCTACTAGTATACCCTAAGTTCCTATATGGAATACTTGGATTTTACTTGGATTTTAATCTCACTTTTCATTTACTTATCTCAGCAGAAGCCTAATCCCATACACAATATAAAAGCATGTGTTCATCGTTCACTCCACAAGCTCATCCCTAGCCTATACATACCCGGTCATTACTCAATTGGACCTTGAAACACCCATTTCATCACCTTACTAGTTTTGGTTAGCTGATGGACCCCCCATCAATTGGCTGAAAACTGGGCACATCTTCGGTCGGCTGATCAATTCATCAGCCGGCTAAAAGCCTCCTTTTGGTCAGCTGAAGAACACTTTCGGTTTGGCCGAAACCTATTCCTGCAGCACTTGCATTTTTCATCTCTCGGGATCTCAAGGGTACTGGTCGGCTGAAAGGGCAAACCAAGCGACCGAAAGTCCCTAGAACCTATTATCCCTCACTTTCCACCCTAGGCAAAATCATCCAAACCTTACCAACTCGTGGGGTATCATATGCCACTATTTTTTCTTTTCTTTTTTCATGCGAACCTCGCTCTTAATTATGATACAACTAAACCCTTAAAGTTACAATTTCATACATGAACATAATTAAGGAATTCTCGTATATGTTCATAATCCAAGCTATTCATACATTGAATTCCAAATACAATATACAAAAGATGTAATCCTCATTACATACAACCAAAAACATCTAGTCCACAATCAGGACATGCTATAAACAAAAATAGCCTAAAGTCTTTAAAACTCATCCTTGCTCCAATTCTATTCAAGACTTTTCTCGAAGCTCCATTACCTCCTTGCCATTTATAACGAGGATTGAGCTCCTGTATACTTAGTAGAACACCTAAGGCATAATTCCTAAGGTCCCATGAATACCACGTAAAACATATACACATTTCATATCAAATCAAACAAAAAGCTAGATGCTAACAACATATCATGAATCATTGAATTACATATTCAATGCAATTCCACATATAATGAAACCTATCATGTATGCATTATACATTATGCCATGCATCTTTCCCATGCCATACATTCATACTCAACCAATGACTCTGATTCCAAACATGGATTATCCAACTTTCTTCAATCGAAACATCTCAGTCCTACATGCTTTCAAATTTTCATATATATATATCATATGCATACATATATCACATTTCCATATTTTCAATCATCTATTTATCACATAAAACATGCTTTATAATTAACCATGCTCATTGAAGCATATAATCAAACATATAACATCATATACACATATATGAATCAATTTAACAACAAAACTCAAAATTTTCACCTTGTAAGCTCACATATAATTCACCTAAATTATGCAAACACATAGCCATGAATCTCATCATGCCAAATTTTACTTATACCACATATATACATGCTTTAAACCACACACATATAATACATATATATATATAGTCACACATAACTCTAGTTCAATGCTCTAAGCATTCAATATACTCACAAAAACTCCAAAATTAATGAATTATACATCCCTACCTCGGTTTGGAAGAGTTTCCAAACAATTTTTCCAAATCTCCTCACGCCAAACTCTCCCAAAAATCAGATTTCTTCTGATTATATCAAAGCTCTCAATGTGCACAATGATCTTTTCTTCTTTGGTGCCTTCCAAATCTTACCCCAAGACCCTCAAATCTAAGAGATAAGAAGAATAATGAAAAGAGAAAAGGGAGAGATGACGGACAAGAGAGAGAAATAACAGCCAGAAATTTTGTATATTGCTATTAATAGCCCTAGCCTCCCCAAATGACCTAAATGCCTCTAGTCACTTAACATACTTTTCCGACCTCTATTTTCAATTTTGAAAACTTCTACATTCTCAAAATCAATTCCTTTCTCCTTTTAATATTTTAAATGGTCTATGATAGAGTATTTGACTAGAATTATGAAACGTGTAATGCCAGTTGAATTCAAGGTGACGTGGATAGGAAGTCTATTTTAATTTGGACTTCTCTATCTCCAGGAGCCAGTCTCCTACTATGACACAGTCTCACTTGACCACTATAAATACAGTGACGGTCCATATACCAGGTACGCAATTAATACGCTCTGAGTTCATTTACAGCTTTGAGTACCCTTCTTATTTATGACTTGATCGTCAGAGCATAGTCGGCCGGCACCGCGCCGGTGTCCTTTCGATTACTCTTATTTTGTCCTTTTTCATAGGTTAGAGTTTGACCAGCTCGGGGTGAATTTTTGCTTCATCAGTTGGTGCCATCTGTGTGAACGGTCACAAAATTTGACTGTTCTATTCAAATCATACACGAAGCATGATGCACCTGCGATCTGGATTGGAAACCACGGCCGTACAGGATCCCCCTGTTGGCCAGGATTCACCAGTACATGACCTACCCGACCGAAACGACCCTCTAGCCGTGCAAGATCCTCCTATCGGTACTGACCTCCCAATCGGACAGGACCTGACAGCCAATGCGCCCGTAGGTCACGAAGGCACGCAGCCCCCTGGACAGATAGACTTTCCGGGGACACACCCCGAAGTCCGAAACGATCAGGGGCGAGTTGCAACGTTGGAGCACCAGGTCCAGAACTTAAGCCAAAGTCTGGTTCAGTTGCTCCAGCAAAATGCGGCGATTCTGCAACGCCTCCCTCCTGTGGTGCCGATGTCGTTGTCAAGTTACCTAAGGCCTGTTGATCCTGAGGGGGACGGTATTGGGAGAGAAAGTGAAGTCCCGATGGAGGACGCGGCTCAGAGTCAAGTGAGAGGTGGGACGAATCACAACCGTTTAGTCCCGCCCGAGAGGAACCAACCCCATGGAGATTCCACATCTCTTGCTTATCACGATATGGAGATACAGGACCTAAGAGCCAGGGTAAAAAGCATGGCCCACTCCATAAGATGGAAAGATCCTGCCATAATAGAGGATTTGGTCCAACAAACCAACCTCCTTTTCTCTGCAAGGGTAATGAACTGTCCCCTGCCCCCAGGTTCAAGATGCCCACAGTGGAAAGCTTTGATGGGACTAAGGACCCGCTAGATCACCTGGAAACTTACAAGGCCTTGATGCATCTTCAAGCAGTACCCGACGAGATCATGTGCAGAGCCTTTCCCAATACGTTAAAAGGCTCCGCCAGGTCCTGGTTCAATAGTTTAAAACCATCATCTGTCCGTTCTTTCAAAGAGCTAAGCCAACTATTTGTTGGCAATTTCATTATTGCCCGAAGACATAGGAAACCCGCTACCTATCTCCTGAATGTAAGGCAAACCAAGGGGGAATCGTTGCAGGATTATATCAACCGATTCAACAAAGAAATGTTACAAGTCGATGCCTTGGATGATAAGGTGGCAGTTACAGCATTCATGGGAGGACTATTACCCTCTAAATTCCTATACTCTGTTTCTAAGCATCCCCCTGAAAGCATGTCCGAATTACTTGTGAAAGCCCAGAAATACATGAATGCCAAGGATGCCCTTGATGCCCAGAGGGAAAAAGGTGATAGCAACAAAAAGGTGGACAGGAAGAGGGGAGGGCAATCTAGTAGAGAGGAACAAAACCCCAAGTACGGCAGAGTGTCACAAGAATAGAACGACAAAGCCGTGCACCGTGAAAGGGGATTCGGTTTCACCCCGTTGAACGCGCCTATAAGCCAGATCCTCCTCTGCATCCAGGACTACCCGGCGGTGTCATTGCCTCCAAAGTTGAAAACTGATCCGGCCAGAAGATCCCGTGACAAGTATTGTAGGTTCCATCGCGATCATAGCCATGATACCAATGAATGCATGGATTTGAAAAGACAGATTGAGAATTTAATTCAAAGGGGCCAATTACAGAGATTTGTGGTCGGCGAGGGGCAAAGAGCGCAGAATCAGACGCAGGACGTAAATGAAGGCACGACTCACAAAAACCCTCCAGTAGGGAAAATTAGAGTCATATCTGGAGGATCAGGGGCGGCGGAGAGTCTAATGCCGCTCATAAAGCACATGCAAGGAAAGTCAGAAATTTCTCCAAAGTCGGCGAAATGAGCCAGTCACCCACCAAGTGCCCACGGTTGAACGATCAGATCATCACTTTTTTAGAGGATGATGTCAGAAAAGTTTAGCAACCCCGCAATGATGCCTTCATGGTAACATTAATTATAGCCAATTTCACAATTAGGCGGGTTTTAATCGACAACGGTAGTTCTGCAGACATCCTTTTTATAGATGCATTTGATTAGATGAAGATTGGAAGGAACAGACTCAAGACCACTCAATCTCCACTCGTAGGCTTCTCAGGAGAGAAACTCCTTCCCTTGGGTACAATCGACCTCCCGGTCACTGCTGGTTCGAGTCCCAGACAAGTCACCAAGATGGTAACTTTTTTTGTGGTGGACTGCCCAACTATGTATAATGTCATTCTGGGAAGGGCCACATTGAATGCTATGAGAGCAGTGACCTCCACCTATCACCTCCTCGTTCAGTTTCCCACGGAGCATAGTGTTGGGGAGTTAAGAGAAGATCAGGCCACTGCCCGAGAATGTTATGCCACCTCCCTAAAAGAGAGGAAGATGTCAGAAACTCTAAACATTGAAGGACAAGAGGTGGAAGAGAAAGAAGAGGTCCGTCATGCAGATCCAATGGAAGAATTAGTTGAGGTCAACTTGAATGAACAAGGTGCAGGAAAGAAAGTGAGCTTGGGATCGTCACTCTCACCCACCTCTCGGGAAAAGATGGTGTGATTCCTTAGAACAAATGAAGGTGTTCGCATGGTCCCACGAGGATATGCCTGGGATCGATCAAACCATTGCGGTACATCGATTGAATATCGACCCCACCGCCAAGCCAGTTAGACACAAAAGGAGAATCTTTGCCCCAGAAAGAAACACAGTAATTTTCGAGGAGGTAGAGAAATTATTGAAGGCTAACTTTTTACGGGAAACCAATTACCCGAACTAGTTGGCAAATATAGTGCTGGTTAAAAAATCTAATGGCAAGTGGCGCTTGTGTGTCGACTTTACTGATCTAAACAAAACCTATCCAAAAGACAGCTTCCCCCTTCCCTGGATTGACATGCTGGTGGAAGGGATAGTAGGGTACGAGCGACTCAGCTTCATGGATGCCTACTCGGGATATAATCAAATTCCGATGCGGCCGTCAAACCAGGAAAGGACATCCTTCATAACAGAAAAGGGATTGTACTACTATATGGTGATGTCGTTCGGTCTAAAGAATGTCAGCGCAACTTACCAAAGGCTGGTAAATAGAATGTTCAAAGAGCAAATTGGCAGGAATGTGGAGGTATATGTTGACGACATGCTCGTCAAATTTCAGAAGGTTGCCAGCCACTTGGTTGATTTACAGGAAGCCTTTGATGTCCTTCGAAAGTATATAATGAAGCTTAATCCGAGCAAGTGTGCCTTTGGGGTATCCTCCGGGAAGTTCTTGGGCTATCTAGTCAGTAAAAAGGGGATAGAAGCCAACCCACAGAAGGTGCAAGCTATCCTGGATACAAGATCACCCAGAACCGTTAAAGAAGTCCAAAAGTTGACAGGAAAAGTGGCAGCATTAAGCTGGTTGATCTCCCGTGCAATAGACAAGTGTCTCCCATTTTTCCAAGTCCTCAAACGGGCCTTTGAGTGGACTCTAGAATGTGAGCAGGCCTTAAATGAGCCAAAACAGTACCTCAGCTCGCCCCCGCTCTTGTCATGCGCGCGTGTAGGAGAGGAATTATACTTATACTTGGTTGTCTCACTTGCAGCAGTCAGTTCTGCACTGGTACGGGAAGAAGAGGGAGTGCAAAGGCCAGTTTACTATATCAGCAGGGTTCTCCGGGGGGCGGAAGAAAGGTATCCCTCCATAGAGAAACTAGCATTCGCTTTGGTCACGACGGCTAGAAAACTCAGGCCATCCTTCCAAGAGCACACTATTGTGGTACTAATTGATCAACCGCTCCGACAAGTCCTCTTCAAACCTGAAACCTCTGGGCGGCTTGTGAAATGGTCTATGGAACTTGGAGAATTTGACATCCGGTACAAGCCAAGGACAGTTGTCAAAGGCCAAGTGCTGGCAGATTTTATAGCCGAATTTACATACCCTCGGGAAGGTAAATAGGTTCAGCAGGAAGAGGTGGAGAACCCAATCTAACAAGACAGGGAGGACCTAATGGACCCTGGTTACACGTGGCAATTATTTGTGGATGGGTCATCGAACGCTCAAGCCAGCGGCGCGGGGATACTAATCAGATCCCCAGTAGGGGAAACATTCAAGTACGCCCTGGAATTTGGATTCAAGATATGAAGCCTTGATTGTAAGGTTGAAACTAGCTAGTGTCCTCAAGGTTAAACAGTTAAAAGCTTTTACCAACTCCCAGCTGATTGCCCAGCAGGTCAATACGGAATACGAGGCAAAGGGAGCAAGGATGAAATCTTACTTGTAAAAGGTACAAGAGCTGGTTACCTGTTTCCAGAGGTTTTCAATCACGCAGGTCCCCCGTAGTGAAAACTCTAATGCAGATGTTCTCGCTCGATTGGTTACGGCACAAGAGACCGCCCAAGGGGGTGCTTGTAGAGCACATGAATCACCCGAGTATAACAAAAGCGACGTCATGTGAAGTAAACCAAGTCACCCAGGGCATGAATTAGGCAGACCCGATAGTCAAGTACATAAATAATGGTGAACTGCTATTCGACAAGGCAGAGGCACACAGAACGAGGATCAGGGCATCTAGTTACACCTTGATCAATGGAATCCTCTACAAAAGGGGAGTCTCCTTACCATACCTGCGATGTGTATCGACAGGAGAAGCTCAGAATGTCATGAGGGAAATGCACGAAGGGGAGTGTGGAAACCATGCGGGGGACAGGTCCTTGGCTCACAAGGCCATTAGGTAGGGATACTACTGGCCCTCTATGCAGCAGGATGCGCTAAACTTTGTCAAAAGATGTGAAAAGTGCCAACGCTTCGCCAACATCCCGAGGCAGCCTCCGGAAGAGTTGACACCGATAGTGGCCCCGTGGCCTTTTGCCCAATAGGGAATGAATTTCGTTGGCCCTCTACCCATGGGAAAGGGGCAGATAAAATTTGCAATTGTAGCAGTTGACTACTTTACCAAATAGGTGGAAACCGAGCCCCTAGCTACAATAGGGGAAAGGATGTCATCAATTTTGTATGGAAATCGATCATATGAAGGTTTGGTGTTCCAAAAGTCATAATCATGGATAACGCAAAATAGTTTGAAAGCCGACGATTCCAAGATTTTTGCATCGAGCATGGCATAAACCACCGATATTCCTCACCAAGCCACCCGCATGCTAATGGGCAGGCTAAAGTGGCCAACAGAACTATATTTAAAATGATAAAAAAATGCCTAGATGACTCTAAAGGAGCATGGTCAGAACTGCTGTCAAGCATTTTATGGGCCTATAGGACCACCGTCAGAGTCCCCACAGGAGAGACGCCCTACTTCTTAGCTTTCAGAAGGGAAGCAGTTCTTCCTGTCGAAATAGGGGTGGTGGTGAGCCATCGTGCCAAGTATTATGACCCAGTTCATAATGAGAAGGAATTAAGAGCCAGTGTCGACTTCATCGACGAGAGAAGGGAGCAAGCACAGGTACGAATGGCAGCGTATCAACAGGCCATGTCCCGGTATTACAACACCAGAGTCAAGCATAGGAGTTTTCAGCCTGGTGATCTAGTCTTGCGAGAAGTCACTCAAGCCACCAAACCTCACGGCACTGGAAAGCTGGCCCCTAATTGGGAGGGCCCGTATAAAGTGATTAGGACTCAAAGGCGAGGCACTTACTGGCTGGAAACCTTAGAAGGAAAGCAGTTGGCCCATCCTTGGAATGCCGAGCATTTGAGGAAGTTCTATCAGTAAAGTTTTTTCTTGTCTTATTAGTTTTCGTCCCATCTTCTTTACTTTTAGCTTACATATCTGCTTTCAGCAAGTATTATTGTAGAGGCTGGCTTTGTTGGCAAACCTTAAGTATCATTTTAGAGGTTGGCTCTATTGCCCAAAATCTCAAAACAGGACTCCTGTCCAGTTCCATTTTTTCTTTTGTAAGTTTTATTATGGAATGTCAATGGAATGTGTTATTCACACCAAAACGTGCTGTTATGTTCAGAAAGCAAAACCCTACGGGGGCAAAAACCCTACGAGGACACACCTCCATGGAGGGCCTTTGAAGAAAAAGGCGGGATGGATTAATCCCAAGAAAAATACTACCTTACGGGGGCAAAACCTTACGGGGACACACCTCCACGGAGGGCCTTTGAAGAAAAAGGCGGGATGGATTAATCCCGAGAAAAATACTACCCTACGGGATAAAAACCCTGTAAGGACACACCTCCACGGAGGGCCTTTGAAGAAAAAGGCGGGATGGATTAATCCCGAGAAAAATACTACCCTACGGGGGTAAAACCCTACAGGGACACACCTCCACGGAGGGCCTTTGAAGAAAAAGGCGGGATGGATTAATCCCAAAAAAAATACTACCCTACGAGGGAAAAACCCTAAGGGGACACACCTCCACGGAGGGCCTTTTATGATAAAGGCGGGATAAATTAAAATTTTGAGAATGTATATGGACATCCTTACATGAACCCTTGGATTGCGAGAATTACCTCTACAAAACAACCCATGTTTCAATAAAAAAGAAGAAATATACGATTCCTCATTGATTAATAACAGAAAGATACATTGAGCCTCCACAAAGGAGGAGCATTACATAGGTGCCAAAGGAAAAGACTTCAAGTCAGTCGTCAGGATCTCCAAGTTACAGACCGGAGAAGTTCATATCAGGCAATTGATTTTGTGCTACTTCACGAAAGTACTCAAACCCGTCAATATATGACTGGTTGAGGGCCATGTCAAAATCAGGCGAATCCTTGAAATGTTCGACAGCCAATTCTTTAATCTGAGGTAGGTCGGCATTTCACCGAGCCATCTCCTCCCGTTCATGACTAAGCTGGGAGTTGAGGGTATCTATTTCCTCACCACGAGAAGCATGAGAAGCACGAAGGGTCTCAAGCTCTGAGTTGAAAGTGGTGCGCTCACTAGCGAAGGAGGCACGTTCTGTGGCAAAGACGGTTCTCTACTTCTCCAGCTCCTGCTCTGCACAAAAGAGGCGATTGGAGAGACCATGGGCAATAGTCAGGCCCTGTTTAACATACAGGGAAAACACACAGTTAAGAGAAGAGAAAAGAAAGATGGGAATTCCACTCAAGCGTGATAAGAAGACTAGGGGCACACCTTAGCCATATTGGCCAGCAGATATTCGGTGGAGAAAATAGAGTCGATAACATTCACCTTTTCAAGATCACATGGGAGAACAAACTCCCTGGCTCTTTTTATAGCAAAAGATGTGTTAGACAGCAACGATCTGGTGTGACTAGTCGCTGGGGTTAATAGCCCGGTGTGGCTGGTAGTAGGAGAGAAAGATACATGCGAGCTACTTCCGCCAAAGAGTTGAGTTGCTGACACCCCAAAAGCACTTGGATCCGCCAGACTACCGCCTGCAAATAGAGGAATAGAAGGTATCCCAAATGGGCTGGGGCCAGGGGTCGGAGTGCTCATAGCGGCAGGAAGGGGAGAATTCCCAATAGAGGGAGGAGATGACAAGTCCCCACCCGTAATTAAATCGGTACTCCTAATAACCACAAGTTGGCGCCGTCTCTTTTGAGCAGGGGATGAGGATGACGCAACACCTTTTCCTTTCGCCAACATGAGAATGTCTCGATCAGGCCTTCTTCGCGATCCTGTACGAGTGTACGGGTAAACTTATATTACTCAACTCAAGGGAGGAAAAGGGAATGAAAAATAAAAAGTGTAAAAATATACCTCGCCTGTCTTCGATTGCGCGAGGATGGTAACCTAGTGTACTCAGTCCCGCGTCAGAGGCTAAGGTCACCGCGTCTCTCATCCCGAGCTCGTAAATGATGTCTAACCTGTCTTCTTCTTCTTGACTCACATCTGGCTCGACTCTAACCGCTGGATTATTAAAATAAAAAAATCCGTGTGAACATGCATGATAAGGTGGAAATAGTATAAAAAAAAAAGTAAAAAAAGCTCACCAGTTATAACCCCGTCAGTCTAGGAGCGGGGGATGCAGTGAGGGGGAAGCTACCAGTTTCCCGTGATAAAAAAGAATCGTTCTTTCTAATTCTTTATCTTTTAACTGCTATCAAGAACCACCAGTCCTTTGGGTAAACTCCCTGCCCCACGAGACCGGCCTTGTATGTGACGCTAGTCCTTACTTTTCAGAAGAGTATAGCAAGAAAGGAACTCATTAACAGTTGGTTGAGGGGTAAGCTTGCTAGACCTCTAGAGGACCAGGGTAGCCATGATAATATGCCAAGAGTTAGGCGTAAGTTGAGAAGGACAGAGGTTGATATACCGGAGCAGCTCTTTAGCGAAGTCCGGGATTGGGAATCGTAGGCCCCAAAGAAAGTAGCCTTCGTAGAAGCATGTTTCTCCGGGACAAATGGAGAAAGCCCTCTCTGCGGGTAGGGGAGCCCTACCTATAACCCCATCCAAAAAAGAAAATAAAGTTGCTAGCTCCCCCACCTCGGCATCGGTCATAGTAGAGCTAATATCCTGGCATTCACAATAGTTTGCCATTATAGAATGCAAGAAATCAAACACATGGACAAGGGGAGAACCGGGGCCAAAGGTCTCTACACTCGGTTTATCGAAATTATGATCAATGATATGTAGACAACGAGAAAGAGAAGGTATAATAGTGTAGGGCATGGACTAGTGAAGTGAATTATAAATGAAGAGAGGACTAGTAGTAAGATATTGGAGTGAAGTATAAATGAAGAGGGGCTGCTTATATAGGCAAGGGAAGACAACCGTTGCAATCCCCAACGGCTCTTTGTCCCAACGGTCGTCAAGCAACGTCTATAAAGCTCTTTTGTAACATTCATAGCCAAATGGTCACAAGAAAGCTAACACTAATTGAACACGTTGCAGGAGCATAAGCACAAGAGCCAACACAGGGGTTGGACAAGCACGGCCTGGTGCAGACGGGCGCTAAATCGTCGGGGGTGAACAGGCCCACCTAGTTGGGAGCGACTGGGCACGGCTGAGAGTTAGCCTGGCAGGGCCCACAGGGCGCGTGCCCATGCGAGGAGAAGAAAAAAAAAAGAAAAGAAAGAAAAAAAGAAAAGAAAGGAAAAAAAGAAAAGAAAGAAAAAAATAAAAGGAAGAAAAAAGAAAAGAAAAGAAAAGGGTATATATATATGTGTGTGTGTGTGTGTTATGTTTAAAATTTACAGGCCAAGATAAAGCCTAGCAAGCCATCCAAAGTGTTCATAAGGCCCGACAATCAACCCTCATGAACAGAAGGCATCTGATAGAGTATTTGACTAGAATTGTGAAACGTGTAATGCCAGTTGATTTCAAGGTGACGTGGATAGGAAGTCTATTTTAATTTGGACTTTTCTATCTTCAGGAGCCAGTCTCCTGCTATGACACAGTCTCACTTGATCGCTATAAATACAGTGACGGTCCATATACCAGGTACGCAATTAATACGCTCTGAGTTCGTTTACAGCTTTGAGTACCCTTCCTATTTCTGACTTGATCGTCGGAGTGTAGTCGGCCGGCACTGCGCCGGTGTCCTTTCGATTACTCTTCTTTTGTCCCTTTTCACAAGTTGGAGTTTGACCAGCTCGGGGTGGATTTTTGCTTCATCAGTCTATAACCAAAAATAAATATTTTTCAAAAAATATCTGATTTTTCAGGCCCACCTGACCCACGTACCAAGACTCACCAACCCAAAATTCTCATATTAAGCCAAATGGTTCTAAAACTTTTCTAAACCTCAAAACGAGTATCCATACTTCTATCTCATTATTAAAACCCTTGAAAAATCATGTACAGGCATTAAATTGATAAAATAGAAAAACAAAAAGAAAATCAGTCCAAAAAGACCTGGTCTTTATAGATAGATTCAATTGATTAACACTTTGGACTGCATCGATCTCAGAGAGTTGGGGTTTCTGAGATTTGAGGGCATACATATCAATAGTCTGCATATCTATATAATTGTGTATCATTCATCATGCATACATGTTAGTGGTGATATGATATACATATTTAAGTGTTGATACTACTATTGCGATTATTATGCTACAAATATTATATCAACACTAGTGTTCATGTAAACACGATATTACACAATCGGTTGGACGATTTATTGAAGGACTTATATATTTAAGTTACACCCTCTCTAACAGCTTAAGCTTTTAGAGTAGATGTTGGTTAACAGATTGGTGGTTACATTGACAGATCCAAGAGGAAGAAGTAGAGTTTTGAGTGTACTAAAACCGCCATAGATAGGTTAGAAGGACTCCTGGAGATCTATGAAGGATTGTTAAATTTGGTATCTTATGCATCTAGAGATCAACTAAGGATGCAAGTGTACTGAATCATTATTGAAGTACCGTGCAAACTTAGGTTGTACATCGACTATTCATAGTGGATTGTTTTGTTGGACGAAGTTCACTTGATTTTTCGATCTACCATTGGGTAAGTTATTTCACATAAAACTTGGTGTGCAAGTCTTTACTTTATTTACTGCAAATTAACTTATTAATTTTTATCATAATTACTTGATTGAATGAATGTACGATACATGTTCGATAAAATATCATCAACAAGCTTATGAACAAATTGACACAACAATTTATCCAGATTTATCAAACAGATAAAGAACACATTTATTTCTTTCATATATTTGTTTAAATATATATATTTGATTTCTTTATTTGTTTATTTTGGGTCTAAGATAAATTCAGTTGAAGTTTATCAAGTGGCAATCAAGTTCGTTGATCCGAACAAAAATTCAACAATTAGTATCAAAGGTTATATTAGTCTAGATATTCATATCATTAAGTGATATATATATATATATATATATATATATATATATATATTGTGTGAATTTTTAATTGGTTATTATTTCCCACCTATTCATCATTTTCTAGGTTGGTTTGATATCATGCTTAAAGATCCTACATTGTGTGCTTGATTAGGTCATTAGTCGAGCTTAGACCCGTTTTCCGAGATAATTGATAAAAGCCCGTCAAAATATTATATTTGCAGATTTGAGAGAAGCATAAAAAGTATATAAATATCTCCATATATATATATATCAGATACAAGAAACCATATATATGTGTGTGTGTATATATAGAGGAAAAAAATTAGAAGATAATTTTCGTTATTTCATAGAACACTAACATTTTTTAAAAAATGACTTTTTGTGCTTGAAAATTCGTTTGAATCTCTCAGAAAGCTCACCCAATCAGGCACTAAATCTAGCTAAGAATTTAATGGATTAAAAAACAGATTTAACGTGTGAAAAAATTACTTTGTGAAAAAAATTAGATAAATGTGTTCGAAAAACAAATTTAGTGTGTGAAAAAATTATACCAGCACTCCAACCAAGAATATTAAGCAGAGCATCCAGATTCTTATAACAATCGTGATAGTTAAAGTATAATCCACCAAAAATAAAGGTTGGAGATTTACATGCAATTAAAAGCATGGCTGAGGAGAAAATTTTGCAATTTACCTTGTTAATATTACACAAGTTGCTCATAATTAGATTTTTTATAATGCATAGTGAGGGGTTGAGGAATAAGAGCTAGAAAGCACGGACACTTCGTATAGGGGTACCGTGTCCGTGTCGGACACTTGGACACTCCTCGGACACGTGTCGGACACTCCGTAGAAGTGTCCTGGATTTTTTTTTTTTAGGACACGGCAAGGACACGCAGGGGACACGGCAAGGACACGGCGGGGGACACGGCGGGGTACATTTTGTAATTTTTAAAAGTGCAAAAAAACCCCTAAACTTTTGCAAAGTTACAAAAAGACCCCTTTGAACTATTTTTTTTAGCATTTCAGCCCCTCATCTTCTAAAAATTGACATCTTGACCCCTTGAAATAACTATAATGACATATATCATTTAATATGACTATTATGCCCTTTTCTATATAAATATAGTATTTTCTAAAATAAAAAATTTTAAAAATAAAATATAGTTGGATAAAATTCCTAAATAATAAATTTAGAAACAAAAAAAATAAAAAAGCCAATATAATGAACATCCTTTTTGAAAATACATTAATTACTTGATAATAAATTGAAGTATTTGTGTGATTTATTATTTTTTTATTGTTAAATTTATGGTATTGTGGATATTGGTTAACTTGTTGAATATATATTAATATATTATTTCATAGCCGTATCCCCGCCGTGTCGTGTCCTATTTTTTTTAAAATTTACCGTGTCGCCGTATCTGTATCGTATCGTACCCGTGTCCCGTGTCCGTGTCCATGCTTCTTAGAATAAGAGGGGTTGAGGAATAAGGTAAAAACCTAGCACCAAACCTGAGCAGTTAACCCTAGAAAAACAAATCTAACCACAGTCACTAGTAAAAAGTTTTAGGCGGGAAACCACCCTCTTCTTCCCCCCTCTCCGATCACATTTTTCTCTCTCTACACTCGCCGTTTCTTCTTCCATCAACTACTGAATATTCGGGGGAAAAAAAAAAAAACTACTGAATATTCCTTTCCCTCTCTCGCTCCACTTTCTCTCTCTAGAACCATGACCGAGATTCACCGGCGATCGATGCCGACGGTGGCCGTAGGAGATGCCCTAACGTTTGCTCCGGAACTGTCTCCGTTGGAGTTGGAGATTGGGCGGCGTACGCTTCGACAGCGGTGGGAGTTGGCGTCTGTTCTAAATTTCTTGAATGTAAGATCACGAGTTCGTGGTGAAATAGCACATAGGGTTTCTAGTTGTTTAGGTGTATATTCACATTCTCAATATATCTATATACACAGAGGTGGAATTATATATGTATTTGTAGTGTATAGTTTGTTTCTATATTTGTAAATATGGATTATGTGTATATCTATCCGTGTAAACTCAGAGTGAGAGAGAGAGAGCGTCACTATATATAAATGTATGTACTCAAACTTATTTGTATGCACAGACACTGATGGATTTCTGAACTGCCTATAGGTTTTTGAGCCAGTAATTGGGAGCAAGATGAAAATTTCAGCTGAAGATATAGAGATGGCTCTCATTAAACCAGATACATTGCTTTCTCAGCTTCACATAATGCTTTTGAAGGTTTTAGTTTTTTCGTCATATATGAATTCATAGCACATTCTTTGAGGTGTAGTATTTGTTGATTTGGCTACTTATGTATTTGCTAAATAGGTAATTACTTTGATGTCCAGATGGTGTGCTTTCATGGTCTATATTTTAAGTGGAAAGAAGTTGATATATACTGGTAATGCAATGGAATTGTGTAACTATTCTTGGAATTCAATTGTTATTGTCACCTAACAACGTTGGAATAACTGAGTTATATATGTTCTAATGTATTCTATATTACTGTTGGCATGATTAGAAAAATAGTTGGTACCTCATATTTGATGCTTAGCATTTAACACACTTATCTTTTTATTGATCAATTTGATGAATTAATTAGAAGAAGTTGTCTTTGAAGAGAATAGAGTAAATAATTGCTTTGTGGTTCTCTTTTATTGACTCTATGTCCAACTTAATCATTTTGATATTTGATACTCTTATTTGAATGAGTTTTGTTTTGTTGAAATCAAATATATGGTAAGAATGTTATGGGTGTTTAAAATTATAAATATGCAATACAAAAATATTTCTTGATTCCAGAAATGAACATGAATTTCAAAGCGCCCCGTTGAACCCATGTAGTGGACCTAGTTTATAACCAGACATATCTTGGAGACAAGATCAAGAATAGCTCATCAGAAGTTGACCCATGTGGGTTTGGGGGGAGAGAGGAGGTTCTTAATTGTTTGTGACTTGCATTGGGATGTGAAACAAAGATGTTTTTGTAGCACGGTCTGATTTCTTTTGTTTTACACTCTTGGGGTTTTTATCCACTGCTACACCCTCTTTTCCATTCTGTATGTTAGGTTGCACTTTATGCCACATATTGTTGTTGGATGCAATCCCGTTGGTACAAATCAAGTTTTAAGCATCCCCAAGTTGCATAGGCACTCACTTGGTAACCTACACAGGCGGTTCACTTTTGATTGGTTCAAGAAGCAGTCTATTTCCCCTGTGGTTACTCAGTTGCATAAATAGTTGCCCAAAAACTGCTCGCAAGAAAAAGAGTAGCAAGTTAAGTGTATGTTTGGATCACAAGCACCACCTGTTTGCTTTTAATTTTCTTAGACATTCCCTCAACGTTTCGTCCTTTGTTCCTACTTTCATGTTATGAACTTTTTCTTAGGGTCGTTTTCATACACGATGTCATGTATTTCATAGTTCCCCAAGTCAGTTCCCCCTGTACTAACAATGGTTGGAAGAATTCAACCCTGTTACTTTCTCCCTCCATCTCTCTCTCGCCCTCCCTCCCCTTCCCCCCCCTTCTCTCTCTTGCATGCATTTGTGCATGTGTACGCATGTCGTATGTGTTTTCATTTGTATACTATTTTATTAGTATTGGATACCGTGCAAAGTGCAAACTTTTCCTACTTTGACAACTAGTAGCTGACTGTTTTTAAATGAAATGATAAATTTTGCTTGGTACTTTGCAGCACATCAAACACTCTCTTAGAATTGTAAGAAGGTTGTTTAAATGACTAAAATTAAAAAAAAATGCTTGAAACTTTTAGGACAAAGGGATTATGGTAACTAAAATGGATAATTATGTTTAACAGAGAGAATATAATTATGCTACTTCCTAGTTTATTCTTTAACCCAATAACGAAAGTTTCACAAGGGGACTGGAGGAATCCATTTAATTTCTTTGATATTTTCTGTTTGTTTCTCTTTCAGTTTCTTATTTGGTTTCTACTTCTTTCATTTTTTTTAAAATGTTAATATTATTTCCCATTTTTTTATTTTGCATGATTTCCCTCATTTCCCCCCTTCTGGAGGCTAGTTGGATAGCCTTAGTAGACCATGATTTCCCACATGCTTGAGCCTTGGAGAGTTTATATAGCGGGGAATCAAGGCTGAGATGCCCGCTTTGCTTGTGGTGGGGTTTGTGGCAAGAAAGAAATAGGAAGTCCTTTGAAGGAAAGGAGGTTCCTATTTGGGTTCTTAAATTCTCTATCCTAAGTTCTTTATTTTTTTTGGATTGATGGGTGGAATTGGAGGATTTTGTAGATAGGTTGAGAATATAGAAGGCCTTTGTGCTTTTTGTGCTTTTGTATATGGGATGCGCTTCCCTTTTGAGTGCTCTTTAATGAAACAGTACTTATTAAAAAAATAAAAATAAAAATAAAATAAAATGTATGTATGTGTGTGTTTTTGTGCCGAGTGCGTAAGCATGCTTGAGCGTTCTATGTTTGGAAACCAGGATCCAACAAATGTTTTTGGTGTCTTTGTTGCTACTCAGAGCTTCATTACCAAAACATTACTTTTTGTGCTCCTGATTAGTCTACATATATGTTCCCCCTTTCTTTTCTGTTCACGTCTTTTCACAATTTTTATGATGGTTGAGGTTGATGCAGAGGCATAGCCTTAGGTTTGCAATTTATTTTATCAATCTCTTTGGCTCTTGCATCAAGATTTATATAAGGGCCCGTTTGGTAACCGTTTATGTTTAGTGTTTATTGTTTAAGTGTTTATATAAACAGTGTTTATGTTACGATTTTGTTTATCCATAAATATGAGTGTTGTTTGATAACGAAAAAACGTTTGACTTATTTTAAAAATCATAAACAGAAAGCTTTTTTTTTTTTTAGCATGGGTGCCCCTAAGTAATTATTTCTTATTATCAAGTATATTAGTAATTATTCATATTGTACCCAATATTTTTTTCTCAAGCCAATTGATGCTCTTTAATTCTGTCCACACTTGATAATTCTAATATTTTTATCGTTGTATCAAACAATAGCCTTTTATAATTTTTTTTCTTTTCATTTTTTCACTTTTAGTTTCAATTTTTAATTAAAATAATATAATCACCATTTTAGATAAAAAAGAAAAAAAAGTTTTTTTTTTTTAATAAACATCATTTTGGTGTTTAGGATTTGAAGGCTTAGCTACAGTGTTGTTTTAAAAACGTTTTGACAATTTATAAACAAAACAAAAATTATCAAATATGTTTATCCTAGAAATTTGTTTTTATAAACAATAAACACTAAACATAAACAGTTACCAAACGGGCCCTAATATTTCATTTATATGCTTGTTCCTTTTTTGTTTTAAACTGGTATGAACATAAGTGTTATTTTGTTAAATATAAATTCTTAAACTCTTTAATTTTATGCTATGAAAAAATCTCCTTTAATTCAGAAATTCTACGTTTATTTTTTGGATCAAAGGAGTTGAGCCAAATGGCTTAATTATATGCAAGGTTTAAAATACTGTCTTAATAATAATTGAGACTCTCTATGATGAGGGTATCAGGATACTAAAGCTGACTGGTGACTGGTTGGTGGAGAGTGATCAAAGATGGGTTCTATCCTACCAATTTATTTATTTTCTTTGTTGTCCCGTCAAATTCTGTGCATGCCCTGATATTCTCTGTTCATTCTTCTTTACAAATTTGTATTTGTATTTGGCTTTCACTTTCCTTTGTTTTTCAAGAGGGTTGCCCCCTATTTATGAATCTCACATTCTTCCCCATTTTCCCTTCTTGATTAAATATGTGTATAGCAGCTATAGCTTCATTTTTGCCAGATTATCTCTCTCTATCTATATATCTATCTATCTATCTATATATTTTGTGAGTGGGTAGACTTTGCTGTGTATATATGTGTGCATGTACACGAGTACGTGCACGGAAATCATGCACGTGTTTGTGTTTACAATGTTCATTTAGAAAGAACTAGACATGATCATGCATGTGATTGCACATGTGTGTAAAAGTATTATTTTATTTTTTCCTGATAATATTGGACCAAGTTTGGTACTTCTCATATTTTGACAGCTGAATACAGAGAGTACTTGTGCTTGCATGTTTAATAAGTAGGTTTCAAGTTTGGTCATCCTGTCGTTTATTTGGTCTGCCTTTTGTAAATTTTTAAATGCTCATTTTCTTTCCTTCTCTCTCTCTCTCTTTCATTCTTAGCTTTCGTGCGTTTTGTTTTAGATTCGTGAAGTGGATGCACGTACATGGCCTTGTTTTTGTAACTTCCATTTTATTTGTTAGGCCAAATGTATCATGTGTTAAAACTAAGTACTAAAAATTCCTTAACATTGATGCGTCATATGGCAGTAATAAATAAAGTGTATGCTTGAAGGACAATATAATTCCATCAAGTTTTGAAGATTGAGATAAATGGTTTTGACAAATGTCATTGGTGTAGATTGAATTAAGATATTTTTCCTGTTGCATTGATTTTTGTTTTGGGGGGTACCGTTTTTCTCCAAAATGTTTGCGCTTTCCGTTATTTAAGTTTTTTTTATCTGGTCCATTATGCCAGCATTTTTAGCTTTTTAGGGTTGGTTTCTGTACTCAAATTGCTTCCTCTACTCAGTTTTTCGTTTTAGAAATGACGGTAGCATGACTACTCCCTCTCCACCCTCCCCCTCTCTCTCTCAGTTTTTCTGTGTTCATGTGCACCTGACATGTGTGGGTACTTGTACCAAGTTTAGTAATGGAATTCACTTTTAATTGTCAGGTTTATATGTTGATCAGTTGTCTATGTTGTGAGAAGTTCTCTCTCCTTCCCCATCTACTACTACTACTGTTGTTGTTGTTATTACTACTACTTTTATTATTGTTATAATACATGAGCCAAAAAGCCAATTTCCTTTTATATTTGATCCTAAGCCGGATGCAGCCACATTACTTGTGCCTTCAGTTTACCATGTTTCTACTTCAGTGTTGTTTCGGTATTCATATTTGTTTACTTTTCTTAGCTAGTGTTTAATATTTGGTCATCAATAGAAAAGAACAACAGAGGTCAGATGAGCAGGTTAAGTTAGTTGCATTCATTGAAACCTTGAGATCTCATGTGACAAAATGAGTTTCTTACCTGTATGTGCTGGACCCCTGATAGTGCCTCACCATGTCAATATCCGAAGCACCAGTCTCTTTAACGCCAGACCGAACACTATTCAACTCTGTTCTGCTGTGTAAAAGTGTGTAAGCTTGACCAAATCTCACACTGCGCCTGCTGAGCAGGAAATAATTGCTTGGAATATGGTGATTGTTACCTTCAAAGAGTTACAAAACCTTGTTTTCATTTTGCATATCCACTGAGAATTCACTTCTGGATGAATTAAAATTCTGAAATATTTTATCACATGGGATTTTCTGCCATTATATTTTATGCTGTGACAGTTCCAAACAACATTTGTTTAGCATTATTTGTTTATTATTTGAAGTTCAGAGTATGGAAAGCTCATGATTGTCATGCAGAATGCAGTGACTACCAAATTCATCAAAATAATACCAGCAAAATTAAGATAGTTTCTATAAATTTTTAAATGATAATTTTAATATGTGAAAAAAAACCATTCAACTGGTATGGAGAAACTTAAAAAGAATCATCACGAACATCATGATGACTAAAGAAGAATGGTTTTGTTTTCATGTGGTTTTCACTTTTCAAACATCTCTAATTTGGTTACCATTACTTATTTAACCTAAACTAAATGTTTGTCAGGGAATACCACCTGTAAGTAAATCCTTAGATGGTTCTGATGCATGGGTGAAGGTGCTCTGTAAGAAACTCGCAATGTGGTGGCCATGGGTAGGTCATTATAAATCTTAATTGCTACATAATTTACTATTATTCTTCATTTATTCAGAACAAAGATGCAACAATTCGGTGACCTTCTGTTGCAGGTTGCTGAAGGGGATAATCCACTACCTGCAGCTAATGGGTATTATATTTCTTCTTCAACTACATCTCATGATTCCGTATTGATTGCAACTTAAGATATTAAGTTTTGCTGCAATTGGTTATGCAGAGAGGAGATATCCAGATACAAGGAACTTGATCCAACAATCCGTCTATCAATTTTAAAAGCACTTTGTGAACTTCGAGCTGATGTAATATATCAAGCCTTAAAAAAAGAAGTTATTGGTGGTTGTGCATGTCACATTGTCTGGAGGATGCTTTGATATTTTGGTTATTTATTCTGATTTGTTGTTGTTGTGTGTGTGTGTGTTTGCGTGTGTTTTGGGTGAAATTGCTCAATGTGTTCACTCAATTAAGTTATGAATGCCCAATTATATTTCGTTTTACTACATTGCTGGAATCAAATAAACTATAAGTTGGTTACAGTTTCTTGTATTTTTATTTTTGTTGGTTGTATAACGGGTTTCTTTGTTCACAGCAAGATGATGCGGTGTGTTATATTAATGATGCAATAAAAAGTGGAACTGAACTTTCTTGTTTCCGCAAAGATAAGATTGGGGGAGATGGAAATGGAACTGCATACTGGTAATTTCTTTGTATTCTCATTATTAATATGAGCATGATAAATATTGATAACTCCTCTGTTCATGGTAGGTATGATGGAAATACAATTATTGGTTATAGATTATACAAGGAAGTAAATAAGTATGAGTCCAATCCAAAAGTTAAGGGAAAAGGAACTGTGCCGGTACTGAGGTCTCTTTGGGAAACACTTGCAACCAATCTTGAGGAATTCCATGAAGTTGTGGTAAGTCTCAATTTTCTGTTGTTTTGAGACAGGAAACCTTCATTGACTTCGTTTCTTGTTGGTAATGACAGGATGAGTTCTCATCTAATAAAGAGAAAGTGGAAGTTGCTGTTAGTAAGATTATTGAAACTGATGCCATTCCTGTTCTTGTGAAACTTCAGAAGGTCAGTTTCTATAATCCTCTTAAGAATGTATAAATTAAATTTTATGTTGACAAGGCAACTATAGGTTAGACATTAATAATATTTTACAGTCTAGATATATAGTTGTTAATATGGGTTATACCTGATGTACTTGTTCTTGGTGCCTTCAACAGAAGAAAGAAAGGGCACTGAAACAGCAAGAAAGACAAGAGAAGCTTTTGAATGGTTTTCGAAATTCTGAGATCACTCGTTCTTGCCGCAATCGTAGGCCTGTCAGTTATACATTTGGTATGATATAAAAATTGCCAAAGTAGCAACTCTAACAAGATTTCATTTCGTGTAGTTTTCTTTTAGGGTGAATATCTCTGACCTTGTCTGAGGTTTGCCAAATTATTGCTCGGCTGAAACTGTTTGAAAAAGTGTGGTCAACCTCCCTTGAGGTTTATGCAAATATCTCTGATCACCCCTGGGGTTAGTTGGTTATTAAGCCCAGGTTAGTTGGCTATTAAGCCCGTCAGTGGTATTTTTTTAAAATGCCGAAACTACCCTTAATTGAAGTAAAAAGACTTAAATGACCCTATTAGTATACTGAATTACCATTCCAACCAAATTTAAATGGACAAAATTACCCTCTCTCTATCTGCCGCGTTTTTAATATGGACTTGGTAAATCTTTTTAATCACTTTCTCATTGTTTCAGTAGATGAAAATGAAGAATTTGGGATACTGAAAACGACCCGACATGAATGGTTTAACTCAGTGACAAATTTCGAAACTCAAAAATCAATCATTGATATAGAATTTAAAGCCATTCAATCGTTCCTAGCTACATTTAGATTCAATGTGGCTTGAGATCATTCTGGGATGATTGCCACCAAGACAGTATTTGCAATCGGTCTCCTAGAATCATTACTTTAGGAACCATACTAAAATCATAGAACCATACATGGAGCATATATAGATCACGGACAACCACCAAACCTTGCAATATCTTGAATAGAATTGCTGATTCAACAACCAGATGCATAGAATCACTTCCTGTATTGATGACTCAAATTACCAGATCTGACCTGAAATCGAACTCCAACAATACAAAACTGTCAGTGCTCTTCAACCCTAGAAACTCCGGCGATCAAGTGGTTATTGTGATGGTGAAGCGATCATCATAAATTACTCAATCAGATGAGTAATTTTATATTTGCAAATGGAGTTGGATGAGGAGCAATGGCAAATCATCAACCTGTCAACGTATGCTTGCTACCTGCTACACACGAATCTGTCATTGACAAATGCAAGTGAGATTAGTTAGCTGACAACAGGAAGTTTCTTATGAAATTAACTAAATAATTAATGATTTTTATATATTTTTCAGTGCAAGAGATATTCAGTGATCTCGGTGGGGATTTTATTAAATAAAAATTGTTCAGCCTTTAAGTGGCTCTGTCATCACCACCGTGAACTCTGTCGACAGTGGTGATGATCTGTCGACAGTGGTGATGATGGAGTTCAGGCATCGTCATGTGTCTTGAAACCACTCGAGTAAAGGGATTTCGAGATCGAGAGAGAGAGAGAGAGTGTTTTAGAGAGAGAAAGTGATGTCTTCAGGGTGGATGTTGTGGTCATTGTTGACTTAATTGATTTAGCAGTCTTTGGTTTCTCAATCGAAAACCATGTCAGCGGCAGATTCTGATTCTCTTCATCGGTGACGGACCATACTGGAATCTGAACTTGATCCACCAAATCCCCAGATGAATTGAAGAACCCAGAGTCATCATTGTGTTGATATACAGAGAGTCCTTCACGGCCAAATCTCTAACCTCCAAGACATACACAAACAGCCACCCAATCTCTGTATAAATGCATCCCATGTAACACTACTCGTTGAAACATAACTGATTTGAATTGCTTTTGGTGCTATTAGAGTGATTAGGTTTTTAGTGTTGCAAGGGTGTAAAGGTAATTTTAATTTCTGTGATGGTATCAGTAGTGACATAAGCAAAATTTGTTTATTAAAATTAAGGGCAATATTGTATTTTTGTGAAAAAAATTAACGGTGTTAATGGTAGAAAATCTGATAGGGGAGGTTAGAGTAGTTTTGCAAAAAGTTTCAGTCGAGCGATAATTTGGCAAACCTCAAGGGAGGGACATTCACCCTTCTTTTATCAACCATTGGGACACAAGTTCCATATTTTGAATAAATAGTTTGTTCAAGTTAAACATAGTTCCATTTTTCATTTGTTTTGAATGTCGTCAGACAGAATAGATCACTCTTAAGATGTCTCACTTAGAAGGCTAATGCCTTCAGTTAAAATGAAGCCTTAGACCAACAACTAAAATTTAAAATCTGTGCATGTGTGTGCGCACTGTGCTCTTATATTTGGATATGTATTAGTGTTGTGGTAGAAAGCTTATATGATAGCCTCCCGCAGACTTAATGTAATCACCCGCAGGGTGGATTGCCGGGTCATGTTAGGATAGCTGTTGGGGTATGTCAGGATTGCCCAATCCCACATCGCCTGGATGTGGAGAAGGGGATGTGCTTGTATGTAGTGTGTTATCTTCAAATGGTATGAGGTCTTTTGGGGTAAAATCCAAGAGCAAAACTGTGCGGGCTCAAACCCAAAGTGGACAATATCATACCATGTGATGGAGTGGGGTATTATAGTTGGTATCAGAGCCTAAACCCAGTTGGAAGTGTGCCGACGAGGACGTCGGGCCTCATAAGGGGGTGGCTTGTAATCACCCGCAGGGTGAATTGCCGGGGCATGTTAAGATTGCTGCCGGGACATGTCAGGATTGCCCAATCTCACATCGCCTGGGTGTGGAGAAGGGGATGTGCTTATATGTAGTGTGTTCTCTTCAAATGCTATGAGGCTTTTTAGGGTAAAACCCAAGAACAAAACTGTGCGGGCTCAGGCCGAAAGCGGACAACATCATACCATGTGTTGGAGCGGGGTGCTACACTTAACAATACGATAACCATGTCAGATGCTTGCTTTCTTCCATCTTCATTATATTTTGTACTTTTTTAGTTTTGATCAGTTGTATAATATGATTTCCGGACAAGTCATGGTGCATGGTAGTGTTGCTTTTCTGCAATATGTAAGCATAAACTTGGAATTAGAATGATCAAATTAAGGAGGGATAAAAAATGTTACTGTCGAAAGATTTGGTGCACTATGGACGACTTATATACAAACGCGCACATATTTGACATGCATTTTTTATTTTGATGAAAAGGCTCTTACAGTTTAGGAACTAATGTGCAGATGAGTACGACAGGGCTATTGAAGAGGCTATACAAGTAACGAAGTAAGTTTTATTTACTGCACTTGATTGTTTATATTGCTTTGCTTTGTATTCTTCGTTGTTTCATAAGTTATCTTTCATGTGACAATTCCAGGAATATATACTTTTGTTGCCGAAAAATCTTTGCTCAGTTTGAGAAGATAATATGAATGTTCAAAACTTTGATTGGAAGTAGGAGTATGATCTGGGTTTTTCTTAGTGCTATGTTTTTTCGTATAGTACTAAAGCAGATTTCAATTTTTATATTTCTTGATGTCTTAGTATTTAATTTGTGGTTTAGGAAAAGAAAGACTGCTGAGGAGCAAAGGCATGACAAAATGCACGGTGAAAGGGGGAATGGAAACCAAACTGCCTCCAATAGGAGCTCAGAAACAGAAACTGACTTGGGACCCAGTGCTGCCAATAAATCTGACTCCACAGGAAGTGACAACCTTCAAGGAGGTGATGAAGATGATGATGATGATGGTGACGGCGACTATGAGTCTGATGGTAACAGGGATGATGGTGACAACAAGCATGACAGCTACTCAAGTAATTCTGACCAGGAAAATAACAATGGTGGCAACAGGAACAACACAATGCTTCATTCTCGGAAGCAGATTGGTAGCTTTGCTGATAAGGCTTTCGGTACGCGCTGGAGTCTGAGACTAGCTGGGACCACTGACCATCCTGTTTTGGATACCAGAAACCCTGGTGCAAAGAATAGATTGAGACAAAGACCGACTCGCAATACTGCACTTGAGAATGTTGTTGTTCCTGATTCTGAAGATGAAAACTCATCTCAGGCTGCTGATCACAGTGATGATAGTGACAACTAAAAGACTTTCTGAATGGACATGCATTAAATGATTTTCCTTTAATTTTGGAACATGAAGGAAATCTAGAATGCATTTGTTTGTGGAAATGAGTCAAATGACATGAAAGATTAACATTGTTTCTCGGAAGCAGCGGAAGTATGTATTTTTGTGGTGGTGTTTCTGAGAATTGTGTTTTTTGAATCATTGTAAAGGAGGTTAACGAAGTGTTAGGTTGTTAAATGGCTCGATTAGGCCTTTTGAATCTATTCTACTTGAGCTTTTTTTTTATCTTTATATCCATCTTACTGTTTTTACTGGTTGAATCTGTTGTGCCAATGTGGTTTGGAAAAAGGTCCAGTTTCAAGCATATGTTCACACACAAATCTTTCCTTTTTGAATCTAAATTTTACTTGTGAATTTATGTTCAATGCCTCTTAGTACCTTCTAGTGCAAGCATATGAACACAAATTTGAATAGAACATTTCATTTGCAAAATAATATCAAAGTTACCACTAAGTCACTAATATGCTTGGTGGTACCATACATATTGAATTCATGGAATATAAAATTTAATTAATATTTTTTTTCTATTTTACATATTGGTTTGAGCCAATAGCAATGCGCTATGGCTCTGTTCGGATTGACTTTTGAAAAGCAGCTTTTAGTTTTTCAAGCTCAAAAGCTATTTTGGAGAGTGTTTGGATTGGTAAAGCCGAAGAGAGCTTCGAAGTCCAAAAATAGCGTTCAAAGGAAATTGGTGGGTACTAACTTTCTCATTTAGCATCTACTTCTTTTTTTCTTTTGCGTAAAAGCCAAAACAAAAGCTCTGTTAAACAGGGCTTATATACGCATATATGTTCCCTTTTATTACAACATTTGTTGTGGTGGTGTGTTATTATTTGCCTCAGGACAAGTGAACCGGACTACATAAGAATTTCATCTATACTTCAGACTTTTGGTGACTGGAATTTTATTCAGTGTCATTGAAAATCTGACGCAGACATATCATAACATCCACAAAAGCACGCAACACATACTTGTGCGATGTTGTCTCGTTGAAGTCAAGGTACCGAATCAAGAGTTCTTCCATGTAATCCCAATCAATGGTCTAGTCTCGCTCTAGTTTTGACACCGCCATCTCCAACATTGATCTGTAGAACTCATCGCACGACTCCCACGAAAACACCGGCACGACAATGTCGTTGCGGCTTGCTTAGATGCGCTTATTTTGACTCTTGATTTTGGGGGTGACCGTGTGATTGGTTTTGATCGACGGTACATGAAGGGGTTTTGTGGTGCTTACATCCAAATAGAGTGTGACTAGTTGGACTTGGAGGGTGTTGAGATTTATAGGTTTTCATTTCTTTTTAGAAAATTCACTCCCTCTTTTGAACATAAACGGTGTGCCATTGACCATTGTGAATGGTTTTTATAGGGAGCTGATATTCAATATTCTCAAGCGTTTCACTTTTTTGTTTCTTTAAAATAAAATTACAAAAGAGTTTCTACACCACACAATTTTTGGTTATTATATTTTTAATGTCATAATTGCCCTTTTCATTAATGTCTGGACTCTTGGCTCTAAAATGCAAATTCATTTATCTTCTCTTTTTGCACAAAAAATGAATATTTTAATGGTGGATTTTTTTCTTCAAAATATATTTTTTGAGTTGATTTGAAAAAATGACTTGAGAAAGTATCTATGATTATGATTAGGATGAAAAGGTATCTAATTAGGATAAAAAAATATTTGAGTTGAAAATAAATTTTATATCAATGAATAAAACTTAGTTATAACATTAAATTGAAAGCGAAACAATCTCTATGATGCATAGTCTGGGGTTGAGCCAGGATTGCAAAGTGAGGAGGGCTAAAAGGAAAAATTGAAAATGAACACAATAATTTTTATGACAAAGATATGTTGTAAATATTCAAAAATAGATAAAAAAAAAAGTACGTTCTCATATAGATAAATCAAGTACATCATAAATAGATACAAAAACAGATATAACATTTTCTTAAGTAAGCTATTGAAGATGAACCCTCCGGTCTTTAAGAGAGTCAAATTCATTAACTATCGAATCTATATCAATATCTTCAGCAAGTTTTCTTTCATTGAGAACCATGCAATCTGCAAGAAATTCATCACCCATCTTGTTGCAAAGTTCAGTTTTCACTCGCTTCATTGTCAAAAAATCTCGTTCTGTTATTGCCGTAGAAATACGGAGAGTCAATATACGATGATTCAATTTATCAATCAGATAATAGGTTTCTTTTTGTTTGTTTAACTCTTGAAATTTTTTAAGGAGGCTGTTGCCTCTACTCATTAGAAGTTGCCGCTACTCATTAGAAGTGCCATACTTTTTGATCTATCATTTTCCAATTTATGGAACGAAAACAAATTTTTATCTAACAATGAAAGTGTCTCGATAGTCTGAAACAATAGAGGCAGGGTTGATCCTGAAGTTCCCAAAAGGTTGAGAGGCCCTAAACGAACTTTCTAGTAGACATAAGAAAAATTTTATTTTTCTTAAGATATTTGTTCTCACTTCACAAATCACAACAAAGACAAGTTTACTGAGAAATAGTAAGTTTACTAAGAAATAGTAAATATACACATATATAAGAATTTTATAAGAAAATTTCAGAATAATAACAAATTAAAAATGTAAATAAAAAACAAACAATTTATTGGAGAATGTATAAACTGTCCTTCTGCTGTTAGCATCTTCTCCAATTTGTTAATGATTTTCTGAATTGCTTAGTATTTAATTATTTATATATAAAAAAGAGTTAAGAACTATTGGGTGAAGAACATAAAAAGAAGAAAAAATAGGACTTTTAGAGAGAACTTACATATTTAATCTCCTTTAAGTGCCTGTTTGGGAGAGCTTCCTGGACCTCAAAAAGTCCTTATGAGAATCAAAAGTCCTTTTAAAAAAAATGTGACATTTGATTACATATATGTAAAGGCTTTTTCGAAGAAGCCAATGGTCGGAAAGCCTTCAGAAAAGTAAAAAAATGCTACTTTTAGAACATCCTTTTAGGAAGAAATTTTCTTTTGAAATAAATTTGTTATTTTACTAATTTGTCCATGTACTATTTATATATTAACAAGATTTTGCTATATTTTTTTTTGGTCCCTCGTTCCTCCACCGCCACCTTCCACCACCACCGCCGCCTCCACAACCTCCCCCATCACTATTGCCACCGTTGCTTTCCACCACTACCTCCACCAGCATCGCCGCCTCTATCGCCACCACCACAACTTCCTTCTATTGTCGACTTCGCGTTTTCTAAGGGTTGTAATCGTTGTTAAGGATAATGGATAATATTGTGAAGAACAAAATAATTTAAAAGTTTAAGTTTATTTAAAAAATGCACTAGACAAACATATTTTTTATCCTAAATTCCTTCTAACAAAATTCCTTTTACGAAGGCTTTATCAATGAAGTCCTTTTGATATTAGGAAGCTCCCCCAAATGGGGCCTAAATATTTTTTCACCAAAGATTTAGAACCACCATGAATGATTGCATGAATAATTTTTTAAAACGACAGGTGGTCACATGACTCGGTGCAATTATATAGTACTCTAATAATATATGTATATAAACGGTATGAGTTTAAAATTTAAAGTATATTATGTCATGCTTAGGTTTAAAATTGAATAGACTAATTAAATATATTATTAGAGGCTCAAAATATAAATAATATAATAAAAATAGTGGGCTGGGGTAGTGGGCTGTGAATGAATAAACACAGTAGTAGTCATTTTTTTTTTTTGGATCTGGGCTATAGCCTAAGTTAGCCCATTAATACTTCCGCCCATGTGCATAGTAATATTTAATTGAATTGAAAATTAAAGAAAAATCTAGTTTTTTTTTTTAAAGGGTGAGAAAAACCTAGTTTTACTTGAATATAAATTCTGTTGTATAGTTCAATAAGCAAATCAACAAAAGATTGTTTGATTTAAGAAGGAAACTTTTAGAAGTTATACTATTATGTGATTAAATTTACTTTTAATTGTTGTACAATATATTTTTCATATATTTATAGAGTGTGTATATATATACGGTGTGTAATTTTAATACGAGAGAAAAAAACTTGAAGGAAATTCAAGAGTTCTGACTTTAATAAAAAAGAAGAAGGTAATTATGATATTAAAAATATGAGAACTAAGTATTCTATAGTTTAAGAACTTTTTTGTAAATTTTATTTAAAAAAAAAAAGAGTGAAGCGTCTCATGTCATGAGTGAATATCAGCGTTTTTATATGCTACGAGAGGTTATAATTAAATGAACATAAATATTTGGTAATAAATGGCTGTATTACAATTAGGCATCCCAAATTAAATGACCATGCCACGCGGTGGAAAATATCGGTTGCATAATTTTCCTTTCAAATTGATAATTGGCAGTACAAGAATCTACCATCGAGTAATGTAGCTAGAGAGGCTTGTTAAGGATTTAATGAGGTTGATTTGTGTTTTTAAGATGAGACTAGATATTTTTACTCTACTTTTTATTTATCTGCATTCCATTTGATTTTTTAAAATAGTGAAATGACAAAATTACTCTATAAAATTAAGTGCAAGTGTTAATGTGTTTTCAAAAGATAATTATGTCATTTTTGTTATTGAAAAGTGGTGAAATGACAAAATTACACCTTAAAATTAAGTGCTAGTGTTAATGTGTTTTCGAAAGATAATTATGTCTTTTTTGTTATTGAAAGATAAGCGGTGAAATGATAAAATTACTCCTTAAAATTAAGTGCAAGTGTGAATGTCTTTTCTAAAGATAATTATGTCTTTTTTGTAATTGAAAAGTAAGTGGTGAAATGACAAAATTACTCCTTAAAATTAAGTGCAAGTGTGAATGTCTTTTCAAAAGATAATTATGGCTTTTTTGTTATTGAAAAGTAAGTGGTGAAATGACAAAATTACTCTTTAAAATTAAGTGCAAGAAGGTGTGAATGTCTTTTTGAAAACTAATTGTGTCTTTTTTGTTATTGAAAAGTAAGTAGAGCCCGGTGAAAAAAAGTAAATATTGTTTCCTTCCCAGATGATATGGTTTTGTTCAATTTAAGATAGTTTATTTAGATGTTTGTTTGAAGAGTAATGAAAGGCATAGTGAAAATTATCACCGAATTAAAAAATTGAATCACTCTCATCCTTAAAAAAATTATTTGACTTATTTATCATAAACATGTAATCTTCATTGAACTAGTATTCTTTTCTCATCCTTAGATAGTGTGTCATATTTGGTAACATTTTTAATTTAAGATTTTATCTTTTATTTTTTTGGAAGTCACAACAGAAATTGCGTTTAGTAACACAATTTTTATTTCAGTTTTCAATTCAAGTTTTTATTTATAATTTTTTTTTATAAAATACAATAAATAAAAATTTTGGTTACTAAAAAATAATAAGGGTAAATATTACTGACACCCCATGAAATTTAATGTAATTTCACACGGGTATAATTTCATAAAATTTTGTTACAAATACCCCCGTCTGTTTTTTCGTTCAAATGGTATCAGTTCCATTTTTTCATCCAAATGGTGCAAGAAGGGCGTTAAATTATACATGAAATGTAACAATTGTCCTTCATTTTATAATTATTTTTTAAATAAAAAAACCTATAATGAAAGGTCCATATTGCCCCATAATAAAATTGTATATGGAAGGACCCATCTCTTCGTCATCTCTCTCTTACTTTCCCCTCTCTCTAACAGCCCCCTCTCTCTCCCCAACTGTATATGAAGGGATTGGCTCGGTGGTGAACCAGTGGTGGGACTATTGTCGTCATTGGGGGTGGAGAGTGGTGGTGCTTCGGTGAACATTGGTGGAGACGCGATAGAGGTGGTTAATGGGGCTTGATGAACTTCCGGCGGTGGCGGGACTGGGACTTGATTCGGTGTTGAACCAATGGTAGAATTATTGCTGTTACGGTGGGTGGAGAGTGGTGGTGCTTCGGTGAATAGTGGTGGAGACGCGGCAGAGGTGTGTCAACAGGGCTTGTTTTTTTTATGGTTAATGATGGCGCCGGTGATGGTGGTGTGTTCGGAAAAGATGACCAGTGTAGTTCCATGATACTTGGCAGTGAAGAAGTTGCATGAAGAAGAAGATTAGGTTGAGACGAGTTATGCTTCGTCGGTGCTGGGTGCACACAGTGGTGTGGCCGGTGTTGAGACTCCTTCGGCAGTGGGTCTGCTTGATGCATGGTGAATGAACAGTGGCGGTGATCGGCAAAGTTGGTGGCCGGTCGGACCTGCACACACACACATATATATAATATCTATATATAAAAAAATGTATATTATATAAATATGTATATCTATATATAAGAATATATATACACACATTTGAGCTTCAATCTCCTAACGCAAATTTAGACCACGGAAGCTTGTGGACATTAGACTCATAAAATGGTTAGGAATTATGAAACTAACCAAAAACCTGATAATACACAAACTTATTTATTAATTAAAATAAACTAAAATAATGTTGTAACGATTGAATTAGACATTTTTTAATTTATAACTTAACATTAAGTATTTGATTAATGTTGAAATTCTTTCACTTAATAAATTTGTAATTTTTAAGTACATAATTACATATTTTCCAATTTTGAAAAATTTACAATTTGTCAATTAATTGTTAAGTGGATAATATTTAATTACATATTTTTCAATTTGCCTAATTACATATAAAATGTTTTATTATTTATGCAACTATATCATCTATAAATTTTGTTGATTTTAAAGTTTACAAATTTAATTTATATTTAATATGTTAAATCAATATTTATGTAATGTCTAATTATAAATCTAATAGAGAATATATAAAATATTATATATATTGTATAACTAATATAAAAAATGATAATTTGGTCCATGAAAAGATTATGTTTGGGTAAATTAGTAATTTAATATGTCAAATATGTCTTTTCACAAGTTGTCTAATTGACAGTTAGAGTGTCTATGTCAAACGGAGCAAATATTAGGGGGTGTTTGTGATAAAATTTTACGAAATTGTAATCGTGTGATATTAATTACATCAAACCTCAGGGGTGTCAGTGACATTTACTCAAAATATAAATATAATAAAAGAAATACAATAAATTAAAATTTAATAAAAAATTATAAAATATAATAAATAAAAAAACTGATTGCTCAAAAAATGTAAATATAACAAAATAAAATACAAAAAATAAAAAATAAAAATAAAAAGATTGGTTCATGAAAAAAATATAAATAAAATACAATAAATAAAAAATTATAATTAAATAAGAATAAAAACTTTTATGAAATACAATAAATATATATATATAAATTTAAAGATAATAATAATAATAATAATAATACCAAATATATAATAATATATATAAATATAAAGATATATATAAGAAGAAAATACAATAAAATAAGAGTTATATATAAATAAAAATATATTAAATATAAAGAAAATAAAAAGAGTATATATAATAATATATGACAATAACCAAAAACATGCTAATTTAGACTACAATTTAGAGATTAGACTCGTAAATAGCTTGAATTTATGACAACTATCAAAAACATGCATCAAACCTCAGGATAAAACCGATATTTTACTAAACTAGTCCCTTGGTGATAGCACAAAACCGATATTTTATAAAAAAAATCTTGTGCGGCCTTATTAGTCCTTCATTCACAACAGATGTTGTATGTGAGTGAAGCTAGGGAGATTGATAATAGTTTTTACCTCAATTAATTCTTGGTGTATGTACAAGTTGCAAATCTCAGGATAGCCTTTCTTTTTGTAACTCTAAAAATGAGATTGTACCATGTAACATGAAGTATCAGGATCCTCTCGAATGCATTAGATGCTTACTGGAAGAAAGGCTAGATAGCGTTATGACTTACTCACGATTGGAGATGGAAGTTCAATAAGGTTGTGGTTCACCAGATCCATGTGGTAGGCTCTGAACATCATGCCCTGCTACTGAGCTTATCCCATCAAACTGGAAGAAGTCATGATTTCCTTTCGATTTAATACCAGATGGCTTAAGGATGTGGCTCATGTAGAGGCTCAAGGGACGAGGACAACTTAATTAACAGAACATCACTCAAGGAAAAGCCAAAGCAGGAATTCATAGAGTGGAAAGTCAATAGTACAAAATAGCATACCAAATATTTATTTTTCTAACAAGTTTCTTCATAAGGAACTCAAAGATACATAGCTACTATATACTACATGACATGGAAATGATCACCTTGAGTCAAAAGAGAGAAATGAGAGGAGCTTTGTCAATTTGCAATGTGAATGTAATTTGCATTTCCAATCCTCAGGTTCATAATTTGCATACTGAACCCCAAAATAGCTGGTGGCGGTAGGTACTCGAATGACTTCACTACTATCTATACATCCAAATAAGACACTTCTTCATTTATTACTTCTGTTCCTGCCATGCTTCCATTACCTTCAAAAACCAGGAACCTTTTTTCATTTTTAACACATAATAATTAATGACTTAGAGAAATTAGTAAGATCACTTTCCAATGAGTGAGAGAGAGAGAGAGAGAGACCTCTTTTGAGCAAAGACACCGTTCTCTACAAGTCCCTGATCAAGCATGAAAGATGAGTACCTTACCAAAAAAAACACATGAAACGTGAGTACATTAATTTCACAGCTATGAATGTCAAATGAAAGAAAGAGTTCCAGAATTATTGTACTTTCTTCTCCTCTTTAGTTTTTTTTTAAAACTTTTTTATTAAATTTTTAGTTGTAGATCCAAATTATTTTGTGTGTGACAAAATTATGTCAAATCAAATTGAGATATGATTTTACGTATAAGAAAAATAATAAAGAATCATAAATGGACAATTATGTCTTCGTATAAAAAACATACAAAATCAATTGAAAGGTGAACATAGAGAGAGAGAGAACAAACAAGAAGCAGCAAGAACAAGATGTAGATCGATTTTTATGGAAGATAAGGATTCAGATTAAGAAGGATACCTTCTATACATACGACTCTCATTATAAGATCAATAACAACAACTCTTAAAAAGTAAAATGAACTGCCAGCTCACCAAATATGGAGAAGTTTAACCAAATGACAAAAGCAGACTCCAATTTTTCTGAGTAGTGTCAAGGCTTTTGTGAGGTTATATCACGAGTTCAATATTTTTATAGAATTAGATGAATAATCAGAGCTGATTTAATTTGTGCTACACCATTCTATATACAACAGAAACATACAAATGAGTGTTGTGCATTGGAAGCCACTACTGGGTAACATTATTGAATAATGATGCTAGACGGCATTAAAAGGAGTGACTTTCAAGCACTGAAAATGATATGGAAAGCTTCACAGAGGCTGTGGCAATTTGAAATGGTAATTGAAGTCATGACTGGAAAGAATTCTTAGAGAAACTTCAGGAATGAGTTATTTGACAACAGCGTTGTTTGAGTTATCAAGTTAGAAAGTACCAAATGAACATGTCTGTCAAATTGAAGGAAAGAAGGAAGAGAAAAAAAGAAACAGAAGTACTCACCAAAAGTAAAAATTAGGACACTACTGTGACAAGAACCAACATTTGTCCACAAATAAACATGTTGAACAGAAAACTTATTACTGATGGGACAATGGATTTTGGTAGTTTCTAAAAAGAATGTCCAATATAGAGTGAGGAGAAGGAAATGAGAGCAGCTTTCTTAATGTGCAATGTGAATGGCTCTGCTGGAATGGTACTGTTGCTTATGGACTACAGAGCTAATTTAATAAGAAGGGGATGCAAAGAAGAAAGTCTTACCTTCAGTACTTCAACCATGCAGTCCTTTGTAAACACTATATTCAGAGAAAGGACTTGTTCGAGCAGGCAGCAAATCTAAAAAAAGAAAAGAACAATGATTAGGGAAATTAGAAGCTCACGTATGCGTCAAGTACATAATAGAGAGAAGCATTTTGCCACCATCAACAATCTCATCAAAATATAGAAGAACAACCAATCATTTATTTAAAAAATGAAAGAAAAGAAGGCGGATCAATTGGTCATTTTATCCATTGTGCTGATCAAATCTAGGACAATAATGCAGGTTTTCGTATTTGTTGAGCTACTAAACTATAGAGATAATAAGTTGTAAAATCATAAGAAATTAATGCTGGCACTGTATCTGCAATGATTGTCCTGAATTTCACATTAATTCTCGCTCACTCCCAAAATTGTAGTTTTATAACAGTTGGTTACAGAGGCATTGATCTTAGATTAGGGCAATACCTGATATCTGATTGTTCTTTTGCTGCTTTACTCCTCCACCATCCCTTCAAACGCCATAAACCTCTCACGCATGTACTCTACAGACTTTAATCCATGAAGAGAAAGACTTAGAAGCTCACGTATACATCAAATACATAATAGAGAGAAGCATTTTGCCTCCATCAACAATCTTACAATATCATCAAAACATAGAACAACATAAGAGAAAGGAAAACTGCCAAGTTAATCTTAAAAGCACTCTGACAAAAACTAGAATTACATGATGTACAACACAAAATTATTTAACATTAACTATAGCCACTCCATGAGAATGCAAGGAAAATAGAAAAAATATTAGGAAAGGATATAAAGTTACCCCCTTAATTGGGATTCAGCTCCATATATACCAGTTTCTGCACTTGTGGGATGGTAAAAATGCTGAAATTAAAATTTGTTTTTATTAAATTATATAGAGCCAAAAACTAGTGAGATGCACATGTGAGATAAAAAAACATGTTGAAATTTCATTTTAATTTTGTGTAATTTGGCAGGGAAGAAACTAACTACGAACCTACCACACCACTGAAGGTTATTTAAACATGATGCTTTATCACAGACTTGGAAAAAGAATGCAATAAAATGAATGTGTGAATCTCTAATGCAACATTCTTTAGCTGATAAAAGGGTCATAGAGAAAAGAAAAATGAAAACAAATACATCAAATACATAATTGAGACTTGAAAACAATGTCACAGTGAATAAGTTTAAAAAGGTGGAACTCAAAAATTCAATTAAAATAACTGATTAAATTTTCTGTTAGAGATCCTAACTATAGCATGCGTGTCACAAACTTGATATCAAATTAAAGTAAGATAAGATAAGATAAGCGGTTACAGAAACATAGATGTCCAATTATATGCTTGTATCAAATATAAAAGCTGAAATTTGAACAAATTAAGAAGGAAGAAGGAACAGGATGAAGAGTACATGGATGTATAAATTAAAGGATTCGGATTAAGAAGGATACCTTCCTCAACTAAAGCTTAAGATTGGGATGTGAGCAATTTTAGGCCAATCTTCACCCGTTTCCATTTCGCATCTATACTTCAGCTCCTCTGAACAATATCCAGAGTTTCTAATGCGGTCAGTGTTTCTAATGCGGTGAGCCGACGCATCCCTTCAGGCAGTGACTTCAATCTTGGGCAAGAATTAATGTCAAGTTGTTGAAGTGATGTGAGGTTGCCTGCCCACTCTGGTAAACTTTTCAAGTTTTCACATCCGTGAATGGATAGATCTTGGAGAGTGGTAACGTGTTGAAGCCCCGCAGGAAGAGACTCCAACTTGGGGACGTAGGCGATAAACAGAGAAGTTAGGTTGCTAAGGCCTTGAAAATGCATGCCATCATCATCACCATCTGACAAATCAAGCTCTTCACAGTTGGAGATATCAAGGGACGTGAGGGTAGTGAGATGTCGCATCCCTCCCGACAGAGAGGTTAGTCTTGGACATTCCCAAATATGTAGTTTCATTAGAGAAGTGAGAAGTCGGAATGCCTCCTCCGGCAGAGTAACTAGGTCTTCGATGCCATATATTTCCAGTTCCTCCAATTTGGAAAGAGGAACTAGTGAAGAAGATGACATAGATGTTGCCCTTGCCATCAACATCAGTAACTGCTGTTGTATTAGCTTCTCGCTGACTTCATTAAATTGTAGTTTTACAACAGTTGGTTGCAGAGGCATTGATGTTAGCTTAGGGCATTGGAAGATCTCTGATTCAACAAGACAAGGAAATGATGGTAGAAGTAGTTGCGGTGCCTCTGCTTGATTACTCCTCCACCATCCCATCAAATTAGGCATGTCCTTCAGTTTGAGATATTTCAGTGATGGAAAGAATGTTGTTGTTGTCTCTCTTGAAGAAGAAAAGGACTCATTAACACCACACCTGTCGTCATCTATGTACTCTACCGAATTTAATCGCATAAGAACAAGACTTCTGAGACAAGAAAGCTGCTCAATTTTTGGAAGATGTTTGCATCCCTTACACTCCAATAAAGTAATTTTAACAAGATTTGAGAGGGACGACATCCATTTTGGTAATTTCACACCCCCATAATTTACTATTATGAGCGTTTTCATATTTGTGTGTGGCTGGAGAGCTTCCAACACTGACCCTAACTCACCATCATCATCATCATAGTCGCCAAAATTAAATTTCAAAGACTGAAGGTATTTTTTCTTCTTCAAGTTCGCTGCCTCTGCTTCTTTCAATCTTGGCCTTTCTAAACACGATTGCCCCACTGGAAGTTCAATTGATAGATCTCCCCTTAAATTGTTTAGATCTTTCAATTCACTTAACCTGTTACATGGACCCATGATGAACCGCCTTAACGTTCTAAGAGAAGTCAGCTGCCCCAGTCCAACCGGCATGTCAGTCAACTCATTGCAATAATTAAGTTCTAGATGTCTAAGGCTCACCAATTTTGTAATATCTGTTGGCAATTCTTTGAGCCACGTGCAACCGGAAAGTTTTAGAGTTTGCAAATTTACCAATTTGGTAATTGAGTTTGGCAGAGTCTGAATACCAGGATTCTCAGAGAGATCGAGATACCTTAAATACCTTAACTTACTTATGCAACTCGGCACCATTTCCATCCCCATGGCATGTAGATCCAACACACGTAACCTTTTAAATTTAGAACAAACTGTTTCATAAACTCGATTATTCCATTCACAATATGAATTTATTTGAACCGGCAAAAAAAATGTCCTAGTCTTGGTAGCTCCACACAACGGGGCTGGGGCTAGGGCTAGTCTACTTACAGATATATGACAATCAAATGACATGTGACGAATTCTTGGAGAAACATCTTCTACATTTAAAGAACACTCACTTCCCGCAACTAAAACTGCAAGGTCATGCATAAGATCATGCATTTTACAACTTATTATATTACCAAATTCATCTATTGTTTCGTCTTGAAAAAAGCACCTCCTTAATAAATCTATAAAATACAAATCTCCAACATCCTCCATATCTTGATTTTGATCTGACAACCGGATAAATCCATGTGCACTCCATAGTTGGATCAATTGTTGCTTATCAATTACATGATCTTTAGGATATAAGCGACAAAATGCAAAGCATTGCTTTAGATGCGAGGGGAGGTGATTATAGCTCAACCGTAACTGTGATAGAACAATATTCTCATCTTGAGCTATTTTTGCCATGTCTTTATTTTTAAAATCCAACCACTCATTCACTGTGTTTTTGGTGATTAAGAGGCTTCCTAAAGCTCTTATGGCTAGAGGAACTCCTGCACACTTCTTCGAAATTTCTTTTCCAATTTCCACTAGACATTCATTCTCCGACTCTTTCCCTTCTTTAAACGCTATTTGCTTAAAAAGCGACCAAGACTCTTCCTCGGACAAGCTTTTTAAAAGATATGGAGAATTCACCCCTGAAGCAGTGGCAACTAAATTAGTGCGGGTGGTTATCAAAATCTTACTTCCCCTTGCACCACCCATCAACAGATCTCTCAGATCTATCCATCGGTGAGCATCTTCATTCCACACATCATCCAACACAAGCAAATATTTCTTTCCATCAATTTTTTTCCTAAGCTCATTTTGCACTTCTTCCATTGTACTTTTTGCACTTTGTATGATCTTCTCTACAACTTGTTTCACATCAAAAACTTCAGAAACACACACCCACATTTTAAGTTCAAAATGATTTTGGACCTTCTCATCATTAAATACATATTGTGCAAGTCTAGTCTTTCCTAGGCCCCCGATTCCAACTATTGCAATAAAAGACACATTGCCTTCAACGTTGGAGTTCATCAACAATCCTACAATTGCGTTTTTATCATCATTCCTCCCAATAACTTCTTCAGCACGCACAAAAGAGTGACTTTCCTCCCTCTTGTTGATTTGAACTTGCATGTTTATAGGCCATTCAAGACTAAAGTGGAATTTGTTCTTATTTTCAGCAATGGCATCTAGTTTCTGACGAATGACCTTAACTTTGCGACTCATCTTAAATTGGAAAAAAAGCTGGTTTGAGCTTGAAAAGAAAATGCGTACCGTCTTGGCCTTTTTGTTGGAAGTCATCATCGCCTTCCGGCGCAAATCTTCTGTTGAGAAGTCATCAAGCAAGTCATCAGCATCTTCAACCACGTCTTTGAGCTTTTCAAACCAAGCACTAGCCTGATGGTTTGTGCCACGCTCGTGCTGCCCAGTGACACCATGCTCCTGCATATCGAGAAGTACCGCTTGAACTGTGGAAATGGTATCTTTCATTTTGCCAAACTCAGTTTCGAAACTACACACCGACTGGATCTGTTCGTAAGCAACAGAACCCAACTTCTTCACAATTTCAGTCACAATGTTAGAAAGAAGTGCGTCTGCCATTTCTTTTTTTCAGTGGTTAGTGGAATGATTGAAAAGCAATACTATTTCAATGTTGAGGTTGTTGCAAGTAAGCGGAAGACTTCCATGACCCATAATATTTATAGATAAGATACATATTCAATTATTTTGAAAATTGATTTTACTATTTAAATTAATTTAAAATTTGAAGAGTTGCCAGCTACAACTTTTTAATGTCACTTTTGACCCACTAGATGGTAGTATTCAAATATATATATTTTTTATTTTTTTGCAAAAAATTGAAATCATTTGTCCTGGAACTAAAACTCTTACATTTAACGAGAAGGGTTAAGTATGAATAAACACAATTAATATTATTAGAAGTGAAAAAACGAGTTATGCTTAGGCCCAGGACAGCTTGTCTACACGTAAACAAATACAGTAATACACTTTAATTATAATTGCTGTATGAGAGAACACTTCGACCATCACTTCATGTTGACCTAAAGTCAAGGAAGAGACTTTATTTGTTTTGTATAGCATGAGTAGTGATAAATTATTACTTGAATAAAATGACGGGCCGGTCACGAACCACCTAATAAAGGTATTGAAAATTGATTTTATGTGTAGAAAATTTGAATTAATTTAAAATTTGAAGTGTAAGAAAGTATTACATAATTTCGGGTCAATGATAACATGATACATTAACCGTCAGTTTAACTTTAACTTTTGTTTGTGGGTAATTTTTTAAATGATAATCATATAATAATTTTTCAAGAAGACTTTGGCATAAAGTATTGTCAGCTACAACTTCTTAAAGAGTTCGTACATTCACCTTCACACAATCCAATCATTTCTCAATCATACTAACAATTATATAATGGACACAATTACTAAATAATTGATAGCAAAATCTCATTAAAGGTTTTAATTAAGGGTAAATTACACTTATATTTACTTAAGTTTTAAACAAATTAGGAACCGATAGAACCTTTAAAATTTATTATTTTTACCTCCCCATGAAATTTAATTATATTGACATTTTCTTTCCGTTAGAATCTTTAACTAATTTTTTAAAAGTGATCATTTTGTCATTCCCTTCAATGATATTGAGTAAATTACATTGACCTCTCCCGGAGTTTGATTAAATGACACACGGATAGAGCGTTTGATGATTATTACTTTGACTTTTCCTAAACCCATTAATGAGGTGACAGATGTTAAAATTTAGTGTGAAAAGTCGGTAATGCCTTTAAATTATAATATATAATATATTATAGTACAAATATCTATTAATCTGAAAAGTCCTTTATAGCCTTCAATTAAACATAACTTGTGTCAATTCAGATGTAAAGCAAATTCTATGAAGTAAGATTTTTTTTTCTTTTCAGTGGTGTCGGACTTCTTAGAGCACTACATAATTCATCATCGGACACATGAAATTCCGCTTCCACATGTACGGAAAATTTTTCTTAGAAGTGGCACCAAAAAAATTCATTCAATCATAATTAATTTATAGGCAAATCATGGAAGGGGAAATTTATACAACTATTTGTATTTTGCCCATTTAAATTAAATAACATATAACAACAACCATTTTTGTTTTATCAAATTTTAAAATCATAATTTATCGATTTATAGTCTAATTGTATATTTCCAAATTACAGTAATTATTCTTTATTATTCTGGTGTTAGAATTCAAACACTCTTTCAGTATGAATTTCACCAAATTTGTAAAAAAAAATGCTTGAGAAATTCTTCAACAAGTATTCATTATTCATATTTGCAAAAAACTTAAATCATTTGTCCATGCCGTAACTTAAATCATTTGTACAATTTTCAATGTGATGATCAGCCTCCTAGTGGTTGACGGACGGACCGACATGATTCATTATCCTAGGCCCCAGGACAGCTTGCCTACATGTAGAACAAATACAGTACTAATGCATGTCTGAGCAGATATGCCATACTCCATCACTTCATGTTGACCTAAAGTAAAGGAAGAACCTTTATTGTTTTGTTTTGTATAGCATGTATAGTAATGGTACGACCTTTATTGTTTTGTTTTGTTTAGTATATGTAATTTTAAGTGTTCTCCTAAAATTCTCATTTTTTAAAAAATTTCCCCAACTCTTTCTTTCTTTCTTTTCTCTTTTACTTTTTTTACTTCTTCAGGTCTTTTTTTTATTCTTTCAAAAATAGAACCTGTTCAAAGTTGCTTCATTATTCTTTTCTTTTAGTTTTCTTAGTCTTGTTTTATTTATTTATTTTTTCTTCTGAAATTTTTTTAATATATGATGTATGCGCAATAATCTTTTTTTCTTTTTTTATTCTTTTCTTTTTCTCATTTCTTAAATTTCACTGCAATTTTATGAACTTAATATTCGTATTTTATAATTTTGAATTCTTTTACTACATAAATTTTAGAATAATGACATAATACTTGAATCTTGATTATAGCACTTCTATTTTTTGACTTGCTATTTTTGTTAAACTGCTAATTAAAATATATGTATATATATATTTTACTCGAAATTTGAATCCAAGTCAAGTCCGAATTCAACCTGAATTAAAAGATTTAAGAAATGATTGGATTAAAGTTGGTTAACTTGGGTTGGAGGTCGGATTAGAGTTAGTTTAATATTCAACATTTTATATGTCGGGTTCAACCTGAGTGACACCAAAAAAATTCAAACACAAATTCAATCATAATTAATTTATAGGCAAATCATAGAAGGGGGAATTTATACAACTATTTCTATTTTCTCCATTTAAATTAAATAACATATAACAACAATCATTTTTGTTTTGTCAAATTTTAAAATCATAATTTCTCGATCTCTAGTATAAATGTATATTTCCAAATTACAGTAATTATTCTCTATTATTCTCGTGTTAAAATTTAAACACTCTTTCAGCAAGAATTTCACCGAATTTGTACAAAAAAAATGCTTGAGAATTTCTTTACCAAGGATTCATTATTGATATTTGCAAAAAACTTAAATCATTTGCCCATGCCGTAACTCAAACTCGATCTTACATTCCACTTTAGTTTGGTCATTACTCATTAGTCATTATCCTAGGCCCCAAGACAGCTGGCCTGCATGTAAAACAAATACAGTACTAAACTTTATGTAACAACTACACATGTGAACTATAATTGCTGTCTGTGCAGATATACCCCACTCCATCACTTCATGTTGACCTAAAGTAAACGAAGAACCTTTATTGTTTTCTTTTCTATAGCATGTATACTAATGATATCACCTTTATTGTTTTGTTTTGTTTTGTTTAGAATATGTAAATTTTAAAATTTTATAAACTGTCCCCTTAAAATTCTCATTTTCTAAAAAATTTTCAAACTCTTTCTTTCTTCTCTCTTTTACTTTTACTTTTACTTTTTCAAGTTTCTTTGATTCTTCCTAAAAAAAGAAAAAAATTGCATTCCCTTTCTTCAATCCCAACCCTAATTTATATCTTGAAAGTTCTTTCATTTTTCTTTTCTTTTAGTTTTCTTATTCTTCTTTTATTTATTTTTTCTCTTCTTAATTTTCTTTTAATATATGATGTATGCACAATAACCTTTTTCTTTCTTCTTATTCTTTTTTTTTTTCGTTTTTTAAATTTCACTACAATTTTATAAACTTAATATTTGTATTTTATATATTTGAATTCTTTTACTACATAAATTTTAGAATAATGACATAATATTTGAATCTTGGTTATCGCACTTTTATTTTTTGGCTTGCTATTTTTGTTAAACAGTTAATATATATATATATATATATATATAATTAATCCTTTTTATTGTGTGCCCTTAAATAAATTCTTGGCTCCATCTCTGCTCTGCATGTATTGACAGTCTTTATTTGAGAGACTAGGTCTTAAACTCGAAACATTAAGCCAAACTTCAATATGTCACACACATAATTTAAATTATCTTTAGATTGGAGGACCAAAATATTTAAATCTTCTTTAGTTTTCTTGTTAATTTATTGCTACAAAAAACTGAATAATGAAGCTGAAATAATGAACATGTTTTGCTTTTTGTATTGTTCCTTAGGCTTCTAAAAGCTCAGAAACTAACTAAAAAAATTTGATAGTTACAATTGGACATAATCGAATGGAGGTTTCAGTTTTGAAGTCCCAAAAGGAAATTATATGATCTATTTTTTTCAGGACATTTACTCAACTACAGAATTAGGAATGCAATTTGGATTGATCAATCTGAGCCCTATCTGTTTTCTCACCGGTCATACAACCGTTTTTATAATTTGGATTGGGCCTGGGTTGAAAGATCTTAACCCGAATTCAATTAGGATTGGGCCTGGGTTGAAAAATCTCAACCTAAATTCAATTAGTGTTGGGCTTGGGTTGACGCCCATCAATTCGAACCCAAATTCTAATTTTATTTTTTTATTTTAAATATACCGTAATTATATCAAGTCATAGGATGTATGATCAATATCTTTAATTTTTTCAATTGTGAATTTTTTCAATTTGAGTTGCAAGTCCGAATTCAACCTGAACTAAAAAAAATTTAAGAAAGGATTGAGTTAGAATTGGTTAGCTTGAGTTGAAGGTCGGGTTAGAGTTGGTTTATGATTGAACATCTCATATATCGGGTTCAATTCAAATTGTACCTTTAACCCGCCCGATTTGCACTCCTATACAGAATGTAGCATTGGAGATTCAATAGAATTTTGTTTTATTGAATTTTATTTCACATTCAATAAAACTAAGTAAAAAATAAAGTGAGATTTTAGTATTTTTTTTTCATTCAACATGTGCAGCAACATACTATGCTTGCATGTACCAATTTGAATCCCATTTAAGGAGATTTTGAACATAGGCAGACCCACGAAGCACCAAGAACCAAGTTGACTTTATATCCCTTCCTAGCATTTTTTCTATTTTCTTGCATTTTCATTTAGCAGCTTTGATTAAAATTTTCAAGAATGTTTTGTTTTGTGCTTTATAAAATCTAGTTCATCGCCTTTTAAGTTTAGCTATGTTGTTTTAATTTCTCTTAAGGTTGTATTATAGATGTAAAGAATTGTAAATATGTAGAAAAAGTTTTGCTACGAGGAATGACTATCACAAGACTGGACTGTAAGTATTGAGAAAAATTACACTGATGAAGCAACTGAGAATCAACGATGGGAATGTAAGCTGGGTGCTAGGTGGGAGAGAGAGAAAGCAAGAGTGATTCGAAGAGGGAGGGGGCACCAGAATGATCCACATGTCACCATGCCAGGGGGTATTTATAGACCTCAGGCATGGGGCTTATGACAGCTGTCATCCTACGTGGCACTTGGTCGTATATCCCTTCCTTCACCACCCTTGATTGTAACTATGAGCCTATACCTCTCGCGGGCTTAGTCAAACCCGCGAGAAACGTTGTGATGGTGCCCGCGTAGAGTCACACTAGCACAACTTTAGATGCTCATATTCTAATGGGCCTTCCTCTCCATCCTCCATACCAGACTCAACTCAACTTCCCGCGTGGGACCATGACGCCATATGTTTCATTATGACACCATCATAGCCCATACCATATCACAGCCTATCTCTGTGCCTAAAATGGTCTGTGGGACACAGTAGCCTCATACTAATTCCTACTCCTCAATGCTAGAAGTAACGTCATGACAAGTTACTTTCTATATTGAAAAGAGAAATTAATAGTCTTCCACATAGCCCCTGCTATAAGGACAACCACTCAGGATTGTGAGCTAGCAAGCCACACAATGGCCCATTCATCCATGGTTCCTTGTAACCCTTGAGAGTATATCATGATTGTTAGTTTAGAAGTGTCTTGTAGAATCATACTATTTTCAGAGTTGGTCCCAGAAAACACAATCCAATTACCAACCATAACATGTCTGTCAGAGAGGATTGCCCCCAATCCTACTGCTCCCTGTGCTCTTGTATGCTTTGCCAACCCTCTTACGGGTATAAAAGATTATTTTTACAGAAATGTCCCTACGCAGAGAGACGTGTCCTTCTGCGGGGAGAAGCTGACCTTGCGCGGGGAGAGATTGCCCGCGTATGGGTTAATCACGCTGGTGCATGTCCCCCGCGGGATGATCCCATGCGCGGGGAGGATGCCCCACGTAGGGTCTTTTCACGGGAAACTTCTTGGCCTTACTCGTCTTTTCTATCTTCCGTCTGTAGATGGTTCTTCCTAGTACCTTTAGTCATCATTTCTTTGCTCTGTGATACCCTTATTTACAAGAATATTATAATCAAAATGCCATTGTCACATAAGCCAAGCATTGTGAATACAGTGCCTATAATAATTTCTCACAATTTTACCTAATAGTTTCTCTATGTTTTCAAACTCAACCAACCAATATGAAAACCTGCATTAGATTAGAGCAATGGATTATAATTGACCAATTCCCTCCTGCCTAGCTTCTTTTCTTTTAAATGATTAATACAACATACTGTCACCAATGAAATTTGAGTCGTATATATTGTGCTCAAGAAGTCCACGTCAAGTATAATACTAGAAGAAAGAAAAGAGTAAAATTTACATGGGTAAGCGTTATTAAAGAAAGATACAATGACATGTGCTTTGATTGTGATTTTTGCGTTAGATAGAGTGGAATGAAAAATAGAATTCATGTAGCCTACTACCTCAAATAGTTAGGAATAGCTTTGTTAAGAATATTTTTCACTAATGCCAACGTGTAATGTTACTCTGATGTATCATTTTATATATTTTGTACTACAAATATCTTTTCTCCTACCTTGTCAGATTGTTAATTATTCAATTCATGCAAACTTTTTCCTTGCTAAACATCACAAGTTCCCTAGAACTTTAATTCTTTTAATGTACTTGTAACTCCCATATAACAATTGACATCTGAAAATTCTCTCATAGTTGTGGATGCATCTCTTATTGGCAATAAATCAGAAATCGAAAAATTCAAAAGAGATAATCACAATCACACAAGGCACAAATTTATATTGGTTGACCAAAGAATTTGTCAACGTACATGGAGAGCACTGAGAATTTGAGTTTACAATAGAGAATTCTTTGAAATCTTACAAAAAAAAAAAATAGCTGCCTCTCTCTTTACACTTGTGAAACTCTACATGTTTATATATAGAGAGAACTAAATATTCTGGGCCACAATAATCTTCTAAAAAAGTAAACTAAACCGAACTTGTAATTCAGGCTCTACAATCTCAACATCTCTATTGCAGTGACTTGTACATATGGCATAATCACGTAAAGCTTGGTGGAAAGTATGAGACTCTTTACTTGGTTGCCAAACTACTTCTATCTCTATGTCAATTTGCGTGTTGCGATAAATTGTAAAATATTTTGAACTTGTAGCTCGATATGTGTTGGGAACTTCTTGCCTCAATGTATATGGATATTAAACTTAGTAACTGGAATGTCACGCACTCACAATGAATGAATTATGTATCATTTTTTTTTTCAAAATTCCTAAAATGTTTGGCGAACCTAGTTTTGGGCTGGTTTTGAGCACAAAACAGGATTCCACAAAATTGTTTTACTTCTTTAGTGTTAGCTATAAAGGCCTCTCAGCTTTATTTCCAATTTTTCACACACTACAAATTCTTGAATTCAGAGCTGTTTAGTGGAAGATTCAAGTAGGTGTCTAGAGGACCATATGTAGTGAGAACTCATTCCACAAGCAATGCAACAATTCTAGCAGAGGTGAGATCATTTCTAGCATTAGTTGTTTTTTCTAGTTTTTCATGTAGAATTTAAATTATTGCTTTTTTTTTTTTCTCTTTTTTCCTTTTAGTTTCTTGTTTCGTTATATATTAATTATTAAATTTTATCTCAATCTCATACATGTTCTTTGTATAAACATTTAATCTAGCCAACCCACACCCACAGGGCGGAACCTGATAATTGGGAGGCGAAACTCATTGCATGAATTTTTTATTAAAAATATAATTAAATTATAATTTATTATTCTTTATATCTTTTAAGAGTAATGATATTAATGCCGAATCTTGAATTTTTTTGAGTAAAGGATAACATTATCATGATGTCATACCTCACTCGTATAAACTCATTCGAAAATAATCGACTTCGAAAGAAGTATTATTTTTCATCTTTTAAATATAAAAAATATTAAAATAAGAAAAAAAAAAACTATTTTGCCATCAGTATAAACTGATGGTTTGTGCCACGCTCGTGCTGCCCAGTGACACCATGCTCCTGCATATCGAGAAGTACCGCTTGAACTGTGGAAATGGTATCTTTCATTTTGCCAAACTCAGCTTCGAAATTACACACCAATTGGATCTGTTAAGTCTTCAATTTAATCCCCAAAAATCAACTCCAGATTACGTAGACAAAATGTGAACAAAGGATCTCCAGATTTTCCTTGAGAATCAATCCTAAATCCTTTGGCAATCAACCCAGACAAAGAAAATAAAGAGTAGAGAGAGAAAGAAAGAGGGGGAAAGCTTTCCATTATGCTTTATTGATTTTACAAACACTCACAATGTCCATATCTGAGTTAGTTTTGCAATTGTTGATTTAATTTATACCCTCACACATAATAATTAATGTATCTTACAGTTACCAACCAATATGGTGAGGGTATTTGGTTTGTGTAGACTAAGCTTGATTGAAATGCCAAAAAATTAAAAAATAAAAGAGAAAAGTATATAAATAACATAGGTGAGAGTTTTTTGGTCATTTAAAAATGAATGCACAAGTCAATACAAACTATTTGCAACATTTCTGAAGTTGGAAGGTGTTTTAAAATTATATATATATATTAAAAAAAATTCATTTTCGTTCCTCAGTTACAAAATTATATATATTAGTTCATGTTGACCTAAAGTAAAGGAAGAACCTTTATTGTTCTGTTTTGTATAGCATGTATATTAATGATACGACTTTGTTTTGTTTAGTATATGTAATTTTAAGTGTCCCCTAAAATTCTCATTTTTTTTAAAATTACTCTAACTCTTTCTTTCTTTTCTCTTTAATTTTTTTTACTTTTTCAAGTTTTTTTTTATTCTTTCAAAAAAAAAAAAAATTGCATTCCCTTCCTTCAATCAAACCTAGTATACCTCTTCAAAGTTCTTTCATTATTGATGCAGGAGCATCCGAGTCAGATGATGCTGAACTGTCAGACGACATGTTGATGGCACTGAAATACCTTGAGTTGGCAGATCAGCGCAAAGATGGCAAGAAACCACGACCTTGGCCCTAATTGGGGTAATTTTGGATGCGCTTCGATATTTTGGCCATAACTTTGGCTACGGGTGTCAGAATTGCCTTTATGACCACAATTCGGAAAGCTTGTTTCGGCGTGCACGTCGTGGGCACCAAGCTATGCTAGGTGTGTATTTTTTTGAGGCCAATATTCACTGTTTTCCCCTCCGAATCCCCAATTTTAGTTATTTCTTTCCTTTTTTAGTAATATTTACTTTGTTGATTAGGAAGAGATTCGGGGCTTGATTTGGGACAGATTTCTGGCAACTTCCTTTTTTATTTCGTATTTTATTTTGGCACGATTTTTGAAATCCTGCTATTTTTGGTAATGTTGATGAATTTCAGCTATATAGCCCGACTTGTGGGCTGATTCTGAGATACTTTTGATTTTGAGTTTTCTTTGGGCAATTCTCGTGCATTCTTCCTGTTTATTTTCTGTTGCCATTTAGCCTACAGAATAATCGCTAATCTGTCCGGCGTCAATTATTCTCTTCTTTTAGTTTTCTTAGTCTTCTTCTATTTATTTTTTCTCTTCTTATATTTTTTTAGTATATGATGTATGCGCAATAATCTTTTTCTCTCTTCTTATTCTTTTTTTTTTCTCATTTTTTAAATTTCACTGTAATTTTATGAACTTAATATTCGTATTTTATGTTTTTGAATTCTTTTACTACATAAATTTTAGAATAATGACATAATATTTGAATCTTGATTATCACACTTCTATTTTTTGGCTTGCTATTTTTGTTAAACTGTTAATATCTATATATATATATATATTATCCTTTTTATTGTGTGCCCTTAAATAAATTCTTGGCTTCATCCCTTCCTGCATGTATTGACCGTCTTTATTTGAGAGACTAGGTCTTAAACTTGAAATCTTTGACCCAAACTTCAATAATATACAGTTTAAATCGTCTTTAGATTGGAAGACCAAAATATTTAAATCTTATTTAGTTTTCTTGTTAATTTATTGCTACAAAAAACTGAATAAAGAAGCTGAAATAATGAACATGTTTTGCTTTTTGTGTTTTTCCTTAGGCTTCTAAAAGCTCAGAAACTAACTAAAAAAATTTGAGAGTTACAATTGGACATAATTGAATGGAGGTTTCAATTTTGAAGTCCCAAAAGAAAATTTGATGATCTATTTTTTCACAGGGACATTTTCTAAACTACAGAATGAGGAGTACAACTTGGATTAGTCAATTTGAGTGCTGCCGGATGTTTCATCGGTCATGCAATCGTTTTTATAATGAGGATTGGGCCTGAGTTGAAAAATCTCAACTCGAATTCAATTAGGATTGGACTTGGGTTGATGTCCCATCAACTCGAGCCCAACTCAAACCCAAATTTTAATTTTTTTTTTATATATTTTTATTTTAAATATAGTCTAATTATATCAAATTATGGTTAGGTTGGTTTAGTTAGTGGTCCATTGGTCATTATTTCATAGGATTTATGACCAATATCTTTAATTTTTTCAATTGTGAATTAGTTATAATTGTTTCTTTTAGTTTTTATAATAATTATATAAAAGAATAAAAAACAATCTATAAGTTTCATAAAGTCAATGTCGTACAGGATACTTATAAGATAAAATCAGAGTGGTAACCCGAAATCTTAGCCCGAGTTGCAAGCCCAAATTCAACCTGAACTAAAAAAATTTAAGAAATGATTGAGCTAGTGTTGGTTAGCTTGAGTTGAAGGCTGGGTTAGAGTTGGTTTATGGTTGAACATTTTATATGTCGAATTCAATCTAAATTGTATCTCCAACCTGCCCGATCTGCACTCCTATGCAGAATGTAGCATTGGAGATTTAATAGAATTTCATTTTATTGAATTTTATTCATATTCAATAGAACTAAGTAAAAAATAAAATAAGATTTCAGCATTTTTTTTCACAGCAAACATACTATGCTTGCATGTACTAATTTGAATCCCAGTTAAGGATATTTTGAACATAGGCAGACCCACGAAGCACCAAGAACCCAGTTCGACTTTGTATCCCTTCCTAGCATTTCTTCTATTTTCTTGCATTTTCATTTAGTAGCTATGGTTAAAATTTTCAAGAATGTTTTTTTTGTACTTTATAAAATCTAGTGGCCTTTAAGATTTGTTTTCATTTCTCTTAAGGTTATGTATTATAGATGTAAAGAATATTATAATCAAAATGCCATTGTCACTCAAGCCAAGCATTGTGAATACAGTGCCTATAATAATTTCTCACAATTTTACCTAATAGTTTCTCTATGTTTCCAAGCTCAACCAACCAATATGAAAATTTGCATTAGATTAGAGCAATATATCTTAATTGACCAATTCCGTCCTTGCTTCTTTTCTTTTAAATGATTAATACAACATACCGTCACAGATGAAATTTGAGTAGTATAAAATTTGAGTCGTATAGATTGTGCTCAACAAGTCCACATCAAGTATAATGCTAGAAGGAGACGATTAAAATCTACATGGGTACCGTTATTAAAAAAAATATAATGACATGTGCTTTGATTGGGATTTTTGCGGTAGATAAAGCGAAATGAAAAAATAGAACTCATGTAATCTACTACCTCAAATAGTTAGGAAAAAAGCTTTGCCACGAATTATTTTTCACTAATGTCAACGTATAATGTTACTCTGATGTATCATTTTATATATTTTGTTGTACGAATATCTTTTCTCCTACCTTGTCAGATTGTTAATTATTCAATCCATACAGACTTTTTCTTGCTAAACATCACGAGTTTCCTATAATTTTAATTCTTTTAATGTACTTGTAACTCCCATATAACAATTGACATCTAAAAATTCTCACGGTCGTGGATTCATCTCTTATTGGGAATAAATCAGAAATCTAAATCAGAAATCGAAAAAATGTAAGCGAGAAACAATCATAATCACACAAGACACACAAATTTATATGGTTTGACCAAAGAATTTGTCAATACACCGCACTGAATATTCACTATCAACAATATTATTAAGTAATTAATTAAAACTTAAAGGAATATATAAAAAATAGATTATATATCAATGTTTGGATAAATATATAATTATATAATTTTACTTCTATTTAGTTAGGGTGTAAATTAAATATGTAGTAATTTAGAACTTAAATAAATAAAAAAATTCACAAGTAGGACTTATTGGTCCTAAAGGAAATAAAAATTCACAAGTAGTACTTATTAGTTTACAGCCCAAAACTGATGTAGAATAGGTGAGTTTAGTACCAAAAAAAAATAATTATAGTACAAAAAAAATTAATTATTCTATAAAAAAATTAATAACATGTAATTTTTACCTTTTTATTCAAATTTTATGTTTACTTTTGTAAGGGTATATATGAAAATTTGAGTCAAAATTTTATATCTAATATAACAAATAGTATATATAATTTATTAAGGATATAAATGGAATATTTAGTAATTTAGGATTTAAATGAAAAATAAATTCAAAAATAGGACTTATTAGTCTGAAAAGAAATACTTTAGGACTTATTTGTCTTTAAATGAAAAAAATATGATTTATTGATCCTCTAAAAAAATCTGTAGGACTTATTTGTCTTTAAATGAAAAAAAGTAGAACTTAAAAATAATTTTTTCTATAAATTTAGAATAACTATGGACTTTGTGGGTGGACTGGCAGGCTGGTGGATGGGAATTGTCGCGGAACTGACGAGCTCAACCTATACCCAGATCATACCCATCCTTTTATAAGATTGGGTCAGGTTAGCCCTCCATGGACTCGGGCCAGCCCATGGGTTTTGGGTCATTTTTGCACCCGTTCAAATCTCACCAGAGGCTTTAATTAATTTTATTCGGCGTCGCCTAGTGACGGACCTAGGATGTTTGATTTGGAGTGTGAATGTGTTTTCAAAATATAATTATGTCATTTTTGTTATTGAAAAGTAAGTGATAAAATGACAAAATTACTCCTTAAAATTAAGTGCAAGTATGAATGTGTTTTCGAAATATAATTATGTCTTTTTTGTTATTAAAAAGTAAGTAAAGTGCCAGTGAAAAAAGTGAAAATAATTTCCTTCCTAGATGATATGGTTTGATGAATTTAAGATGGTTTGTTTGGATGTTTGTTTGAATTATATAATTTCACTCATTATTTTATTTTCTCTCACACACACTCTCTCTCTACATTTTATTTTAGTGCAGACTTTCATCGTCAGTGATGGATTCATATGAAAAGAAAATAATACCCATCTCAGAATTATTTAAAATATATTTTTTCATTTTGAAAAGAAAATAATACCCATCTCAAAATTATTTAAAATGTATTTTTTCATTTTGAATAGAAAATAATACCCATCTCAAAATTATTTAATATGTATTTTATCATTTATAAAAACCTGAAGTGATCATCTAAGTGATTGTCTCAGGGATGAAATGTGGTGAAGACTTGTACTTTTTTTGGTGGCTCTACCTAAAGTGAGAGTGCGTGCCAATTAAGCACTCAAAATCAAGAGCCTTAAGATGACATTTGAATTTAATGAGATCTATTTTTGAAAAAAAAAAATCATTTTGGGTTGATTTTGCCACAATGTTCAACATTAGTGAGAATGCTTCAAGAACATTTACAACCCTTTGTTTAAATTTTCTATTCGATTATTTTGACCCTGGGACACTTAAATTCGATCTAAATAATAATAAAGAATAAGGCTATTATTTTTTGTTTTTCACTAAAAAAAAGAGAGGATAAGAACACACAGATAATACAATCACACATCCACTATTGCCTCAACTGGGTATTGAATTCTCAACTTCTCGTGTGAAAGGAGGAAGAAATGTCACTAAGCTAGTCCCTTGGTGATAGCATAAAATTGATATTTTATAAAAATTTATTGAGCAGACTTATTAGTCCTTCATTCACAACAGAAGTTGTATGTCAATGAAGCTTTAAGGAGATTGATGGTACTTTTTACCTTAATTCTTCGTGTGGGTACAAGTTGCAAATCTCAGGATAGACTTTCTTTATGTAACCCTAAAAATCATATTATACCAGGTCTCGTGAAGCATCAAGATCCTCTCCAATGCATCAAATGATGCTATTCATTTTAAATTGACAACACAATACACTATATAGAGGACGCAATATCCAGACAATATTGTTGCAAACGTTCATGCAACACATTTATTTCAAAAATGCTACACTAATGTAATATATTATATCGGGATGCAACATTGCAACACAATTAAATTGAGAATTCAAGTATTTACAACCTTGATTTAATGGTATTGCATTCTTGATTTAATGGTATTGCATCCTTTATCTGATATTGTTGCTTGATTTTGCATCATCAATTTAATTGCACTAAAAATTAAAATACATAAAAGTAATATCAAAGAGAACCGAAGTACCTTTCATCGAACTTAAGTTATTGAATCACTCTTTCCAGGAACAACAACCATGTGATTTTCTTGAACTTATTCGCGAGTATATGCATTTGATGCGGTGCAGTTGAGAAATTAGTCTCACCCATTCGAGTACTCTTATTACTAAAAGAAAAAAAGGAAAGGGTAAATGGAAAACTTAACTTTTTCTTATAAAAAACAAAAATTCATATTCCCACTGTAGAGTTAATTGTCAGGGTTAAAAAAAAAAAAAGTTTAGACTTACGGAGCAAGTTGAAATGACTGGAGTGGTAGGTATGGGTGGAATGTATTTTTGAATAAGGGTTTTAATTGATATTTCTAAAAAAATTCGACGAGAAATTAAATTGATACATGAGTCAAGTGAAGTTAGGGCCATCTTCAAGTATGAGAGATGACAATCTTCATGTTTTTGTTGTAGAAAGGTTGACCATGAAGTCAGAAGTTGCTTGCAAAGGAGAACAAGAACACCTCAAGTCTCTCGTGGTGATGTCTGAAGGGGTCAAAAAGAACTTGACAATCCATTAATCGAAGGAGTTGGTTATCCAACATTCTTCAATGGTGGTGATACTACTCCCTCAGCTATGGTACTATCTTAGCTAGGCCCGCATCCACACATGTGGATGTTGTCCACTTTTCACACTCTCGGTGATTACGGTTTTAAAATGTGTCCACACAATTAAGAAACATTCACACTTAAAAGTGCCAATAACCTCACCCCCAAGCTCAAGGGGTGGTCAAGATTGATTTTCTACTTGCCTGTATGCAAGTATTGACTGTGTTGCGAAAAGAACAGTGGAGATACAACGATTGGGTTTTTTGGGGGGGATTTAAAATGACAAGAGCCAGAAAGATGGTGGAAGCCTAGAATTAGTCGATTGGGATGCTTAGGTTTCCCTTTTACTTGGTGCAACAAACTCGATGGAAACACGAATGTCAAAGAAAGGTTAGATAGAGTTATGACTACACACGATTGGAGATGGAAGTTCAGTAAGGTTGTGGTTCACCATGTCCATGTTGTAGACTCTGACAATCATGCCCTGCTGCTGAGCTTATCTCATCAAACTGGAAGAAGGAAATGTTGTTTTTGATTTAATACCAGGTGGCTTAAGGATGTGGCGTGAAGCCAAGTGATCGATCAAGACAGCTAGAGACTCCAATTTTGCTGATTGACCCTTTTAAAGCACCTGATGGAAGAAATGGTGACCAAGACTTCATCCTTCCATCCTCCAGTGAGTTTTTAAAGTCTGGTAAGCTACTAAACATATGGAAGTTAGCTAGCCAGTAATTTCTTGTACAAATAACTCCATAGATGAATGAGAACACCTCAAGTAATTAATAGAGTACTGGAAGGAAAGTCTATAGTTCAAAATAGAATACCAAAAAATTATTTTTCAAACAAGTTTCTTCCTATGGAACTCAAAGATACATAGCTACTATACAAGTACAAGACATGTAAATGATTATATATAATTGTGCTCACATCTTGGTAGGCTTAGGCTTGAACTCACTTTTCTGACCCTTTATAAGACGCTTCTTCATTTTTTGGTTCTGTTCCTGCCATGCTTCCGTAACCTTCAAAAACCAAGAACCTTTTTTTCATTTTTAACACATAATTAATGACTTAGAGAAATTAATAAGATCACTTTCCAATGAGAGAGAGAGAGAGAGAGAGAGAGAGACCTCTTTTGAGCAAAGGCACCGTTCTCTACAAGTCCCTGATCAAGCATGAAAGATGAGTACCTTACCCGAAAAAAAAAACACATGAAACGTGAGTACATTAATTTCACAGCTATGAATGTCAAATGAAAGAAAGAGTTCCATAATTATTATACTTTCTTCTCCTCAATAGTTTTTTTTAACCTTTTTATTAAATTTTTAGTTTTAGATCCAAATTATTTCATTTGTGTGACAAACTTGTGTCAAATCAAATTCAATGGAACGAATTTCAAACCTTGGCAGCAGAAGATGTTCTTCTATCTTACAACTTTGAATTTGGTAAGATTCCTTCACGAAGAATCTTATATACTTGGTGAAGGAGAGACTGATAAGGAAAAGGTGAGTGTTCTTGATGCATGGAAGTATGCAGATTTCTTGTGTAGAAACTATATCCTAAATGGATTAGACAATACATTATATAATGTGTATTATGCTAGTAAAACAGCAAAGGCATTATAGGATTCTTTGGACAAGAAATATAAGACTGAACACGTTGTTATAAAGAAAATTCTCTACTACCAAAATAAGGTTGTATGAGAAATAACCTTAGGAAGAGAACTCGTTCTTCAATAAGTTAATGTGTATTAAATCTAAGGGTGTGTAAAAGATTAATTATAAACCTGGAATGAAATTAATTTTTCAATGAGTGGATGTCCTAACTCAAATTTGGCACATGTGAAAGGAAATTAACTAGAAAGTATTTTCACCCATACAAAAGAGTATTGTACCTCTAGTATTAGATCACAATGATATATGTGATTTAATATATGTGTACATGAGAGATGAAAAAAGTATTTAATACTTTGATAGGAATTACACAAGATACTATGAAGCAAAATTTGAGAATGAGGTTGAGAGTCAATTTAGCAATTTAAATGAAATGGTGTTGCTAAAATGCAAAAATCATAAAATACAAATGATTTGTAGATAAATTATGGATTACCCAGAAGTTGTGAGGAAGCTCAACTTTTCTCAAATTTAGTCTTACACCTCATTAAGAAAATTATTAAGACACCAGTTGATTGATATATAGAAAGACCTTATATCTTTCTATAAATACTTCGAAATGTGGGGGTGTCTATATAATGTGATAATATTTAAATCCTAAAATTATTAGGATATGAATGAGACATATCTTGTGCATAATTCAAGAAATATAGAACGAGGTTCTATTAATGAAAAATTGATTTGAAATAATCAATAAGGGTTCATAGTTTTAGATTATGAAAAAAAAAGTGTGCAAACTTGGAAAATCTATATGTAGATTGAAACAAACACTGAATCAATGACATAGTTTAGGTGGTTACATGTCAATGAGTATGATGCATGCTAAAGATACTCTAGATAGGATATGTTTTCTAACAATGTTGTTCTGATCTAAAGGACAAGTTGCATATAACTTGATATACAAGCAATCCAAGAGAATATCAAGTGTATTGAGGTGGTTGAGATCCATCTTGAAATTAATGATTGCATTTATCAAGGATTGAAACTAAGGCTAATGTTATGGAACAAGGCCCAAAGAAAAAGATCAAAACCTGTGCTTTCTATATGTATACATTGCGATAGCCAATCAGCAATAGGAAGGGCACAAAGTCATATGTATAACGGTAAGTCACGTCACATACGACGAAGATATAATACCGTTAGACAATTGCTCTCTAATGAAATTATCTCAATTGATTATGTGAAGTCAAAAGATAATATTGCGGATCCGTTTACAAAAGGCTTACCACGAGAGCGAATAAAAAGTTCATCGAAGGGAATGGGTTTAAAGCCTATGTCTTAATAAGAGTCGTCATAATGGCAACCCAACCTAGCTGACTGGAGATCCCAAGATCTAAGTTCAAAGGGCAAACCGAACTATGTAGAACTCAGTAAGCACTGAGGAGATATTTTACTCCTAACCATTCCTATGATGAGACAGTGCACATCTGCCGCGAGAACCAGGATAAGTTAAGCTTTTAATGATTTCTATATCTTGGAAAATGTCCAAGTAGAGTATTGCAGGATACTTTTCATAGAGATCACCTACGTGAGTAAGAAGGGGCCGCTTCTATGAGAATATTAAGGTTTAATTCTCTAAAACACTCACGGAACCAAGAGGTGTTCAGGGCCAAAATGAACACAAACGTGAGAACCAACTGTGTTTGAAGAAATACTGTGTGAATTCTATTGTCTTGGTTTACATTAACGGCTGACTGTTCAAAGACATCATGTCTACTGATTAGCTAAGTAAATCCGATAGTCTTTCACTAAGGCAAGTTCAAGGCCATTAGGCTACTTAACCCGACGCAGTAGTTTTTCAATTGTGCTCGAATTAATGTCTGCATTATCATTATCATTTATATTGATATCCAATCAATTTCATTCATGTGGGGGATTGTTGGACAATTTTGTCAAAAATCGTTAGTTATTGAATGAAAAATTGATTATTAAAATCCTCCAACCAAACATGGCCTTAAGTGGTGGTTGTCTGAAGAATAGACATGACTATTCTAGAAGAGTTATGATTCTTCATGAACAAACATGTCTATTCTAGAATAGATATGACTATTCACGAACAAACATATCTATTTTGGAATAGGTATGACTCTTCATGAACAGACATGTCTGTTCTGAAATAGGTATGACTCTTCACGAATAGACATGTCTGTTCACCATTGGCTCTATATATAACCAGACATGCATAACAAAACGAATAACAATGAATTTTTATATCATCTATCTCTACATATATATACAGTTCGAGTACTGCACAAGTTGTGTTCGAAGGATTCTAGAGATTGAAGTGCTGCCTCTTTAGAATAGTAAATCTGTTCTATCTTGGGAGACAATTGTTCATCACTTGAGCACTATAAGGGAACAAATTTGTCTTAAGGAAATTGTGTTTACACAAGGCTCGGATTCAATTTAATTCATTTTCAATCATTCTGTAAGTTGGTTGATAATTGTTTATTTTATTTAACTTCCTACTTCTGTTTATTTTTTTCTAAGTATAATTATATTTTGGTTTCCCTGTTTGGCATACAAAAGAGATATTTTTCTTACAGAGAGAACAAACAAGATGTAGATTTTTATAGAAGATAAGGATTCAGATTAAGAAGGATACCTTCTATATATGTGACTTTCATTATAAGATCAATAACAACTCCTCTTAAAAAGTAAAATGAACTACCAGCTCACCAAATTTGGAAAAGTTTAAAATGATACAAGCCGACTCCAATTTTTTTTGAGTAGTGTCACAAGGCTTTTGTGAGGTTATATCATGATTTCAATATTTTTATAGAATTAGATGAATAATCAGAGCTAATTTAATTTGTGCCTACACCATTCTATGTACAACAGAAACATACAAATGAGTGTTGTGTATTGGAGGCCACTACTGGGCAACATTATTGAATGCTACACAGCATTAAAAGGAGTGACTTTCGAGCACTGAAAATGACATGAAAAGCTTCACAGAGGCTGTGGCAATTTGATATGGTAATTGAAGTCATGACGGGAAAGAATTATTGAGAACAGGATTGTACAACATTTAAAGGTGTAATGTGAAGCACTGAAAATGACATGAGAAACTTCAGGAATGAGTTATTTCAAATTGAAGGAAAAAAGGAAGAGAAAAAAGAAACAGAAGTACCTACCAAAGTAAAAATTAGAACCCAAAGAACAAACATGTTGAACAATGGCTTTTGGTATTTTCTAAAAATCATGTCCAAAATAGAGCGAGAAGGAAATGAGAGCAGCTTTCGTAATGGTACTGTTGCTTATGGACTATAGAAGGAAGAGGCATGCATGCATTTCCAACCTTCAGGTTCATAATTTGTATACTCTTCAATATAGAGTTAATTTAATAAAAGGGGATGCAAAGAAGGAAGTCTTACCTTCAGAACTACAACTATGCAGTCCTTGGTAAACACAAAACCTCTTCCCAAACTGTACAAGCTTCTTCCAAAACCCCTTCCCAAACTGTACAAGCTTCTTCCAAAGCATACGGCTTTTTGGATGTAGATGATGATATCTATACAGATGGATCTTATAAGTTCAGAGAGATGAATTGTAATACCCCGCTCTAACACATAGTATGATATTGTCCACTTTGGGTTTGAGCAAATGACGCCGAACAGAATAGTGATTATTCTGTAGGCTAAGGGCAACAAAAAATAAACGGAAAGAAAGCACGAGAATTGTCCAAAAACACAGAGAAAAGTCTCTGGTATTCAATATTATTATTCAAAATCAAAAGTACCTTCGAATCAACCCACAAGCCGGGTTATATAGCTGAACTTCGTCAACATTATCAAAAATAGCAAAAACCTAATATTCTTGTCAAAATAAAATACGAAATAAAAGAAGAAAGTTGCCAGAATTCTGGCCCAAATCAAGCCCAGAATCTCTTCCTAATCAACAAAATAAATATTACCAAAAAAGGAAAGAAATAACTAAAATTAGGGATTCGGAGGGGAAAACAGTGGATTTTGACCTCGAAAACAGACACACCCAGCTTTAGCTAGGTGCCCACGACGTGCGCGCCGAACCAAGCTTTTCGAATTGTGGTCATAAAGGCGATTCTGACACTTGTAGCCAAAAATACCCTAATTAGTGACAAGGTCACGATTTTCTGCCATCTTTACGCTGATCTGCCAACTCAAGATATTTCAGTGCCATCAACGTGTCGTCTGACAGCTCAGCATCATCTGACTCGGATGCTCCTGCATCAGTCACCTCGGGTTGGAAAGAACTCGTCCTCGAGTTTACAACAGCCTCATCGGAATCCATAAAACAAGGACTCAGATGTTTCACATTAAGGACGTCAGAAGTCCTCAAATGACTGGGGAGACGTAGTCTGTAGGCGTTATCATTAATCTTCTGCAGGATCTCACAGGGACCAATCTTTCGCTCATTTAACTTGTTATACTCTCGAACAGGGAAACGATCACGAGTTAATACCGCCCAAACAAAATCACCAACGTCAAAAAGTACTTGACGACGGTGGCTGTCAGCCTGAACCTTGTACTTGGCATTACTCTTGTGAATGGCCAGCTTGACCTGCTCATGGATACCTCGAAGATGTTCTGCCATCTCATCTGCCTTACGATTGAAACGACCCACGCGCGAAATAGGGGCTAAGTCAAGCACCCCAGATGGGTTCTGACCATAGACAATCTCAAATGGGCTCATTCCTGTTGATCTGTTCTTTGACCTGTTATAAGCAAATTCTGCTTGAGGTAATGCCAAATCCCACTGCTTTGGTTTAGTTCCTGTCAAACTCCTCAAAAGGTTTCCCAAACTCCGGTTCACCACCTCTGTCTGACCATCTGTCTGAGGATGGTAGGCGCTGCAATAAAGATGTAAATCTACAAATGTTCAAGCAAGTCATATTGATCCCTTTAATCTTTGAAAAGAGAATGATTAATAAAGATAACTAAACAAGTGATGACTTTCCAAAATTGTAGTTTTACAACAGTTGGTTGCAGAGGCATTGATCTTAGCTTAGGGCAATACCTGATATCTGATTGTTTGATGTTGATTGTTCTTTTGCTGCTTTACTCCTACACCATCCCTTCAAATAGGCGGTGATGGAAATAATATTGTTGTTGTTGGCTCTCTTTTAAAACTCGGACTCAGAAGACGAAGTATAATAGGAAGGAAAACCCTCACGCATGTACTCTACAGAATTTAAGCCATGAAGAGAAAGACTTAGAAGCTCACGTATACATGAAATACATAATAGAGAGAAGCATTTTGCCTCCATCAACAATCTTACAATATCATCAAAACATAGAAGAACAACTTTCACATTCATAAATATTAGTGCAATAAAGATGTAAAAAAACTACAAATGTCCTAGCAAGTCATATTGATCCCTTTAATCTTTGAAAAGAGGATGAATAATAACTAAATCAAGTGACGTTGTCTGCAAAATAAATATTTTAAAATAAGAAAGAAAAATAAAATAGAGAGAAAACTCGGTGATTCTCTCTCAGCACAATAAAATCAAGACAAACAAATATCAAAATTATATTGTTGCCAAATAGGGAATTCCATCCGTAAATGGATATGTTTGTGTTATTCGATTAGAATAATGTTACATCAATCAATTATTCAGAAGAAAGAAAAAAAAGGCAGGGATCAATTGGTCATTTATCCCTCCCGTTGATCAACTCTAGGACAAGAATGCAGGTTTCTCTATTGGTTGAGCTTGGAAACTGTAGAGATAATCCGTGGTAAAATCATAAGAAATTAATGCAGGCACCGAATCTGCAATGACTGTCCTGAATGATATGGCATTGTGAAATTACAATATTCTCTGTATCTAATTAGAGTAAGTAACCTTAAGAATGCAATAAAATGAATTTGTGTGAATCTCTAATGCAACATTCTTTAGCTGATAAAAGGGTGATGGAGAAAAGAAAAATGAAAACAAGTATTGAGACTTGAAAACAGAAACCTTCAATCAATTTGAGAAATTAAAAGATGGATATTACTTCTTAACATTATTAAGTGACGTAGGTAATTTTACTTCTCAACAAGTTACCATACCAGAAGAAATGTCACCGTCAATAAGTTTAAAAAGGTGGAACTCAAAAATTCAATTAAAATATCTGATTAAATTTTCTGTTAGAAATCCTAACTATAGCATGTGTGTCACAAACTTGATATCAAATTCAACTAAGATATAAGATAAGATAAGCGTTGCATATATATATATGAGAAATGCTAAACGTCACAATTTTATTTCATGACTTGTATCAACATCCACATCAAATATAAAAGCCGAAATTTGAACAAATTAAGAAGGAAGAAGGTACAGGATGAAGAGTACCTGGACATATATTTGGGATGTGAGCAATTTTAGGCCAATCTTCACCCGTTTCCTCATGGCATCTATCCTCCAGCTCCTCTGAACATGTTGCTATTGTCAGTGTTTTTAATGCGGTGAGCCGACGCATCCCTTCAGGCAGTGACTTCAATCTTGGGCAATCATTAATGCAAAGTTGTTGAAGTGATGTGAGGTTGCCTGTCCACTCTGGTAAACTTTTCAAGTTTTGACAACTGTAAATGGATAGATGTTGCAGAGTGGTAAGGTGTTGAAGCCCCGCAGGAAGAGACTCCAACTTGGGGATGTTGGAGATATACAGAGAAGTTAGTTTGCTAAGGCCTTGAAAATGAATGCCATCATCATCACCATCTGACAAATCAAGCTTTTGGCAGTCGGAGATAAGAAGTTGTTGAAGTGATGTGAGGTTGCCTGTCCACTCTGGTAAACTTTTCAAGTTTTCACAACTGTAAATGGATAGATGTTGCAGAGTGGTAACGTGTTGAAGCCCCGCAGGAAGAGACTCCAACTTGGGGATGTTGGAAATTTTCAGAATAGTTAGGTTGCTAAGGCCTTGAAAATGCATGCCATCATCTTCACCATCTGACAAATCAAGCTCTTGGCAGCCGTGGATCCTCAGGTACGTGAGGGCAGTGAGATGTCGCATCCCTCCCGACAGAGAGGTTAGTCTTGGACATTCCCAAATCTTTAGTTTCAGTAGAGAAGTGAGAAGTCGGAATGCCTCCTCCGGCAGAGTAACTAGGTCTTCGATGCAATATATTAACAGTTTCTCCAATTTGGAAAGAGGAACTAGTGAAGAAGATGACATAGATGTTGCCCTTGCCATCAACATCAGTAACTGCTGTTGTATTAGCTTCTCGCTGACTTCATTAAATTGTAGTTTTACAACAGTTGGTTGCAGAGGCATTGATGTTAGCTTAGGGCATTGGAAGATCTCTGATTCAACAAGACAAGGAAATGATGGTAGAAGTAGTTGCGGTGCCTCTGCTTGATTACTCCTCCACCATCCCATCAAATTAGGCATGTCCTTCAGTTTGAGATATTTCAGTGATGGAAAGAATGTTGTTGTTGTCTCTCTTGAAGAAGAAAAGGACTCATTAACACCACACCTGTCGTCATCTATGTACTCTACCGAATTTAATCGCATAAGAACAAGACTTCTGAGACAAGAAAGCTGCTCAATTTTTGGAAGATGTTTGCATCCCTTACACTCCAATAAAGTAATTTTAACAAGATTTGAGAGGGACGACATCCATTTTGGTAATTTCACACCCCCATACTTTTCTATTTTGAGCTTTTTCATATTTGTGTGTGGCTGGAGAGCTTCCAACACTGACCCTAACTCACCATCATCATCATAGTCGCCAAAATTAAATTTCAAAGACTGAAGGTATTTTTTCTCCTTCAAGTTCGCTGCCTCTGCTTCTTTCAATCTTGGCCTTTCTAAACACGATTGCCCCACTGGAAGTTCAATTAATAGATCTCCCCTTAAATTGTTTAGATCTTTCAATTCACTTAACCTGTTACATGGACCCATGATGAACCGCCTTAACGTTCTAAGAGAAGTCAGCTGCCCCAATCCAACCGGCATGTCAATCAAACAACTGCGATAATCAAGCTCCAGATGCCTAAGGCTCACTAATTTTCTAATATCTCTTGGCAATTCTTTGAGCCAAAAGCAACCCCAAAGTCTTAGAGTTTGCAAATTTACCAACTTGGTAATCGAATTTGGCAGAGTCTGAATACGACAATTCCAAGAGAGATCGAGATACCTTAAATACCTTAGCTTACTTATGCAACTCGGCACCATTTCCATCCCCACGGCACGTAGATCCAACACATGTAACCTTTTAAAGTTAGAAAAAAATTCATAAACTAGATTCTCCCCTTCACAATAAGTTGAATTTAAATTTATTTGAGCCGGCAAAAAAATTGTCCTTATCTTGGTAGCTCCACACAAGGCTGAAATTTCACATAATCTATCTACAAATGTTTGACAATCAAATGACATGTGACGAATTCTTGGAGAAACATATTCTGCATTTAAATTCACCGTGAAACTCTCACTTCCTGCAACTAAAATTGCAAGGTCATGCATAAGATCATGCATTTTACAACATATTATATTACCAAATTCATCTACTGTTTCATCTTGAAAAAAAGACCTCCTTAATAAATTTATAAAATACAAATCTCCAACATCCTCCATCTCTTGATTTTCATCTGACAACCGGATAAATCCATGCGCACTCCACAGTTGGATCAATTGTTGCTTATCAATTACATGATCCTTAGGATATAAGCGACAAAATGCAAAGCATTGCTTTAGATGCAAGGAGAGGTGATTATAGCTCAACCGTAACTGTGATAGAACAATATTCTCATCTTGAGCTATTTTTGCCATGTCTTTATTTTTGAAATTCAACCACTCTGTCACTGTGTTTTTGGTGATTAAGAGGCTTCCTAAAGCTCTTATGGCTAGAGGAACTCCTGCACACTTCTTCGAAATTTCTTTTCCAATTTCCACTAGACATGCATTCTCTGACTCTTTCCCTTCTTTAAACGCTATTTGCTTAAAAAGCGACCAAGACTCTTCCTCAGACAAGCTTTTCAAAAGATAAGGCGAATCTACCCCTGAAGCAGTGGCAACTAAATTAGTGCGGGTGGTTATCAAAATCTTACTTCCCCTTGCACCACCCATCAACAGATCTCTCAGATCTATCCATTGGTCAGGATTTTCATTCCACACATCATCTAACACAAGCAAATATTTCTTTCCATCAATTTTTTTCCTAAGCTCATTTTGCACTTCTTCCATTGTACTTTTTGCACTTTGTATGATCTTCTCTACAACTTGTTTCACATCAAAGACTTCAGAAACACACACCCACATTTTAAGTTCAAAATAATTTTGGACCTTCTCATCATTAAATACATATTGTGCAAGTCTAGTCTTTCCTAGCCCCCCGATTCCAACTATTGCAATGACAGACACATTGCCTTCAACGTTGGAGTTCATCAATAATCCTACAATTGCGTTTTTATCTTCATTCCTTCCAATAACTTTTTCAGCAATCACAAATGAGTGACTATCCTCCCTCTTATTGATTTGAACTTGCATGTCTATAGGCCATTCAAGACTAAAGTGGAATTTGTTCTTATTTTCAGCAATGGCATCTAGTTTCTCACGAATGACCTTAACTTTGCGACTCATCTTAAGACGGAAAAAAAGCTGGTTTGAGCTTGAAAAGAAAATGCATACCTTCTTGGCCATTTTGTTAGAAGTCATCATCTCCTTCCGTCGCAAATATTCTGTTGAGAAGTCATCAAGCAAGTCATCAGCATCTTCAACCACGTCTTTGAGCTTTTCAAACCAAACACTAGCCTGATGGTTTGTGCCACGCTCGTGCTGCCCAGTGACACCATGCTCCTGCATATCGAGAAGTACCGCTTGAACTGTGCAAATGGTATCTTTCATTTTGCCAAACTCAGCTTCGAAATTACACACCAATTGGATCTGTTGGTAAGCATCAGAACCCAACTTCTTCACAATTTCAGTCACAATGCTAGAAAGAAGTGCGTCTGCCATTTCTTTTTTTCAGTGGTTACTGGAATGATTGAAAAGCAATACTATTTCAGTGGTATGAGGTTGTTGTAAGCTAAAGACTTCCATGACTAATATTTATAGATATGATACATATTCAACTATTCTCAAAATTGATTTTACTAATTAAATTAATTTAAAATTTGAAGAGTTGCCGACTACAACTTTTTAATGTCACTTTTGACCCACAAGATGGTAGAATACGATCCATACTTATTCCCTTTGTTCACACAGTCTGATTTCACACTCAAACTAATAGATTTACATAAATCTATTTTTTGTTGGAATATTTTAAATAAATAAAATATTTTTTGTGGTTCTATGCATTATTTCTAAAATTGGATTGCAATGTAATTATTGTTACTTGATGGGTTAGGGTTATACTTGTCAATTGTGGTCTAATTGGCAGTATAATATTTACACCGTTGGATTGTGGTTTTCCAACTTTATTTGATAGGATTTAATCCTAACCGTTGATATCTAGGTCTCCATGATAGGAAGGGAGACTTAGGTATTTTATTTGTAGAGAAGCCGTCCCCCCCTGTTGTTGTTATAAATAAGGGTTTCACAACCCTTATTCAGCCCTATCGAAGAACAACTCTCAGAAAGGGGGTAGAGCTCTCTAAGGATTTCTTGCAGGAATACAAAGGTATTTTACAGCTTAATCTTCATTCAGGTATGTCAATTAAAATCACCTCTTTAATTAATTGCAGTATTCTTGATTTCTACAAGTTGAGTATGGATTAAATTCCAACAATTGGTATCAGAGCTATGGTTAAAGTTTTTATCCTCGAAATCAAGATTTTTTAATTGATAAATTGTGTCAATTACTGTGTGTATGTATAGGCTCGTATACAGTTGAGGCAGTATTTTGGTTCAATTTCTAATTTTGATTTTCGTGCCTATTTTATGATTTGTGTCGCTGGTTGTTGCATACGTGTATTGACTGTAGATGCATTGATATAGTAATACAGTACAAGCGAAGCCATTAGTAATTACTTCATTAACCGTGCATGATGAATTGATGAAAGTTGGAAAAGCTTACACCTTTGACTTGCACACTGAATATATGTTAAGTTAATATATATATATATATATATATATATATATATATATATATATATATATAATAAGTGACTTGCTTTTTGTTCACCAAGTGGTGGAAACCTGTGCAATTAAAGTATATATATATATCATATATGAGGTTTTTTTTGCAAACTTAGTTCCGGCTATATAACCCTCTGCTACTGCTAATATATATATATATATATATATATATATATATATATATATATATATATATAATTGGAGTGTTAGGAGCATGATTCAGTTGCATGAAGCAAGCAAAATATCTGAGAGATTTTATTAGTTCTCAGTATGTGATTGGAATTAAATTTGATGAGAATGTATACAGTGGTAGTGGGGAATTCCATTGAAATTAAAATAATTAATTTCAATGGTAGATTTTAAATATTTTGATACTCACAGTTCTAGTTAAAAGTTTGATAAATATATATATATATATATATATATATATATATATATATTTCTTTTGGGTGAATAGTGAAAAACAAAATGTTATAAATTTCTTTTGAATTTTTTTTTTTATGTGCATGGATAAATATAAATATATATTTTTTATTTAGATTCAAATTATTTTGATCGATGTTCAAATATTGTTCTATAATTATTTGGGTTTATTTTTATGTGCATAATAAAGAAGTTTGTGAACCTAAATAAAAATGGAATTTAAAGTTTAGGTCTTTCATTGGGGTTTATGAAGACCGGTAAAGTGACCGTTTCAAGGTAGTATCCAAAGTGAGTGATGCCTGCCCAAAGGTGACATTCACTCATGTAGGTTATTATTTTTGAAAATTTTAAAGACATATATTGGTCTTCTTAAGGTCTTACAGTGCACTTACCTATATTGGGGCATTAGTTCTGCCCAAAGGTGATCAATGTCTTAATGTAGGATAAGTGAGTAGAATAGTTGAGAGTGTTTGGGTTAGAACTAAATAACCCTCTTGCCCAAAGGTAGTGGAAGTGTTTAGTAATAATTCAAGCATAATCAATTAGGTCTATGTGCGATTTAATCGCAAATTTGGGGGGTAAATGTATTTAAAATTCTGCCCAAAGGTGATTTTTAAATGACATCTTACTTGTTCCCGCAGGGTGGAAGGTTTTGCACATAGTAAAACACTCTGATAAATTCGGCTTAAAACTCCAAGTACGAATTAAAGTAATAATCCCTAAAGCTGTGACATATTATTTTATATGTTGTTTATGTGATGTTATTTGATATAACATGTTTTTCAGTCATGGACGCTTCCGCAATTCAGAAACAGCTTACAGGGATTGAACCATTGAATGGTTCGAATTACACTGCCTGGAGGACAAATGTTGATATTATGTTAGGGTTTTTGGACTACGAGTTCGTTCTTCATGAGGAGAAACCCCCTGCGCTTACTGTAGAATCTTCTGAGGCAGTGAAATTGTTGCATGCTAAGTGGACTAAAGCTAATACCATGGCCATCAGGTTGATTCGTGCTTCTATTGGTGAAATTATTCGGGGTGGTATTCCTGTATTTGATACTGCCAAGGAGCTCTTGAATTTGATCAAGACACAATTTATGGGTACCAAGAAGCAACTACAATATTATTATCTGACACAACTCATGTCAATAAAATATGATGGCAGTGGTTCAGTGAGAGAGCACATCTATAAGATGTGTAAGTTGGTTAATGGACTGAGAGAGCAGGGAATTACATTTGATGATGAGTTATTGGTCCACATGGTGATATATTCTCTGCCTAGGTCTTTTGATACTTTCAGGGTGAATTATAATTCACAAGAGACTAAATGGGACATTAACCAGTTATTAGCACTTTGTGTGACTGAGGAGGAACGTCTCAAAGGAGTAAAAACTGAGTCAGCTCATCTTGCCGTGAGCAGTAACAGCAAGTACAATTTCAAGAATAAGGGCGGCAAGAAAGGAGATCAGGCTAATCAACAAAGGGGAAAGCATGATAACAAAGGAAAAGACGTTGATCATGGGGATGGTGAATGCTGGTTTTGCAATAAGAAGGGGTATCAAAAGAAAGACTGTTTTGGTTATAAAAATTGGCTAAAGAAAAACAAACCAGGGGCTGCGAAGCCGGAGAAATCTGAAGGTTGAGGATTGATTGGTGTTGGTAATGCTGATGCGGTTCATATCAAGGCTATTGAGACAATTCCGCTAGTGTTACATACTAGTTTTTCTTTAGGGCTTAATGTTTTATTTATTTATTTATGTTCCTGCTATTAGGCATAATTTACTTTAAGTTTTGAGACTTAATGCTTTGAGATTTCATTTTTTATTTGGTGACAGATTAGTTATCTTATATACATGCTTCTAGTTTTTTCGTGGACTCAACTATGTTATAGCATATAATATTGGGGCATGTCTCGCGAAAAAGGCTAGAATGCTTGGTCAAGGATGTGATTATTGAACTACTAATTTTTCTGATTATGATTTATAATTGATTGTGTCAAGGGAAAGATGCAGAAGAAACACAATTTTGAGGCTAGTCAGTCATCTGATTTTTTGGACCTCATTCACACTGACATTTGGGGTCCATTTCCTACTCCTTCTTGAGGAGGGCAGAGGTATTTCATTACCTTCATTGATGATCTTTTAAGGTATGCTTATTTGTACATAATCCACCAGAAGTCTGAAACACTTGATGTGTTTAAAATATTTTTGTTCAAAGATGAAGGGCTGTTAGACAGAAAGATTAAAATTATACAATCTAGATATTAAGAAATTTGATCCTCTCGCACCATCACTTGTCTTTTCAATGAGTATCTGGAGAGATATTTTGGTTATGATTTTATTATCCCTCTAAACCTATGGAAATTGTTGAAACATGTCAATAAAAAAAAAAAAAATTTTTATTGAGGATGTGTGAATTCAGTGGGAGTCTAAAACTTTGTAGTTTCTTTTATACTTAATGATCTTGAGTTGTATTAGATAGATGTCTAGACAATGTTCCTCAATTGAGACATTAAGGAAGTGATTTACATGTTTCAACCTGAAGAGTATCGTGATCTAATGCATATATCTTAAGTTCAGTGGGAGTTGATTTGTTATCTTTGTCTTATATGTTGATGATATTTTGTTAGTTAGTTATGACATTCATGAAATACATGCACTACAGAAAAATTTGGACTTTCTCAAAAGGCATGTATTGACAAAATATTGAAAACTTTTGAGATGAAGATATTGTGTACCAAGTGCGGTTCAAGGTGTTAAAGGAAATATGTTGTCAGAATAAAAATGTCTTGATAATGATTTTGTGAGAAGTGAAGTTGATTTTAGCAAAATCTGCACATTATTTATTCGAAGGTAGTGAAGAAAGTTTTGAGGTATCTCCAAAGAACTAAAGAGTTCATGTTGATCTACAGGAAATCAGATTGCTTTGAGGTAGTTGGTTATTCTGATGATGACTTTGCAGGTTACTCGAGTAGTAGAAAATACACTTCTGGATTTATTTTTTATGCTAACTCAAGGAGATGTTTCATGGGAAAAAACTCTAAGCGTAATAGGCACATTGATATAAAATATCTTATCGTGTGTGAAAAGGTTAAGGAAAGTGTGATTGAGGTTCCCCATATAGTAACAGAAAAGATGATTACAGATCCTCTCATTAAAGGTATTTAGCTGCAAATTGTTTAAGGAACACGTGATCCGGATAGGTGTTCGTGAGTTATTGTGTTATGACGTCTGATATTTGTTTTATATCATGTTACATTGCAGTTAGCATTCAACTTATTTACACTTTATGGTGATAGTTATTTTCCTTCAGTTTATTTATGCCTTTTGGTGACAGTTATTTGCATGCAAAATGAAGTTATGATGCATCATTATTATTATCTTCATTTATATATAGTTTATGCACGTGCTATTATGTTTGCCTGGGAGTGATGTTACACTCATGAGGGTGTTTGGATTAGATGTGGGATTGGCGCCACATTGGTAAATCCAAACATAATTATTAAAGTGCCTGTGGGAGTGTTTCACATTCCATGAGGATAGCTTGGGCTAGATATGGGATTGGCTCCATATCGGTAAACCCTCACACTGGACAGAAGGTTGGCGGTTTGCTATAATATGTTCAGGTGACATACCGTGATGGTATGAAGCAGGACGGATAGTGAGGTATGCGTTTAGACCACATGCAGTTTGCACATCTCATGAAATGCAGTAAAAACCACTATATTTGCTCAAATCCTAGATGGAATTAGTTTTGAGACTATGGAACTGTTTAGACTAATATATTACTTGTCTACGCATCCATGATCCACTATTGAGGAAGTCTATGGAAGAGAGTGTTTTAAAGTTTCAACCCATCTGTTTCGATAATTGTATTTTTCTAAAATAAAATGAGTGGCCACTCGACTTTTCTAAAGTGTTGCAATCCATAGTGTCGTTTTATAATACTTAAAGTGCATGAACCAAGTGGGAGATTGTTGGAATATTTTAAATAAATAAAATATTTTTTGTGGTTCTATGCATTATTTCTAAAATTGGATTGCAATGTAATTATTGTTACTTGATGGGTTGGGGTTATACTTGTCAATTGTGGTCTAATTGGCAGTATAATATTTACACCGTTGGATTGTGGTTTTCCAACTTTATTTGATAGGATTTAATCCTAACCGTTGATATCTAGGTCTCCATGATAGGAAGGGAGACTTAGGTATTTTATTTGTAGAGAAGCCGTCCCCCCCTGTTGTTGTTATAAATAAGGGTTTCACAACCCTTATTCAGCCCTATCGAAGAACAACTCTCAGAAAGGGGGTAGAGCTCTCTAAGGATTTCTTGCAGGAATACAAAGGTATTTTACAGCTTAATCTTCATTCAGGTATGTCAATTAAAATCACCTCTTTAATTAATTGCAGTATTCTTGATTTCTACAAGTTGAGTATGGATTAAATTCCAACATTTTTATCATCCTACATTACTAAATTACTATCATGCTACATTACTAATAGGTGGTCTCATAAATCTTTTCTTATCATGCTACATTACTAAATTAAAGACATATATATATATATATACACACACACACACGTCTTTAATTTATATATATATTTTGTCTTTTTTCTTTTTGCAAAAAAACTTTAACCATCTGTTCATATTGTAATTTAAAAAATAGAGAAGGCTCAAGTATGAATTTCACCAACTAAATTTAATTGTACATACTGCAAAATTAACATTTTTTCCTATATATATATATATATATATATATATTTTCTTTTTCCTTTTTGCAAAAAAATTTAAACCATCTAATCATGTTGTAATTTAAAAAATAGATCTATTTAATGCATTTTCTTCGTATCTCTCTCACTCCCACTCACCCATGTCACACCCCAATGTTTCACGCTAAAAAATAGTATTGTGTGTGTGAGTGTGCATTTAATATTATATTTTTATATTAAGAGAGAGTTTGTGACTTATTTATTTTACTAATAATTAATGTATCTTACAGTTACCAACCAATATGGTGAGGGTATTTGGTTTGTGTAGACTAAGCTTGATTGAAATGCCAAAAAAAAAAAAAGAAATAAAAGTACATAAATAACATAACATACGTGAGAGTATTTTGGTCATTTGAAAATGGGTGTACAAGTCAATACAAACTATTTGCATCGTTATTTCTGTATAATGTTGGAACATGTTTTAAAATTATATATATATTAAACTTTAAGTTATGATTTTTCATTTCCGTTCCTCAGTTACAAAATTAAATGATCATAATTAATTGATTACATAATTAAATATATCATTTATTGGAGTTAGTTTTGTAAGCAAACGTGTGAATTTAATATTTTATTCTCACACTAACGGTAATTGTGCCTCCCCCTCTCTCTCTCACACACACACACCCCGCCATCCCACACCCCAAAGTTTCACACTTGAAATTTTTTATACTGTTAATGTTGTGTTTGGCACTTCTAAACCAATTTTTTTTCAATTCTAATTCCAAAGTTTTAATTGGGTGCTCCAAACATAGCAGTATTCAGTAAAATTATAATATGCATACTTTTTTACATTATCGTGGTAAATATGTGCAGCGCTAGTCCCATAAAACCTTGTGCTTCATTTGAGGTGCAATTGCAATTTCAAATGATAAGTTGGAAGAAAGTAGTAGTATTGTTCAAGGAGATTATATATATATATATATATATATATATGCGCGCGGGAGGGGAAGGAATAAAGTAAGCTAGCTATATTCCCCCACCAGCGAAAATTTGGGTATATGTCATTTCCAAGCTAAGTATATTATTCCAATCGCAGTATATGAGTGAACTTAGCTTGCAAGTCTCTTCTGCCTTCTGGGGGATAGATTTTACTGGATTGACTTCCTTGTAGTGAAAGTATTCCTCTATTATGAATTTTTTTCTTACAAAGCAAATGTTATTGCCTTGATTAGAAAGAAAAGAGGCATAGAGCATAAGAAAATGAGAGGCTGTAGAACTATATCAATAAGTTAGGGTCCCTTTGGTAACCGTTTATGTTTAGTGTTTATTATTTTAGTATTTATGTTACACTTTATTCATAAACATGAGTGTTATTCCCTTTGTTCACACAGTCTGATTTCACACTCAAGCTAATAGATTTACATAAATCTATTTTTATCATGCTACATTACTAAATTACTACCATGCTACATTACTAATAGGTGGTATCACATATGGGAAGAAAGAAATCGGCGAATCTTCGACAAAAGTCGATCCTCACAGAACATGGTCCTCTCCAGGATCACTGATTCAATCAAAGGAAGATTGCTCACCTCTTCGATGAAGGATAATGCATCATCTAGAAGAATTCAATTAAGTTGGAATCTCCCCTCCTCTGTCATCCATCCTCCTCCTCAACCGCCTGACCTCTCTACCTAAGCTGCACAAAGCTAGGTGCAGTTGCATTCCTCATGTGATCACCGGATTCGAAGAAGCTATCAGTTCACTGGCAAAGCTTTATACAGCTTTATTCCTTGTTTGCTCATGTTTAATTGGGGCCTTGTTTTGTATTGGATTCGTTTGGTCTCAACTTTTTGGGCCTCATCCAATCCATGCTTTTGATTGTTTTGGGTCTGGTCTCCCTAAAGCATTACCTAATCTGACCTTGTAAATTTTTACTCACTTATACAATTGTTTGAAATTCTGAAAAAAAAATATATATTCCCCCACCAGCGAAAATCTGGCAAGCAAGTCGTATACTCGTGTGAATATATATATATATATATATATATATATATATATATGTGGAAGGAATAGAGTAAGCTAGCTATATTCCCCCACCAGCGAAAATTTGGGTATATGTCATTTCCAAGCTAAGTATTATTCCAATCGGAGTATATGAGTGACCTTAGCTTGCAAGTCTCTTCTGGGGATAGATTTTACTGGATTGACTTCCTTACTTGTAGTGAAAGTATTTGATGCAGGAGCATTCGAGTCAGATGATGCTGAGCTGTCAGACGACACGTTGATGACACTGAAATATCTTGAGTTGGCAGATCAGCGTAAAGATGGCAGGAAACCGTGACCTTGTCACTAATTAGGGTATTTTGGACGCGCTTTAGTATTTTGGTCATAACTTTGGCTACAGGTGTCAGAATCGCCTTTATGACCACAATTCGGAAAGCTTGGTTCGGCGCGCACGTCGTGGGCACCTAGCTAAAGCTAGGTGTGTCTGTTTTCGAGGCCAAAATCCACTGTTTTTCCCTCCGAATCCCTAATTTTAGTTATTTCTTTCCTTTTTTTGTAATATTTATTTTGTTGAATAGGAAGAGATTCTGGGCTTAATTTGGGCCAGAATTCTGGCAACTTTCTTCTTTTATTTCATATTTTATTTTGGCAAGAATATTAGGTTTTTGCTATTTTTGGTAATGTTGACGAAGTTCAGCTATATAACCCGGCTTGTGGGTTGATTCGAAGGCACTTTTGATTTTGAATAATAATATTGAATACCAGATACTTTTCTCTGAATTTTTGGGCAATTCTCGTGCTTTCTTTCTGTTTATTTTCTGTTGCCCTTAGCCTACAGAATAATCACTATTCTGTCCGGCGTCAGTATTCCTCTATTATGAATTTTTTCTTACAAAGCAAATGTTAGTGATGTTATTGCCTTAATTAGAAAGAAAAGAGGCATAGAATAGAAGGAAATGAGAGGCTGTAGATCTATATCAATAAGTTATTATTTTCTCTCATAAAAACAATAACTCTTATAAAGTGTAAGTACAAGTACTATTTAAGTTTTAAATCTCTAAACATTTTATTTATACCCTTGTTAAATTAGAACTATATTTTATGAAAAATGATAAAGTGGTTGAAGAGGCCTTCTTCTCGTCCACTTGATTGTTGGTGTGGGCTCATTTTGGATCCCACACAAATCAAGTGAGTGGGAAGTCTTTTGGCCAATATGATCATATTTTATTGATGAGTTTGAACGGATAGATTTGGTTAGAATATGATCAGTGCAACTCAAAACAAGATACATGACATGAACAATAATTATATAAGAAGGTCCATGACAGTTTTTTAAGAAGAGAAGTGCTAACAAAGTCATTCATCAATCTCAACAATTGTGAATATGTATGATTGTCGATTTTTTTTTTCACAATTGTTGTGATTGGTTTAAAAATAATCACACTAGTTTTTTTCAAACAATCACAAAAGTTAGTGTTCATCAAGAGTCTCTAATCGTCCAAACTGCTGTCACTAACACTCCTCTTTTTCGAAAGTGTATAGATCTTTTTGAGTGCCAATAAAATCAAAGTCACTCAAACATAGAATTGTTTCATGATTTCACTTTTGCTTTAGATTTTTTAAAAGCCTGTGCTTAAATATGAAGCCCTTCCACTTTAACATGGTAACTTTATCATGGTGGTATCGTGGAACTAATATAACATGTTTGGTATGAGTTGATCAAAAACTGGAATGGGTGATTAAATAACACTTCCCCCTAATTGTTTAAATGTTCTCACTATCGGAATTATATATGTAATGCATTTCCATATTGTTTGGTCAATAATTTATAAGAACTTTTGAAGCAAAAACTTAAATTATATTATAAAGCAATAGAATTTTTAAAAATGACTAAGCGACTGTTTGCTTCAGTGTTTTGAAAATAATCAAGATTCAAGAATTTGAAAAACAAAAATTTGTTTGCACAGGATTATAAAAAAAAAAAAAGAATTTGTTATATGAAAACATACCTTCTTTTAACTTACAATCAAACAAATTTTTATTGGTTTTAAAATTTCAATTCTCTCTGAAAATGAAAAACTAAACCAAACGGTCCTATTTCTTGTTTTTAATACAGGATCTGTAGCAATGCTTTTGAACATGGAAAAAAAATTGTATTCATCTAATACAATATAAGATGAGATATATAGCTGTAATTTAGACTTTTGAAGTAGTCGTTTTTTTGGGACTTAAATCATCTCTAGTTCAAAGTACCTGTTGCAAATACAAAGAACCACATCACCCCTTGTCAGATAATTAAAGCTCATCTTATACTTTGAATTTCACCGCTATAACCACTACAACATATCACTGCTATAATCACTATAACATATTTAGTATTTTCTAGTGTAATTTTAAAGTTATTACGGTCGAAAATGACTAAGAATTATGGCTGCCAGAAATAGCATTATATACCAGGCCGAAAGTAATTGACTTAGTGGCGATTTTTTTAAAACCGCCAGAAATGATCAAGGTCGAGTTGGGCTAGCTTATTACCGGCGGTTTTTAAAAACCGCCGAAAACGACTAAGAATAGCATTACCAAACTTATAACTTTATCCCAGCCCAAACAAATCAATAAAATGCATTACCAAAACTTTTTAAAAATAAAATGGACCAAGTCCAAGAGAATTAACATAGCTCAAACCTAAGCCCATGTTCTGAAAGCCCATCTATATATATTCTTTAACCACTCAATTACTCTCAACCCTAGCCACACGGCCCGCACTCCTCTCTTTGCATCCTAAGGCTCCGTTTGAATAGACAAGAGAGAAAAGAAAGGAGAGGATAACTTTATTTTTGAGAGAAAAGAAAAGAAAGGAGAAGATAGCAATAACCTCTATTTATGTTTGGATAAATATGAGAGAAAAGAAAAGAAATGATAATATTCTTGTTTGGATAAGATAGGAAAGAGAAAAGAAAAGAAAGGATAACAACCAAATTACTATCATACCCTTTTATGTTTAATGGGACATGTGTGGAATAACAATTTTCTCTTTTTAATTGTTGAGGGCAGTTTTGAAATTATGAAAGTACTACTTAAATCCCTATCATTTCTCTCCCAATCTTCTTAGTTTTGGGAGGATAGGATATAAGGGATTAGGAGGAATAACTATCCCTCCAAATCCCTCACAATCCTCTCATTTCTCTTCATTTAAAGTACCCAAACACAAAACACACTATCCTCTCCTTTCTTTTCTCTCCTTAAGTCCCAACTTATGACTGCCGATCTGTATTTTGTGTTTGCTCTCTCTCTCTCTCTCTCTCTCTCTCTCTCTCTCGTGGCATGGGAGGACGGTGATGATGGCTTTGACGAGATTGGGGATTTTTTAGGTATTTCTACTTTTTTTAATTTTGTATGAAATTTCTTTTGATGGAAATTTAGTTTTAGACAGATATGTGCATTCTGCATATGCGTGTGTAATATGTGTATGATAGATCTATGCATATGTGTGTTTTGTGTGTGTAATATCTATATCTCTATACGAGTTTCGAGCCGAGCTCGAAAAGCTCGTGAACCTAACCAAGCTGAGCACGAACACTTGAGGTTGGAACTCGATTCGACTTCTGGATCAGGTGATTGATTAAGAAGGGATTGATCGACTTCTGGATTAGGTGATTGATTGAGTTTCCGAAACTCTCTGTTTCGATTAAGTAATCAGGTGTGAATTTTCTAGTGCTTTCTATATTTGGTTGTATCATGAAATACAACAACATGTGTGTAAGTACAGAAAAACAGTCACTACACTTTTAGAATAATTTTTCTCCCCTTTTTTTTCATTCTTTCATGTTTCCTATATATAATCTTGTGAATACATCGATTGTGCCTATGATTATTCCCTCATTTGTGGGAATCTCCCTATATTTATGGAATGATGATTCCTTGGTTTATTGCAGAAATTGTGTTGTCTGATTCCGTGATTATATAGGGAATTCTGACTTTATTTTGCACCTTCGTTATTTAGTAGTTGATGACCTGGACGATGGCCTACCCTTCGTGATGAGGCTGCCATGTAAGAGCTGTGTTGTCCTGTCCACGTGTCATATCTTGTTTTGGGTGTTTTCTCTTCACTACACTTTGCCCCTAAAAACTCTCCCTTTGAATCTGGTTGGATTTCAAAGGAAGGTTTTTATTATGACTGACTATTCATCTGGTTTCGCTTGGGTTTCATGCTTGTGGCGGCCGCCGAAACGTTGTATCTTCATAAATGCTCGTTTCTTAGCCTTTTTGAAGCTTTTCGGTTACGTCAGAGCATTGTCTACTCTGGGTGATCCTGAATGATTCGTGTGTGAGTGTAACTCAAAAAATATATCAATTAAAAATTTTCCACACTTCGCAATAGAACGAATTCCTTGCAGAATAGGGCTATCGAAAGGGGTATCGTACCTCAGGGACTGTGGTCTGATTGAGTTGGATATAAGGAATTAATTCTAATTAAATTTAAAAGAAATAAATTATGATTTTTAATTCTAAATTAACTAATGAAGCAATTGAACAAAAGCAAGAAAAACTAAGGAGTGTAGAGAATATAAGATAAGTCTAGGGTAGTTGATTTCACCACTAACTTCACAATCAATGGTCAATTGAACTAACTATGGGGCATCATATCATGCATAAGTGGTATCGGTGGCTACAAGCTCACCTTCATCCGTCCAGAAGATAACATATGATTAAGGCTAAGTCATGGACTATCTTCGATTGGCATGGGCCATCTGCCTAACTACTCTAATCTAGGGTGCAGTATGGTTCATCTTCTCTAGGCATAATCCATCAAAGCTTTTAATGATATATTCAGTGAAAACCATTGTGTAATAATCACTCTCATGATCACAGAAAACAATAGGGATGAGTTCAATAACAACAATCAAGTATCTAAGACAAGATAAGAAATCATTGAAGCTGAATTTATAAGACTTTTATTGCTCAATTCTATAAGAAGAATCCTCTAAATTACACAATCTATGAATGAATACAAAAATTCCCAATAATTAGAACAATCAAACCAGTGATGTTTAGTTAGGGCTTCATCAAAACCCTGGTGGCTGAACTAGCCGCTCATGATACGCCTTGTTCTCCAATGATTCTCTATTCCAAAAGCTCTTCAAAGCTGCTGCCAAGCCTTCTCAATACAGCCCCAATTTGTCACTTTAAATAGCCAAGAGAATACATCAAAGTCCTAATCCAATTAGGAATAAATTAGGTTTTTCCGTAGCACTAATCACGTGGGTTTTTCCTGCTGACTTCGGCCCAACTTTTGACCCACTAGAAGTCCGATTTACGAAATTTTCGTGAAATACAAAAGTGTTCAGAATCAAATTTCGTTCAATCTTATGTGAGAATTATATCGATTTGAGGCTTGGAAATATGACTTTTGGTCCATTTTCCAAAACGGGATTAAGACTGTATTATGCGCAGATTTGGGCTTCAGGCCCGAAACCTTCTTAAGCAGCTATAATTCTCTTGGACCTCTTCCTTGGGCTGAATTGAGTTAAAATATGGAGTTCAATGGATCCCTTTGATGTAGGCTTCATCCAACCATCTTGCATGTCATCTTTAAAAACCCAAAATCACGGTTTTAACTGAAATAATCATTAAGGCCCTGAAAATACAGAAAATACTAAAACAAAGTAAAATAACAAAATAATCTATCACTAAGAGAATAAAATACATAAGTTAAGAGGCTAGAATGCGTAACATTCAACGCCTATCACACCTCCAAACTTACATATTGCTAGTCCCTTAGTAATAGAATAAAACAAAACAAAAACAAAGAAACTACTAAACACTAACTAAACTACCCAACTCCACTTTCGTGGGAGAAACGATTGCATTTAGCATATGCAACAAGCCTTTAAACCCCTAGGTTCCCCCTAATGGACGAGTTTAGTCTCGTGAGGGTTTCCAAAAATGTTACCCACAAACATTCAAAATTCTGTTTCAACATTAATTCAAGAAGAAGATTACAATATATAGTTACAAACTTGCATTCAAGAATAATTTCAAATTTTCAAATTCCATAATTCAAATCAATGGTCCCCATGCATAATTCATATCAACATATCTCAAAATAACAAACTCTAGTTCCCTCGTGTAAAGTGAACTAGCAGTCCTCTTATGTAGCATAACCAAACTCTGAATCTATTAAGGCACATACCCCTTCAACTCATTAGTTCTCCTTATGGAAATCATATTTCCAAACATGAATACATGACTTTTTATTTTTTTCATTATTCTTTTTTTTTTCATTGCTTTATTGGTTGTGCAATGTCTTGATCTATTAACCTTTCTGAAAGATCCATGTAGCAAGCTTTCAGTCAGTGACTCCCAAACCAGATGGCTTTAGGGCACTAGGCTTTAAGATACCCCGAAGAACCTAATTACTCGAATCAGTCAGGCTACATATCAAGACAACCAATGCTCTTCTTTTCTCACCCTTTCACTTTTGACGCGAACACTCCGTGCTTCCTGAGGCATAGAGGCCCGGTTACTCATGAAAAGGATCAAATTGATTTGCTTATTCATCACATTCTTTTTCTTTTTCATTGAAGTCAAGTAAAACACGTCATTGGTACTCATTCTCAAGAGATACTAATTAATCTCAAGCATATGTAACTCAATAACTCAAAACCAAAGTTTATACCCCACAAGACTATGCTAGTGTGTCTGTGCATGTAAGGAAACTAAAATCAATCACTCCAAAGCATATCAATGAAAATCATGATTAAAACCACTTAATTTAAACCATAGTTTCCAAAAATCTAAAACATACTCAAAAATTGCAAGTTAAGCACCTACATAAGGTACTAATCCCTTGAATAATGTCAAAACATTCTATCTAAAAACAAAACAAAATAAAATAAAAAATAAACTAAGAAAATAAAATAAAATAAAATCCTAATACAAAAATAATTTCACACAAATTTCCCCCCATATTGCATTGAGCACACAAATAGGCATCGCCTCACCCCCAAACTTAAACTGTACACTGTCCTCAATGTACTACTAATCGAAGCATAGAGAAGAGTAAGAACGATGTTACTAGGAATCTGGAGAATGAGTGGCAAGAAAATAGAGCACACCAAGTTGTATGAAGGCAATGCAAGCACACCCCCAAACTTGAATGTTTCAACCTGTCAAAACAAACCACTATACCCCAAAGACCAAGTGAAATAGTATGGGTGAAAATAAATATGAAATTTTTTTTTATTTTTTATTTTTGTTAAAATGAAGAAAAAAAGAAATAAAAAATAAAAAAATAAAATAAAATGAAGAAGAAAAAAAAATAAACTAAAAATAAAAATACAAAAGATAGTTACCTCCGAAAAATCAAGGAGAAGGTGGTGCCGGAGAATCTGGGTCAACCGAGTAGTCCACAATCAATGCGCAATGTCCTTCCCCAAACTTGTACTTTAAAACCCCTCAAAGAAATCCAACCAATTTTACAAAAATAAACCACACCTCCTTTGAAGAAGAAACTTGAGAAAGTTGGAGCTTCAATGAGAATTTGATATAAACAAGTTGGATTTAATGTTGATGATGATGATCAAGTAGGTGTATGGAAATAAAATTGGAAGATTTTAGAGTGTATATTGATGTTGGACAAGCACAAAGAGGCACCAAATCTTAAAATTTCGAGTGGGAGCAATGAGGGCATGAAGGAGGGTCTCAAAATAGCAAAAGAGGTCAGATTTGGGCCTTCAGGGGCTGGGGCGATCGATCCCCCAGGGGCTGGGCGATCGATCGCCCAGCTGGTTGGTCTCCCAGCTTGGGGAAAAATGGGGGCGATCGATCCCCCCTTGCTTGGGCGATCGATCCCCCCGGCTGATGCCTATTTCGCCCTCCATCGCCCAAGGTCGACCGGGACGTGTATTTTTGGAGTCTCCATCGCCCAAGGTCGACCGGGAGCTCATTTTTTCACCCGTCTTGAGTCCAAATACCTTGGTACACCTCTTGGCATCCTCCGGAAGCAACTTATACATCAAAAACTCAAAGAAAAAACATTAAAACGCAACTAGAATTGAAAGAAACTAAAGAAAAACATAAACTAAAAATAAAAATAAAATAAAAAAATTAAAAATAAAAGAAAACTAAAGAAATTAAAGGATAGAGATACATACAAATCCTACAATTTAACGTCCGTAGGAGACGGTCATCGACTTCAATTGAAAGTTCACCCAATGCCACATCTCTTGAGGAGATTTAATTTCGTCCCACCTATATGATCCTCACCTCCTTGTGTCGAACTCAAAGTGACCGGAATGGTCTCATTAGTTTCAAAAAATACATCTCTTTGCCTTGACGGAAGATGTTTCAATTCTACCCATGGAGGAGACTCTAATGATGGCATCGGAAGAGTGCTAGAAAGAATAAGCAATGGCTCAATCGGAATCCTCCAAGGTGGAGTATTTTTCATGGCCACTACATCAAGTAAATCATTCACCCCCTTAATGGACTTCTCAACATCATGTGATAGAGCAACCGGATCAATTTCTTTAAAATAATCATCAAAGCCTTCCATGAAGAAACAATCACTCTCATCTAGAGGATGTTGAATGGCATTAAAAGTATTCAATTTCACCTTAGGCTCATGAGAAATTTTAGAATTAGGACTCTTGAGCACTTCTTCTTCTTCTTCCTTCTCTCCCACCTTTTTATCATTTAATTTCTCACTTCTCAAACTGGTGATGACTTGAATCTGCTCATGGTGTGGGTTGCTAGAAGAAGAAATATTGTTAAGGACATGAACCCCTCTTGGGTTGGCAACTGGTTGGCTTGATAATTTCCCCTCTTCTCTTCTACTCACGGCATTGACAAGTTGTCCAAACTGAGATTCCAGTTTGGCAATCGATTGAGAATGAGAGTGAACCAGTTGAACAGTGGATTGAAGTGTTGCTGCAGTAGCTTCCACCATCTCAACAATAGAGTCAAGCTTCTCAAGTTTTTCTAGGACAATTGTCATCTTGTCCTCAATGGCTGAATACCTCTGTAGCATAGGAACTTGTTCTTGATATAATTGTGAAGGCAAATAGTTCTGAGGTTGAAAAGTGGGCTGAATTACTGCCCCTTGCTCTTGTGAAAGATCAAAAAATTATCCAAGTGAAGGACAATTATTCACATGGTGCATAGGACTCGAGCAAAAATCACATGGCTCAAAAATAGAAGGATATGAAGATTGATTAGGAACTTGACTAGTCGCCATGAGTTGCACCACTCTTTGTGACACAGCATCCACAATGGTAGACATAGCATCTGCAGAACCACTCTAAAAAATATTATCAGCCTTCCTTGTAATGGATGGTCTGCTCGAACGAGATGAAGACACATGTTGCAAAGAATTGTCACTGAGATTCTCGAACAAAGTCCATGCTTCATCTTCATTTTTTAACATAAAAGTACCACCACATGATGCATCCACCATCTGTCTATTACTTTTTGTCAGTCCCTCATAGAAACACTGCACTAACTGCCACATTGGAACTTGATGATGAGGACACTTCCTAAGAAGGTCCTTGAATCTCTCCCATGTCTAAAAAAATTGTTCTCCCTCAAATTGAGAGAAACCAGTGATAGCTCGTCTGAATTGATTGGTCCTCCCTATTGAAAAATATTTCTTCAAAAACTCATTTTGCAGTTGCGTCCATGTAGTGATAGAACTCGCCGATAGAGATCTAAACCAATACTTGGCATTTTCTTTTAGAGAGAATGGAAAGAGTCGCATCCGAAAAGCATTTTCTGAGAAGTTATGAATTTTTGTTAATGAGCAAACTTCTAAAAATTCATCCAAGTGCTTGTACGGATCCTCATGAGTCAACCCAAAATAGGATGGCAACATATGAATGATATTGGGCTTGATCTCATAGTTCTGTGCAGTGACATCAGGCAATTGAAAATCAGCTGGTGAATTATAAGTCTCTGGGACATAGTAGTCTCTGATCAATCTCGCTTTTTCCACAACAGCATTAGGCACAATATTGTTGTCCTCATTATTACCACGCACACCATCCATGATATCAATATTTTCTTCCTCTTGCTCAATGGAATGGTGATTGAAGTACCGGAAAAGAAAAAAAAATAAATAAATAAACAAAATAAAATAAATTAGATTAGTAGCAAAAATAAAAATTCTAAACTAAAAAAAACAAATAAAAAAAATTAAAACAAAACAAATTAGTACTACAAAAGAAAAATAAATAAATAAAAACAAAGAAAAAAAATAATAAAAATAAAAAAAAATTCCTAAACTAAAAATCCAATTATAACTAATTCTAAAAATCCAAACAATCAAATAGACAGTCCCCGGCAACAGCGCCAAAAATTGATTCGTGTGTGAGTGTGACTCAAAAAATATATCAATTAAAAATTTTCCACACTTCGCAATAGAACGAATTCCTTGCAGAATAGGGCTATCGAAAGGGGTATCGTACCTCAGGGACTGTGGTCTGATTGAGTTGGATATAAGGAATTAATTCTAATTAAATTTAAAAGAAATAAATTATGATTTTTAATTCTAAATTAACTAATGAAGCAATTGAACAAAAGCAAGAAAAACTAAGGAGTGTAGAGAATATAAGACAAGTCTAGGGTAGTTGATTTCACCACTAACTTCACAATCAATGGTCAATTGAACTAACTATGGGGCATCATATCATGCATAAGTGGTATCGGTGGCTACAAGCTCACCTTCATCCGTCCAGAAGATAACATATGATTAAGGCTAAGTCATGGACTATCTTCGATTGGCATGGGTCATCTGCCTAACTACTCTAATCTAGGGTGCAGTATGGTTCATCTTCTCTAGGCATAATCCATCAAGTTTTTAATGATATATTCAATGAAAACCATTGTGTAATAATCACTCTCATGATCACAGAAAATAAGAGGGATGAGTTCAATAACAACAATCAAGTATCTAAGACAAGATAAGAAATCATTGAAGTTGAATTTATAAGACTTTTATTGCTCAATTCTATAAGAAGAATCCTCTAAATTACACAATCTATGAATGAATACAAAAATTCCCAATAATTAGAACAATCAAACCAGTGATGTTTAGTTAGGGCTTCATCAAAACCCTGGTGGCTGAACTAGCCGCTCATGATACGCCTTGTTCTCCAATGATTCTCTATTCCAAAAGCTCTTCAAAGCTACTGCCAAGCCTCCTCAATACAGCCCCAATTTGTCACTTTAAATAGCCAAGAGAATACATCAAAGTCCTAATCCAATTAGGAATAAATTAGGTTTTTCCGTAGCACTAATCACGTGGGTTTTTCCTGCTGACTTCGGCCCAACTTTTGACCCACTAGAAGTCCGATTTACGAAATTTTCGTGAAATACAAAAGTGTTCAGAATCAAATTTCGTTCAATCTTTTGTGAGAATTATATCGATTTGAGGCTTGGAAATATGACTTTTGGTCCATTTTCCAAAACGGGATTAAGACTGTATTATGCGCAGATTTGGGCTTCAGGCCCGAAACCTTCTTAAGCAGCTATAATTCTCTTGGACCTCTTCCTTGGGCTGAATTGAGTTAAAATATGGAGTTCAATGGATCCCTTTGATGTAGGCTTCATCCAACTATCTTGCATGTCATCTTTAAAAACCCAAAATCACGGTTTTAACTGAAATAATCATTAAGGCCCTGAAAATACAGAAAATACTAAAACAAAGTAAAATAACAAAATAATCTATCACTAAGAGAATAAAATACATAAGTTAAGAGGCTAGAATGCGTAACATTCAACGCCTATCACTGAACTTTCTATCATTTCTCTTTTCACTTCACTTCCCAGGTCAGTTCTTATTTTCCCTTTCTTCTTATTTTTTGGGTGTGGATAGGATGAAAAGGGTAGAAATTGTTGATGAGTTTGGGCCACTGGAAACTTATCAGTTCGTCAACGAGTTTCTAGGTGAAGGTGACGTGTTACGATTCCTCTTGAGAGTCTTTCCGCTCAGCCGAACCCAGTCGTTACTCCTTCCTTAGGGTCGATAGCCCCTGTGGATCAAGGTCTTTTGGATTCTGAGTTAGGCGATGTCGATCATGACATGGTTAGGACTCCAATGGATTTGGGGAAGCTTCGGGTAGATTGTGAGATTCCGGCGAATGTCACCCTTAGGAACTATCCTCCCAATCTTGATTTCAGACCTGCAGAGGGTTTGGGAAAGGATGATATGCTCTTTTCTGCTAGACATTTTCTAGTTTTTAGGTTTCCCCTTCATCCTTTTTATCATCTCGTCCTTAGTCAAATGCACTTGGCCCCTCTGCAGGACCCTAATTTTTTTAGGGTTATTTCTAATGTTCTTGTTCTCAATCATTCTCGTGAGCTAGAATTAGGGTTTGATGATTTACTCCTCTGTTATCAAGTTTGTTCTATAAAAAATGAGAGTAATCGATACCATTTCTTTCCTCGGCCTGGTAGATCACTCTGCACTGGCCACCCTTCTTCGGATAAGGGTTGGAAGGCCCAAATCATGGTAGTTGGGGGAAAGTGGAAAGTATCCTCTTCTGATAAATTTCCTATTTTTTAGCATTTCGGTGGATTAGGTATCCTTCCCTTTGATTTCCCTTCTAACCCTCATTGCGATTGTATTATATGTGACGTTTTACTTTTTAACCAGATCCGATCTTTTGTTGGTGCAGTTAGGGACCTTTTTCCTTATTCTGAGTTTGCGGCCCGCTTAAAGACACTCAAGACTAAAGTGTGGAACAACATTCCAAAGTCTTCTGTTTTGCTGAGTTTGGAGACTCTTAGAGCTATCTCGGAAAAGGCTTCTGGTGTGAAGATGAAGCTTCCAAAAACTACCCGCATAAAAGCAAAAAGATAAACCGAACAGAATGATCTTAGTACTCCCCCGACCGATCGAGAATTAGAGGTAGCGTCTGCTCTGTGCCAGAAACACGCTGAAGACGTGACTGCTGATAAGTCAAATCCAACTGAAGTGATCAAAATAGAGGAGACTGCCCCTCTTTCCAAATCTCAGAAAGTGACTGTCTCAGCTTCTCCTTCTACTCCAGCATCTGAGGAGTCTTCCCCTATTGGGACTATTGCTATGGGGGCTGATGTCCCAAGTTCTTCAGCAGTGGAGCCCTGGACTCACCGGATGGTGAAAGCCAACGATATGCCCCTATCAGTGGAGGACTCCCTGCTTGAAAATAGAGAGGCTATGAAGGCTTTCCTGAAGGAGATGTGTCCTCCTAAGGACGCGAAAATGATGCTGGACTTATTAGTGGGGAGTCTTTTGGAGTCTTGTCCAGATGTAGCCCTTAGGGTGAGGAGAAGGACACTTATATTACCTTTATAATTTGTTCTATTGCTTTCTTTAACGATTTTTTAGTGTCTTTACAGAATATGTTTGGTTTGATGACCATGTGTAAATTGGTCGAGCAAGCAACCATCAAAGTGAAAAGAGCCGACGTTCAGACCAGGAGAGCTGAAACTGACTTCTGTGCCGCCATGCGTGAAGCTAATAGCGAAAAGGCCAAGTCTAAAGCTCTACTGCTGGAGAATGAACAACTCAAGTCCCAACTGGAGGAACTTGCCAAAGGGAAAGAGGAGGCAGAGTTCCAAAGGGCATTGGCTGAGTCCAGAGCTTCCGAATCTAAACTGAACGTCAAATCCTTGCAAGATAGGTCGCTGAAGCTGGAGAGAGGTGCCAAGGCATTATTCGACAGGTTGTCCCGTACGATTCAGATCAGAAATACTGAAGCCTATCGCCAAGGATTTGAAGATGCGATGGTGGCTGACGATGACCGATCATACCGAGGTGGTCCAGCTGATTACGATCAGGAGATGAACTTATCTAGTCCACCCTACCAAGGTCCAGAAGAAGGTGACGATGAGAAGGAGATTGTTGATATCTTTGAGGAGGGTGTTGAACCCGTCCAGGCTGCAATTCTTGAGCAGTCTGAGGCCGCCACTGTCCCGACTGATCCCTTAGCGGGTGTCTCCTAATTCTCTTTCCCTCTATTTGTAATGCCATTTGGCAATTCTTTTTGTAAGAACTCTCTTATATAATAGAAGATGATATTTTTCACACTCTTGATTCGTCAAGAAGCCACATGCTTGTCTGATATTTGCACTTTATAAAAATGAATAATGTATGTAATATCTAATACTTTCATAGATACTTGGTTAATCACCTGAGGTCCTTGTTTATCAAAGAAACTCGGGTGCTGAGTTATCGTTCATTCATGCATTCGGCTAGCCATGCTTATGCCAAATTCATTCATGTGAGGCGTTCGGCCGGTCATGCCTAGGTCTCTTTCATTTTTATCAAGCGTTTGGCTAGTCATGCCTTAGCCATATTCATTCATTTGAGACGTTTGGCTGGTCATACCTAGGTCTCCATCATTCGAATCTGTCATTCGGCTAGTGATCGGCGTTGAATGTTACGCATTCTAGCCTCTTAACTTATGTATTTTATTCTCTTAGTGATAGATTATTTTGTGATTTTACTTTGTTTTAGTGTTTTCTGTATTTTCAGGACCTTAATAATTATTTCAGTTAAAACCGTGATTTTGGGCTTTTAAAGAAGACATCCAAGATGGTGAGATGAAGCCTACATTAAGGAGATTCACTCAACCATTTATTTCAACTCAAATCAGCCCAAGAGAATTACAACTGCTTAAGAAGGTTTCGGGCCTGAAGCCCAAATCTGCGCATAATACAGTCTTAATCTCGTTTTGGAAAACGGACCAGAAGTCTTATTTACGAGCCTCAAATCGACATAATTCTCGTGCAAAGTTGAACGAAATGTGATTCTGCACACTTTTGTATTTCACAAAAATTCCGTAAATCGGACTTTTAGTGGGTCAAAAGTTGGGACGAAGTCAGCAGGAAAAACCCACCTCATTAGTGCTGCGGGAAAACCTAATTAATTCCTAATTGGATTAGGACTTTGATGTATTCTCTTGGCTATTAATAGTGATGAATTAGGGCTGTATTGAAGGAGGCTTGGCAGCAGCTTTGAAGAGCTTTTGGAATAGAGAATCATTGGAGAACAAGGCGTATCATGAGCGGCTAGTTCAGCCACCAGGGTTTTGATGGAACCCTATCTAAACATCACTGGTTTGATTGTTCTAATTATTGGGGATTTTTGTATTCATTCATAGATTGTGTAATTTAGAGGATTCTTATTATTGAATTGAGCAATAAAAGTCTTATAAATTCGGTTTCAATGATTTCTTATCTTGTATTAGATACTTGATTGTTGTTATTGAACTCGTCCCTCTTGTTTTCTGTGATCATGAGAGTGATTATTACAAAATGATTTTCACTGAATATATCATTAAAAGCTTTGATGGATTATGCCTAGAGAAGATGAACCATACTGCACCCTAGATTAGAGTAGTTAGGCAGATGGCCCATGCCAATCGAAGATAGTCCATGACTTAGCCTTAATTATATGTTATCTTCTTGACGGATGAAGGTGAGCTTGTAGCCACCGACACCACTTATGCATGTTATGTTGCCCCATAGTTAGTTCAATTGACCATTGATTGTGAAGTTAGTGGTGAAATCAATTACCCTAAACTTATCTTATATTCTCTACACTCCTTAGTTTTTCTTACTTTTGTTCAATTGCTTCATTAGTTAATTTAGTTACAAAAATCAGCAACTTATCTCTTTTAAATTTAATTAGAATTAGTCTTAACAATTCAACTCAATCAGACCACAGTACCTGAGGTTCGACACCCCTTCCTTTCGATAGCCCTATTCTGCAAGGAATTCGTTCTATTGCGAAGTGTGGTAATTTTTAATTGATATACTTTTTGAGTCACACTCACACACGAATCAATTTTTGGCGCCGTTGCCGGGGACTGTCTATTTGACTGTTTGGATTTTTAGAATTAGTTCTAATTGAATTTTTAGTTTAGGAATTTTTTATTATTATTAATTTTCTTTTATTTATTTATTTTATTTTATTTCATTTCTTTTGTTTTCATTTCAATTACTAATTAGTTTTATTTTATTTTTTAGTTTAGAATTTTTATTTTTTTTTGCTACTAACCTAATTTATTTTTATTTTTTTTTCCTTTCTGGTACTTCAATCAGCATACCATTGAGCAAGAGGAAGAGAATATTGATATCATGGATGGTGTGCGTGGTAATAATGAGGACAACAATATTATGCCTAATGCTGTTGTGGAAAAAGTGAGATTGATCAGAGACTACTATGTCCCAGAGACTTATAATTCACCAACTGATTTTCAATTGCCTCATGTCACTCCACAGAACTATGAGATCAAGCCCAATATCATTCATATGTTGCCATCCTATTTTGGGTTGACTCATGAGGATCCGTACAAGCACTTGGATGAATTTATAGAAGTTTGCTCATTAACAAAAATTCATAACTTCTCAGAAAATGCTTTTCGGATGCGACTCTTTCCATTCTCTCTAAAAGAAAATGCCAAGTATTGGTTTAGATCTCTATCGGCGAGTTCTATCACTACATGGACGCAACTGCAAAATGAGTTTTTGAAGAAATATTTTCCGATAGGAAGGACCAATCAATTCAGACGTGCTATCACTGGTTTCTCTCAATTTGAGGGGGAACAATTTTTTGAGACATGGGAGAGATTTAAGGACCTTCTTAGGAAGTGTCCTCATCATCAAGTTCCAATGTGGCAGTTAGTGCAATGTTTCTATGAAGGGCTAACTGAAGGTAACAGACAGATGGTAGATGCATCATGTGGGGGCACTTTTATGTTAAAAAGTGAAGAGGAAACTTGGACTTTGTTCGAGAACCTCAGTGACAATTCTTTACAACATGTGTCTTCGTGTCATTCAAGCAGATCAACCCATTCAAGGAAGGCAGATGATATTTTTAATATTGGTTCTGCAGATGCTATGTCTACCATTGTGGATGTTGTGTCACAGAGAGTGGTGCAACTCATAGCGGCTGTTCAAGTTCCTAATCAATCTTCATATCCTTCTATTTTTGAGCCATGTGATTTTTGCTCGAGTCCTATGCACCATGTCAATAATTGTCCTTCACTTGGGCAATTTTTCAATCTTCCACAAGGACAAGGGGCAGCAATTCAGCCCACTTTTCAGCCTCAGAACTATGTGCCTTCACAATCATATCAAGAACAAGTTCCTATGGCACAGAGGTATCCAGCCATTGAGGACAAGATGACAATTGTCCTAGAAAAACTTGAGAAGCTTGACTCTATTATAGAGATAGTGCAAGCTACTGCAACAATAGTTCAATCCACAACTCAACTGGTTCATTCTCATTCTCAATCGATTGCCAAACTAGAATCTCAGTTTGGACAACTTATCAATGCCGTGAGTAAAAGAGAAGAGGAGAAACTACCAAGCCAACCAGTTCATGTCCTTGACAATATTTCTTCTTTGAGCAACCCACACCATGAACAATTTCAAGCCATCACCACTCTTAGAAGTGGAGAAAGAAGTGACAACAAGGTAGGGGAGAAGAAAGAAGAAGAAGAAGAAGTGCTCAAGGGTCCTAATTCTGAAATTTCTTATGAGCCTAAGGTGAAATTGAATACTTTTAATTCCATTCAGCATCCTCTAGATGAGAGTGATTGTTTCTTCATGGATGGCGTTGATGATTATGTTGAAGAAGTTGATCCGGTTGCTCTATCACATGATGTTGAAAAGTCCATTGAGGGGGTGAATGATTACTTGATGTAGTGACCATGAAAAATACTCCACCTTGGAGGATTTCGATTGAGCCATTGCCTATGCTTTCTAGCACTCCTTCAATGCCATCATTAGAGTCTCCTCCATGGGTAAAATTGAAACATGTTCCGTCAAGGGAGAGAGATGTATTTTTCAAAGCCAATGACACCATTCCAATTTCTTTGGGTTTGGTACAAGGAAGTGATGATCATATGAGGGGGACGATGCTAAATCTCCTCAAGAGATGTGGCATTGGGTGAACTTTCAATTGAAGTCGATGACCGTCTCCTACGGACGTTAAATTGTAGGATTAGTATGTATTTCTATCCTTTAATTTCTTTAGTTTTCTTTTATTTTTATTTTTATTTTTATTTTATTTTATTTTATTTTATTTTTATTTTTAGTTTATGTTTTTCTTTAGTTTCTTTCAATTCTAGTTGCGTTTTAATGTTTTTTCTTTGAATTTTTGATGTATAAGTTGCTTCAGGAGGATGCCAAGAGGTGTACTGAGGTATTTGGACTCAAGACGGGTGAAAAAATGAGTTCCCGGTTGACCTTGGGCGATGGAGACTCCAAAAATACACGTCCCGGTCGACCTTGGGCGATGGAGGGCGAAACAGGCATCAGCCAGGGGGATCGATCGCCCAAGCAAGGGGGGATCGATCGCCCCCAATTTTCCCCAAGCTGGGAGACCAACCAGCTGGGCGATCGATCGCCCAGCCCTGGGGGGATCGATCGCCCCAGCCCCTGAAGGCCAAATCTGACTTATTTTGCCATTTTGAGACTTCCTTTCATGCCTCATTGCTCCCACTTGGAAAATTTAAGCCTTGGTGCCTCTCCTACATCAATATACACTCTAAAATCTTCCACTTTTATTTCCATAAACCTACTTTATCATCATTATTCATCACCATCATCATCCATTCCAACTTGATTATTCTCCATCATTATTAAAGTTTCAACTTTTTCATGTTTCCTTCTTCACAAGAGGTGTGAATTGATTGTGAGAGTGAAGTGATTTCTTTGAGGAGTTTTGTGCTACAAGTTTGGGAGAGGACCTTGTGAATTAATTGTGGGCTAGTTGGTTGATTATGATGCACCATTCCGGCCATGACTTAGATGCTTCGGCACCACCTTCTCCTTGATTTTTTCGGAGGTAACTATCTTTTGTATTTTTAATTTTATTTTTTTTCTTCTTTATTTTATTTTTCATATTATTTTTTTTTCTTTCTTCTTCAGTTTCAAAAAAAAATAAAAAATTTTCATATTTATTTTCACCCGTACTATTTCACTTGGTCTTTGGGGTATAGTGGTTTGTTTTGACAGGTTTTAACATCCAAGCTTGGGGGTGTGCTTGCATTGCCTTCATGCTCGTGGTGTGCTCTATTTTCTTTCCACTACTCCGGCTTTCTGGTAAAATCGTTCTTACTCTTCTCTATACTTTGATTGATAGTACATTGAGGACAATGTACCGTTTAAGTTTGGGGGTGAGGCGATGCCTATTTTTGTGCTTTATTGCATATGGGGGAAATTTGTGTGAAATTCTTTTTGTATTAGGATTTTATTTTATTTTATTTTCTTAGTTTGTTTTTTTATTTTATTTTATTTTATTTTTAGATAGAATATTTTGACATTATTCAAAGGATTAATACCTTATGTAGGTGCATAACTTGCAATTTTTGAGTATGTTTTAAATTTTTAAAAACTGTGATTTAAATTATGTGATTTTAATCATGGTTTGCAATAACATGTTTTGAAGTGATTAATTTTAGTTTCCTTACATGCACAGACACACTAGCATAGTCTTATGGGGTATAAACTTTGGTTTGAGTTATTGAGTTACATATGCTTGATATTAATTAGTATCTCTTGAGAATGAATACCGATAATGTGTTTTACTTGACTTCAATGAAAAAGAAAAAAAAAGAAAAAAAAGTGATGAATAAGCAAATCAATTTGATCCTTTTCATGAGTAACCGGGCCTCTATGCCTCAGGAAGCACAGAGTGTTCGTGTCAAAAGTGAAAGGGTGAGAAAAGATGAGCATTGGTTGTCTTGATTTGTAGCCTGATTGATTCGAGTAATTAGGTCTTCGGGGTATCTTAAAGCCTAGTGCCCTAAAGCCATCTGGTTTGGGAGTCACTGACTGAAAGCTTGCTACATGGATCTTTCAGAAAGCTTAATAGATCAAGACATTGCACAACCAATAAAGCAATGAAAAAAAAAGAATTGAAAAAAAATAAAAAAGTCATGTATTCATGTTTAGAAGTATGATTTCAATAAGGGGAGCTAGTGAGTTGAAGGGGCATGTGCTTTAATATATTCAGAGCTTGGTTATACTACATGAGAGGACTGGTAGTTCACTTTACACGAGGGGACTAGAGTTGATTATTTTGAGATATGTTGTTGTGAATTATGCATGGGGACCATTGATTTGAATTATAGAATTTGAAAGTTTAAAATTATTCTTGAATGCAAGTTTGTAACTATATATTGTAATCTTCTTCCTGATTAATGTTGAAACAGAATTTTGAATGTTTGTGGGTAACATTTCTGGAAACCCTCACGAGACTATACTCGTCCACTAGGGGGAACCTAGGGGTTTAAAGGCTTGTTGCATATGCTAAATGCAATCGTTTCTCCCACGAAAGTGGAGTTGGGTAGTTTATCTAGTATTTATTAGTTTCTTTTGTTTTAGTTTTGTTTTATTCTATTGCTAAGGGACTAGCAATATGTAAGTTTGGGGGTGTGATCGGCGTTGAATGTTACGCATTCTAGCCTCTTAACTTATGTATTTTATTCTCTTAGTGATAGATTATTTTGTGATTTTACTTTGTTTTAGTGTTTTCTGTATTTTCAGGACCTTAATAATTATTTCAGTTAAAACCGTGATTTTGGGCTTTTAAAGAAGACATCCAAGATGGTGAGATGAAGCCTACATCAAGGAGATTCACTCAACCATTTATTTCAACTCAAATCAGCCCAAGAAAGAGGTCCAAGAGAATTACAACTGCTTAAGAAGGTTTCGGGCCTGAAGCCCAAATCTGCGCATAATACAATCTTAATCCCGTTTTGAAAAACGGACCAGAAGTCTTATTTTCGAGCCTCAAATCGACATAATTCTCACGCAAAGTTGAACAAAATTTGATTATACACACTTTTGTATTTCACAAAAATTCCGTAAATCGGACTTCTAGTGGGTCAAAAGTTGGGCCGAAGTCAGCAGGAAAAACCCACCTCATTAGTGCTGTGCGAAAACCTAATTAATTCCTAATTGGATTAGGACTTTGATGTATTCTCTTGGTTATTAATAGTGATGAATTAGGGCTGTATTGAAGGAGGCTTGGCAGCAGCTTTGAAGAGCTTTTGGAGTAGAGAATCATTGGAGAACAAGGCGTATCATGAGCGGCTAGTTCAGCCACCAGGGTTTTGATGGAACCCTAACTAAACATCACTGGTTTGATTGTTCTAATTATTGGGGATTTTTGTATTCATTCATAGATTGTGTAATTTAGAGGATTCTTATTATTGAATTGAGCAATAAAAGTCTTATAAATTCGGTTTCAATGATTTCTTATCTTGTCTTAGATACTTAATTGTTGTTATTGAACTCGTCCCTCTTGTTTTCTGTGATCATGAGAGTGATTATTACACAATGGTTTTCACTGAATATATCATTAAAAGCTTTGATGGATTATGCCTAGAGAAGATGAACCATACTGCACCTTAGATTAGAGTAGTTAGGCAGATGGCCCATGCCAATCGAAGATAGTCCATGACTTAGCCTTAATTATATGTTATCTTCTTGATGGATGAAGGTGAGCTTGTAGCCACCGACACCACTTATGCATGTTATGATGCCCCATAGTTAGTTCAATTGACCATTGATTGTGAAGTTAGTGGTGAAATCAATTACCATAGACTTATCTTATATTCTCTACACTCTTTAGTTTTTCTTACTTTTGTTCAATTACTTCATTAGTTAATTTAGTTATAAAAATCAGCAACTTATCTCTTTTAAATTTAATTAGAATTAGTCTTAACAATTCAACTCAATCAGACCATAGTCCCTGAGGTTCGACACCCCTTCCTTTCGATAGCCCTATTCTGCAAGGAATTTGTTCTATTGCAAAATGTGGTAATTTTTAATTGATATACTTTTTGAGTCACACTCACACACGAATCAGCTAGTCATGCCTTAGATGAATTCATTCATCTAAGACGTTTGGCTGGTTATGCCGAGGTCTCTTTTGTTTTTATCTGGCGTTTGGCTAGTCATGCCTTAACCGTATTCGTTCATCTAAGATGTTCGGCTAGTCATGCCGAGGTCTCTTTCATTTAATTCTGGCGTTTGGCTGGTTATGCCTTAGCCGTATTCATTCATCTGAGACGTTCGGCTGGTCATGCCGAGGTCTCTTTCATTCAATTTTGGCGTTCGACTGGTCATGCCTTAACCATTTTCATTCATCTGAGACGTTCGGTTGGTCATACCGAGGTCTCTTTCATTCAATTCTGGCGTTCGACTGGTCATGCCTTAGCCATTTTAACTCATTTGAGACGTTCGGCTGGTCATGCCGAGGTCTCTCTTATTCATAAAAAATTTAGAAAATGCATGGTTAAAACAGTGGCATTGCGCGGTAGTTTTCTGCTTCACCGCGCAATTCCACTGCCTTTATGTAGGATGGGTGGAACTCATTATATTAAGTAGACAGGGATTCACTATTCACTCGATGTGGGACAAAATTTATTGAGAGATTTCTAGTTCTTTGTTAAGAATGCACAAAGGCTTACACCTAGTACCTTTTTAGATGCATTGCGTTCCAAGGTTTTTCGACCATGGCTCCATCGTCGTGCACCCTTCGTAGTCTGTATGCTCCCTTTCCAATAACTTTGATTATTTCAAATGGACCTTCCCATTTTGTCATAAATTTTTTTGCATTTAGCTCTTTGGTGTTGCTGGTAACTTTGCCAAGACCCAGTCTCCTTGCTTCAAACAATCGGGGTTTAACCTCTTTGTTATAGGCCCTGCGAAGTCTCTGCTAGTAGGCTGTCATCCTGATCTGCGCAGCTTCTCTCTTTTCCTCAATCAGGTCGATATCGTATCCGATCTGGCGATTGTTCTCCTGCTCTTCGAACGATTCGATCCTCAAGGTTGGGATGCTGAGTTCAACTGGAATCACTGCTTTTATCCTGTATGTCATTCTAAAGGGATTACTCCATGTAGGTCTTCGAGGGGTGGTTCGATAGGCCTAAAGCACGTTTGGCAATTCTTCCAACCAGCGGCTTTCTCTCTTCTAGATTTTTCTTGATATTTTCAAAAATAGTTTTGTTTGTAATCTCAGCTTGCCCATTCCCTTGTGGGTATGACCTTGAGGAGAGTCCTTTGTTGATTCCATACTTTGCGAAGAACCCCTGGATAAACTGGTTGTCTAGGTTCTTCTCGTTGTCCATAATTATTGTCGAAGGGATGCCAAAACGATATATTATATTGTTCCAGATGAATTTTTTGACTTGCACGTGAGTTACTGAAACGTATGCTTCTGCCTCAACCCACTTAGTGAAGTAGTCCGTAGCCAAGAAGCTGTATTTTTTCTTCTGCGTTGTGATCGATAAAGGTCCCACCATGTCCATCCCTCATTGGGCGAAGGGCCAAGGAATGGTAATTGGATTCAAGTTCCCTGGTGGCTAGTGTAGCAACTGGGCGTGTTTTTGGCACTTGTTGCACTTTTTGGAGTATTCTGTCGCGTTGCATGACATGTAGGGCCAGAAATACCCGATCGTTAGAGCTTTGTAAACTAATGATCGACCTCCAGAATAGTTACCACAAACTCCCACGTGGATCTCCTTCAGGACTCTATTGGCTTAGGATGGTGTTAAACATTTTAATAATAGCCCCGAGAATGATCTTCTGTAGAGGTGGTTATTAATGATAAAGTACCTTGAGGCTTTCATTCTCAGTTTCTTTGCTTCTCTTTTCTGTTCGGGAAGGGTCTCATTCCTTAGGTATGCTTCTATTGGATCAATCCAACTAAGCTCTATTGGAATTACAAATACCTCCAATGATTTCCCGATGCTTGGATCCCTTAATTCTTCCACGGAGGATACTCTGGTCAAGGATTCGTCCGCGTTGGAAGCCGAGCAAGCTAACCTGTCAGCTGCCTCATTTTCCTTACGTGGAATGTGGTTCAGTATTACTTCGTCGAACTCCTTCATGTTCCCGAGCACTGCTTCTCGATATGCGTTCATCTTATCTTCTCTGGCTTGGAATTCCCCCTTAACTTGATTCATAACTAGTTGCGAATCACTGAACATCGTTAACCTCCTAATTTGTAACGACTTTGCTAGCCGGAGTCCTGCGAGGAGAACTTCATATTCTGCCACATTGTTAGAAACATTGAAATCAAATTGGATGACATAGTGCAAGGTAATCCCATCGGGGGTTCTTATTTCGACTCCGGCCCCTACCCTGGTCTGACTAGATGACCCATCTACATATATCTCCCACTAAGAGGGATTTTCTTTTTCTTTAACCGATTCATCGTATTCCAGCAGGAATTCGGCCAAAACCTGACCTTTGCGAGCCGTTTGAGGTATGAAGAGGATGTCATAGGCGCTGAGATCCATGGCCCACTTCATTATTCTCCCAATCATGTCAGGCTTGCCGAGGATTGCCTTGAGCGGTAGATTAGTCAGAACAACTATCGGGTGAGATTCAAAATAATGTCTTAATTTTTTCTTTGCATGTACCAAGGCCAGGATCAGCTTTTCTGCTTTTGAATATCTACTTTTGGCATCCGTCATTATCTTGCTGGAATAGTATATCGGGTGCTGCTTCCCATTCTCTTCTCAGATCAGGACTGCACTCGTTGATATTTTTGACACTACCAAGTACAGATATAACTTTTCCCCGGGCTTTAGTATCAAGAGTATTGGTGCTGAGGCCATGTATGTGTTAGCCTTTTCAGGGCCTCTGACTGATCTGTTCCCCAAATCTCGGCCTTCTTTTTTTGGATAGCGTTAAAGAATGGTTTGCATTTTTTCGAGAGACGTGAGATGAATTTGCTGAGGGCGGCAATTCGTCCGGTTAGGATTTGAACGTCTCGTTGAGTCTTTGGCTCTGAGGTCTGGATTAGGGCTGACACCTGGGATGGGCTCATTTCTATTCCAGTTCGACTGACTATGTGGCCGAGGAACTGACTCGATGATACTTCGAACGTACATTTTGATGGATTTATCCTCAGTCGATGTTTCCTAAGGGTTTCGAATATTTCTTGCAAATGTCGCAGATGATCTTGTCTCCTTTTACTTTTGACCACCATATCATCAATGTATGCTTCTACAGTCTCGTCGATCTATTTTCTGAAGACACGATTGATCATTCGCTGGTACGTTGCCCCCGCGTTCTTTAAGCCGAAGGACATTACCTTGTAACAATAGGTTCCTTGTTCGGTAATGAATGAGGTTTCTCCTCATCCCTCGGGTCCATCAGGATTTAGTTGTAACCCGAATAGGCATCCAAGAAAGTTAGCAGCTCGTACCCGACAATGGCGTCTACCATCTGATTTTGGGTAGTGGGAAGCTGTCCTTCAGGCAAGCCTTATTCAAGTTTGTGAAGTCGATACAAACTCTCCACTTTCCATTTTTCTTTCGTACCACTACCACGTTGGAGAGCCATTTTGGGTATTTTACTTCTCTGATAAGATTAGCCTGGAGCATGCGATGGACCTCTTCGGCTATTATCTAGTTTCTTTTCGGGGCGAACTTCCTCTACTTTTGTTTAACGGGAATGCTATTGGGGTCCACGTTCAAGGTATGTTTTGCCAACTCGGGATCCATTCCCGGCATGTCAAGGTGGGTCCAGGCGAATACATCTCTATTTCTCCTCAATACTTTAATCAGCTCTTCCTTTTCTTTGTTCTGTAATAGTGTCCCGATCTGCGTACTTCTGTCTTCTTCTGGGTCTCCTAGTTGGACTACTTGGAGGGCTCTATGGGTTGAGCTATGCTTTCGACCTCCTGTTCCTCAGGCACGCTTGGCTTCTGTGATTGCTATTGGTTGTTGGTCTATGAAGTTTCTCCATTTTTTGGCGTGTTTCTGATGGTGAGCGAGTAGCACTCTTTTGCTACCACCTAATCACCGCGGAGGTCCACTGTTCCTTTCCTGTTAGGGGCTAGGCACCTCATTACTTGGTGTAGGGTTGATGGTACTCCCTACATCCTGTGGATCCAACCCCTTCCCATTATAAGGTTGTAGGATGAATGTACATCGGCTATTACAAATTGCTCCCTGATTGTCCTCTGTGCTGCTGTCACAGATAATGTTATTGTTCCGATCAGGAGCACTCTGTTCCCGTCAAATCCTACGAGTAGACCTTCGGCTCGCTTGATTTGGTCACATTCGATTCCTATCTACTTGAAAACCTCTAGTGTCATTATGTTTGCGCTTGATCCTGCATCGATGACTACTCTCTTTACCCAGCAATTTGCCACCATCAAACTGACTACCAGATGATCCTCGTGAGGGAGATGTACTCTCATTATGTCTAGATCTCCAAATGTGATTTGAGTACCAGGCTTTATGTCTTGAACAGAGTTGACTTCTCCCATTTTCTATAGCCTTTTAGCCTAACGAAGGACAGACCTAGTCGATATTTGGTCTCCCTAAGTCACGTAGCCATGTATCGTATTGATTGTCCTAACTGGATTCAGGTTTGGATTATCTCTTCGGTCGGGGACTGTATGTTCGTTCTGATTCGGTTGTTCCTTTGCCACATATTCTGTTAAACCTCCTTTGGCAATGATCGCCTCCGTCTGTCCTCTGAGATTCGGTGTGACCGTAATCCTGGTGTAGTGCACAGTGCTTGCTCTTATCTCTAAGTTTGGCTAGAATTCGGATTGGAGGCAGCGTTCGAAATATGCCTCGATTCTTGCTTTCTTGGTACAACCTCGCCAGTGTGCATTTCAAGGGGGTATTCTTTTCCTCGAACCTGGGACGTTTCCCCGATGTCAAAGGTACAGGGGGAATCCTGCTTTGCCCCTTCGGTTTATCGCCTTTCTCCTTAGGTAGCGGGCTGACGCTTATCAAAGCTGTCCTCTGTTGGCGTAGAGCTTCATCTTCTTCGAGGCTGAGGTATCCTTGCACTTTTACATTTAGATCTCCCATAGTCTTGGGGGTTTTCTTGACCAGAGACGAATGGAACTTCGAGCTGGGGATTATGGCTATCTTAAAGGCTTCTACCGCTGCTGCTTGGTTGCAGCCGTCAATTAGGGACATTTCCAGATTAAATCTGGTCATGAAGGATTTCAGGGTCTCTCCCTTCATTTGTCTCATAGTGAAAAGAGAAAAATCATTTTCTTCTATCTCCGGTTGCCAATGTATTGAGCGATGAAAAGCTCGCACAGTTTCGTGAAACTGGAAATTGTACCTGAAGGCTATTGCTTAAACCATGTTAGGGCGGCTCCGGACAGGCTGGTTGGAAAAGCTTTGCACATGAGGTTTTCGTCCTCAGCGTGCAGAGTCATACTCTATTGTACATGAAAGAGATGGTCGACAAGGTCTGTCGTTCCGTTAAAGGTGATGAAACTCGGGAGTATGAGTTTCTTCGGGTTTGGCGACTTCCTTATTTCTTCTGAAAAAGGGGATTGTATCACTTTACTAGTAACCTGGGTTGCCAGATCTGCTATGGTCAGATTCTTCAGGTCCTTAATATCGGCGTTGACCTCCTCCAGACGTCTGGTTAGCGCATCGAAATTGACGTCTGGTCTGGTGGTTCGGGACTCCGGTCACTCCGCAGTCCGTCCTCCATCCCGAGCGGAGTCGTATTCCACAGAGGCCTCCCTTTCGGGTGGAGCATTCCCAGGTCATTTTCTAGTGAGCCGGGCAATCTTCTCCTGAAGTAGGTCGTTTCTCCGGTTGGATTCCTCCAATTGTTTTCACATTTCCTACAAGAGTTGTTCTTGTGTTTGATTTTGTTCCATCGAGTAGTTGGGTACAGGTGACTGTTGCCCAGTTATGGTTTCGGAACGTAGCTGTACAGGCATAAATTTCTAAGGAATCATGGACTGCTTCGTTCCCACAGACGGCACCAAAGTGTAAGTACAGAAAAATAGTCATTACACTTTTAGAATAATTTTTCTCCCCCTTTTATCATTCTTTCATGTTTCCTATATATAATCCTGTGAATACATCGATTATGTCTATGATTATTCCCTCATTTGTGGGAATCTCCCTATATTTATGGAATGATGATTCCTTGGTTTATTGCAGGAATCGTGTTGTCTGATTCCGTGATTATATAGAGAATTCTGACTTTATTTTGCACCTTCGTTATTTAGTAGTTGATGACCTGGACGATGGCCTACCTTTCGTGACGAGGCTACCATGTAAGAGTTGAGTTGTCCTGTCCACGTGTCATATCTTGTTTTTGGTGTTTTCTCTTCACTACAATGTGTTTTTCTATCTATCTTCTAAATCATTTTCTTAATAGCTTTGTAATTGAATGGTGTATTGATTATTTTAAGGTTTAATTTGGTTTCTTAGTTAGGCTTTTAAGGTCATGTGTCAATTTGAAGTGGATTTTAGTTGTACAGAAGAGTCTTGGCTTGCTAACGTGACAGTGACGAGGTAAAAAGATAATTTTTTTACTGTGAAGCCGACCTGGAATCTAAACACACTCTCTTGTGGTACTGATCACTGTTATTTTTGGTTCCCAAATTTTGAGTCAGAAAATTGCAGACAACATATATATGCATAGTTTCAAAAAGTCTGATCATGATCGAAGTGTACAAAAATCAACCCAATTCTGATGTCTTATATTTTATTCTTCTTTGTAACATTTTTTTCCAATCTGTTCCATTTGGTCTCTCACTCAACATTAATAGTTTGTTTGTAAGCATATGAAAAATAATATATATTTTTTCTTTTTGTGTGTTTTTGTGAGCATATGAAAAAAAATGTCAAAATGAAGCTTATTTTGTACTTCCCAAATGGACATTTTGTTAAACAATGAAACTGACCTTATACATGTTATTAGCATGTTTTATATATAATTATTATGTTATTGCAGTATTATCTACTAAGTAAATGTCTTTCTTAAATATGTAGGTTCCATCGAAGAAAAACAGGAAGAAAAAGAGAAAAAGGACAGAGAACTGATCTAGTGAATTGATTGAAATTTAAAATTTTATTAATTTAGTTTCTAAAGTAAAAATTAATCAACTTTGTTAAATTGTTCTATTAATTTTGTTTCTTTCGTACAGGTTTTTATTTTATTCAGTGTTGTTTCAGTTTACATCCTTTTGGAAGGTAATTTACATATACCTTATTTGATATCTATTTTTTAATGACTATTTGAAGGATGAACTTGTTCCTTCCAATCCCGTGAATAACAATAATAGAACAATTTCATTGTGATGGGGCAGAGCACCTTATATTTGATCACAAAGTAGGTCACACTTGTAAAGAATGGTTCATAGCTGATGCGTGATAACTTAAAAATGTGTACACTATTAACTTTAGGTTGTGAGATATAACCTTGGGTAGGTATAAATATATACATAATTTCATATAAGGAATGCGTTTGAATACAGATTAAAGATGACTTGGGTTATACCGACATTTGTAAATAGGTTAAAACATTGTTTGGTTTTATAGTCCCTCTCTCTGTTTTGAAATTAGTAGTTAATGTCAAGGGAGGGTCATGTAGTACAATGATATTAAGAAAAGTGAAATCCATGTTGTTGCCTTCCTTGACCAGAAAGAACAAACCCTAAAAGAATGTAGAATGTTATTTAGGAAAAAAAAGAGTAGAATGTTTAGATAAGGTTATTCATCATTTGAATCTGATTAGTGGGCGGAATGTGAAAGCTCGTGCACTATTATATGTATATGATGATCCAACTATATCAATGCACCTTAGTTCTAGAGGATACCTACTCTCCTTTCTTTTTCTGGGTTTAACTGAAACTAATGAAGAATTAGAGAACTAATTCAACTTCTTGATGCGTATTCATATATGACCACACACACACACACACACACACACACACATATATATATATATATATATTGATCTCAAGGGTTTGTTACAATGACCTCCCCTGTAACAGAATTGAACTAACCGAAGTTAACTATTAGGTAAAATGTCTATTATATCCTTAATATTATATTGATATAAAAATTAAAATATTTATATATATAAAATGACACTTTTGCCCATCTAATATAATAATATTTACTATATTATATATATATATATATATATATATATATATATATATGTATGTGTGTGTGTGTGTGCGCGTGTGCGCACGCGCACAACCCCAACTGCCATCATCACCCCCATCGACACCACACCAAAACCACCGTCATGCCACAGACCAGACCCACCACTCACAACTGCTATGTCGTGAACCACCACTAGTCGAGCCACCATGAACCACCATTTTATAATATTTTATAAAATACAATAAATAACATATATAAATATAAAGATATATATATAATATATGTATATATAAGAAGAAAATACAATAAAATAAGAGATATATATAAATACAATTATATATAATATATAAATATAATGTAATAAATACAAAATTATAAGTCAAAAAGAATAAATGTTTTTTTATAAAATACAATAAATAAAAAAATAGATATATATATATAATATATAAAGAGATATATAAGAAGAAATTATAATAAAATAAGATATGTTGGTTGTAGAGGTTGAGATATAAGGCGTATTTATATATATAATGGGTCTAACAGTCATAAGGGTATTTTTGGCATTCTAAATTTGGAGTAGGTCACGTGTGTCAACTAAGGTTAGATTTGAACAGTAATTTAACGATTTGGAGTTTATTGCAAAAAGAGAAGATAGTTCAGGGGGTTAAGTGTTCAAATGATAGTTGAGGGAGTTTTTTGAGAGAGAGAAGATAGTTGAAGGGGGTTTAATGCACTTAACCCTTATTTATTTTACTCATAATTATTGTATCGTACGGTTAATCGAGAACCATGCCAACCCATATGATGATGGTGTTTGGATTGTGTATTAGTTGAAATGCAAAAAAAAAAAAAACTCAAGACAAAAGCACATATATAACATAGGTGATAGTATTTTGGTTATTTAGAAATGGACATATAAGTCATTACAAACTATTTGCATCCCGTATAGCTAAAAAGCACAGACACTTCACCGAGGGTGTCGTACCCATGTCGGACACTCGGACACGTGTCAGACACTTCGTAGAAGTGTCCTGACATTTTTCTTTTCAGGACACTTCTCGAACACTCTTTGGACAATTCTCAGACACTCCTTGAACACTCCTCAAACACATGCGGACACTTCGTAGCAGTGATGTATATTCAAGTATTTCAAAAGGAAATTATATGCTACTAAGTTATAATTAAAAATATAAGCTAAATATATGTAAATGACTAAATAAGTATAGTTCTTTAATCTATGTTAATCTATTTGTCTATTTTCGTTTATAAGTTTGTTTGGTTCTTAATTGTTTGATGATGAATTGAAGTATTTCTGTAATGTAGTCTTTTTTTTTGTTAAATTATTAATATATATTAATATATTGTATTATTATTTTATAGTTGTATCCTTGCCGTGTCTGTGTCTTATTTTTTTAGAATTTTTCGTATCGCCATGTCCCTGTCATGTCGTGCCTGTGTTCCGTATCCGTGTCCGTGCTTTCTAGCATCACGGGATAGACCCTAGTTCTTTCAAAACCTCAAGAGAGATTAACCACATATTTTAAAAAATTTTCATCTGAAAGTGAAAATTATGATATATATTATTTTATATTGAAAAATTTTAGTGTCAAATCTGAATTGATCGAGTTAAACAAGGATTCATTATTCAAATATAAATATATTTTATTTTTGCAAAAAAATGAGATCATTTGTCCAAGAAATCAAACTCTTACATTCAATGAGAAGGGTTAAGTATGAATAAACACAATTAATGTTATTAGAGGTGAATAAACGAGTTATGCTTAGGCCCCAGGATAGCTTCTCTACCTGTAAACAAATACAGTAATACACTTTAATTACACTACACATATGAGTACTATAATTGCTGTCTGAGAAGATATGGAACACTTCAATCACTTCATGTTGACTTAAAGTCAAGGAAGGGCCTTTATTTGTTTTGTATAGCATGAGTAGTGATAAATTATTATAAGAATAAAATAACAGACTGGTCATGGACCATCTAATAATTTTTTGAGAGAGTGAGAGAGTCGGTGGTGCTATCAACGGTATTGAAAATTGATTTTGTGTTGAAAAGTTAAATTAACTTAAATTTAAAGTGTGAAAAATTATTACATAATTTTGTGGTTCGCCTAATGATAACATGTCAGTTTTATTTCAACTTTTATTTGTGGGTAAGTTTTTGAATGGTGTTCATATAATAATTTCTCGAGAAGACTTCAGCGGGCATAAAGTTTTGTTAGTTGCAACTTCTTAAAGTGTGTATGTTCAATTCACACAATTTGATCATTTCACACTCGTACTAACAATTATACGACGAACACAATTACTTAACTGATTGATATATAGCAAAATCTCACCAAAGGTTTTAATTAAAGGTAAATTACACTGAACTCTCCTGAATTTTGAAGAAATTATAAATGGATAGAGCGTTTAAGGTTTATTATTTTCACTTCTCTTATAGTTTGACGCGTGTGCTCAATGACACTCCTGATGTTTTCTTTTCGTTAGAATCGTTAACCAAGTTTTAAAAAATGATCATTTTGTCATTCCCTTTAATGATATTAGGTAAATTACATTGACTTCTCTTGAAGTTTAGTTAAATAACACACGGGTAGAAAGTTTGATGGTTATTACTTTGACCTCTCCTAAACCCGTTAGCGAGCTGACGAATATTAAAATTTAGTGTGCAAAGTCAATAATGCCTTTAAATTATAATATATAATATATTATAGTACAAATATCTATTAAATTGAAAAGTCTTTTATACCCTTCAATTAAGCATAACTTGTGATAGTCCAGTTGTAAAGCAATCTCTCTAAACTGAGGCATTATTTTTTTTCTTTCGAGTGGTGTCGTGCTTCTTAGAGCACCCCATAATTCATCGTCAGGCACATGCAATCCCCATCCCACATGTACTGAATTTTTCATTCTTGGCAGCCGAATCCACTAATTGATTGGCTATTGGCATGGGATACTCGTCCTTTGGGGTGGCAAGGTTCAAGTTTTTGAAGTCAACACACACCCTTAGTTTTCTATTTTTCTAGATGATAGGTACTACATTAGATATCCATTCTACATACCTGGTTGTTCGGATAAAGCCTGCCTTGAGGAGTCTATCTATCTCTTCTTTGACTTTTGATATCACTTCCTGAGACATCCTCCTTGACGGCTGTTTGTATGGTTTATACCCTTCTCGGATTGGTAACTTGTGTTCTACCAACTCTCTTAATAAGCTCAATATTTTCTCATAATTCTAGGCGAAACAGTCTTCAAATTCTTTCAGCAAGTTTATCATCTCAACCTAGAATTTAGGCTCCAAGAGAGCAATAATATACGTAGGTCGAAGATTATCGGTCGTTCCCAAATTTACCTCTAACAAAGGATCTTGTACTTCTGCATTAAGATCATCTAATTTTGCTGGGGCTGATTCCAAATCGGCTAACTGTATTGCATCTAGTTTTTTGATGTCAGCCTCGATTACTTCGGCCATATTGGCCGATAGTTCAGGATATAATTGTTCTGTTTTGGTGATTCTCTTCTCCACTAAATATGCTTTTAGACGAACATAGGTGGCCCTGAAGGACTACCTTCTTTTTTCATCTCTATTGGGTTTGTTTGTCATTATCAACCAATTTATTTGAATCAAGAATAGGCCGATTGAGCTCTACTATCTGTCGGGGTACTTCGTATAATAATTCTTTCACTTCTGAAGCTGTCAACTCCCTCCTCATCATGGCTGATGTAGGGCTACCCATCTTGTCTATGCCAACGAACTTGATCGGGACACAAGCCTAATCATAAAGAGCGACTTTAGCCGCATACACTTTAACAATAAAAGGCTTTTTGTAGGCCACTGTTATCTTAACTTCATCCCTGGTGTGGCAAGCTGTGTGCATCAAATTTATATTTATATTTTACCACTTGCAATAGAACGAATCCTTGAAAGATAAGGTTAGAAGTTGAGGGTGTCGGTCCCACAGAGACTATGTAGGAATAACTTGCTAAAGGTCGAATGTTGCTTCTCGTTTAACTTACAAGCAAGTTTTAGGTTGTTTGTTCACTCTACTTTAAAATCATAAATGATAATTAAATTGATGGAGTTGAGAGAAGATAAAGGACTAGGGTTGAGACTTCACCACTAGCCTTATAACATGTCAAACTTATAATAAACTGGAGAATTTATTAAATGGTGCATTTGGCTTGTGGCTCACAATGCTACTGTCAAGAGGATACATGTACCTTAAAATACTATAGTCCATCTTTGATACGTATAAATTCCCTACCTTCCTACTTACCTAATTAACTAAGTGTAGCTAATTTACCATCTCTAAGCATGGACTATGCAAATCTAGCTATGCATGTAAAAATGAAAACTAGTACCAAGTCATCACTTGTAGTCCTTGTGGAACTACAAGTATTTGAAGATCAAATGAGAAAATTAAGCATTCTAAGACAAGAAGGATAAATTTCAACACATGAACGTATGAAATTTATAACTTATATTTATATTAATGTTCAAGGCAAGGTACATATACACAAAAATACACAAAAATTCCAATTTATACTAAAATTAGAACATATTTACAAGCTAGGGCTTTGTCCAAACCCTAGAGAAGGAGTTAGTTGATCATGGTGGGCTGGAAGCACTCCATAGACAGAGGTGAATCCATGCTCAAAACAATCTTCAAGGCCTTACAAAGCCTTCTTTGAAGCTTTCCATCTCTAGAACTTTTCTTTCTTTTTCTAGAATTTCTTTATTTGTTCCTCTCTACAAGAAAGTGATATATATCTCTATTACATATTTTCTATCTATATATCTGACTTGAGGCTCAAAAGATTACAGAAAATTCGTGCAAGGCTCCTTCTAGAAGGATTTAGACAAGTGGCCAAGTAGAGAAAATATCTTCAAAATAATATCTTCTGCAGGAATTTGCGATGCATCAAAATGGGTACTTCGATGCATCGAAGCTTCAATGCATTGAAGTCTACATTTTGATGCATCGAACTTTCCTGCTCTGCAATTCTTTAACTCTTCAGCTTCCCAACTCCGGTCTTGACACGTTATTCACTATTCCTTGATGTAGACCTTCAATGAAGTACGATTGGATATATGAATGCATTTTTGAACTGATAAAGGAGTCGAATTACGCCGAATTCTGACTTTGAACCTGAAATCATCGAAAGTATACAAAATGTGTAAAAACTATACCATATGTGCATCTTGGGATTAAAATACATAAGTAAAGGCGCGAGAATATATAACATTCAACGCTTATCAATCCCCATTCCAAAAAATTAGCACATAGGAGCCATATGACTTTAGGACAATGCTTGCATACCTCTCATTATCCAGGCCAAAATTTTCCTATCTATATTATTATTGTTGTTTTTCTTATATTATTCTATTAAATTGTTTATTGGTTACTTATATTGTTCTTGTATTGCATGATATATCTTTCCTATACATTTCATGTTGTAGTCTCAATCGAATTGTATTATTGTTTAATGATCATTGATGTATTATTCATTTTATTGGAAGAATTGTGTATTTATGTTGTGAGATTTGTTTTTAACATTTGTATCATGTATTTCATTGTGATGTGTATGAATCAATTAAATATGATGTGTTATGTTTGTAGTACTTTATAATATTTGTGCAAATTTTCCTAACAAGAACTATCTACCAAATTTGAGAGTTAAAAGCCAAAGAACATCTGTGATAAACCCTAACATTTTATTTCTACATAAACCTGTTCATCAGAGAACTAATTACTGATGGAGCAATGGCCTCTAAAAAACAACAGCCCATACAGAGTATTGACATAATATAACTCCCAGGGTATTGACATAGTATAACTCCTACAAATGACTTTATTGATGAATGAAAATTCTTGAAGTAATAAACCAAAAAGAGAGAGAGTATATATTAGGAATTAAATAGGAGGTAGCCACTATTTTCCCAATGAATTTTGTTAGCCCTTGAATCATGTGTGGATAAATAGGAGTAACAATTAGTGTTGGTTTGTTTTGTTCATGTTGTGTCAAGATATTTTATATATAGGTCAACATGACACAATTATTATTTGTGTCACGATACGATTATTAGACGGATAACACACATGCATAACCCATTTAATAAATGAGTCAGGGTTGGACACGACACAGTAAGACATGTTTAATAAAAATTTAATACTATTAGGGTCAAATCAACACGAACACGACATGTTTAATTAAATGGGTCTAATCGGATTAGCGGATCAAACACGAATGTGACACGATTACAATCTGAACACAATTAAGTCAAACCTAAATTCACTTATCTCATGTTATGTTAGTATGTCTTGTCAAGTATTGCCACGTGTTTTAATCAAATTTTTTTGTCATCGATTCATTGAATTTTTGAAAGATTTAGAGGTCGCTTAGTTGACAGAATGAAAAAAACACTTTTATAATTAAAGTACTTTTTATTTTGTTTGGGTAACAATATTTTTTAAAACATTTTTTATTGTTAAATTTACAATAATGTCCTTTAATATAATGTTACTATATTTGACAATAACAAAATTTTATAAAAGAAAGAATAAAATTAATTTTATATATATAAAAAATTGTCTAAGAAAAGCAGTTACCTAAAATATAAAATTTCTATCCTATGATTTTAAAAGTTAAAAATACTTTTAATAATTATCAAATATATTTTAAAATAAAAGTACTTTTAAGTGATTCATCAGCATTTCCAAACTGGTGGATTGAATGGGAAAGATTGGATTAAATAACAAATCAATGCGTATAACGGTAAAGAGAGACATGTGCAGCCTATCCATATAGCTTGTAATGCTAATGAAAACATGTGTGATAGGCGAATCATACATAAGAGAAGGAAGTTATACAACTATTTCTATTTTGCCCATTTAAACTAAGGGTAATGCTATTCAGTTAGAATTTTTAGACAGAATTTATAGGCAGAAACTTTTACCTCTATTGGACGCATGTGGTAAACCCCACCACATACACTGACCACATGCATCCAATGGATGTAAAAGTTTCTGTCTAAGAATTTTATCTGAATAACATTATCCTTAAACTAATGAACATAAAAACAACCATTTTTATTTCGCGAAATTCTAAAATCATAATTTCTCCAATCTCATTGAATATTTTCAAATTACAGTAATTTTTCTCTATTATTCTCATATTTGAATTTGAATACTCATTAGTATGTACAAAATTCCTTCAGAATCTCTTCATTATTCAAGTACATTATTTTTTTTTCTGACAAGAAACTCACACACTAATTTGTTTAAACGAAAACTCATTGTACACACAATTTTGGAGTCTAAAAATCTAAGATCGGACACGTGGACAATATTCAATTTTATTGATAATCACGAAATGGGTACAATCCTCTTTAGGTGATTATTTTACAATAAATAATCTTCCTCTTATTAGATTTCCTTACACTGTCTGGTGCTTGGTTGCAAAGAGCTTGATTTTGCATTGGTGGTTGAAAGTTATTCAAGTTCTTTGAGACTTGAATGAATTTTTGATCAAGGGCCAGTGAAACTTTATCTTAAACAGTGCAATGAAGGTCTTCAAAGAAGACTTCTAATGATAAAAATGTTAATCGTGAAGATTAACATTTTTATCATTTTTTATCTTTAAAACGTCTAAGTGTTAGATGTGTTGGAGATTCGACAGACTTTTGACGTTCTATTAATCTCTCTGTCTAATTTTATATGAAAATAACTTCAACTTTACATTTGAATTAAACACATATTATGTAAAAATGTTAATCTTCACGATTTTGAAATGTATTTATTGACGAGATTCACATTATAAAAAATATTTAATTTCTTGATCAAGGCGGTCATTACCATCACAAATTTTTTGTGTCTACGCTCATGACTCATCTTCACTCTTTACTTCGAAAGGCAGAAAAAATACCACTAATATAACACGATCATTATTATAATATTTTTTAGAAGATTATTTATATTAAAGTATAAATTTATAACAGTTTGGACAAATTTACATAAGAAAATTATAATTTTAAGGGCAAAAGAGGAAGAACAAAGCACAACGGGATCCGGAAGACCAAGTTTGGGTCCGTAATTGCATAAGCAACTTTCTCTCTCTCTCTCTCACACACACACACACACGGTCCACAGATGCAGTAATTCCAGAATCTCTCTCCCTCTGCCTCTCTCTCTATATATACACACATATATATTTTCTTGTATTATATACGGAAGGATGGCGACGAGCAGCCGGGAGTCGCGACGACGTCGTATTGTGGACAGAGGATCGGACCGTTTAGCTCTTATCACCGGTCGAATCCAAACCCTACCTTCGTCGTCGTCATCGTCAGAGCCACAGGATTCGGAGACGGCCTCATGTCCGCCGTTGATCTCCCACGAGCACCATGATCGTCAATCCCATCTCTCAGACCAATCCCCAGGTATCTCTCTCTTCATATATATATATCAATTCCTTTATGGTTTCTGTCGAATTCTATTGCTAATATATGTGAATGGATGAAATGTAGATCTTTTTTCTTGTTTTATCTACATAGTTGTATATACCTAATCATCAAATAGTCCACATTATTGAATCCTGTATGCTTTCTATGATAACTGAATATCTTAAAATTAATTAAGATGATACTTTGTATGAATTTATGAATATAACCAGTTTATATAATGAATGCGAAAAAAAAGGAGATAGTTGTTGTTCATAGATAAAATTCTTTTATAGATAATAAAACATGTTTTCGCTGCAATTATTGTTTATTAACGAGCTAAGGTATAATTAGAATTTCATCGATACAATATCACTCTTTATGAACAAATCTCAAGATTGACACTTCTGCTGAATTGGTTACAAGACAAACATAAGATTTATGTTGTTCGATTTCATTCTATTTACCCTTTGTGGATTGTGAAATGTTGATGAACTATCTAAGCAAGAAACTTGTAGAATAGTTTTAATGTTATTTAGGACTAAAGGTTAGAGATTTTAGCCATATTAAATTTGAGAGCGAAGATTCAATGGTTTTAGCAAAAGATGTTGAAATTAGAAAAAGATGGAAAAGTTATTTTGAGAAATTGTTAAAATGAAAATCATCTAGGTAGTTCAAGTTTAGAAGAATAGTTACCTTAGGGATAACATATTTTTCCAAAGAGTTAAGGAGTGTGACATTGAAATGCCTTAAGGAAGATGAAATTAGGAAGGCTTTAAGGCCTGATGGCATTCCTATTGAGGTTTGGAAGTGTCTAGGGAAGGATGACCTATCTTGGTTAACAAAATTGTTTAATAAGATAATAACAATTAAGAGAATGCTGATGAGTGGCACAAAAGTATATATAAAAACAAAGGGTGCGTACAAAGTTGTAATATATCGTGATATTAAATTTATGAGTAATACTATGAAATTTTGGGGGAGGGTGATTGAACAACACCTAAGACGAGCGATTGAAGTGTCAGAAAAATAATTGGAGTTTATGCTAGCAAGGTTAATGATGGAGGCAATTTACTTATAGAGGAGACTAATGAAAAGATATAGACAGAAGAAGAAAGATCTCCATATGATTTTTATTTATTTAAAGAAATCCTATGATAGGGTACCTAGAGATCTAATATGAAGGGTTTTAGAAAAGAAAGAAGTCACAAAGGGTAGATTGGCACAATAAAGGATATGTATGATGGCTTTGAGTATAGTTAGAATGACTGTAGGGGTAACAAGTAAATTTCCTAAGTCGGTATTTTTGGCGTGCAGTGGGTCATGCCTAAGTCAGTGGCAAGCTGCATTTTAGCGTGGAATGGATTTCAGGTGCAGCATGATATTAGACATTCATGGAGGGTTGCTCCTCATTGCTTATGGTGGGCTTTATGGAATGAGACGAACAAAAGATCCTTTGAAGATATATAACATCCTTGGGGAGTCTTTAGATACTTTGTTCTTAGTTCCCTATTTTTTTGGTCGAAGGGCTCCTTTTTGTATATCTTCGGAGTCCCTGTTGACTTTTGTAGATAACTTAAGGTCTTGATGTAAATGCCTTGTTTGTTTGTGTTGTTCCTTGGGATACGTCCCCCTTTTAGGCGCTCTTTTATGATATTTTTACTTATCAAAAAAATAAAAGTGAATTTCCAATTACTATAGGCTTACGACAATAGTCAGCATTAAGCCCATACCTTTTTCCCTTAGTTATGGATGAGCTGACAAAATGCTTTTAAGATGAGATCCCGTGGTGCATGTTATTTGCCGATGATATTGTTTTAATCGATGAGACTAGAGAATGAGTCAATGCCAAATTGGATGTTTGGAGAGAGACTTTAGAATTAAAGGATTTAGGATAAGTAGAAATAAAACCGAATATATGGAGTGTAACTTTAGTAAATCGAGAAAAATAAAGATGCAGTGAAGATTAAGAATCAAGAGATACAAAAAAATGAACATTTTCGTTATTTAAGTTCAATTATTCATAATGAAGAAGAAATTGGAGATGATGTTAATCATAGAATTAAGATATGATTAGTTAAATGGAAGAATGCATGAAATACCCCCCAGAAAATTTCGCGTATGAGGTGGCCAGTCTCATACACAAAACCTAGGAGATACATACAATTAGTAGCAACAAGCATAGAATACAAAAGACAGTAAAATAAATTCTAAAAGCTGAACAGGAAATTCCACTGAATTGAAATAACTGGTAAACAAATAATTATATGTTCTCTGATACAATTTGGAAGTCCCGTAACCCAAGGACCCCTTAATCATAATAAACAAAAGTTTAAGACTCTAATTTAAAACTAACAACCAAAATCTCTAAACGAGTTCATAGTCTGACCCTTGAATAAGATGATAGGTTTCTACCCAGTGACCGATGAGAAGAGATGTCTGCCACAACCAACCTTAAAACTCTATCCTTGTAGTGGAACCTGTCTGAAACCTGAAATATCAACAAAGTGGGTTAAACCCACAAGCAAGTCTTATCTACTACATCTCAATCAGAGAACCAATACACTTACCCTCAGTGTGAGGTACACAAGAGATAAATATAGGTACAACCATTTAGAATATTCCTTATTCAGTTCATGTTTCAAAGGGTAAAAATCATCTTATACATTATCCCAACAACCCTTATTATTTAAAACGAACACTTTCTTTAAGTTAAAAAAATCAAGACACATATGCAAGCATATTATCAAATCTATACAATCATGATATGCCAAATATAATGTATGGATACCTTATTAGGTATGGGCGATCCTGACACGCCGGGCAATCCTTACATGCCAAATAAAAATGTATAGATACCTTATTAGGTATGGGCGATCCTGACACGCCGGGCAATCCTTACATGCCAAATAAAAATGTATAGATACCTTATTAGGTATGGGCGATCTTAACACGCCGGGCAATCCTTACATGCCAATTAAAAACGTATAGATGCATTCCAATATGAAACATAAAATAAACAAGGTGCATTATGATTTAAATTTGCACAAACCAGTATTTCAAATTATCCAACATGAAATTATCACCATAAGACAAATTGTTCACAAGTAAACTATAATCATGTATTTAATGGGCATTTATATCCTTAAAGGAAAATACATTCAAGTAAACCAAATAATCCAAGCATCCATTATAGAAGCAATTTCCCAACTCAACCTCCAATGCACTCAAAACTACGAGGGAGTCTAAACCTAACTTTTATCTAGGTTTCTGGGCCTATTCTACTTCTAAGAACCCTATTAAATCATTCTGGAATTTTCTAGGATTTTTGGGAATTTAAAAAAATATTTTTGATGGGCATTTATATCCTTAAAGGAAAATACATTCAAGTAAACCAAATAACCCAAGCATCCATTATAAAAGAAATTTCCCAACTCAACCTCCAATGCACTCAAAACTACGAGGGAGTCTAAACTTAACTTTTATCTAGGTTTCTGGGTCTATTCTACTTCTAAGAACCCTATTAAATCATTCTGGAATTTTCTAGAATTTTTGGGAATTTAAAAAAATATTTTTCTAGCAAAAAGAAAATAAAACATAAATCGAAGCATAAGTTTACAACCAACACAATCACAAGAGAGACTCATCTTCATATGAAATTTAAAACCTAGGTGCATTTTAATCCTATAAAGTTACCTAAATTTTTTTAGAATTTTCTGGAATTTTAAAATATTTTCTAAAAATAAAAGAAGGTGAAAAATCCAACTTTTAAACACTTTAAAAATCAATTGAACAACAAGGAAAGATTATTTTGAGATGAAAATTTAAACCCAATTGTATTTAGCCTCCAGAGAGTTACAGTAAAAATTTCGGAATTTTTGGAAATTTCTAACTATTTTCTAAAATTAAAGAGGCCGAAAAAACTAGTTTTTAGACACTTTAAAAATTAATTTGAAGACAATGGTAAATCATTTCGATATGAAATTTAAACCCCAAGCCCCTTAAGCTCCCAAAAAGTTGACATAAAATTTTGAGAATTTTTAGAATTATAAAAGTATTTTTAAAAAAGATTTTTCCAAATTTTCAAGTTTTCCCAAAAATTTCAAAAATACAAAATAAATATCAAAACAATTCGGAATGGACCCGTATTGGACCTAGAGGTGGGCCCCCGCGAGTGGGGCCCGAAAACCATTTTCCGGCCACCGGCCGGCGCAGACCGGACGCGCCCCCACGCGCTGGCAGCGCGCATGGGGGTCACGCGCGCTGGAGCTTTTCTTCCCCAGCACGCATGGCAGCGCGCTGGGGGGTCTTCCGGCGTGCCCCGACCTCCGTTCGCTCTGATTTTTGTCCCATTCTTTTCCCCTTGATCCCCTCTACCCTTTGGTGCAAAAAGCCCTATGAAAAAAATAGTCCGAATCAAAAACCCCCAATTCACAAGTCCTAGGGTTCTTCGCAAAATTTAAAAATTCAAACTCAAATTTCTCACGATCTATTTTATTAAAGATCAAGGGTTGTTTTGTAGACAATCACAACAAAGAAGGCTTATGAATTAACATCTTTTCCCATCTTAAATTCATGCATAAACAAATTCCTATACAATTTACACATACATGAAATATATATACGCATATATTCTTACATATATATATCTATACTCCTATATACAATTTAGCATAATAAATTCGCACGAAATTTATCCACAAGAAGCAACAAACAAAATACAATTAAAAACAGATTTTCAATATAAACAAAATTCTTAAACCTAGACTATGCGTACGGATTCAAAGGAAAAGAGAAGAATCAAACTTGCCTCTTTGACGAATCAACTTGTTCACCCGATCGTCACTCCCTTCTCTCTTTCGTTTACTCTCTTAGTTCTGTGCGTAAAGCAACGGCAAAAACCCTAATTTCTTCTTTTTCCTTTTTGTCTTAATTATTATTCTATTATTGATTTTTCTAAAACTAAATAAAATAATAATAATAATAGCAATAATAATAACAATGATAATATAATTATAACCCTGGCCCAACAATTTAAACATATCCTTAGCCTAACCATTCCAACCCATATTCCTCCCTAGCCCAAACCAAAACATTTAAAATATTTAAATACAACAACACATAATCAATAACAATTCACATAAAATGATAAAAAAAAATAAACAGAGAAATTTACATGAAATGATTGGAATCTACAAAACCTAAGCAATTCACATAAAATGATAAAATGCATATAAAAGAAAAGCAACTCACCTACAATGATAATTTATGGAAATAAGGCATTTCACATGAATTAATAAAATAAAGTAATAATATAAAGAAATTCAATTTCTTTAAAATAATAGACATCTAAATTTTTTCGGGGTATTACAGTGCATCTAATATATTGTGTGATTGACGTATCCCGTTAAGATTGAAAAAGAAGTTTCTTTTCGTCTAATACGTGTTTTTTATTTTTTTATTATTAGGGTGACAATGAGGTTCGAACTCGTGACTTTGACTACTCTGATACCATGTTGCCCACTATCTACTCTAAAAGCTTAAGTTATTATTGAGGGTGTATATTTAATATTTAAATCCTTCAACAATACAGATAAAGTGATTGTGACAGAAATGTGAATGTTGAGATGGATGTGCGGTAAAAAGACTAGATAGGAAAGGGTTAGAAATGATCACATTCGTGAGTTGGTTGGAGTAGTTCCATTTGGAGATAAAATGAGAGAAAATTGGTTGAGATAATTTGAATTTTGGACATATGTACAGAAGACCTTTAAGTGCGCCAGTTTGGAAGAGGGGCAGAGTCCACATTGAGGGTAATACTAGTGGTAGAGGAAGAGAAAGTTAATGGGGGTAAAGTTAGTAAAGAAGTATATGATATCATATGGTTTGACTGAGGCTATGGCCTTAGATAGAGCGAAATAGAAAAATATGATATATGTAGCCAACCCCCAAGTAGTTGGGAATAAGGCTTTGGTGATTGTTGCTGTTGTTGTATCCTAGATATTATACCTCATTAAAATCATTGAGTGAAGTTATTCAAGAATTACCAAAGATGCCCTAAAGTGTTCCATTTCTAAAACAATTAAGTACACTGCACTCTTGAGTTTTCAATCAACCGACCTGCACTGTGGTGAGTTAGTCATGCTTTAGAAGTAAATGTCTCAAGTTCAATTCTTTTAAGGCTTAGTAGCTGCACATGGTTTTTTGGTGATTGTGTATCCATAGGGATGGTCTATGCTCAAAAATGGGTCAAAGACAGCTTGGTGTAACCAAAACAAGAAACAAAGTTGAGGGTAAACAAAGCATGAGGAGGTCAAAATTAGTTCAGGGAAATAGGCAAGTGTTGACCTTACTCTCCTCATAAAAAAGTCGTGAACCCTCCTTCCCATCCCCAAAGAAGAGAAATTTCAGTTAACGTAGGGATGAGTATGACTGCTTTAAAATTACCATAGGTTTCTAAAAATATGCTGCATTTTAACTTCCCTCTGGAGAGCAATTTATCTGGAAAATTAGAAAACCGACAGTAGCTGGTTTGCTTTGAACCAAAAATAATTGGAGTGAATTTAGATGAGGGAGCCCTTTCTTAATTAAACAAATGGTCCATCATAGCTTTTTTTTTTCATAAGTGGTCCATCATAGCTTTTATTCTCTCAATTTTCTTAACATATGAGTACACTCTTGAATTGTCTATATATTTCAACAAGTTTTGCAAATGAAACAAAAGGGGATAGATTTGTGATTTAGTTATCAGTAGAATTGTCATTATTGAATACGAAGTTAAGGAACCTTTAAATAATTTTAAAGTGGTTATTGAGAATGGTTCATGGTGACACAAAAGAGAACGGAATGTTTTGGGCAAAAATCTGCTTTAGAAGACGGAAAATCTTTGATTCTTGAATATGTAATGGTTAAATTGAAACTGACTCTGGTAAAGTGCCTATTGGTGGAATGCTACGTTCACTGTAATAGCAACGAGTAATTTCTTTCCCTAAAGGACCATTCTGCCCTTCCTGTGGTGATAAATGAACATAAAAAAAGGGAAAGGAATTAAGATATGAGGATTGGAAGTGTTTTCCACTCTGTGCATCTCTCTTTGTGCCTCCTCTTTGGGTCCAACCAGCAGTGAAACCTTTTAGTAGTAGGGCTATAATAGGAGATTTAGTATACCACAGCAAAAATCCATGTTGTAAATGGGAATACCCCGTCTTTCTTTCACTAGAAAATTTGAAACTGCTTCTCTGATATACTTGTATCTGGTAAGTCATCATTACTGATAAGGGATGATTATTTAGATCTATAAATCATGGTTCAAGAAGTAAATTATAGCATGATGCTGAACAGTTAGATGATGGCATGTATGTGATTTGCTTCTGAGAACAATCAAACAAACAAGGTGTCAAAGTCTCCATACCAAAGGTTCTTCTCTTCTATGAGTACTGTGTTGAGAAAAACAGCCGCGAACCAAGCACAATCATAAAACACGACACAAAACGAATCAAGTACAACGCACAGAACACAAATTTACGTGGTTCGTGTGCCTACGTCCACGGCGAAGATCCGGCAAAAGATTTCACTTTGCGAAAATCAGGATATTACAAGTTTCAACCCCAAACCCTAGCTCTCGCTTTTTCACTCTCTTTCTATGTTTTCAGTGTTATCTCTCGTGGCCGAGACAAAATTCGGGCCACAACATAACATACTGTGTTGCGTAGAGTCTTCAAAAATGTGCCGAGTACCCCTTGCAGGATTCTTACACTCGGACATGGGTAGCAGTTATGTGTCCTCACATTTGGTTGGACATGCATTTCACACACATTGTTTATTATGTTCCTTTTGTTTATATGACTGATTCAAAATGTGTGAAAACATAATTTTACTTTAGAAATTAAAAGAAAATTTTAAAATAATACGAATATATGGCTGTGTCTCCATCTCCTTAGGTTTGGAGATTTAATAAATCCTATGTTTGAACACCTACGACACCCAACAAGTTTACCCGTATCCATGTAACAAAAAGCAACTAATATTTACTGCTACTAATTTATGAAGCATGGCATGGATATACATTACGATACCAACACATGAAAACCACATTTTTTTGAAAGAATGGGATGCTAATATCGCGGGAATATGACATTATATATTTATTGGTATTAATATTATGGCGTAAACTTGGACCGATAAGCTTGAGGTCTCAAGTTTGAGTCACAGAGCTACATTTGATGTAAAAGTTGTGCCAAAGGTTAGGTTTGTCTCCGGTTTTCTCCTCTAGCACCCTGACTAGGCTGGAGATACACTGCGTAATGCACTAATGCTATGTCGAGAATCGTTCTCTATGGATCTTTCAAAGTTACTTGGGTTCTAATTGATTATATTAAAATAACATTGCGAAAAATGAGGCTAATGTTGCATGTGCATGAACTTGGGACAAAATGCGATACAATTTGCCATCATTATATTGAATTTTTTCATTTTTAGATAATGGTCAAGCATTAATAGCCCTTTATTTTTCTTACAATTATACTCTAATGCTACTTAATATATGCCGCATCTCAATGTTCAAGGGGTGTTGAGCACAAGACTAGGAGTATTCAACAAAAATCTTTTAGAGGTTTGAAAGTAATAAACATTTTTTGAATTATGAATACGTCTAGAAAGTAGCATATGTGTATTTGGGTAAATCCAAGGAGTGTCAGTTTTTGATATGGATATGATACTGATGTAACTCCCTTTTAGATGCATCATTCTACTTGGCTACTATCTGTGTCTTTTGGTACTTCTACTGTAGATGTTTGCGGAGTCTAGCACATTGAGTATGGGTCCTGATCTTCCAGTAGATAAGTTAGATTCTTTCTGAGGGTGTCACCCTAAATATCATGTCAGAGCTGTGTATATTTAGTGCATGGTGTGGTAGTCTAGTAGCGGAAGTTCGTAGTTTTATGTGTGGGCTTTAAGTAGATGGAAGTGCTTCCATTGTCTGAAAAAAAATATTTATTCATTCAGAAGTATGTATATTGGCTGAAGTAAATAGCATTAAAGTGAGGATATTTGACCCTGTGTCTTTAATTCTTTTAATCACTAGAGAAAAACTTTTATGTAAATTTTTCAGCAATTATTTTTGAGGATTATGTGATGCAATTCAAAGCCTAGGTGTGATTATTTTAGAGTTCTCTTCTCTCTGTCTTCTCTTGCTTTCCCCCTCTATTTATTTTTGCTCTAAAAATTTTACAACCTGGTCCAATTAATCTTTGTTCTACCTTTAAATTACCTATTTGACGAAAGCTCAATCATCTTCTCTCCTCAAAACACAAAACCTATCAACCTAAAAGAGACAAACTAGTACCAAAGTACTGTTCACAGCAGAGAACAGTGGTCGCAAACTGTTCTTTCCTTTTCTAGTCAAGGCATCAAGGCTCAAGCCCTCTCAAACCTTTATCCCGCTCTTACGATTTTACAGACCCTAGAACACCATATTTTCTTGAGCCTTTTAGCCACGAAATCTTATAATAATCTGCCCTGAAAGACCTCCTTGGACTGTCTGTCATACATCAACTTCGACATCACGGACTGTTTTCACTTTCCAGGCTCTTCCTATATCAATTTATATTGGTGCCTCAAGTTCGAACTCTTACCATTGAGGAATGACTTGGCAGTTGTTTTTGACTTATTGGCAGCTGGTTACATCTCACTATGGCACAGAAGATGTATATTTTTCTTTGTTATCATTGTCGGGGCCCGGATCTGAGATGTCAGGATGCTACTTTTTAACTTCTTTTTTTGTTTATTTTTATTTATTTGCAAACTGTATCCAATATTCTGGACTATTCAGATCATTATAATGCCCAGAGTTCACTTCACACCTCATGTGGTGGCTAAGTAGTAATTTATGCTCCAGTATGGGTTTTATATTTTTGATGTGGATTCTCTCCAAGCTTTTCTGTTCCCAAGCATCTACAAGTGTACATCCAATGGTGAAGAACACATCATGTCATCACTTTTGTTGGGATACAATTGTGCATGAAACCAATAACATTGTGAGTAGTTAATCAAGTGACGGCGTGGCACTTTTCTGAGCGTTGGATTTAGGCTTCTAGATGCTTGGAGAGAGAAAAGCTTGGAGAGGATCCATTTCTTCATATTTCTTATCTCATACTTTTTATCCATAGTTTTTACATTCCGGTTGTCTTGTGCTCATGGATGTTGTTGGTGTTGCAGTTTCTCCTCACAGTGAGGATAAACCCTTTATTTCTTTGTTACCAAATCATGAAATTGGCACTGAGTCTGCCCAGTTTAATGCCTCTGAAAGCAGAGGAGAACAGCTTTTGCCAAAACGTGACACAATCAGTGAATCCGCAAGATCTCCAGCTGGGGAAGTTGATGACAGACTACAATCATCTTTGGTCTCATCAACAGTTCAAAGTTCATCCGTTTCTGTTTCTGACACGGAGCATCTTTCTCAACCGCACATCCATTACCGCAAAATGTTCACCCCAAACCAAATACGTTCTGCCATCTCAGCTTCAGAGAGTACTCGCATTTATTGTTCACTAGCAGCAGCCATTTTAGTAGTTCTGTCCTATGTAGGATTTCCCGTACTAGGCAGCCACATGATCAAGAACATCATAATTCGGAGGCCACTTTATCTACTTCTGCTTACCAATATATCAATTGTGCTTGCACGGCTTCTTTTAGAAAATCAAAGAGGGTTTGCAAGGAGCGAGCAAGAAGGAAATAATGTTCTTTCTGCAGAGGAATATGGTTTGGCTGCACAGGTAAGCATGGCTTTGGAGTCAGGGCTGGTGTTGCAGAACATCATGGGTGCATTGTTCATAGATTGCAGTGTCTATGCTATAGTGGTCATATGCGGCCTCTCCCTGGCACATAAACTTGGCTGGTAAATTATTTAGTTAATTATTTTACATGGTATTAGTTCATAAAGTTGTACAAGTTGGTCGGCCTTGGCCAACTCTGCATCTAATGACTCTTTCCTTTAGTTGTGGTATTGACAATTTAAATATGGTTTGATTTTCTGTATTTTCCTTGGGACATTTTAATTTTTATGTTGAATTCTACTTGGAAGGGACTGGTTCCTGATTCATACTTGGCACAATGGAATCGAGTTTGAATATTGATCTGACTAATTCACACACGGTGGTCTAAGCCCTCAAAAGCATTTTTCACACACTACAATTGTTGCAATTATGTTACTTTTTCTTAATTAAAAATTAAGTGAAGTGTGAGTAATTTTTGGGGAGTGTATCACTTCACATTTGTTGGAAAGCAGTTTCAGATATTGAACTTGACCTCTGAATGTTGATGTGAACAGAAACACTAATCTCATTCTGCGGGTGGTTTGATGATGTTATTGGTTGATTCATATTTGGTTTCCCAGAATTTGCAGGTTGAGATTTATTTGCTGTCAGATGTATCTATTTGCCTAACTTCATTTACAAATTACACAGTTCAATTCGGAGTGAACCAGCCAGTTCGTACCCACCGGTATACCAGGTGGGTTTATATATTCACAATCGAACCGGCCGGTGGGTTTACATGCCCGGAACGGTACTGGGCAACGGCATGTCTGATGTTTCTTTTACTAGAATTTTTTTCTGAATGGGGTGAGAGAATCGAACCCGAAACCACCTATTTGGAAAGTAAACGCTTAACCACTTGAGCTACTTTTTTTTTTTTTTTTTTTAAACAAAGAAATCTGAAGTCATCCACTAAAATAAACTACCAAAAATAATTATTTTTTTTTGGCTCAGCTAAGCTTAATTATTTGTTTGCATAAATACTATTTTTTTAACTGAATCAAAGAAAAACTCTTTATTTTATTAGAGAACATAATAAAATTTGTATATTAAATATCATGTAAACTAAATTTATATATGTGATTTGATGATCACATGTAATATTTGATTTGATTATCACATATTATATATGATATCAATTTTCATTTATTTCATGTTTAAATCTATTATTATTTATTAATTTTGTGAAAAATATTTTTAATAACAATATCAATTTGAATTCATGAATAAGTCATTACTTGTGTTAAATTGTTTACTTTTGTTAAGTGAATAAGTTAAGTGTTTTTGAAGAAATTACTAAAAATTTATTTTTATTGAATTTTGTTGTAAAAAAAATATGTATCGATGCATTTTAAACAATTTGTGTGAGTTTGAAAAAAATTTACAATTGCGATAATCGATTCTGTTACGTAATATCAATAAAGGTCTACCGCATCCTTTATTGCAGTCGCGACCGTAACTGCGAACCATGCTTTCTCATTAAGGTAACACCCGTCTTAGTTGCAAGGACTTCTTAAGTTGAATCTGTTGTGGACGGTTGAGAGAAATACTTTAAAAAAAACACACACACACAAAGAACAAACATAAAATATGATAAAATAAATATAACTTGTACTGAAAATGGAAATGTAAAATTGGTGATGATTACACTTCCTCCTTAGTCCTCTAGCTACATACTAGTAGAGATGGTAAAATGACCAACCACGTGGGGCATGGACGGAGCCAGCATGGCCGAGGGTGAGTTGCCTTCCGGGTGTAGATATTAAGTCCACCCAATGCACGGTGCGCATGGACGGAGCCAGCATGGCCGAGGGTGAGTTGCCTTCCGAGTGTAGATATTAAGTCCACCCAATGCACGGTGCGCCGAGTGCAATGAATACTTGCTCGCATTCTGGCCAGACTAATTTTTTAATACTTTTTTAAATACATGCATAATATATGTAAAATATTACCTAATGCCTCCCCTAAAATTATATTTTTTCTTAAAAAAAAAAATTCTTCTTCCTCTTCAATATATATTTTTTATTCTCTTCAAATAAATATCCATTCCCTTTCTTTAATTAAACCTTAATTTTTTTCTTTCATCAATCAAACCCATCTTTTTCTTCATCTTTAATTAAGAATGCTATCATGATGATGCTCCATTTTTTTTGACTTTTTTATTTCTTCAGTCTTCCTTCATCTTTTTTAAGTATTTATCTCTTAATACTCTTGATTAACATATTATTTTCAATGATTTTTTTTTTTGGCCTTTTGATTTGAAAAATCTGTGTCATGTGAGTTTTTCTTTTATTCAAATACATTGCTGCCCGTGAAGTGAAATTCTAGCTCCGTCCCTGTCGCCAGTCCTCGCCCCATCCTGCCCCATTTGAGACGGTTGTAAGGGAGTCTAAATCGTTTTGAGACAATTATGAAAGTGAGAGAAGAAAACTCACACGATTGCGAGACGAGGACGAAAATAAGCAACCCCTCCCACGCTATTTATATTATATATTTACTATATTAACCTTGTGTATTATACACATATAAAATTACCTTTATATAATTATATATATAACCTTTTACTTGTTTAAATCATAATAACAGTGCATTAGTATGAACCTTATATAGACTTAAAAAATAATAATAATAAAAATAAAGTACCACATTACAAAAATACTCTCCTAATTGGCACTTGGGTGTTTAAAAATTTGGTTGTTCCAATTGACTGCTAAATTATCATGCATTCTACAAATGACTTTTGTCTCAATCAACTACTTAAGGAATAAAACCAGCCTCTCTCTCTCCATTTTGGTCACATATAAATCGACCATTTTTGTCACCTAGAGGTTGCTTTGTGATGGTCAGAACTTGATAATTTGGGCATGTATATTCTTCAGTTGCGCACCATTTTTGGCAAATTCTGCAACAAGTGTACAAATATTTCTTCCAACCCTCTCATTCTCAAGACAGCAACATTATGAACGGAATTGGAGTGATGGGATTTTGAATGTCAAAATATAGTTGCTTTAAATCCAATGAAAAATGGTCGGATTTCATAACATTTGAAGTTTACTAAAATAAAATTTGTAGAGTATCCAATTCCAACACTATTTTAGTATCTTAAATTCTACAGTAGTTTATTTCAAAGACAAAAGTGAATCCTTTCATTTTCTTTACCTTATTGAAATCCAATCCCACAAGAATTCGATTCCAAAGAGAGTAGAGGACTGAACTTTTGAGGTCATGATGGTTCAGAATAGTGCAAGTCCAAATAAAAGAATTGGGGTCAAAGAGTTACTTGATTGTGATCAACCCCAAAAGTGGTCACGAGGGTTGAAGGCTGAAGGTGAAGTAATGTTATGCAGCACAAACACAATCTGGATAGCGGGAAGATATTGTGATTTTGATGATAATCAATGCATCAACTCTCAGTTTTATTGATGAGTGAGCGGCAAAGATTCGCGGAGCTCTTAAGGAGCTGCTCGAAGAATTTGTTACTTGATCAAGGACTGCAAGTACATTCAGCTGTATTGAAATTGGGATTTGGGTTTGACATGATGATAAACAATGATCTTATAGTGATGTATGGAAAATGTGGTAGGATGAACCTGGCTTGTGGTGTGTTTGATAGAATGCTTGAAAGAAATGTTGTTTCTTGGACAGCTCTGATGTGCGGGTACTTACAGCAGGGTGATGCCAAGTCGTCGTTGTGGCTTTTATATCGGATGGGACATTCAAACATTAATCCCAATGAGTACACTTACTCGACAAATTTTAAAGCATCTGGGTTTTTGGGTATTCCCGAGAATGGAAGACAGATTCATGGAATGTGTGTCAAAGCTGGATTTGAATGGTTTCCTGTGGTGGGCAATGCTGTCATTGATATGTACTCGAGATGTGGAAGATTAAGTGAAGCGGCCCAAATGTTTGATATAATGCCAGTTAAAAATCTCATAACTTGGAATGTGATGATAGCAGGATATGCCCTTGAAGGAATGGGTGATAAATCATTATTCTTGTTCAGGAAAATGCAAGAAGAAGGAGAAACTCCTGATGAATTTACATTTACTAGCACATTAAAAGCCTGTAGTGGTCTTGGAGCGATTCGGGAAGGAAATCAAATTCATGCTTTTATGATCACAAGAGGATTTCCATTGCCAAACCAGACAATCATTGCAGGTGCCCTTGTTGATCTGTATGTGAAATGTGGGAACTCACTTGAAGCTTGGAAAGTGTTTAATCAAGTGGAACATAAGAGTGTCATTTCTTGGACTGCCCTAATTCTAGGTTATGCTCAAGAAGGATTGCTATCGGAGGCCATGGACTTGTTTAGGCAGCTCAGAAAAAGTAGCGTTCAAGTTGATGGGTTTGTTCTCTCAAGCATGATGGGTGTATTAGCTGATTTAGCTCTCGTAGAGCAAGGGAAGCAAATGCATTCTTACGCCATTAAAGTTCCATCTGGTTTTGATGTATCTGTAGCCAATTCAATTGTTGATATGTATCTCAAATGCGGGTTAATAGAGGAAGCAGAAAGACTTTTTAGTGAAATGCCAGAGAAAAATGTTGTTTCTTGGACGGTTATGATTACCGGGTATGGAAAGCATGGTCTTGGCAAAGAAGCAATTCATCTGTTCAAGAAAATGCATTTGGATAATATTGAGCCCGATGGAGTGACTTACCTGGCTGTGCTCTCAGCTTGTAGCCATTCTGGACTCGTTGAAGAAAGTCAAGAATACTTCTCAAGATTGTGCGAGGACCCTCGAATCATACCTAAAGTTGAGCACTATGCTTGCATGGTCGATCTCCTTGGTCGAGCTGGACGCTTAAAAGAAGCTTGGAATCTTATAAAGAACATGCCATTAAAACCAAATATAGGGATATGGCAGACATTGCTTAGTGCTTGTAGAGTACATGGAGAATTGGAAATGGGGAGAGAAGTAGGAGAAATACTTTTGAGATTGGACGGTAACAATCCTGTCAATTATGTCATGATGTCAAATATTTATGCTGATGCCGGCTATTGGAAAGAGTGTGAGAGAGTGAGAGGTTTGGTGAAGGTAAAGGGGTTAAAGAAAGAAGCAGGACGTAGTTGGGTTGAGATTGACAAGGAGGTCCACCTTTTCTACAATGGAGATAAGGCGCACCCACTTACAGAAAGAATCCATGAAGTTTTGAAAGAAATGGAAAGGAGGATAAAAGAAGAGATGGGATATGCATATGAAGCGAGGTTTGCATTGCATGATGTGGAGGAAGAGTCGAGGGAGGAGAGCTTGAGAGTGCACAGTGAGAAGTTGGCAATTGGTTTAGCATTAGTTTGTGGTGGCCTGGAAAAGGGGGGAAGGCCAATTCGGGTTTTCAAGAACTTGAGAGTTTGTGGGGATTGCCACGAGTTCATCAAGAGTTTGTCAAAGGTTTTGAAGAAAGTTTTTGTGGTAAGGGATGCAAATAGGTTCCACAAGTTTGAGGATGGATTGTGCTCTTGTGGAGATTATTGGTGATACTATTTTAGCATGGTGGACTGGAAATTATGCTGTGTAAGTCCCTTGAATAGAAGACTGAGGCAAGCTTTTTGTTCAAGAACTTCAGTTCTTTTTTTTGGCCTCTCTAAAAGGAAACCAGAGGCTGAAATGAAAAATTGGGGTCTGCAGCTTTGTTGGAGTAGGCTACCTGAAAGAATAAGGAAAGTGAATTAGCTGACTGAACTGAAAAATTATGGTAAGGTGAGCAAGCTTCTTTGGTTGCCCATGATACTCTCTCTCTCCCTCTCTCTCTCATTAAAACACACACACAAACACATACAAAATTACATCATAAGCTCCGAATTCATCAGTAAGAAAAATGTTTGCTCTTCTTTCATGGATTGCAACCTAACTATAGTTCTCAGTTTATCAAAAACAAATCTAAATGATGGTATCGTCCATAGATAGTTCAAAATATGAGACCCTTTATTGCCTTCTGTCTAAATATATAAATAAATAGGAAAAAAAAAAAGAGGGATTGGGGTAGCACAGACTCGTGCCATTGCAAGGTTTGGAGAGGGTCAGATTAATGTTGTTTTCCGTTTTGAACCTTTAACCTCTAAGTTACAGTGAGGTGAGCCTTGACGCAAACACCCATTTAAGAATTTTCTATGAATCCAGCTTGTGCCTATGATATATGTAAATATCTAAACTATCTTGCCATGCATATTTGTTCTGTGGTATATGGCTGGCATGTCAGAAATTCTGCATATTAGTCCACTTAAAACATTGGAAGAACAATAGTTGAACTTCTAACTCTTGTTTCTTTTCATTGTTGGTTAGGTTTTTGTTACCATCGAATAAGGAATAGTGCTCCCTAGAAAAGAGGTCCTGGGTTTTAGAGGAACAAAAAGTATTGAATATGGGAACTTATATCACACGTGGCATAACTTCCTAGTTTCACCATTATGAGAACAGAGATCACAGCTGTGGTTTAGAAGAGCTGCATTTTCCCATTTCGACTCTTAAGAAGAATTACAGCCATCATCGCCAGATCCAGATATCTGTGAGTCTCTAGTAGCTTCTTTTCTTTTAATTTCTTCTTACTAAGCTTATGTTAACAGAAACAATTTTGCAGAGAAACCCAGTTGCAATTATCAAGAACAAGCTCTAAAAGGATTGTGAGAGAAAGCAAAAGTTGGTACTGCTTATGCGCAAGAAAGAGAGCACAGGTTAAGTGAACCAAAAAGGGTGAGAAGATGGCCAGCAATAAGTTGGAGAAAGCCAAAGGTAGAGTGGGTAGAGGAGCAGAGGTGCATTGAAGAGAAAGCCTAAGCTAAGCTGATTTTATAGCAGACAAGGAGTATTGCTTCGTGCAAATAATTAATGTCCGATGTTAGGTCTATATCTAGGCTATCCCTCCAAGTCACGTTTCTCGTGATAGCGGTCACTGACTCGTTGAATATTTGTGATCTAATTGTTTAGAAAGTCAATTTACAAAGTCCTTCAAAATGTTTTTTTCTGTGCGCGCACATACCTGGTTGTTGCCGTAAATACTACATTATGCAGCCACTCCATCGAATCATGGTCAATTTAGAATTTCAGAAGTACAAAAACAAGACTTCACAACAGGAGGTGGACATTTCATTAAAAAGATACTGTATGATACATGTGAAAGGCCAACCCCAGTCTGAGCCCAGCTACTCAAAAGCCCAGAGACATTACCAACACTCTGAAAAACATGCTACTTTACATGGTGCTTCTCCTCAAGTTGGATTTTTAAAAAAGGGATGCTCAAGAGCTTGACGAGCTGTTAGACGTTCTGATGGATCAAACTTCAATAAACCATGCAACAAATCAATAAGAGAGGATCTTGAATAATCAACATGTTGCAATACCAAATCCTGCATTAAACATATATAATATTGTTACTATTAAAATAGCAATAAATAAATAAAATAAAAAAGGGATGTGTATATATTCTATTCTACCACGAAATCCAATAAAAGGTAGTGAAAGCATAAAATGTAATATCCCAGAAAATAGTAAAAGGCAGAACAAAGCGATTTGGAACCTTCAGACGGTCTAGCTTCCTCACTGCTCTGATACTCTCCCTCGAAACTGCTCCTTCAGGCCAGTTCAACCGTGACCCTCGCCTGAAATACTTTTCAGCACCCCGACTGCAGTAAGGATCGAAACACACAATCACAATTTATGGGCAATATCTAGATTAAATTTCTCAATCCATTAGCAAATATGATAAAATTACTTATTAAAGCAAAATCTAACATGAGGCAGCATCTGGTATTTACAACAATCTCCATAGAACAAGTAATCAGGCTCCAACTATTTTCAACAAATTAACTTACTTAGCCAGACGAGTCATATGATCTGGCAGAGGTCCCAATACCCGCTCCATCATTGCCAAATGCTCCAAGTTCTCGTGTGTCTGAAACAGTGCATCTCCCTGAAACAAAATTGGCTTCAAAATGACTAATTGATATGTTCCATATTCTTACTAGTCTGTCAAATAAGGAGGAGAAGAAGAACAAGAAAGAGAGAGAGAGAAGCAGGACTGACCGAGCAAAGTTCAACAAGAATGCAACCAATGCTCCATAAATCACATGGAAAACTCCATCCTAGACCTGCAATGAATGCAGTATCAAGAAAATGAGAACTAGTAGTTGGTACCTAGGACATTAAAGGCATCAGAGCCCCACGCAAATTCTATCTTCTGACCAACCAGTCTATTGATCAAAATAATTTACACTAACATGGAGACAGTAGAATCAGTCAACTGCATCCTACTAATACATGATTATCCTATGTAGAATTATAATGAGCGAAGAACAACTATAAAAAAGCATAAGGAGAGAGAGAGAGAGAGAGAGTCATCTACTTGATGTAGGAGAGGCATCTTGAAACTCTCTAGTGACAATATGCTAATATCTTTTGAATCTAGTGTCCATGTTAACCCCATTGTGCTACATTTTAAGGCTTAATCGCACTTAACCCCCTTGTATTATTACTTTGTGGCACATAACCCCCCTCGGGCAGATCACCCCTCATCTCTTGTATCAATAACTAGGGGGTAAAAAAGAGTAAAGAAGACTAAATGATAACTTTAACAGCCAATTTGGAATTATGGTAACTACCTACTGTTTGTGGTTAACCTTAGGACACAACTCGCATAGATAAAATGAACAGAAGCAATTTGTTTCTGTTTGCCAACAGTAACTAGTTACCTAGAATAACCTCGGGTGCTCTGTAATGCCTTGTGGAAACAATGGAGCTATGATTCTGATTATCAAATGCAGTACTGCCAAAATCAATCAGTTTAATGGCACTTGACTTTGGCAAGCACCTGAAATGCGTTTCATCTGAAGAAATCCTCTGTACCATTCCAAAAGTTAATGAATATTATAATTGAGTCTACACCCAATTATAAAATGGTTTCCCAATTGTAAAAGGCCAAATACCTTGCAGCCAGGAAGCTTTATAAACTCAGAAGACACAAGAAGTATATTTTCTGGCTTCAGGTCAGTGTGGATTAAGCGTAAATCATGCATATCTGTAAGATATTATGAAGCATAACACATGTTAAACAAAAACAAACATAATTTCAGATACACTGCTATACTCCTGGACAAACAAAACAGGCCAAGAAACAGAACTGGGTGACAGGTTAGAAATGGAAAAGAAAATTGAATAAGAGAGAAAAAGCAAGGTCAAGAACAATCCACACACATGCTACAGATTCCAAAAGCTGACGTCCAAATTCCCGAACAAGATCCACAGGAAATGGGTGGTATTTATTTCTCTTTAGAAAATCAAATAAACTTGGTCCAAGCTTCTCAAACACCTGATAACACCATTAAAATGCATGCAAAGGAAGGTTTCCATTAAGTTTCCAGTGTTATGAATGAAGTTCATATGGACAAATTAATTTAAACACCAGAAATCAATCATAGTACTATAGTTGTTTACAAAGGCCAAGCTCTTTTAGGTGCTAAAAACTTTGACATGGAGAAGTTCAAGTAGTCACCAATAAGGAAAAATAATGGAGAAGAGTCCAGAATTTCCAAAAATAATTGAGGTTTATTCCTAGAGGGAGCTGAAGGTAAGTGAATCATCAGTCCCGTCTATTGTAAAGGTCCTTAAAGAGAGGTACCTACTTTCTATAGAATTCAAAATCTAAAGGAAAAGGTAAGCAATAAAAAGAAATTAAATAAAATCAAAGGCAAAAAAGTAAAAGAAATTTCATTGGGATACTTACTATACATATATGGTTGCGGTAATCAAACCAATTCCGAATCTCCACACAGCTGCACAAGGGGGTAAAATGAGGAGAGTTAGGAAATATCATCACATAGCCCAGAAACTTTCTTTTCTTTGTAAACAAATAACAACATACTGAGATCCAATTTTGTCATTCTTAGAAAGATGTTGAAGTACATCAACTTCAATCATTGCTGCATCACGGTATTTGCGAATGCTTCGAACTACTTTTATTGCCACATATTCTCTTGTTTGACGGTCCCAACATTCCAAGACACGGCCAAATGTGCCTACAGTACTAGCAATTTGCTGAGGCAACACAAGAATCACAAAAATACAAAATTTTGTAGAAAGCGTGCACTTGACAGCTAACCTTCACCCATCTTGCCGAGTATTTTATCTGTATAAATAACAAAAAGACAGAAAAGAGATTCAACCATTAGGTTTGTAAAATTGCCAACAAACACACCACATAAAAACATATGGAGAATGATACACAAGCCCTAGCAAGCTAGTGTAATAAAAAAAGTTTCACCCAATTTTTTTTCCAATGAGGTAATAGACATAAATTCATGTACATTGCCAGTGGCCATAGATACCAGTCCAGTGAATAGCTAGTGGTCTATGAATAACAATTATAGACACGCCTATATATGAGTGTGTGCATATTTTGTGAATGGCTCTACTAAGTAGATATTCTAGGAAGCCAATAACATGCCATAGAAATAACCATGGATGATAAATGAATGTATAGATGTCTTACTGACAATATCAACAAAAATAAGATATGAATACCCCATTAATAAACCAAAAGCAAAGCCAATTGAAGATAAATGAAGGAAATCAGTTAAGATGGCTTGATCCCATAGAAAGATGCCAATAGTCGCACTCATCGAGACGTGTGATTTATGCTAAGTTGGATGCATTGCAATTTATACAAGCAAGAGAAAGTGCAGAAAGTAACATGGGTTGAGAACGCCAAAAAATACAAAAAATCCGAACCGTGAGGAATAATGTTCTTCAAACATGTAGAAGGATTTAATTCAAATTAGATCTCATCCAAATCAATCCACTTGATAAGTTAACTAGCTATGGAGCAAAAGAACATCTTTAAAGGAGCCATGTCTTGAATCCTAAAACAGCACTTCAACGCTCTTAGAAATGCATGGACATGCCCGAATTCAATAACAATAGTAACAATAATAGTTTATACTGATATAATAGATATGACCAACACATGCATGTGTCGTGCACTTCTAATTCAGCATAAAAAAACATATAAAATATTAGAGGTTACAATGGGAAAGTAACGGTGGTGGAGGCCAATGTAGCAAAAGGTACACAGTTATCAAAATCACAATGTGGATCGTAGGATCACACGATCCTACAATCCAAACTTACCAAATCGATCTGGATCGTACAAGAAAACGTAGAAAGGTAACGATCGCCCTAGGAATGTAATAGGATCGTTTAGGATCTTCAGAGTTGTACAAAAAATCTGTTTCTTTTTATTATACTTGAAAATATTTTTGAAGTGGACGAATTTTAAACATTTCATCAAAAGTTTTGGTTGTTATGGCATATGTAATTGATGTTTAGTAGATTGTATTTCTTGGTTTGTTCCATTAAATAGTTTGTCAAACATATAATTTCATAAAGGAAATGAGAACAAAAGGATATACACCTTGGGCTTCCCATATAAAAAAATTTGTGCCGCTAAGGTTCTACCATCAATGCTGCATTAAAAAATTTACTTGCATGAACTTGTATATAAAGGCATGTTCCATATGTTTGTAATAAATTGTTTTTTTTGGGTGTTGTAAAGAATTCCTTATTAATAAATATGGTTTTAGTGTTTTTTACTCATTTTATAGGATCTTAAGATCCTGAATCCAATCCTACGATCAGACCCCCTAATTGATCCACGAAGAATCCCGCTCCTAATAGCCTTGAGAAGGAATGACATGATATTAATGAGAGAACAGCAGCAACAAAGACAACAACAATAAGGAAAAGAGTCACTGGATAGGTTTCAAATGAGGATGAATCTATGCAACGATATAACAAAAAAAATATCGACGTGGGACTCGCTCAACAGAACCTAAACTAGCAAACCTAAGCCAGGCCAGACCCTTGGAATTATACTAAAACCAACCTAACAGGCTTGGTAGGTTAGATCATGCTTATGGTTTGTCTTTTTAGAGCAATAAAATCAACCAAGCTAGTGAAACTCAAATTGCAATCGACCTACACGAACTCAGCTATAAATGACCACGCTACTCAAACTCGATTCACAATCAGCTCAATTAAAAGCTCCCACAAGATTATTAGTAAATAAAGCTCAAACATATTTTAAGCACCCATAGATTTTCTGAACCAACCATATGTAACACGCTGCCCAACTTATCTTGTTTACAGTCATACTCTTTTTAATAGGTCATGTAACTTCAACATCATGTGTGTTAGTATTATATATATAAAAGTCACACTGAATGATGTATTTTTTTTTTTTTTTGATAAGTAAGATTTTATAAAAGGCGCTCAAGAGGGGAGCGCTCTCAAGAGAACAAGAAGCTTGGAAAATATTTCAGCACCAAGCAAAAGAATCTAGGTTTGAGCTTGAGGGTAGACTTTCTGCAAATAACACCAATGGCTAGGTAGGTAATTAATCAATTCCTGCCCCAACCCCCCCAACCAAAAAAAAAACCCCATTTTCCCAAACACTCTTCCTAAGCATCAAACAATCTCCCTAAGGCTGGCCCAAAACCAGATAAGGACTTAAAAAAAAAACCTCAAGGTCTATACAACTAGCAAAGCTAGCACAGGCCCAATGACGAGACAAATCAAAGCTTTCGATTGAGAGGGTCAAAAAGCCAATGGCCACCAATAAGTAGTATAATATATTTACTTATACAACATTTGCTGATTTCCGACTTCCAAGTTGTGCAGTTGTTATTGTAAATGTTTAGATGAATTAATCACAACTATATATTGTCCTATATAATACAATTCCATATACAAAACAGACTTCCAAATTGTCATTTCCTTGCCAGTCATCGAAATCAACTAAAACATTTATTACGAACACAAATCAATCTAAACTAAATTGGCCACATTCAGAAGTATAATAGCATAACATTCTATACAGTGATGGAGCCAAAAATTTATTTCACGGGGGCACATTGAGCATGAAAAAATAAAAAATCCAACTAACAATATTGCAAGTTAGCAAGCTAAAAAATAGAAGTGTAGTAATGGTTCAGTTATTAAGGTTCATATAGTATGTCATTATTCACACAAAAGATTGTAACAAAGAAAATTTTGAAACATAAAATACGGACATTAAGTTCGTAAAATTGCACTAATAAATTTAAATACAAAGAGAGAAAAAAGGTTATTGCACATGCATCATACACGAGTGTAAGAAGAAATTTTAAGAAGAGTAAAAAAAACAAAAAAAAAAAAGAAGAAAAGAAAAATGAGATAACTTTGAGGAAAAGAAACGGGAAATGCAAATATTTTGAAGGGAATTAAAAAAAAAATTGAAGAGTAAAAGAGAGAGGAAAAGAAGAATTAAAGAGATTTTTTTTTTTTTGGGGGGGGAGTTGCCCTCAAGTCTACAAGCTTAAAGACACTTGGATATTGGATATGTCAAATCAATTGTTAGTGAAATTCGTATGAATACAACTCCATCTCTAGATATGCTTAGTTTATTCTTGAACATACATATCTTTAGTTCTCTTGTGTATTGCATTTTCAGAACTAGATTTGTTTTGAAACTAATTTTTTCATTTTCATATTATTTTATAAAAAATTTACTATATACTTCTTAGAAGTATCTTTCAAACACCTATACTTACAAATCAACAATACCAAATCATTTACATCGTCACTTTAAATTGGAAACAGAAAGTGATAACATCATGTCAACCCAAAAGGGATTTCGTACTTCAACAAAACCTTGCATCGGATCTCAATAGCTCACAATTCAAACTTGAACTTGTGCCACACTGATCCTTCAATCATATTGGATTAGTGTAACGGGTCGGGCACTTACCAATGACCCAAAAGCCTAACCTAACCTATTGGGTAGTGTTGCTTACCCGCCCATTTATACCCAATCACTTTCCCATCCGGATCCAATGTGGGACAAGACCCTCTAACATTCTCCTCCAACCGAACTCGCAATACCCTATTTGCAATCGAACCACCTTGCCTACCCGTAACCCCTAACAACGGGACACGAACTCCACCAGGGTGGGCGCTAGGCGTAGCACTGGATCACTGGATCTAGCTCTGGGTCTGATACCAAGTGTAACAGGTCGGGCGATTACCAATAACCTAAAAGTCTAAGCTATTGGATAGTGTTGCCTACATTTCACATTTATAGATAATATGAATGTAGGTATATATTTACAACTTTAAAAAATAATACCGATAATGGTTATTGCGAAAGCACAAATAAAGATTTAAAACAAAAAGAGGGTGTTATAAAATCAAAATGATAAATAGATATCCAAATCTTCAAGCATTTTACAGTAATCCATAGGAATTTCAATGAAAATGACGGGCATGTAAATAAAACATGTAAATAATATGCATTATACTGATAAAACAGAGTTAAAATTCAAATAAGAGACGTAAATATAAATTAAGCAAATAGATAAAAAAATAGTACTATAACTTACATCTTGGGGTGAGATTCTCCCCGATATTGAATACATAATGCCCCTCTCGATCGTCCTCCCTCTTCGGCGGCGAAACGTGCCGACACAACACTGCATTAGCGGCCTCCAGAGGTCGAACATCAGCCTACAAAGACGCACCGAACGATTCCCAGCTATGTCAGATTATAGAAAAACCTCTCAAACAAGAGCCATAAAAACCCTAGATTGATTTTTGTCGTCCCAAACGGTCCTCTCCTTTATGCCTGAAAAACCCTAACCCTAGATCCAACAGAGGGACCACCAACCTCTGGTTGTTCAGAAGGCGCGACGTCCCACGTAAGACGACGCCGTTTCCTCGTGTGCTCCTTCTCCATCATCTCCCCAGTTTCTACGGCCACCATTCACGCAAGAGACGTCTCCTTTTCTCACTCTCTATATATGCATATACGTATGTATATATGTATGTATCTGTCTCTCTGCAACCAAAAACAAGCTAACAAAATCTGAATAACATTAGTGACTTTTACGTCCTGAGATTGATATGTGTGAATTTCTATCGACTGAGATTCGAATTCTATAGATATAATTGAAAGAAATGAGACACCAATCGTGTTGTGAAAAAGGTCATATTTGCCTAAAAAATGGATTAGGGTTTTCCTTTTATTTAGAATCGACGAGTTGTTGGTTATTATCGTGTGCTACGTGCTTCATTACACGTCATGTTCATCCCACCTTCATCGCGCGTATAGGCTTATCACGGGTTGGTGATTTCAAACCGCGATTCCACCCGAATAAAAGACCCGATAAGGTAAAACTTCATGCAGCAAATGCTCTGTAACTAAGGAGCAAGGAAAATAAAAACTAAGGAGCACGCACACTTGGAAGGAGTACCCATCATAGTGTCGGACATGTGTTTGACACAGACACACCGAAAATGTGACGAAACACATGCGCTAGAACTATTTATATTTTTTAATAATTATTTTTTTTAAGACGAACACGACATGATATGCAAGGGCAGGACACTGTAAAGTCGATTACTGAATATATTCTTTAAAAAAACCATGAACAACTCGAATTTTAAAATTTATTAGGTTAAAATGTAAAAAAAAAAAATAGTTAGCCTTAAAAGTCTAACAATAATGAAATACATTCACCTATTCTCATCATTCCTTTGCCCGAAACTTTGTTCACTATTTTGTTTTGTTAGGCAGCGGAAGCAATAAAGCCAATCACACTCAAATCACAAATGATAGAGTATTTGACTAAAATTATGAAACGTGTAACGTGAAGGATGAGTTCGAAGTGACGTGGATAGGAAGTCTATTTTAACCAGTACTTCCTATCTCCAAGAGTCAGTCTCTCACTAGGAAACAGCCTCACTTGACTGCTATAAATACAGAGACGATCCACATAATAGGTACGCAATTAATACCCCCTGAGTTCCTTTATAGACTGCTATAAATACAGAGACGATCCACATAATAGGTACGCAATTAATACCCCCTAAGTTCCTCTATAGCTAAGAAAACTCTTTCGATTTCTGACTTGATCGTCGGAGCGTAGTCGGCCGGCACCACGCCGGTGCCCTCTCGATTACCCTTCTCTTGTCCTTTTTTACAGGTTGGCGTTTGATCAATTTGGGGTGGATTTTTGCTTCATCAACAAACAAAACACAAAGCCAATCACACTCAAATCACAAACAAAACACAAGATATACGTGGTTCGAACAACTCGCATATATCCACGAATGAGAAGAGATTTTATTCAAATCATGTTGAGATATTACAATGGTATACAATACTCAACACCAGACTGTGTACACAAACTCTAGCCCCCACAGCTCTTTAACGTGTACCACTCCACTAGACTTCCTCTTACTATCGGTGTTCTCTCCACTCTATCAAACCCATAAACTCTCCATACCCATCAACTCAACTCCCTCGTAAGGCTATATCTCTCAACTCATAAGTCTCAACCCACACCCTATGTATCTATTTATATAACCCAAAACTCAATTACTTGTTAGACAAGGATTACAATTTTTTAAAACTTAAGACTTAACTAACAAAAATTTTCCAAAAATATAACTCTAAAATAGAAATAACTTATATAAGGAATTTGAGACACACAATACCTAACAATGTTCACATTGGATCAAATTCCATCAAGCCATTCAACGCTTCCCACAATATTGATCTGGGCTGTTACAACATTCAAACCACCAAGGCTCCACCTTGACTGCTCAAGTTCCATACCATGTACTCCATCACAATTTTCTGACCATCATCACCAAACAAGTCTTGATTGACTCCACCTGCAACTAAAACCTTGCAACACTTGATGAGACTCCTAGTGTTTTCTATATCTCCTCCAATAAAGGACAAACTTTCCAATATACACCATTAGACAAACTCTCCACGACGAACCTTTGGTTATGACAAACTCGCCAAGACGAACCTTCAGCTTTGATGCCACTTATTGAAAAATTAATCTCCTTCCATTTGACACAAAAGAAGTACACAACATAAGAACATAGAGATTCGAACAACAAACAAAAAAAAGCACATAAATAACACCAAAATAGACAATATTTTATATGGTTCGGCCAAACACAACCTACATCTATGGAGAGGTGATTCCACTATCAACGTCAAAGAAAATACAACTATATAGACATATACACACATAGTGCACCAACATGGTGCACTCTGCACCTTTTCTTTATCTCACCACATATTTCTTTTTTCTGCACTCTCTCTTTCTTTTCACTCCATACCACACATATACTTATAGTCCCCTTTGCTAACCTTCCACCCACACACACACAAACACACTAGGTACCGATCCATATTAGCAAAACTCACCGCACTCCTCCAAGGTCCAACTACTTTTAGAACCAAAGCTCATACACATGGACACCAAATGTCATGCCTCAATTATTGGGACATGATTAAAAATAAGATAAATAGAATAAAATAAAAAAATCTTATTTAATTAAAATAAAACCTATATAAAATTAAAAGGACCATCACATTGAGTTCCAGCTCACAAACTATTAAGATAAAATGTTTCATGACAAGGAAAATAAACATTTTACTTAATTTGATAACAAAGTTTTCCAAACAAATACAATATTAAAATGCAAGCAACGTGCTATAAACTCCTTAAGCAGAATCATGTCCTCAAGTGAGTTTAGAAAATCCTTCATTACTTTCGAATTCAACTGAACCTGAAAATTGTTAGGGTGAGCAACTACTGCCCAGCAAAAAAATAACTCAAAATCCATCTATACAATAAGATAAAACACCACTAATAAATATAAAATTTTGCATTTGAGCGCTTAACACATTTGCAAAATTATAAGTGATACAACATATAAATTTGAAATCAAGAAACAGAACAGGTAGTCGAATTCCAAGTTGTAGCTCAATTCCAACTTATGACATTAATCAACAATCCCTCCGACATGTATACTGCACATACTAGCAGATTTTCGATCATTCTCTCGGCAGACCGCTGACCCAACTATGTTCCGGAACAGTTATCGACTTTTCAACCGAAGGGTTTTCTATCCCTCCTTATTTTTAACCAGCTATACATGTACGAGCACACACAAATATATTTCAAATGCTTCAAATAATAAGACGTAAAATAACTTCACATAATCCAATCTCACATCAGATTGTAGTCTAAATCATTACAAGCCCATAATTCCACTTTTAATTATTGAATGTACAACTCAAGGAAAAAAAAATTTATATGTCTAACAATTATAAGGTGGCAACAACAGTAAGGTATTCATAAAAACAATGAATATTTCTTTCTGCATTCTTTCACATAAATAAATAAAAAATGCATGAATTGATTTTATTTCCTAATATAAGCAGTCATGTGTATCGTTAAATATATATAGGTCTTGTTTGGATTGACTTTTGAAAAGCGGCTCAAGGTCAAAAGCCGTTTTGGAGAGTGTTTGGATTGATAAGGCGGAACAGCTTTGGAGTCGAAAAAGAGCATTTAAAGGAAGCTGGGGTACCAGCTTCCTGATTTAGCTTCTGCTTCTTTTTTTCTTCTGCGTAAAAGCCGAAGCAAAAGCTCTGTCAAACAGGGCCATAGACACTGTAGGAAGAAACATAAAATATTACTGGACCCAAAAGTACAATTGGTTATATAAGTAAGTATCTCATTCTATAAATTAATTATAGGAACTAAAAGTTAAACAATTCAATAACCATCTTTGGTGCCTATTAACAATAGCTATAACAAATAAGCTAACTTATATATTTATAAATGTACTATGAGATACACTAACTGTATTACTATTTATATATACATATATACTTATAAATCCAGAAATGACACAAGGAATCAATATATTATCTCAAATATATATATATATATATATATATTCTTCAATTTAAGTTATCATTTAAAATTAAAAGACCATATATACAAACTTAACTATAATAGAAATCCATTCGCAAAATCATAATACTTAGAAACAAGAACCAATGGCAGAAAACCAAACTCGCCCTGTGTAGATAAGAATAGAGATATACACTTTAAAAACAGAAATAATAAAAACGAAATACTTAAAGATTCAATATTAACACAAAATAACATAAAACTAAAAGAAAATGTTCCTAATATAATTACAACGGTTTTATCTACAGGCATATATAGATTGAGAGTAATTTCCCTACCTTTTATAAATTATTTCCTTAAATCTACTTTCCTGCTGCTGCGTGTAAAAGTGCACTAATCTGCTAGCCCCTTCCTTATTAATTCATCTATTAACCTCACTTTTCTCTCTATCTTCTGAAGGTACCAATGGTATGTAAGTGACTATATGAATTTCTTTTATACATAACTTTTGCAACTGGCATGAGGAATTAAAAGGTCAATGATTTAATCTTTGGAATTAAAACCTAACTTAAACCTTTGGAAAATGAGAGGGTAGAGACCCAACATCAATGTATATTGAGTTGCCTAAAATTGATGCACATTTGGAGGGTTCCGTCTTTCTTCACAAATAAAGTTGGTATGCCCCATGGTGACGTACTTGGATGTATGAATCATTTATCTTATAGTTCCTGAAGTTGCGTCTTTAATTCCTTAAACTCTGCTGGCACCATTCGATGTGGAGCAATAGAAATCAATGATGTGTTAGGGTAGACCTCAATAGAAAATTCTTCCTCTTGATGTAGAGACAATCCAAGTAAATCTTCAAGAAAAACGTCCAGAAATTCGTCGACTACTGGAATAGACTTCGCGCTTGAAGTCTTGCTCTCGTCTACCAAAATACTCGCTATCCAGCTATAGTGACTACGACAATAAAAAAGACACTATGATTGAAGAGTGTCCTTTCTTCCAAAGAATTGGAATTTTACTCCATCTAATATACATCTTGACACTTTCTTTCTAAAATAACCTATGGTGATATGATACGACAAAAGCCAATCCATACCTAGGATTATATCGTACTCCGATATCTCCATCATAACTAAGTCAAATACTAACTTGAGTCCAACAATCTCTATAACATAATATTTGCGTACTCTACCAACCATCACACTACCTCCTAAAGGATACTTCACAGATAACACTATTTCAAGAGGTACTAACTCCAAACCTAGAATAGAAGCAAATGATGAAGATATAATGAAGTGCGAAGCTCCCGAGTCAATTAAAATTCTGGCCAGTGAATTAAAGACTGGGAAAGTACCTTCCACCATTTCATGATCCAGCTGGTTCATTAATGGAGTTAGAGCTTAAACATGACCCTGATTCTTTGGTCCTTGTCATCCCCCAACTTGCTACTGTCGTCTTCCACCTCGTGTTGTTGGTGCTCCTTGAGTTGTCTGTAGAGGACTAAATGATGGGTATACTCCTTGAGTTGGTTGCTGAGGACGAAATGATAGGTATCCTCCTTAAGTTGGCTGCTGAGGATGAAATGATGGGTACTCTCCTTGAGGTTGTTGTTGTGGAAGAGGTGGTTGGTACAGTTGCTGATGCCTATCTTGGTATGAAACCATAGCTTGAGTTGGTGCTTGTTGAAGTGGCCTTAATTTCATCAGCAGTTGTGGGCAGTTTATTTTAATATGCTCGGGTTGTTTACATTGAAAACATGCACGGGTACCTTAATCACCATCATAGAGCTGAACATTTCCTCCATAGGGGTGTCATTGAGGTGCATTGTTGAATCAAGGTTCAGTATTTTGTCGTTTATTTCTGCCTTGATCTTGCTGCATTCACTTCCTATTCTGGTTCAAAGATTCCTGGATCTTTTTGTCGTCTTGCACTCCTCCTCCGCTATTAAATCTCTATCCACCATGTCAACATATCTTTGTAATTTCAATACCAAAATTTTATTTCTATTGGATAGCTTAAGACCTTACTCAAATCGCTTAGGGCCTGTTTGACATGCGTTTTGTTTTGGTTTTTTCTATTTTGTTTTGGCATTGTAAAAACAAAGCATGTTTGGTATCGTCCGTTGTATTTGAATAGTGTCAAAACATTACAAAATTTTGGGCCGAAATTGGAAACACCATTTTGGTGTTTTTATTGTGTTTCAACAATTGTAGTAGGAAAAATAAAATAAAAAACAAAAAACACTTAAAATATATTTTTCTTGCCAAACATGTCTTTGATTCTATTTAAAACACACTCGTAACAAAATACTTGTTTTGTTTTAGGCAGAAACAAAACAGCAAAAACAAAACGCATGTCGAACGGGTCCTTAGCCTTTGGATGCCTCATCTGCCACGAGGTTAGGAGCGAAACATGATAATTCCTCACATTTTGCTTCATACTGTGCTACCTTTTTCTCCCTTTGTATGAGCTTTGTAAATTCTCTAATATTTGAATCACATGCCATATTTGGAAAATACTTCTAGAGAAAAATTTCCTCGAATGTATTTCATGCCAATATTTCATTTCCATGAGCCTTTTTTTATCATCTTCCACTATCTATCTATTTGTCCTTCCAACTGATGACTAATAACAGAAACTCTTAAATCCCCCAGAGCATTTAAGCGTTTTTTTAATTTCCTAAGCCATTTTTCGACCGCCATTGGATCAGGTTCCCCTTGAAGACGGGTGGTTTCATTTTCAAAACTCTTGTTGAGCTATCATAGTTCTATTTTTACCATTTTCATTTTGAGGACACGAGCAATTTGTTGCATAGCTTTAACCATATTTCGCAACATATCGCTCATATCACCAGTAGTTTGAGGTATAAAACCTGAAACACCTTCCATTGTCTCCTAATAATGAGAGGAGTTTTGTTATTTTATTTTATTTTTTTTGTTTTAAAGAGAAAAACAAAATACTCAACATCATATAAGCAAGATACATCATTAACATATCTCATAACATTTTATTTAAAAAAATTTAGCCCAGACATGAACATTAATCATAACATAATAACTTTTTTGACTACTTATTAGGGTAGCATGGCCCCTTTCTAGTGCATCCCAAGACTATAATCCTCCGATGGATCTTCCTCCTCGCTATTGGCACTGATGACAATGATGTTGTCATCCTCCCTTTCAGTGCTACTTCCTTCTTCCATTGCCAATACCACCAGATTTCTTAATTCCTAAATTTCCTGTAACAACACCCTGAACCCCATGTCCACCTTGTGGTGGAGCTCCGCCACCATCCTTTCCAGTAGGAAAGGAGGTGGGTTTGAACCATAACCAGCAAAATAATTTTCTTGCGTAGGTCTAACTATAGGTTGTTCCTTTTACACCTGTTTGCCTTTACCGTGTGATGCCATTACTAGTCTGTCAAACACCAAAATGTCAGTTTTTTTTTTTAAAACAAAATATTTATGTCCAAGAACCTAAAATGTGCTCTGATACCATTCTGTCACGCCTCAATTTTCGGGACATGATTAAAAATAAGATAAAATATAATAAAATAAACAAACCTTATTTAATTAAGATAAAACCCATATAAAATTAAAAGAACCATCACATTGAGTTCTAGCTCACAAACTATTAAGATAAAATGTTTCATGACAAGGAAAATAAACATTGACTTAATTTGAAAACAAAGTCTTCCACGCAAATATAATATTAAAATACAAGCAATATGTTATTAACTCCTTAGATAGAATCATTACTTTAGAATTAGTCGAACTTGAATTGTTCTGAATCCATATATACAATAAGATAAAACACCACTAATATATATAAAATTTTGCATTCGGGCACCTTAACACATTTGTAATTTATAAATGATTCAACATATGAATTTGAAATATAAAGAAGTCAAAAAATAGAATAGGTAGTCAAATCCGAAGTTGTAGTTCAATTTTCAACTCTTGACATTAATCAACAACTAGGGCTGCACAAAGAACCGTAGGAACCGGAACCGTATGGAACCGTACCTGAACCGAACCGAACCGTCGGTACGGTTCCGGTTCCGGTTCCATTTTTTAAGGAACCGTTGAACACGGTTCCGGTTCCGGTTCCAGTCCCAGCAGAACCGAACCGAACCGAACCGAACCGTAGGTGACGGTTCCAAGGAACCGGAACCGGAACCGTACCGGAACCATTAAATTAGTTATATAATTATATTAGTTATTAGTCTTATTACTAATTTACTATTATAATATTATGATAATATTATACAAACACCAAACATATATGGTTAAACTACATTTATTATCAATAATATTGTATTATATTATATAATGATTCAATATATTAGATTGTAAAATTGAAAAAAAAAAAAAAAAAAAACCCGGAGAACCGCGGTTCCGGAACCGAACAGAACCGTTGGCTACGGTTCGGTTCGGTTCGGTTCCACCTCCCAACGGTTCCGATTCCGGTTCCAAAAAACAGGGAACCGTTGGGACGGTTCCGGTTCCGGTTCCGGTTCCACCAGGAACCGTTGGGAATCGAACCGTGTGCAGCCCTATCAACAACCCTCCCCCGACATGTATACCGCATACACTAGCAGATTTTCGGTCATTCTCTCAGCAAACCGCTGACCGCAATTATGTTCCAAAATGGTTCTTGACCTTTCAACTGAAGGATTTTCTATCCCTCCTTATTTTCAGCCGGATATACGTGTACGAGCACACACAAACATATTTCAAATGTTTCAAATAATAGGACGCAAAATAACTTCACATAATCCAATCTCACATTAGATTGTAGTATGAATCACTACAAGTCCATAATTCCACTTTTCACCATTGAATGTACAACTCAAGAAACAAAAAAAAAAGTTTATATGTCCAACAATTCTAATGTGGCAACAACAGTAAGGTATCCATAAAAACAATGAACATTTCTTTCCATATTTTTTCACATAAATAAATAAAAAAAATACATGAATTGATTTTATTTCCTAATATAAGCAGGCATGTGTGCCGTTAAATATATATAGACATTGTAGAAGAAACACAAAATATTATTAGACCCAAAAGTACAATTGGTTATATAAATAAGTATCTCATTCTATAAATGGTAAATTACTATAACCTCCCCTGAGGTTTTGCTTAATTACCTAATTACCTTCGTATTAAAGTTTTTAAAATATGGTGATCAACCTTTTTTGAAGTTTGATTGACTTTACTCTAGGTGTTTCAGTTATTAATTGACAATCAGCTCCATTAAAGTCAATTAACCTAACAAATCAAAATTCCAAAACTACCATCGGCGGCGGTAGTGCGGGTGTGACATTGATAGAGAAAAAATATATATATAACATGTTAATTTCAGTTAAAGGATTAGAACTTGAGATTATTTTGCACAAAAGCATTATAACTTAAGGGTACTTTTGTAATTGTATATTATATGCGATTTTACTTAATGGATCACTAGTTTGATAGGGGTGTCGGAATAACAACAGACACACATAAATTGAGAGTAAATTTCCCTAGCTACTTTATATAAATTATTTACTTGAATCTACTTTCCTGCTGGCTGCTGTTGTGTGTAAAAGTGCACTAATATGCCTGCCCCTTCCTTTTTAATTTATCTATCAACCTCACTTTTCTCTCTATCTTTCTGAAGGTACCAATGGTATGCAAGTGATCACATGAATTTCTTTTATTCATAACTTTTGCAACTGACACTGGACATCAAAAGGTCAATCATTTAATCTTTAAAATTAATACCAAACTTAAAACTTCGAAAAATGAGATAATAGAGACTCATCAGTTAAAAGTCATTTTATTAATTATAGTCTTTAATTCCTTTAGGTACTGCAGCAATAAAGAAGAACCATCATTATCAACCAGGTTGATATAGCAGGCACATACAAATATTTATATATATATATATCAGCACATTTATTTCATAATAAAATATGTATCAAAATCTAATAATAATAATAATAATAAAATAAAAAATACTAGTCATCACACCAAATCACACTGTACACTAAGGACTTCTGGGTCGGCCAAGCCTAACAATCTCCTTCTCCACCCACAAGGAAGAGAAATCACCACCACTCCCGACTGAGATACCTTCTCTGCTGAGACTATGTAATCCTCACCGAAGAACAGGGACTGCTCCCCCTTAACAAAAAGTTCCATATCCGTTTTCTTCTCAACAATCAGTAAGAAAATGACCCAAAAGGCCAAAACAACTCACAATTTTTCTCTCAATAAACCAGTATAAGCAAGACCCACTGTTACATAGCCCTACTTAACCACCATCAGCATATCAGCATATCACCATCACAACCACCTCGGCCAAACACCAAACCTCCCACACTTCTGTTTCCACAACCCAAACACTATTGATGCACACAGCTACACTCTATTCCACTCTCAAACCCATACCGTCATACACCCACCTATACACCATCAAACCTTAGGATTCAATACCACGCACAACCAAACCCAATTGAAGCCTCTCCACAAAACCCAATCGACAAACATAGAGCCCAAACCAATTAACAACCTTACACCACCATAAACTCCAATCTCAACTCCATCAACAACTCTTTCTCAAAAACCATCTTTCCGTACAACTCATAGACAACCCAAACTGCAAACAAATTACTAATGGAAACCAACACGTACACCTGATCAATATGAACAACACTATCCAGCGAAAACCACCATGACCAACTACTCACATTGAACAACCCAGCCGTTTTTCTCCTCACGAACCCATTCACCACCCAACAACCAACCCAAAAAAAACCAGTCATCATCAACACCGCCACTAATTAGAACCTATGTTAGAAATTTAATTCTCTTTCGTTCGGCACAACGGAAGCATATCATCACATCAATAATCATACAAGCATATACGGAGATAATAATCAAATACATCCACGCATAACACAATATTTTACATAATTTATCCAACTCTAGGGCTACATCCATGGAGAGATATTTCATTATATTGAGAATAGAATATACAATACGTGAAAAATATGCCTACCACACACACTCTTTCACTCTCTCTTGGCATCTTCCCTCGGAATTACAGATACCCTCTACTCTCCTCACAGCACTCATCAACCACTTACATCTTTCATCTCTCTTACTTTTTCCTTTAACCCTACATCTATTTATAGAGTCTCCAAAACCAATTTTTTTTTAAACAAGGATTTTCATACATTATCTAATAAGAAGTTACTAATTCAATCACAACTCTAAAATAAATGTATACAACTTTCTCTCCAAGTCTTCAGCCTTGCTCTACAAGCTAGTCTCTAGGCTTCCAAAACATAAAAGGAAACTGCCTCAACTGAATTTGAGCCACAAACCCAACAATCTCTACCTTAGCTCAAATTTCATTAACGCACTCCTCCATAGCTCCACTTCGACTGAAAATTCCTCCACCTCAAACCAAACTCCATCACATCATCCCCATTAGTGTTCAATTGCTCACGCATGACAACCTATCAATCAATCATCATCATCTCTACCCCCACACTCTTTTCTTTTCTCACTCACTACTTTTCTGGGCCAAAAATAGCAAACCTCCATTCTTCATACCATCATCTTGTCCCATCTTGAAAACGAGCATCATTTGGTTTGTTCCAAGACTTGTTTTTCACAGGCTTCACACTATCATCATCATTGTGTTTTCATCAGCTCTGATTATATCTCCATAACTCTTCACGATCAACATTCTGCTCTAACACACCACCAATCTTGGCTTTGATCTTCAGGTTCAACCACGGGCTCTGACCCACCATTGGCTCTGATACCAGTTGTTGAAAATTTAATCCTCTTTCGTTCGGCAGAATGGAAATATATCATCACATCAATAATCATACAAGCATATATAGAGATAATAATCAAACACATCCACGCACAACACAATATTTTACATGGTTCACCCAACTCGAGGGTTACGTCTATGGAGAAAGAGATTTCACTATATTGAGAAGAGAATATACAACACATGAAAAACATACCTACCACACACACTCTTTCACTTTCTCTTGGCATCTTTCCCCCGGAATTACATATACCCTATCCTCTTCTCACAGCACTCACTAACCGCTTACATCTTTTCTCTATCTCACTTTTTCCTTTAACCCTAAATCTCTTTATAGAGTCTCCAAAACCAATTCTTTCTTAAACAAGAATTCTCATACATTGTCTAACAAGAAGTTACAAATTCAATCACAACTCTAAAATATACGTATACAACTTTCTCCCTAAGTTTTCAGCCTTACTCTACAAGTCTTTAGGCTTCCAAAACAGAAAAAGAAACTACCTTAACTGAATTTGAGCCACAAACCTAACAACCCAAACCAAAAAACCAAACAATGATCACCGACCACCGAAGCTCCCATTGTCATCATTAGAGTCCAACGTCACACATCGGCGATTCCCATTAGATGTTGCTCCTTCATTAGCCACCTTCATCGTCACTAAAATCCAAGAACCATCATCGACTTTGTCTGAGTTATCGATGGTTACCAGATCTCTCCTACACTATAGGACCCAACTTCATTTCACCACTAAACCACTACCACCAAGCCAACTACCACCAATGGAAGCCAGGCACCTGAAACCCAAACACCAATCACTATCATTTAAAACTCACACCAATAATGGCCTTGTTGAGTTTCACCGTATGTCAAACCCAAAACCCCATTACACTATCACCATCTTCTCAAAATCGAACATCTATATACCCAATCACAATCTCGGCAACCCAATCACAGAAACCAATACCCAAAAATATCCTACCATTGGCTCCGTAGATGCAAAAATATAAAGAATTCGTAGGAAACACACCATGCCCTCCTATAGAGCATTCGTACGGTATTTACATTTACTTTTTCCAAATTATTCCACTTTGTAATATCCCGGAAAATTTAGGTGTCAATTATTTTAAAGAAATTTAATCTCTTTACATTATTACTTTATTTTATTAATTCATGTGAAATATTTTTTCTATATAAATTATCATGGTAGGTGAGTTGCTTGTCTTTTATACATGCATTTTATCATTTTATGTGAATTGGTATTAATTGTGTGTTATTTTATTTAAATGGTTTGGGTTGGGCTAGGGAGGAATTTGGGCTAGGATGAGTGGGCTAAGGTTATGTTTAAAATGATGGGCCTAGGGTTGTAATAATATTATTATTGCTATATTTATTATTATTAATTTGATTTTAATTAGTTTTAGGAAAATCAATAAAAGAATAATTAAGAAAAAAAAAAAGAAAAGAAAAGAAGAAGAAATTAGGGTTTGCCGTTGTTGTACGCACAGAACTAAGAGAGAGTAAACGAAAGAGAGAAGGAAGTGACGATCGGGTGAACAAGTTGATTCGTCAGGAAAAGGTAAGTTTAATTCTTCTCTTCCCCCTTGAATCCGTATGCATAGTCTATGTTTGAGAATTTATTTATATTAAAAATTTGTAGTTAATTGTGTGTTTATATTTTTCTGTTATTGATAAATTTCGTGAGATTTAACTGTGATGATTGTATATAGATTAGATTGATTTTGTTCATGTAAGGTTATATGCATATGTATTCATGTATATGTATATTGTGTTAAGAAAGAAATTATTCATGCATGCAATTTGTAAGTAAATAAATGTTAAATTGTGAACCTACTGTGTTGGAATTATCTTGTAAACAACTCTGAAAACTAGGGAAAACAGATCGTGAATAATTTGGTTTTAAATTTTTGAATTTTGCGAAGAACCCTAGAACTTGTGAATTGGGGGTTTTTGATTCTGGCTGTTTCGGATGGGGCTTTTTGCACCAATAGGTAGACGGCGTCGAGAGGAGAAGAACGACGCAAAAATGGAGGTGAACGGTGGCCGGAGGAGGCCGGACCGTCGCCGGCAGCGCGCTGTGCGCGCTATTGGACGCGCTGGGGAAGAAGCCACAGCGCACGACACTTCCCCACGCGCCTGGCCGGCGCGTGCCTGCGCGTGGGGCCTGCGCCGGCCAGCACCGGGAAGGATATTTTTGGACCCCACTCATGGGGGCCCACCACTGGGTCCACTATGGGCCCATTTCGATATATTTTGATATTTTTTTTGAATTTTTGAAATTTTTGGAAAAACTTGAAAATTTGAAAAATCATTTTTTAAAAATACTTTCATGATTCCAAAAATTCTGAAATTTTTACTGTATGATATTGGATGTTAAATACACTTAATTTTAAATTTTTAACTCAAAATAATTTTTCCTTGTTATCCAATTAATTTTTAAAAGTACCCAAAAGCTGTCTTTTTCACTTTTTTTAATTTTAGAAAATACTTTTACAACTCCAAAAATTCCCGAATTTTTACTGTAACTCTCTAGAGGTTAAATACACTTTCTTTTAAAGTTTCAACTCAAAATGATCTTTCCTTGTTGTTCAATTGATTTTTAAAGTGTCCAAAAGCAGGGTTTTTCACTTTCTGTAATTTTAGAAAATACTTTAGAAATTCCAAAATTTCCCAAAATTTTTCTGTAACTATTTAGAGATTAAATAAACCTGGGTTTAAATTTTCATCTCGAAATGAGCTTCCCTTGGTGTTCAATTAATTTTTATAATGCCTAAAAGTTGGATTTTTCACCTTCTTTGGTTTATTAAAAATATTTTTAATTTCAGAAAATTCCAGAATATTTTCTTAGTGTTCTTAAAAGTAGAATAGGCCCAGAAACCTAGATAAGAGTAGGTTTGGATTCCCTCGGAGATTTGAGTGCATTGGAGGTTGGTTTGGGAAATTGTTTCCTCTAATGGATGTTAAGTTATTTTGATTTAATCGATTGTGTTTATTTTTTTTATATATATAAATGCACATGGGATACTTGATTAAGGTTCACTTGTGAATGATTTAGCATATGGTGATAATTGCATAGCAGATAATTCAAATTTGTAGTCTGTGCAAATTAAAAGTCATAATGCATCTTGCTTATTTATTATTTCATATTGGGAATGCATTTGTATTTTTATTTGGCATGTAAGGATTGTCCGGCGTGTCAGGATCGCTCATACCTAATAAGGTATCTATATATTTTTTATTTGGCATGTAAGGATTGTCCGGCGTGTCAGGATCACCCATACCTAATAAGGTATCTATACTTTTTATTTGGCATGTAAGGATTGTCCGGCGTGTCAGGATCGCCCATACCTATTAATGTATTCATGCATTATAATTGACATATCATGAGTGCATAGATTTAATAAAATGCATACACATGTATCTTTATTTGTGAACGTAAAGAAGGGGATCGTTTTTACATTGTAAGGGTTGTTGAGGAAATATATGAGATGATTTGTATCTTTAAAAGTATGAACTGAAAAAGGAATAATCTGAGGGGTTGCACGTATATTTATCTCTTGTGTCCCTCACATTGAGGGTATGTATATTGATTCTCTGATTGGGATGTAGTAGATAGAACTTGCTCGTGGGTTTAACCCACTTTGTTGATATTTCAGGTCCCAAGCAGTTTCCCCCATGAGGATAGAGTACTAGGGTTGGGCTATGACAGACATCTACTCTCACCAGTCTCAGGGTAGGAATCTACTTTTTCTTCAGGAGTAAAACTATGAACTCATTTAGAGGTTTTGATTTTGGATTTCAATTTAAGTGTTAAACTTTTATTCTTTCTGGTTAAGGGGTCTTTGGGTTACGGGACTTCCAAATTGTATTACCAGAATTTAATTATTTATTATTTAATTATTTCAATTCAATGGGAGTTCTGTTCAGCTTTTAGCAATTATTCTATTTCCGTCTTTTGCATCTATGCTTGTTGCTATCAGTGGTTAATATTCCTCAGGTTTTGTGTATGAGACTGGCCACCTCATGCGCGAAATTTTCTGGGGGGTGTTTCACACTTACTATTCCTCTAATTGAGGAGTTGATGGCACCATTTTGTTCTTTCAATTGGAATAAATGCAAAATTAGTTAATAGTGTCTATTATTCGATGTTTGCGTCTGTAATTCGATAAATCCTTGCCAGGTTAGGCGCCACGTGGGATGTGGAAATATTGACCTGTTGCCATGTCTGCAGTGTGGGAGGACTACACGTGTCTCTATTTCATTGGGTGGTGTATTTTCCTTCCACACTTTACCTCAGATCCTTTTCAACTTCTACAGACAAAAGTTAAAGAGGATTTCAGCTACATCAGTTACTTTACAGTGCAATTAAATGTGTGTCGTCGTTTCAGGGAGATGTGGCAGTTTGATCTCTACTACTGCACATTTTTGTACTTATAAATTTCAGTGGTAGCCTGTTTGGCTTCAAGTTTCATAAGTCATGTAGAAATATTACAACGACCAATTTGGTAAAGGCAAGAGGAGGTTTTAGTTTTTAAATCTGGATATACCCATCCTCAACTGGATCCTTCAAAACCCAAAACTCTTTATCTGCAACAACCATTTTTATTTTATGGATCTTCACATTCATTAACATTCAGACACTCCAGGACAAATCTTTAGTTCTGATACCACTTGTTAGGCAGTGGAAGCTAAAACAATAAAATCAATCACACATAAAACACAAGATATACGTGGTTTGGCACAACCCGGCCTACGTTCACGGATAAGAAGAGATTTCATTCAAATCATATAGAGATATTACAACAGTAGACAATACCCAATACTAGACTGTGTACACAAACTCTAGCCCCCCCTAATAACTCTTCAACGTGTACCACTCTACAAGACTCCCTCTTATCATTAGTGTTTTCTCCACTCTACCAAACCCATAAACTCTCTCTACCCATCAACTAGGGGTGCATAAAAATTCGTCCAAATCAGGAAACCAAACCGGAGCAGACAGTTCGGTCCAGTTTTTTTACGGTCCGATTATTGGAACCTTGAATTAATGGTTTGGTTCCGGCTTTATCTTCTTAAGGACCGAACTGGACCTAACCATTTATATATATAATATATTATATAATTTATAATATTATAAATTAACATAAATAAGTAAGTTGTATGTGTAACCAATATTGTAATATACTAATAGTTTAATCTTACACTCTTATATTATACTTTATATATATAATATATACTTTATAATATAATATATTAGAGGTGAACTGTGGAATCGAGCCGAACTGAACTAAACTGGTTCTTCACAATTCAGTTCGGTTCGATTCCATTGGTTATAACGGTTTAGTTCAGTTCCATTTTTAGTGAAACCGAACCGTATTGTTTGTTTAAGAAAATACCAAAACCAGACCGAACCGGACCGTGTGCACCTATACCATCAACCAACTCCCTCATGAAGTTTCATTTCTCAACTCATAAGTCTCAATCCACCCCCTAAGTATCTATATATTGACTCCAAAACCCAATTCAATAGAAACCACTTATATAAGAAATTTGAGACACACAATACCTAACATGCTTGAGGCTTTGTTCTCAACTCTCACATGTCAAAATGTAAGTCAAATCAATGAGAGAGAAAGTGAGAATGAGAGGAAGAAGAAGAAGAAAAAAAAAGAGGAGAAATAGAAGAAAAAGTGGAGTATCTGTGTATAATAATATATTTATATTCATAATATACATAATTTATTATGTATATATACACACACACACACACACACACACATGCATCTTTGCTTTGTCCATGTCCTATTTTTTTTAGAGTTATCATATCATCGTGTCTCTATCGTGTCCTATTTGTGTTTGTGCTTCCTAGTTGTGTAGACTAGAGGTATATTTGTTTCACCAAGTAGTCTAACGATATCTCATATCTATATCTATATCTATACTATATATAAAAGTGTAAAGCATTTTTTATTATTTCATAATGATTTTAAAAGCGTAAAATCAGCTAGAACCTCATGTGCAAGTTTCGATCCCTGCATGTGACTTGTCCGTGATTGAATCTGTACCCTTCATTAGCAAATTCATTTTCTCTGGTTTCCTGATCAAACTAGAAGTTACCAAGGAACCACACATAGCACTGAATAGGAAGTCGCCGAATACACCAGCTACCCCCGGGCAATTCCTTGCACATAATTAAGGGAGCTATTGAAAGGTGACTAAAATGCTAGAAACGGGGAACTACTTAAACTAATGATAGAGGGAAGAACACTTTCCAACAAAGTCTCATTAATTGTTCATAACGATATCATGAAAATGTTGCACGAACCCTTTTCCCTACTTATTTCTACCTTAGCTCTTCGATATCATCCAGGTTGCCTTAGTTGGCTACATGACTCAAGGAGTCCATTATAACAATATGATTGGGCCCTGTAGTGATAGAACCTGATGAACCAGGGCTACTACTTCCAACCTTCTGTGGACCTTGTTTCTCTTATGATTTTTGCTACTTTGTTTAGTTTTCAAGGTGAAGGCTCAATAACTTCCCCTGGATTAGAAAAAAAAAAGATTCCAAGAACGCCTGGTCAAAGTCTATGTTGTCTTTATCACGAGTCATTTTCCTCCAGACGGATTGAGAAGACTACCATTCTCTAGCTGGATCCAAACTTACCCTTAAAGTGAGCATTTCTAACCTTGTCACTTTTCTTTCTTTCCTCGCGAGCAGGAAGCACACCAATCGTGCAAAGACTGGGTCTTTTTGGACCAGTTTTTTTCTTTATATTTTATCAAGTTGAGGCATGAAAATGATTTTTCAAAGGTTTTAATGATTAAACAGAAGTATGGAGACTTATTTCAAAGTTTAGGAAGGTTTTGGAACCATATGGTTCAATTTGAGATTTTCGTGTCGGTGGTGCCCGGGACACCGGTCAGGTGGACCCGAGAAATCAGATATTTTCTGAAAAATATTCATTTTTGATTTTAGACCAAATAAAATATCAGAAGAGGAAATGAATTAATTTTGGGACCGTAGGAGTTTTCGAAATTGAAAACGGAGGTCGAGAAGGTACATTAAGTAACGAAAGGCATTTTAGTTATTTTGCGCTTAAAGTGTAATAAATACACATGAGGCTAATATTTCCTCATTTTGGATGCACGATCAGTCGGCTCTCTCTTCTCTCTAAGATCTAGAGCATTCGGGTGATATTTAAGAGTCGTTGAAGAAGAGAAGGTTGTTCTACTCGACAAGGGTTTCAATTCAATCAGAACAAAAGCCACTTTGGGCGAGTTTGGGTTCAGTGGAATTTGAGGGTTTTGTTTGAAAACTCTTCCAACTAGCTATATATGTGTTTTAAATGATTTATATGATGTTTAACATGTATATAGGTAGAATTGCATAATTTAAATGATATGTAAATGTGAGTTAAGTGTGTATATGTCTTCTATGAGATTTATGTGGGCATGACTTGGGAAAATTTGGGGTTTAAGGGTGATTTTGTTCACATTATGGGTTTTGGGGCTTATGTGTTTGATAAGTTGCTTAAATGAGTATGTGAGCATGATTAAGTGTTGTGATATATTTTTTTTACGTTCAATTGAGTTTCAAAGGCATGCTAGTTGCTTTTTGATTATGAATGTGCATTATAACATAAAATGTGACATTATGCATTACACATATCTAAATTGTAGACGTGTGATAGTAAGAGAGGGAAAAGTGCGGTTGGCAAGGGAGAAAGGTTTGGTATTGCTAAGTTTTGGTTGAGGGAGACCGGATGATCTCTATTAGGAATCTGAGTCATGAAAAGTGTTAAAGAATAGAAGATTCGGATGAAATATTTTTGAAATCTTAGAGATTTGCTAGTTGTCTTATTTCTGTAAATATATAATTAGTCAACTCCTATAAATTAGGAAAGTTTGTTTGTAGGTTAGCTGAAATAGTTATTTAGTTTCTGATTTTGTACTTGTATTTCCTAGAAGAGGGAAACATGTAAAGTCTTTTATAGTAAAAAAAAGAGTAAATATATAGAAATCATTCTTCAAAATATTCTCTCTGTTAACATGGTATCAAAGCAGGGATTTGATCACTAACTCTTTTTAAAACCCTAGTTTTTTTCCCATTATGTTTGACGTTTCATTTGAGTCCAACCCTTCTACTACTATCCCATCCAAAACCAATGGAACCCAAACTTCCAATTCTAAGTCACACTCTGTCTATATCACCACTATTCGTTTGAATGGTGATATTTTTTGCGTTGGTCTCAGTTCGTTCAAATGTTTATTCGGGAATGAGGGAAGATTAGATATTTGACTAGAGCAAAGAATTAAGGCACCAGCAAAGGAGGACCCGACGTATGCAACCTGGGATGCTGAAAATTCTATGGTCATGATGTGGCTTATGAATTCCATGGATGAAGACATCAGCTCCAACTATATGTGATATCCGATGGCTAAGGAACTTTGGGACAATATCAACCAGATGTACTCTGATTTGGGTAATCAGTCCCAAGTTTTTGAATTAACCCTGAAACTTAGTGAAATTCGACAAGGAGAAGATAGTGTCACCAAATATTTCAACTTGCTGAAACGGTTGTGGCAAGACCTAGATATGTTTAATGACTATGAATGAAAATCTGTAGAAAACTACAATCACAACAAAAAAATAGTGGAGGACAATCATATCTTCAAGTTTTTTGCTGGGCTCAATATTGAGTTTGATGAAGTAAGGGGGAGAATCATCGGTAGATAACCTCTTCCCTCAATTGGTGAGGTATTTTTTAAAGTAAAGAGGGGAGAGCCGCATAAATTTTATGCTTGGAAAAAAATTCGTTGGTGCACTTGTCGAAAACTCTGCATTGGCTGCTTCTAATGCAAATGCTAGCAGGACCATCACCAATCAGTGAAAGACAATGCTAGGATGATAAATGGTCTTTACTATTTTGATGACAACTTATTTAGTAATAAAAAAGCTCAAGGCTTTAAGTATTATTAGTTCAATTTCTGTTCATGAACAAATAATGTTTTGGCATCTTAGACTAGGGCATCCTAGTTTTCCTTATCTTAAATATTTATTTTCGTCTGTATTTAAGAATATGGATTGTTTATCTTTTCAATGTGAAAGTTGTCATTTATCAAAACTCCACCCTGCTACTTATCTCCCAAAACCCTATCATGCTTCAAAACCATTTTATTTAATTCATAGTGATGTGTGGGGTCCTTCAAAGGTTACTATTGTGTCTAGAAAAAAATGGTTTGTGACCTTTATAGATGATCATTCTCGATTATGCTGAATCTATTTGATGAGTGAGAATTTTGAAGTAGAAAACGTGTTCAAAGATTTCTACAACATGGTTGAAAACCAATTTCAAACAAAATTCAATAATATACTTTGCTCTGACAATGGAATGAAGTATTTTAATAAATTTTTGAGAAATTTTTTGAAAGAAAAAGGTATTCAACATCAATCTACATGTCATGATACTCCTAAAAAAATGGAATTGTTGAGAGAAAAAATAAACATTTACTTGAAGTGACTCTTGCCATAATGTTTTCTATACATGTTCCAAAATATTTGTGGGGAGACGTTGTTTTAACAACATCCTATTTGATTAATAGGATGCCTACCCGAGTTTTAAAATATGTCACACAATTAGATGTCTCAAAAAAAGTTTTCCAGAATCTAGAATAAATTCTTATTTGCCTTTAAAATTTTTTGGTTGCACAGTTTTTGTCCACATACCCAACAAATTTTGATCTAAACTTGATCCTAGAACTGAAAATTAATTGTGTTTTCATAGGATATGCTTCGAACAAAAAGGGGTACAAGTGTTATAACCCCCAAACTAGAAAACTTCACGTGAGTATGGATGTTTCTTTTTTGGAAAATCACCCTTACTTCAACATAGATTTTCTTCAGGGGGAGAAAAAAGATCAAAACAATTTTTGGGACATATATGTTCCTTTATCTAATACAATACTTAACAATTCTATTTATTCTTAAACACAAACTCAGGAAAAATCTATTCAAGATATTGGAAATAATGGAGATTCTAGTCAAACCTTGCCAAGTATAGGTGTATCACCAACAGGGTAGAAATACTAGAAAATGATCAAAATAATCCTAATTCTGAGCTTTTGGTTTATGCTAGAAAAAGGACTCATGAAAGGAGTAAGACCTGCCTATCACCTCAATACAGAATCAATCAAAATCTTTGAGAGATGGTCCTTCAAATATTCCAGGTATTTTTGGGACATATATGTTCCTTTATCTAATACAATTCTATTTTTTCGGAAACACAAACTCAGGAAAAATCTATTCAAGATATTCGAAATAATGGAGATTCTAGTCAAACCTTACCAAGTATAGGTGTATCACCAACAGGGGGAGAAATACTACAAAAGGATCAAAATAATCTTAGTTCTGATCTTTTGGTTTATGCTAGAAAAAAGACTCATGAAAGGAGTAAAGACCTGCCTATCACCTCAGTACAGAATCAATCAAAATCTTTGAGAGATGGTCCTTCAAATATTCCAAGTAACCCTATTCCTGTTTCATCTCAGATTCCTATTCCCGTTTCATCTCAGATTCCTATTTTTATTTCATCCTTTTCTTCTATTGTACCTTCAAATAATAAACCCTTAGATCTTGATATTCCTATAGCTATCGGAAAAGGAGTCCGAACATGTACCAAACAGCCTATTGACAAATATGTATCTTACCAAATACTTCCTAATAACTATAGGGCATTTACCTCTAAAATTTCTCACTTGTTTGTTCCAAGAAACATCCAAGAAGTTCTAGAAGATCCAAATTGGAAGTTAACAGTTATGGAAGAAATGAATGCTTTTAGAAAATCAACTACCAGGAAACGTTCACTCCAGTAGCCAAAATAAACTTAATCCGAGTTTTATTATCTTTGTTTGTGAATTCCAACTGGCCTTTACATCAGTTAGATGTAAAAAATGCCTTCCTAAATAGGGATTTAGAAAAGGAAGTTTTTATAAGCTTACCACTTGATTTTGAGGAAAGGTTTGGTGAAGATAAAGTCTCTAGGTTAAAGAAGTCGTTGTACGACCTCAAACAATCTCCTATAGCGTGGTTTGAACGTTTTGGGAAGGTTGTAAGGAGTCATGGTTATTGTCAAAGTTAAGCTGGTCATACTATATTTTATAAACATTCAAGAGAAGGGAAATTTGTTATCTTGATTGTTTATGTGGATGATATAATCTTGACTGGTGATGATAATGCTGAATTGGAAAGACTAAAGAATAGACTTGCTGATGATTTTGAGATTAAGGACTTGGGTGTGTTAAAGTATTTCCTTGGGATGGAGTTCGTTAGGTCTAAGGAATGTATATTAGTCAATCAAGGCAAATATGTACTTGACTTGATTGGTGAAACAGGTTTGCTTGGTTGCAAAATAGCTGAAACATCGATTGAACCCAACTTAAAACTATAATTTGCCAAAATGGAAGATGTGGTGAACAGGGAGAAGTACAAAATACTTGTTGGAAGGCTGATTTATTTGTCCCATACACGTCCAGATATAGCTTTTGTAGTAAGCATGGTGAGTCAATTCATGCAGTCACCAAGTCCAGAACACTTTGATGAGGTGTATAGAATTTTAAGATACTTGAAGGGGACTCCTGGAAGAGGTTTGTTTTTTTAAGAAAACATGGATATCTACAAATCGAAGTCTACATTGATGTGGACTGGGCTAGGAGTATAACTGATAGAAGATACTACACCTGTGTTGAAGGACACCTTGTTACTTGGTGAAACAATAAACAAAATGTGGTGGCTAGGAGTAGTGCAGAAGCTGAATTTAGATCAGTTACTCATAGGATTTGTGAAGTAATGTGGATTAAAAGACTTTTAGAAGATTTGAAGATTTATGAATCCTCACCTAAGAAGGTATACTGCAATAACAAGGCAGCAATCTCAATTGCTCATAATCCGGTTCTTCATGACAGAACAAAGAATGTAGAAGTGGATAAGCATTATAGAAAAGCTCGATAATGGACTGATTTGCATGCCATACATTCCAACTACTGAATAGATTACTGATATACTTACAAAGGGACTACATAAGAAGCAATTTGACAGTTTAATTGGCAAGCTGGCATGGAAGATATTTTTAAGCTAGCTTGAGGGAGAGTGTTGAAGAATAGAAGATTTGACTGGAATATTTCTGAAATCTTAAAGATTTACTAGCTGTCTTATTTCTGTAAATATAGAATTAGTCAACTCCTATAAATTAGGAAAGTTTGTTTGTAGGTTACCTGGAATAGTTATTTAGTTCCTAATTTTATGCCTTGTATTTCATATAAAAGGGAAACATGTAAAGTCTTTTATAATGAAAAATAGAGTAAATATACAAAAATCATTCTTCAAAATATTCTCTCTGTTAACAAAAAGTTTAGGCATGGAAAGGTTTTAGCCAAGAAAAGTCAGATGGTTCACAGTTGGAATCCAAGGAATGATAAAGTTTGGTATTGACAGTTTTCAGTTGGAAAATGGTCGGATGGTCCGTTTATAATATGAGTTATTGGTTGTGTACGTGTGAGAGGTACAGTAGGATTGCATGACATATGCATATGAGGTACATGATAGGTTTCATGGTATGTTGATTTGCATTGAGCATGTGATTATTTGATTCTTGACATGTTGTATGTCTTACATGGTATTTACAGGATGTTTGGAAAATGTGCTCTAGACATTTTTATTGACCATGCAAGAGCTTAGTCTCTTATATATTAATCTTTTTCAAGTTTCGGAAGGAAGGTAGAAAGAATTCACCAACCATGAGTTGGTTTGGGCATAGAAGAGTTTTTGGTTATTTTGGAGTTTTCCTTTGAAATGCATGTCCGAAATATGGACTAAATGCATTCTTAATATGTATGTAAAGCTTTATATTTATCTTTTGAGAACAAGTTGTAGTATACATATATATGTATGTGTATCATGAATGATGCAAGGTTTTAACATATATATATATATATATATATATATATATATATATATATATATATATATATATATATATAAGAGAATGTATGAGTTTTCATTTATGGTTTTATGGCATATGTATGAATTATTTGAAATGGGAAAATGATAGGTTTTAAAGTCCCATTGAGTAGGAAGTATTTGGTACCAAATGATAGCATTTAAATGTGAGAAGTAGCAAGTTATAAGGAGTTTCGGCCGGTTGGTTTGCCTTTCAGCCGATCGATACCCTGGAGATCCCAAGAAATGAAAATTGCAGACTCTGTAAGAATAAGTTTCTACCAACCAAAAATGTCCTTCAGCAGACCAAAAGAAGTTCTTTAGCCGGCTGATGAATTGATCAGCCGATCGAAGATGTGCCTAGTTTTTAGTCGACTGATGAGGAGTCCATTAATCGACCAAAATTGGTGGAGAGTGAGAAATTGGTGTTTTCAAACATTGTTGATCAAGGACCGAGTATGTATAGGCTAGGGATAAGCCTACAGTGTGAATGGTGAGCTCATGCTCTTATAATGTGCATGAGATTAAGCTTTCGCTGAGATATGTGATTGAAATGTGAGATTAGAACTCAAGTGTTCCACATAGGAACTTAGGGTGGGCTGGTTCCGCTAGAGATAGTCTCGGTGGTCAAAGTCGGAGCCGAGGGTGACAGAATAGTGTTTGTCACGCTCACTCAGGGTCATGGGGTTAGTGACCAGGCGAGTGTGGCACCTCACAACCAGAGTTCGGGCTCAGACCGGCGTTGTTCTGGTGGCTCAGATTTCAGGGCGTAACAGCTTGGTAAAGGGCAAACATTGATTTGGTCGATAGCTTGTTGTCGGAACTAGTTAGGTATGCATACCTAACGAAAAGAGTGTTTGTTGAGTGATAGCTCAGTATCATAATGATTAGGCTTAAAACCTAAAGACATTGGGTAGATGTAACTTAGTCAAATTAAAATTTGAAGTGCACATGCTATGTGGTTATTTGATAACATTTTTAAATAGGTTGGAAAAAGAGGAGTCTGAAAAAAATAGAATAAGGAAAAGGGTGTTTCTTCTAAGAGTCACTCAAAGAAGAATCACAAAGGTGATCCTTCGGTATCAATATGATCAATAGGGCAGTAGACGATGCTTTCTTTGCCTACGATCTATGTGCCAGTAGGATCGGCCAAATTAAAGGTGGTGTGTCACCACTGTTAGTAGCCTGGTCACTATAGGTCTGAGTATCCCAGCATATATTTAGTACCAGTTGTTGAGCAGATTTGTTACCGCTGTCATCAGACTGGTCATATAAAGTTGAATTGTCTTTGGGGACATGATATGCAAGGTGGGATGGAGTATGAATTTTCATAAGAGAATGTATGAGTTTTCATTTATGATTTTATGACATGTTTATGAATGATTAGAAATGGGAAAATGATAGGTTTTAAAGTCCTATTGAGTAGGAAATGTTTTGTACCTAAGGATAACTTTGAAATGTGAGAAGTAGCAGGTTCTGGGAGTTTCGACCGGCTGGTTTTGTCACGCCCCGGTTCCCGAGGCCCGAAAACCGAGGTGTGAGCTCCGTGAGATCACCCTCACGCTCTAACCACCACCCGATCATGCAACCTCAATTTTCTATTATTTTTATGAAAATCGGGCATGTCCTATTCTAAATAATCAGCTCCTGGCATGATATACCTGCTTCACAATTTATATGGACACTTCTGGGCACATGTCCCCCCAGCATTTATATCTAAACAATAAAAATGGACACTTCTGGGCCCGTGTAACATGCATAATACAATCATAATTATACATGCCTCAGTCCTTGAATGTCCGTATTAAATACATACATCACATGAATAGAATACTACAGAAGGAACTGAATCAACATAATCACTTTATACATTTAATCTAAATGTAAAGCATATATCTATCCACTATCCTGGACATACATTAGATTCTAAGGAATCTACTTACTACCTCTGCAACTGGGACTACCGATTCTCCTAACTGACTTCGAAAATCAGCAATACCTACAAAACCTGGGAGGGGGTGAGCTCAAAGGCCCAACAAGGTATGTAGAACCATACTATCACCGCTGCAGCAAGTCGATCCTCACATATTCTCAAAAACATACATGCACTTAAATATATCACAATATTTAAGACCATGCCCCTCCTAGCATGCATGAACAAATAATGTATATGGCTACTCTAGCACATATGAACATACATAATCCACAACACATGATTTTAGGACTCATTCTCAACATGCTTGAAAGTAGTAAACATCAGGCATCAATATGTATATAGAACATATATGTCAACACATTTACATAAACAATGTAAATCAACTACCACATCTCCTACTCGTCAAGTAGCAAATCTCAAATGCAATAAAGATGCATTTAAACCATATAACATGCTCAAAAGAAATAGATATCCAACATATATCATGTTCTGTCACAAGCAACGCATATATAAGAATGCGTTTAACACGTAGCATGCCTCACAATGGATAATGTAAGCAATCTCACACACTTGTCTCTCTCTCGGACTCAACCCGATATCCTAACATGATTCTTAACCAATCATGTGACCGAGACGCCTCCCACACAATTCCAACACCCCCACCGAGTCATCACATACTCCAAGGTGATTAATTGGTTTTAGAATTCATCACCGAGTCATCACATACTCCAAGGTGGTTAGATAGTTTTTCTCGCCGAGTAAATCACATACTCCAAGGCGGTTAGATAGTTTTCCTCGCCGAGTAAATCACATACTCCAAGGCGGTTAGATAGTTTTCCTCGCTGAGTAAATCACATACTCCAAGGCGGTTAGATAGTTTTCCTCGCCGAGTAAATCACATACTCCAAGGTGGTAGACCACCGTCATCAAGTATTTACCTACTCCAAGATGACGTTACCACTCCAATGCTCTCATCGTGACCGAGTATTGACCTACTCTGGATGATTTGCCCACTTTATGACCACAACCCTAACCGAGTATTGACCTACTCTAGGTTATTCAACCACACTTCCCCGTTTCCTCACAACGGCACCATATATGCATTTCGAACATATAATAACTAAACGTTTCAATGTTCATGCCTCACAATGCCTAAGCTAGTTAAAAGTACGTAGCATGCATTTCATCTCCACATAAACCCACATATAACCACATATGTGTCATTTCCCTCCTATATATGCAATATGGATGCATATATACACAGCATAACACTTTCATGCTTCAACCCATGCTTATGAATACTAAAAGAAGTATTTAGCATGCTTCTCATCACATTCTAACACATATAGCACATACATGTTCAAAACCTGCATAATACCTCATATATGCAAACAACTTCAACTTAGCACATTTTTATCATGCTATAACCAATGCACACATTTGATATATAAATAAAGCCAGCATGCGTCTCACATTCACATTCCCACATATAATCACATATATGTCCAATCCTGCATATAAATCCTATATGCACCTATACTAGCATACATATAATCATGCTCACAGTTAATGCAGGTATTCACTACAAGTAGCCAACATGCATTCCAATCACAATATATAAACACATATATATTTCGTCACTCATATGTGTATTAAGAACATATAGAACACCTAGCACATCCTAATCATGTTATTCAAATGCTCGTTAAAAGTTAAATTCATATTTAGCATGCATTCCTACCCCTGCACCCATATATATAATCACATATATATATATACTGAACATCATGCATAAAAGCCACATATGCATACAAAACAACACATAGCTAAACGTGTATTATTTAGCATACTTTTCATAGACTTTAATCTATACATACATGCATATCACAATGCAAATAGGCGATAAATTTAACATGTTATCGCTCCCCAACCCACATATATATATATATATCCTCACATGCCACGTATACTCAATATCCACCTGTGCACACATATATATAAGCACATATATATAGGTATACACATACCACATATGATCAAATTAAGACATATGCAAATTACTTAACGTAAGTAAAATATATATACGAGACAGAGGCAAGAATCAACTTGCCTTAGGTCCAGCTCTCAACCGGTCCGTGCCTGCAAATCGGCCTCTACCAAGTCCCGATCCAGTCCCGTGTCGAAGTCCACACGAACAACCTATCGGACCACTTCGTTTCCTTTTAATCTCCATTCTCGGACCATTTTAAATATGGTAGTCCAAACATAGTCCAATTGGAACCAATCTCAAGGTCCAATTATACAAGCCCAATATCAAAGCCCAATTTCAATGATCCCACTCATGTATACAATCTAATTAGATGTGCAACTGGCAGCCTAACCAACACCAACCACCCATGGTTGCACTAAGCCATAGCCACACTCGTGGCCATCAGTCTAAACCGCAAGCAAGCCAACCCATCACAATGGCCGAACCTCCATGGGAGTCGCAACCCCCAAACCGATTTCAGCCACCACAGGCTGTCCACTCAACCACCGAACCCACCGTGCTCAACCCAAAGTCGAAAAAACACCACCTGCTGCCACGAACCCATCAAACCGTGGCTAGCCCATGAAGACTCACCAAACTCAACTCAAAATCCAGCCAATCAATAAACTCGAACAGCCAATGCCACCATGAGATGCTCCACACACGGCCAACCCGTGACCAGTCACCTGAAACCATCCAAATAGGCCACTTCCGGCCACCAGCACTGTCGGCGCCGAAAACTATGGCCAAAATAGTCACAAATCGAGCCACCCTTCATCACAGCTCCAACCGAACCCAACCAACTAGAAACCGAATCAGAAACCCACCTCAATGGACCCTGTGATCCAAGCCAATCAGTCCCATCGGCACCATCACGGCCAGCCGCTACCGCCGTGAACAGATCCAGCCGTTCCCAGCCACCACCACGCCGGGACAGCCACTGTCGTGACCACCATTGCCCAACCAGACCGCTACGGCCAAGCCAAGTAGAACCCAGCCGAGTTCAGTCCAAAACCGAACCAACCTCGGCCTCCTTCCGCCGTCACGACCGCCTTCAGCCACCATCAGTCGCTATTCCAGCTGCCACCGGAGCACCCGTCGAACCAGCCAAAACCCCCCCTTCGCGAATGGCCCAGCTGCGAAACCCCCAGTCGCGGCCAGCACTCACCACCTGTCGTCGACCCACGTCAACTGCCGCCCCATCCGTCGCCGGAGTTCGCCGTCGCCCAGGCGAATCCCCGCCGTGAGCGCCGCCAGCCGTGGCCTCCTCTTCCCCTCTCGGTTCTCTCTCTCCCCGATTCTCTTTCTCCTCTCTTCTTTTCTTTTCTTTTTCCTTTTCTTCTTTTCTCTTTTCTTTTCTTTCTTTTTGGTCCACATATTATTCATATATAAATATATATATGATATATGCTACACAATACATGTAATTATGCATGTGCACCCACACTTCTTCATATTTGCATATAAGCCCACCATGTGCATATATATATATATATATTCCCATATATATATATATATATATATATATATATATTTATATCCTCCAACTTCATATATATATATATATAATTCCATATATATATATATATATATATATATAACATATTTCCGAATTTTAATTAATCCGAAAAAAATCAATTCGGCCCAAAATCATCCGGGACCGGTCAAAATAATTCCGGTCCTTACAGGTTTGCCTTTCAGCTAACCGGTACCCTTGATATCCCAAGAAATAAAAATTGTAGACTCTACAATAATAGGTTTCGGCCGACCGGAAGTGTCATTCAGTCGACCGAAAGTCGTTCTTCAGCCAGCTGATGAATTGATCAGCCGACTAAAGAGGTGCACAGTTTTCAGTCGACTGATGGGGAGTCCATTAGCCGACCAAAATTGGTGGAGAGTGAGAAACTGGTGTTTTCAAGCATTATTGATCAAGGATCGAGTATGCATAGGTTAGGTATGAACATATAGTGTGAATGGTGAGCTCATGCTCTTATAATGTGCATGGGATTAAGTTTTCGCTAAGATATGTGATTGAAATGTGAGATTAGAACCAAGTATTCCACATAGGAACTTAGGGTGGGTTGGTTAAACTTTCGTGAGAGATAGTCTCGGTGGTCCGAGTCGGAGCCGAGGGTGACAGAATAGTGTTTGTCGCGCTCACTCGGGGTCAAGGGGTTAGTGATCGGGTGAGTGTGGCACCTCACGACCGGAGTTCAGGCTCGGACCGGGGTGGTTTTGGTGTCTCGAATTTTGGGGCATGACAAGTCTCATGCGTTGTGTGATTCTAATGTGTTTTTTGCATTTGACTGGTTGGACAGTTGACCGGAAGAGAACTTTGATTTAGCCGGGCAGCAAGCAAGCGACATGCTTATCTTGTGTGACAACACTACAAAGCGTGCAACTCTAGCTTGAAACGGTGGACTAACTGTAGCTTGAACCACTGGACCATTAATCTTATTTGTATTTGAAACTTAAAAGTAATATTATTATTTGATTAAAAAATTAAGAAAAATGTATAGAAATAATAAAACAGCCCATATTCATAATGATTGTATTTTCTTTCAATTATATACCGTTTCTTTATGGTTTTTGAAATAGTTTGTCTTAGAAATATTGTGAGAATGCCAAATTATTATGAATTACGTAAATATAAAAAATGTTGAAATCACAAGAGAGATCAAGATAATTCACCCTGCATATAAATGGTTAATAACATTTATACATATATAGGTCATAGTTTAAAATTGGACACAATTTCTACACCATCTTGCAATAGGTTTTAGTAATAGTTTTTGAAGGTTTTGGTCAGACTTCTTGATTCTTGAAGTTTAGACCCGAACATTTAAAAATATTTGGCATTTGCCAATAATAGAATCAGATAAGGATTACATGAATGTGGTATGTTGGTGCCATTCCAAGAAGCCATGGAATGGGTCGGCTAATGCTGCCTATGTTAGGGTGCAATCCGTATAATACTGCACTCACTCACTCTCTCTCTAGTTCTGTTTTTTCCTTCCAACTATATAACCCATCCCATCTTGATATAGAAACTAGTTTAAGAAGAACCAACTCAGTTAAGTTAGGAGCCCTTGGCCTTGTAATGTTTTTTGATAGAGTCACACAAAGAGGAGAGAAGTGAAAGAGAGCTAAGAATAGGAAAAAAAGTTGTTCCCACATCGAGCAGAGGAGAGAATAGCTTCTGACAAAACTAGTTTATAATGAAGAGTGATCTTGCTGGAAAATTCACGCAGCCATGCGGTGATCACAGAGCGAACTATTCTTTCGCCTTTTACTAAAGAATACCGTGTGGAGGGGTCTTTTCCCATATACTGGGTTGGCCTCCATACCAAAACAAAGTAAAAATGTTTGTTGTCTTGATTGATACCTCATTGCTATTTTTGCTTCTCATATTTTGCGTCAATCGCTGGTTGAAAACTATTTCCAAACCCCTTCTTTGGCCTGGGCTCAGGCCATCAAGAATTTCTAGAAGGGCTCCCACTAACCAAGAGTAAAGCTACAAATCTAAGTGAATGTTTATTACCCAAATAGTAGGTAAAATCCACATTCAAGAAGAAAAATAATGTTGAATCCCAAATAGCACATTTTGTTATGTGCATCAATTTACTTTTTATTTAACATATGATAATTTTAATTCTTCTCCAATGTAAAAGGGAAAAAGGGTACATGTCAAAAAACAAAAAAAGTCACACCATTACAACATTGTACCAAAAAAGTCACATGAATCACGTCATTGGTACAATGAACCAATAGAAGAACATTGGTCCTTCCTTTCGATAGGCCCTCTTTTGGTTCCCGCCCTCCAGTAGACCCATGGGAAAATCAACAAAAAACACTGGGAAAACGATAAAAAAACAAGCCATTTTGATGGTGTTGGGCTCAAAGGACGATGGGAGAAGTAGCTATGCCCGATCAAACGATCAAAAACATGGTACCAAAAGCCCATATTGGCTGTTAGACTCCGTTGTGCTTCTAGAATATTATTGTGTTTCTATTGATTTGTTATACCATCTGAGTCCAACCCTTCTGCACTGTTTCTCACTCTGAATTTCAGGACCAGAGCTCAGGGAGGACGATTGGCAGTGCTAGGATGATAAGTGGTCTTTACTATTTTGATGACCACTTATTTAGTAATAAAAAAGCTCAAGGCTTTATTAGTATTAGTTCAATTTCTGTTCGTGAGCAAATAATGTTTTGGCATCTTAGACTAGGGCATACTAGTTTTCCTTATCTTAAATATTTATATCTGTCTTTATTTAAGAATATGGATTGTTCATCTTTTCAATGTGAAAGTTGTCATTTATCAAAAATCCACCCTGCTACTTATCTCCCAAAACCCTATCATGCTTCAAAATCATTTTATTTAATTCATAGTGACGTGTGAGGTCCTTCAAAGGTTACTATTGTGTCTCGAAAAAATTAGTTTGTGACCTTTTATAGATTATCATACTCGATTATGCTGAATTTATTTGATGAGTGAAAAATCTGAAGTAGAAAAGGTGTTCAAAGATTTCTACAACATAGTTTTCAACCCAATTTCAAACAAAATTCAGTATACTTCGCTTTGACAATGGAACGAAGCATTTTAATAAATCTTTGGGGAATTTTTTGAAAGAAAAAGGTATTCAACATCAATTTACATGTCGTGACACTCCTCAACAAAATGGAATTGCTGAGAGAAAAAACAAACATTTACTTGAAGTGACTTGTGCCATAATTTTTTCTATACATGTTCCAAAATATTTATAGGGAGACATTGTTTTAACAACATCCTATTTGACTAACAGGATGCCTACCCGAGTTTTAAAATATGTCACACCATTAGAGTGTCTCAAAAAAAGTTTTCCAGAATCTAGAATAATTTTGATTTGCCTTTAAAATTTTTCGGTTGCACAATTTTTGTCCACAAAACCAAAAGAATTCTAAACTTGATCCTAGAACTGAAAAATGTGTTTAATTTCATAAGATATGCTCCGAACAAAAAGGGGTACAAGTGTTATAACCCCCAAACCAGAAAAATTCAAGTGAGTATGAATGTATCTTTTTTGGAAAATCACCCTTACTTCAACAAAAAATTTCTTCGGGGGAGAAAAAAGACGAAGACAATTTTTGTGACATATCTGTTCCTTTATCTAATACATTCTTAACAATTCTATTTTTTCTAAAACACAAACTCGAGAAAAATCTGTTCAAGATATTGGAAATAAAGGAGATTCTAGTCAAACCTTGCCAAGTATATGTGTATCTCCAACAGGGGGAGAAATGCTACAAAAGGATCAAAATAATCCAAATTCCGAGCTTATGGTTTATGCTAGAAAAAAGACTCATGAAAGGAGTAAAGACCTGCCTATCACCTCAGTCCAAAATCAATCAAAATCTTAGAGAGATGGTCCTTCGAATATTCCAGGTAATCCTATTCCTGTTTCATCTTAAATTCCTATTCCTGTTTCATCTTCTTCTTCTATTGTACCTTCAAATAATAAACCCCTTAGATCTTGATGTTCCTATAGTTATCATAAAAGGAGTGTGAACATGTACCAGACACCCTATTGACAAATACGTATCTTACCAGATACTTTCTAATAACCATAGAGCATTTACCTCTAAAATTTCTCACTTATTTGTTCCAAGAAACATCTAGGAAGTTCTAGATGATCCAAATTGGAAGTTAACAGTTATGAAAGAAATGAATACTCTTAGAAAAAGTGGAACTTGGGAGATAGTTGATTTGCCAAGCGATAAGAAACCAGTAGGGTGCAAATGAGTATTTACTGTAAAGTGCAAGGCTAATGGTAGTATAGAGAGGTACAAGGCAAGGCTTGTGGCAAAAGGGTTTACACAGACCTCGAAATCGACTACGAGGAAACGTTCGCTCCAATAGCCAAAATAAACTCATTCCGAGTTTTATTATCTTTGTCTGTGAATTCCAACTGGCCTTTATATAGTGCGAATGGTGAGCTCATGCTCTTATAATGTGCATAGGATTAAGTTTTCGCTGAGATATGTGATTGAAAGGTGAGACTAGATCCCAAGTGTTCCACATAGGAACTTAGAGTGGGGTGGTTAAACTTCCGCGAGAGATAGTCTTGGTGGTCCGAGTCGGAGTCGGGGTGACAGAATAGTGTTTATTGCGTTCACTCGGGGTCATGGGGTTAGTGACCGGGCGAGTGTGGCACCTCACAACTGGAGTTCGGGCTCGGACCAAGGCAGTTCTGGTGGCTGAAATTTTGGGGCATGAAAAGTCTCATGTGTTGTGTGATTCTATTATGTTTTTTGCATTTGACTGGTTGGACAGTTGACCGTAAGAGAACTTTGATTTAGCCGGCCAGCAAGCAAGCAACATGCTTATCTTGTGTGACAACACTACAGAGCGTGCAACTCTAGCTTGAAACGGTGGACTTACTGTAGCTTGTAACGGTGGACTATTAATCTTATTTGTATTTGAAACTTAAAATTAATATTATTATTTGATTAAAAAATTAAGAAAAATGTACAGAAGTAATAAAACAACCTATATTCATAATGATTGTATTTTCATTCAATTATATATCGTTTCTTTATGGTTTTTGAAATAGTTTTTCCAAGACATATTGCGAGAATGCCAAATTATTATGAATTACGTAAATATTAAAAATGTTGAAATCACAGGAGAGATCAGGATAATTCACCTTGCATATTATATATAGGTCATAGTTTAAAATTGGACACAATTTCTACACCATCTTGCATTAGGTTTTAGTCATAGTTTTTGAAGGTTTTGGTCAAATTTCTTGATTCTTGAAGTTTAGACCCGAACATTTAAAAATATTTGGCATTTGCCAATAAGAGAATCAGATAAGGATAACATGAATGTGGTATGTTGGTGCCATTCCAAGAAGCCATGGAATGGGTCGGCTAATGCTGCCTATGTTAGGATGCAATGCGTATAATACTGCACTCACTCGCTCTCTCTCTAGTTCTGTCTTTCCTTCAACTATATAACCCATCTCATCTTGATATAGAAACTAGCTTAAGAAGAACCGACTCAGTGAAGTTAGGAGCCCTTGGCCTTGTAATGTTTTTTGATAGAATCACACAAAGAGGAGAGAAGAGAAAGAGAACTAAGAATAGGAAAGAAAGTTGTTCCCACATCGAGCAGAGGAGAGAATAGCTTCTGACAAAACTAGTTTATAACGAAGAGTGATCTTGCAGGAAAATTCACGCAGCCACGCGGTGAGCACATAGCGAACTATTCTTTCGCCTTTTACTAAAGAATACCGTGTGCTCGCCGCACATAGTGGCATACGCCTATTTTTGGAGGGGTCTTTCCCTATATATTGGGTTGGCCTCCATATCAAAACAAAATAAAAATTTTGTTGTCTTGATTGATACCTCTCATTGCTATTTCTAAAAATGTTGTTGTGTCTGATTGATACCTCATTTGTATTTTTGCTTCTCTTATTTGATATGTAGGTTCTATTATCAAGATACTAATAATCATAAAAAGAAAAAAAATAGTTTGTTCTTTTGAGCAAAAACTGTCATGTTTAGATATCAGAAAATAATCTTGATGCTCATTCAGAGGTGTATTTACTCAATACTAATCACAAATGTGACAAATTCTATGCCACACAGGAGAGTACTGGAGCAAGATTATAATGCAGGCACTAGGCACACCCATTAATAAACAAGGGTACGTAATGTAAATCGGCCTGGCACTTCGTTTCATTTCTTCAGCGGCAGTCTCAAATAGCTGTCAGCCCAATCAGAATTCTCCAAAACAAACCAATCAATAATGTGCTTCAGCACGAGAGAAATGGAAAAGAAAGGGGAAATGGAAAAGAGTTAGTTTATTAGAAAGAGTGATCCATGAAGAGCAACCGTGCAGTGAGCACAGAGGGAACTATTCTTTCGCCTTTTACTAAAGAATACCCCAATTTTTGGAGGGGCCGGTCCTCCCACTAGGATTGGGCTCCTTGACAAACTTATGCTGAAAATTTTGTATTTCTAATCTTATTTACCTGATTGTTGAATGATTTTTGTGAACATATGTCAACTTGTAGGACACTCTGAAATTAATACACCTTTCATGGCGATTTAACTATAAAAACATTTTTTTGGTGTTTTATGAGTTTTGTTCTATTGCGGTCATTAACATAATCATTCTTTTATGGCAGTAATTGAAAATCTAATCAAAGTGTAACATAATCATTTTTTTGGTGTTTTATGAGTTTTGTTCTATTGCGGTCATTAACATAATCATTCTTTTATGGCAGTAATTGAAAATCTAATCAAAGTGAAACATAATCATTTTTTTGGTGTTTTCGTCAGTTCTCAAGGGAGCATCTCGGATGTCTCTAAATCGTTCTGAGTCAAACCCATAAGGCATCACAACATCAACATCATCATCATCATCATCATCATCTTCTTCTTCTTCTTCTTCTTCTGTTGCGTTTTAGTCAACAAGGCAGGAAAGAAGAACCGTTGCCTCCCTCTCAACTGCAATTCAGTCTCTCTCGAACGCTCTCACCTGCACAGGATGAAAGTGGAGAAAATTTTCAGGAGAGCTATTCATCTTGAAATACAATTTTGTTTCTATTTTCTTCATACATTCTCACACAAACTCATCACTAAAGCGTCAATCACACAATCTGCTACAATTGTCTATATTTTTAAATAATTATTTTTTTGAGCGGCATGATATGCAAAGACACCGGTGGAATACAGTAGAGTCAATTTGTGATTTTTTTTTTAAAACCATGGCCATCTGCTCGAATTTTTAAATGTATTAGGATAAAATGTAAAAAATAATTGATTAGGCTTAAAAGCCCAACAATTTAGAAGCGTAATATCCTGGCCATAATTACATGTGCAAGTTCCCCTGCAAGTGACTCGTCCATGACCGAATCTGTACCCTTCATTAGCATATTCATTTTCCGTAATTTTCCTGATCAAACTAGAAGTTACCAAATAACCATCCATAGCTATGAATAAGGAGCCATCGAATACACCAGCTACCCCCAAGACAATTCCCTCACACATAATTAAGGGAGCCATTGAAAGGTGACTAAAACGAGGACTACCCCAGCTAATTAATGATAGAGTCAATAATACTTTCTGACCAAGTCCCATTAATTGATCATAACGATAATGTGGAAATGTTGCACGGACCCTTTTTCCAGCTTCTCTCTATCTCTCTTTAGCTATTCGATAGCATCTAGACTGACTGACTTAGCTATAGGACTCAATGAGTCAACTGCAACAGTATGATTAGAACCTGGTGAACCAAGCGTACTATTTCCCAGCCTTCTGTGGACCTTGCTTCTTTTATGATTTTTGCTACTTTGTTTAGTTTACGAGGTAAAAGAGCAATAACTTCTATTGGATCAGGGGAAAAAAATATTCTGAGTACATCCGGTCAAAGTTTATTTGTTTTTACTACGAGTCATTTTCTTCCAGACAGATCGAGATTGTTAACCTCAAGGTTTCAACCCAAGGTTATTTGAGTGATTTTGATGACAACAACCTATTATAGTGTAGAGTTAATAAGTTTACTTGAGTGTGTAGTTTACAAGGTATCAAACTATCTCAAGTATCTTAAAGACGTTGGACTTCAAAGGAATTAAGAAGATATATGAAGTCACATGATCATATAACTTAAAGATCAATAATGAAGATCGATGGCGAAATTAAAGTGAATCCAAACCACATAATGAAATAACCCAAGAGCTTAAAGATTTAAGGATCAAAATACTTGGGTAGACTAGTCTTGGGTGAGTGCTAGTATTTAATGTAAAATTATTTTTAAAGTAACTTCTTTTGAAAGCTTATCTATTGACTTAGTAGACCTTAGTAGGGGTGCACATGGTACGATTTCTTACGGTTCTTGGTGGAATCGGAACCAAAATCGTTCCTAATAGTTCCTTAATTTTAGAACTGGAACCATTGAATCCGGATCAGTTCCGGTTCTTTGCAGTTCCGGTTCCAATTCTCCAATGGTTCTTTGTCAAATTATTTTTTAAACATTGACAAGATACACACTCATACATGTGCACCCCTAGTTATAACAATAGATTAGAAGTTATTAGTATTTATTTATATATCTTATATTATATAAATATATAGAACATTAGAACTTAGAAACTAAATATATTTATCTATATATCATATATTTTATACTTTATATATAAATAATACACTAGAATTTAGAAGGTATATATATATATATATATATATATATATATATATATATATATATATATATATATATATAACACTAGAACTTAGAAGTTATTATTATTCATTTATATATTATATTTTTTTTTAACGGTTCCAGTTCCTAAAATTTGGAACTAGAACCGGAACCGGAACTGTAGTGAACGGTTCGGTTCGGTTCTGTTACGGTTCCGGTTCCACTGGTTCTTTGTGCACTCCTAAACCTTAGGACCAATACATATCATTCATATTATATCATAGTTCCTTAAACACTTAGAACTAAGCGATGAACTTCATTGAATCATCTTGAACGCCTTTGTGGAGATTAAGTTAATTCAAGCTTATGATTAGCTTTGAAGGAACTCAATTCTTGAGTAAACAATTTCTAAAACCTACACTTGAATTAGTAAATATCATTTATGGTTCTTAGATACATTGGCTTGGCTTTGAACTCAATTGACTCATTTTATAAAGTCTTGTCATGCATAGTTATTGTTCAAGGACTTAGCGTAGAAATTTGGCTAAGTGTTATATTCTAAGGGCAAAAATATAACTATGAGTTTTTCAATGAGTCTTGATATAAAAAGTCTCAGTAATTGTACCCCATGATTTATCATGATCATATGAATTTTCTTAACTCCAAATGACTTGATTTGGTCATTCAAATTGCACGATGAACTTTTAACTCAAAGATGTGAAATTTCATTTTGTATTAAAACCGAAAAATCAGATTTTGATTCACTTAGAATTTGATTTTGAAACTATTATTATTGAATCCAAATGGGGGATATTTTGCTTATTTACTTTGAATAACTTATATTTTTACTTAAATATTTTCAATGTCAATAAGGAAGTAATGTGTAGCAGAGTGCAGCTGTAGTAGGATTTTTCAGTAGTTTGAAAGTAATTTTTAGCCTATTAAAAATCCACTTTCAACTGACTGAAAATTATAGAAGATGGACCCTTATTTGGACAAATGTTTCAGTTAACTGAAACTTGTTTTCAGCTAATTGAAACTAATTTTCAACCAACTAAAAAATGGTTTCAGCGAATTGAAAGTTACTTGATTTAAAATCCAATGGCTATTTAGAGCATTTAATGCTTTCCAACCACCTCAAGCGACCATATTCTTCAAAGACTATATATATGAGTTTGGGCTGCATTTAGCAAAAGAGAAGAAAGCAAAAGTGAGGCCTACCCATGAGCATACATTTGAAAAACTCTTGAATGAAAAGATTTGCATTCTATTTGGTAGAACATCTCTTGTAGGAACCATCATTGAGCCTCATCTTGCATATCATTTATTGTGGTTCATCTTGTAAACCTAGAGTTGAGCTTTCTTTTAAATACTTCGTTTATAACTATAGAATATTGAGTTATCATTTGTGTATCTATCCATTGAGAGATATTCTCTATTGTACTTAAACTATTATTTATCATATTTAAGAGGAAGTCCAAGAGGTGCTCTTGGCAAAAGGGATAGGTTCATGAAAGATTCATTATCTACCTTATAAGGAGAATAATTGGGTAGCGCTCTCTGCTCAATAGAGTGAGCAATAATTATCTCTTAGTTGTAAAAATAAAAATGAAGTCCAAGTCGTGCACTTGGCAAGGAAGTCATAGTGAGGTATTCAGAGAGCAAAGAAGTCCAAACGGTGCACTTGGCAATTATAAAGGTTTGCTTTCCACTCATAAAGAAAGCTCTATAGTGGAATCCTCAAAAGGTGCTCTTGAGGCATGAGTGTATGCGGGAGATTCTGTACCATGTAAAAATCATGGTGTCGTTTGGTTTGCATTTCTTTGTACTTAAAAATATTTTACTTGATAGCATTTCATTTGTTTAAATTTCATATACCTTATTTAAGAATGTTACAAGTTTATATTTTTTAATTCATATGAGGAGGATGAGATGAATACTTGGAGTATATTGATTGATTGAATATTAATTTGATAATTCATTTACCAATCAAGTTGCATATCATGTGTTTGATAAAATATGCAATCAATATTTTCACACACTACAAGCATGATATGTTGTACTTATATGAGCACTTACACTTGTCATATCCACTGGATCATTTTAAGTGCATAAGAGCCTTAGATAGAGCATTCTCATTTCCACTTGTTGAATACATAAAGCTCACTAAGTGTTTGAAAAAGTCCAATTAAGCTAACTTTTGTCAAAACAAGTTAAATCGAAAAAGTTTTATCGTTTGTCTAAAGTCCCTATTCACCCCCCTCTAGGGACAATTCTTGGGTAACAGAGAAGATTACCATTCTCTACCTGGATCCAAGCTTACCCTTGCAATGATCATTTCTAAAGCTTGTCGCTCATCTTTCTTTCCTAGCGAGCAGGAAGCACACCAGTCGCGTGCGTTATGTGATTCTACTGTGTTTTTTACATTTGTGGGTGGATAGTTGACTAAAAAAGAACTTTGATTTGTCTCATCAGTAAGCGGGTGGCGTGCTTATCTTGCGTGACAACACTACAGAGCGTGCGACTCTAGCTTGAAATGGTGGACTATTAATCTTCTTTATAATTAACACTTAAAATTAAGATTATTATTTGATAATATTTTAAAGAAAAATGTATAAAAATAATAAAAAGTCTATATTCATAATGATTGTATTTTCTTTCAATTATATACCGTTTCTTTGTGGTTTTTGAAATAGTTTTTCCTAGAAATATAGTGAGAATGTCAAATTATTATGAATTACATTAATATAAAAAATGTTGATTCTTTTATGTGTTCGAGATTTTGGACGCAGTCTCCAATGAAATAAGTTGAACATAACAGTTAGTATTGTGTCCTTCAATCTAAATACTATAATTTTTAGCTCTTTATTTCGTTTTTCTGAAGTAAAAAAAGGTACATAGTTTGTTCTCGAAAATAAATTTTAGCTCTTTATTTCGTTTTTTCTAAAATCAAATAAGGTCTATAATTTGTTCTCACTATTATAATCTCATATGGCATCCCACGAGTGCTAGTGGAGAGAGTGAGTGAGAGAGAGAGAGAGTACAGTGAGACAGATAAGGTGAGAGTTTTTTGGTGAGGGTATTTTGGTCATTTAGGAATTGGTTTGTAAAACAATACATATAATTAGAAGATTAATTTTGTAATTTCAGGGTACGTATGGGTAATATTGGTACTTCAATTCAATTTTTTAACGACTTCAACAGTCGGTATCTGCACTCTCTCTCTCTCTACTTCTGTTTTTTCCTTCAACCTATATAGCCCATCTCAACTTGATTTAGAAACTAGTTTAAGAAGAACCAACTCAGTGAAGTTAGGAGCCCTTGGCCTTGTAATGTTTTTTTTTGATAGAGTAGCACAAAGAGCAGAGAGGTGAAAGAAAGATAAGAATAGGAACGAAAGTTGTTCCCACACCGAGCAGAGGAGAGAATAGCTTCTCATAAAACTAGTTTATAAGGAAGAGCGATCTTTCAGTGAAACTAACGCAGCTACGCGGTGAGCACAGAGCGAACTATTCTTTCGCCTTTTACTAAAGAATACCGTGTGCTCGCCGCAAATAGTGGCATACGCCAATTTTTGGAGGGGTCCTTCCCGATAGGGTTGGCCTCCAAACTAAAACAAAGTTCAAATGTTATGCTATCTTTGATAGTGAGTCTGATTGTTGTAGAATTGCTACTTTTTTTTATTATTATTTTTTATCTCTTTGTCACGTTTATTAATCTATATTTAAAACACATATTAATATAGAGTTGCCATTAATCAGAAAAAGAAAAAAAAATTTGTTGGTTCATCTGAGCAAAAACTATAATGTTTAGGCATCAGAAAATCTATGGATAATCTTGATGCTGATTCAGTGGATTTACTCAATACTCATCACGTAAAGCGAGAGCGCAAAAACGACATTCTATGCCAGAGAGAGAGAGAGTACAGGAGCGAGATTATAATGCAAGCACAAGACACCCGAATATAAACAAGGGTAATGTAAATCGGTCTGGCATTTCATTAATTCAGCAGCATCCTTTCAGCACAATCAGAATTCTCCGAAACAAATCAATCGAGAGAAATGCAAAAGAAAGCTTTTCCCAGATTAAAATTGGTTTCTAGAGCACTATGCATGATCTACCTTTTTCACAAAGTCCATATCCTTTCACCATGAGAAGCTGCACAAATCATTGCAGATATATAGTGGGCATTTAACCGAGTGGTAAATGGTAGACTATAAAATATTTCCATGGTTTTTTTTGAGCCTGTGTTGCCGTTTCAGAGATCGAAAATATGCCATGTTGGCATGTCAACCACTAAAGAAAAACACAAGCATATCAACATTCAATAATATCACAATATTTTCAGAATTAAGTGAAAGGAAACATTTTTTATTTTTATTTTTATTTTTATTTTTATAAACTAACCTTCCATTGGAATATGAGTTACTACTTACTCCACTTTTTTTTTTTTTTTGGGAAGATCAACCAAATATATATATATATATATATATATATATATATATATAAAGTGATAAATCATATTTTCATATAAAAAATATTATATACATTATATATCATATATTCTCTCTACAGAAAATAAAATATTGTGTATATATATATAAATTATATATATTCCAGGATATTAAATATCCAATATATATTTATATATAATTGATTTAATGTGGTAGGGGCATTTATAAAGAAAAACACAAGCATATCAACATTCAATAATATCACAATATTTTCAGAATTAAGTGAAAGGAAACATTTTTTATTTTTATTTTTATTTTTATTTTTATAAACTAACCTTCCATTGGAATATGAGTTACTACTTACTCCACTTTTTTTTTTTTTTGGGAAGATCAACCAAATATATATATATATATATATATATATATATATAAAGTGATAAATCATATTTTCATATAAAAAATATTATATACATTATATATCATATATTCTCTCTACAGAAAATAAAATATTGTGTATATATATATAAATTATATATATTCCAGGATATTAAATATCCAATATATATTTATATATAATTCTACTTGTGCCCTTAGCATGTAATTAAATTATAAATGCCCCTACCACATTAAATCAATTCACATTTAACAACTCAGTTGATTTTAAATTGAATTAGTGAGCTAAAAGTGATGATCTTATTTATTTTAGGGCTCAAACTCTTATTGGCTCAAATGAATTATATTTTGACCCGGTTATCTCATGACTCTAAATTTTAATAATCCATTAACCATAATTTAATTCCACTATATAAATGGATTGCACTCTAACTCGAGAATGGTTGAACCATGTGTTGCCTCAACACCCAACACCCATGTCATTTATATGAAATTACCCCTCAATGCACAATTGGATATGGACGTATAAATGTCAATCAATCCAAATCAACAATTGAATATTTATTAAGCCACTTGATTATTTTCTAGTTAATTAAAAAACATTTAATAAAGCTTATGCACTTTGCCAATATGCATACTCATTTTATTAAAGTCGAACCAAGCGCTTGGATTTACCATTGATTAAACTAATCAAGTCACAATAAATTAGCTAGTATAGACATAAATTTTGGAAGCATGTTTCAAAGCACATGATCAACCAACACCCAATATATTTGAATTTTAGACCCTAGGGCTCATCGAATATATGAAAGTGCTAACCAACCATGCCTAGGATTCATCACTCCCTCATACTTGTGTGAGTTACACGGTACAGAAACGGTTTAGCTAATTTAGAGTGAGATGTTAATCCTTATACCTAGAGAGGGTGAATAGGTCTTCTTGCCCAATTTTTATGATTGATTAATTACCCACAATGATTAACAACTAAGTATCCAAATCAAACATAAAATAAATAAAGTAAATAAGAAAAGTTAGAGATGACACCAGGATTTTACGTGAAAACCCTAAAAAGGGTAAAACCACAGAGGTGAGGCAGAAGACTCCAGAGAAACCAATTCATTATCTCGAAGCAAAGTACAACAGACTCTATCCTAGACTCACACCCACTCCACTCTGATAAGAACTTTGATGCAGAATGTCTCAGGCTTACTTTTGCGACTCGTTGTCCAATTGTTGCAGACTCCCATCTAACGTCACAATTATTTTAGAAGGGTAGCTGAAAGAACAAAAATACTCTACACGTAATTTGTTTCTTTAGTAGTGATCGTTTCTCTTCATCTTTAGATAAAAACTTGTAGTTTCAAGGAAATCACCTATGCTGCTCTGATCAAACTGTGTAGACTGATGATGTCTTGAAGAGTCCTTGATCAGATGAAGAAGAGCATCACAACTTGAACACTCCGTGTGTGTGTGATCTCAAAAATAAAATCAATGAAAATTTTCTCTTATAAATCTCTCTTTTATCTCTAAAAATATATTTCTCTCTAACAATTAAATCATTGAGTCTTTCCTTTAGGTTGAAGCCTAAAGAGGTATTTATTAGATTTAGATTCCTTAGTACACTTGAAAAAAAAAATTAAAACATCTAAGGAATGTTTTAGAGAAGTTTGGGCTAACTAAGAAACTGAATAAGATCAAAAAGGAAATTCCTGTGCCCATCAGCTTGGTCAGACCGGTCCTGATATTTGGGGACATGTGGGACTTTTGCAAATGTGTAGAAATTTCAAAGTCTTGAGAAAAGTGAGACCGATCCTGATTTTCGGGGACCGGTGGGACTTTTCAGGCATGCTAAAAATCAAAAAGTCCCAAGGAAAGTTAGACCAGTCCTAATAAATGGGGACTGGTGGGACTTCTAAAATTTTTATTTTTCAAGTTTAAAGCATATTTTCTAAGTCCTAAGCCGACCAAACTTCAAAATATAGTGTCCTCACTCACACATCTGTACTAAGTGATGTCCTCATCAAATTCTCGGTATCAAGACACCTTCCGTTCAGCTCCGAAGATCGCAACACAAGATCAACCAAAAATTAGAACTTGATCAACAAGTTTTGACACCAAAATTTGTCAATTATAATTATATATCTCACAATCTCCTCCTTTGGCAATTTCGTGAAAAAATCAACCTAGACAATATGTAATCTATCCCGCAGCAGAAAAGATAAATTACAATTTGTCAAAAACATAGAAACACAACTGAGCCAAACTGAGCATTCACTTTGATATTGAACTTGTGGCAAACATAAAGAACACCTATATTCAGCAAATATGATGAACCTTGATAATCTGCAAAATAACACTCAAAAATACCTTTGTGAAATCTTAATAAAGATAAATAAACATAAGCAAAAAATTCTAAAGTTATGCCAATGCATACAAAATGCTCATGTAAAATTCTCTCCCAACTAACTCAGCTCTCCCTTAATGATAAATGACTAGACAACTCTCCCCCTGAAAGTCACAAAAATCAAAATCTCTCCAATAAAACTCTCAAATCTTTCCCCCTTTTTTGTCAAAAATTGATAAAGGACTCAAGAAAAAAAACTAAGGAGGAAGCATGCAAGCATATAAGACTTGTATATGTAAATAATAGAAAATATCGACTTCACAGGACTATATAAACACAACAAGCCAAAAAATAAAGTTTAATCAATTAGTTTCACACACTTAGTAAGTATAGTAAAATCATAATAAATTTCTATAAGCCAAAATATTCCGTTTGTCAATCGTTTCGATTTCCAAACAATATTTCAATGATATTACACTCACTGAGAAATCAAACAACCAACATGTGCACAGACTTGTAATATTTTTCTTTTTCTCTTCCTCGCACATACATATTCGATGGCTTTCACTCTTACGGATAACCAACTATTTCCTCAAAATGACTTCTTTTTAAAAGATATCTCATTGGAGATTTATGTCGTAGTTGTAGCTTTGAACAAATCCCGAAGGTAGCCTTTTCCATAATAATATGCTCATCAGCAATTCTTTTCATATTTTTTTTACTTTTCTCTTTCAGCTGTTATTTTTTTTTTCACTTATCACTCCTTTTGGTCTTTAGCCCAATATTGAACATCCAATTCTCAAGATAATGCTCTATCACATCAACACTATCTTTGACCAAAACAATGACACAAAAATAATTTAGTAGATGTACTCATCATAATTCATCTATTAAACGAAATAAGTAAGCAAAATCAAAAATTTCAACTTTTACCACAGTATGTCATACACATGTAATCTGTATGTCATTAATTTCCTTGTGTTCAACATACTCATCCTAACATGGTTTACTTAACTTCACAAAAGAAAAAAAATACTAAAACTACAAGGTTATATGCATAATCTAGACTCACAAGATAAATATGAAGTTTCTTTCTAGATTATGTCAATGCCATGCAATCTAATCAAGACAAAAAAATGTTTATAGATTTCATAAGGTAATGAAATTTAGAAGCATCTAAAGACTTTGTGAGAATATCAGATAGATTATGATCAGTGTGCACTTTCTCCAAAGACATAACATTTTGTTCAACTAATTCTCGAATAAAATGATGTTGAATGTTAATGTGTTTTGTTCTAGAATGAAAAACTAGATTCTTTAAGATATTAATTGTACTATTGTTATCACAAAAGTTAAACATTATACCTTGTTCAATTCCATAATCCAGTAGCATCTATTTCATCCAAAGTAGTTGTGGGCAACAACTTCTAATAACAATATATTCAACTTCACAAGATAATAAAGAAACATAATTTTACTTCTTGTTGTACCATGAAATAAGATTAGTACCAACATAGAAACAACCACCTGAAGTACTTTTTCTATCTTCCTTGTTACCAGCCTAATCAGTATCAGTGTAACCTGCAATCTCATAATTAGACTATATAGAAAAACACAATCCATAATTCAAAGAGCTATTGACATAACGAATAATGCGCTTGACTACAATGAGATATTGTTCTCTAAGATCAACTTGATACTTAATATATACTCCTACACTAAATGCAACGTCAATCCTACTTGCTGTCAAATACAATAGGCTGTCAATCGTACTTCTATACAATGAAGGATTAACTCTATGAGAATCTGAGTTCCTCTCCAACTTGGAAGAAGTACTCATAGGAGTTTGCACATGTTTGGAACATTCCAAACCAAACTTCTTGACTAACTCATTTGCATACTTAGTTTGAAATATAAAAATTTCATCATCAAATTGTTTTACTTGGAGTCCAAGAAAAAAAAGTTAGTTCACCAATCATACTCATTTCAAAAGTATTACTCTTATCTTTAGTAAATTCATTAATAAGGTTATTAGAAGTAGAACCAAAAATAATATCATCTATATAAATATGAGCAACAAGCAAATTCTTTCCTTTCCTGATTATAAACAAAGTTTTATCAACTCCCTCTCTTCTAAAGCCCTTATGCAACAACTAAGAAGTCAACTTTTCATACTATGCTCTAGGAGCTTATTTCAAACCATATAGAGCATTTTTCAAATGAAAAATATGATCAGAATTATGTGGATCAATAAAGCCTTTTGGCTGAGCTACATACACTTTTTCTTGCAAAATACCATTTAGAAAAGCACTTTTAACATCCATTTGAAACCATTTAAATTTAAAATGACATACAAGAGCAAGAAGAAGACGAATAGACTCAAATCTAGCAACTGGTGCAAAAGTTTCATCAAAATCAATTCCTTCAACTTGAGTATATCCTTGTGCAACTAACCTAACTTTATTTCTCATCACAAGACCATTCTCATAAAGTTTATTTTTAAAAATCTATTTAGTTCCTATGATGTTCACATCCCTAGGTTGAGGCACTAACTCCCGAACATCATTTTTCACAAATTGATTCAACTCTTCTTACATAGTTATAAGTCAATCAGAACTTTGAAGAGCTTCATCAATATTCTTAGATTCAAACTGAGCCATATGACATGAGTGTCATATGTTATCTCGAACTATATTCCTAGTATTTCTTTCCTCTCATGACCCTATCACATTGGTCAATGGATGACTACTTCGAACCCTAGAACTGCCAGAAATTAGGACTTCTACATGTGGTGCAGGATTTTCTATAGATGCATGTGTATTATCCATCACTTCCACAATATCATCACAACCTATACGCTCACCTACATCCTCAGTCTTTTCCTCACTTTCTTTCTCAACCTCTCTCTCACTAGGTTCACTCTCAGGTAACCCTAAGGTATTTATTCCTTCATCTTCCTCATGTTGATCATGCATCTCCTTAGCCCTTGAATCATCAATCAAAAAATTAATTGACTCCATGATAACCTTAGTGCGACGATTATACACCCTATAAGCCTGACTATTCAAAGCATACCTCAAAAAGTATCCTTCATCACTTCTAAAGTCAAAATTTTCTTATTTCTAAGGATATAACATTTACTTCCAAAAATTGTAAAGTGTTTAATGTTGGGTGTCTTTCCATACCACAGTTTATATGAAGTTTTTTCAGTTCCAGGCATAAGGTACACCCTATTCATAACATGACAAGCAGTACTAACAGCTTCAACTCAAAAATGTTTAGCTAATTTATTTTTACGAAGTATAGTACGTGTCATCTCTGCAATTGTCCTATTCTTCCTTTCAACTACACCATTCTGCTGAGGTGTTTTGGGTGCAGACAATTCATGACTTATACCTAAACTATCACAATACTCAATGTAAGGTCTGGGTTCAAACTCACCTCATCTATCACTCCTAATATGATTATTGCATATCCTTTGTCATTCTGGATCTTTTGGCAAATTGACCTAAAGAAAATAAAAGCATCATACTTTTCTCTCAAGAAAGCAATAAAAGTAAATAGCGAAAAATCATCAACCATAACAAACATATACTTTTTACCACTTATGTTTTGAGTTCTTATTGGAACCACCAAATCCATATGAATCAATTCTAAAAGTCTAGAAGTGACTTGATGCTTAAGTCTCTTATGTGACACTATAGTTTGTTTACCTAATTGACATGGTCCACATACCTCATCTGTTGGCATTTTCAACTTAGGCAAACCTCAAACTCGTTCATAATTAGATATACTTACCAAAGCATTGTAATTCACATGGCCAAGTCTCCTAAGCCACAAAATAACTTAATCAGTAACAGCAAAAAACACATATGTGAATGATATGAAAATATCACATAACAATTATCAGAAGTTCTAGATCTTTTCAAAACACAATTACTCTGCTCATTAGTTACAAAACATCCATGTTGAGTAAAATTAACTTGAAAACCATTATCACATACCTGACTAATACTCAACAATTTTGCAGTTAAACCTTTAACATATAGAACATTTTTTAATTCACCAAAAGTAGAAAAATTAATTTTACCTTTACCACTCACTTTATATGCATTGTCACCAAAAGTAACAGACCCACCAGTATAATCCTTAAAAGTAGTAAACAATGTTCTATCCCTAGTCATATACCTAGAGCAACCATTATCAAAGTACCAACCTGGAAAACCAAGTGCTCTAAGTGCAATGTGCATGAAAAAATATTTTAGACTATCATATTTCACCCAAATAGTTTCAAATTTATAATCAATGGTTTTAGAATCAGAATTATCATGCTTAAGGGGTTCTTTTTTCTTGATCTTCTCTTTACCTTTATGAGAATCTAAAACATAATTAAAGCAATTCAATTTATCAAAATTTTCTTTCAATTCATGTTACTTCTTTTCAAGTTCTTTCATCTCATTAAGAAAAACTCTTGAACTGTCTAAGGTCTTACGCTTTTTCAGTTCAATTTTTCTCTTCTGACACTTATACTTAATGTGTCTTTTTTCTTCCCAAAAATGGCATGTTGAAATAAGTTTTAGAGCATGAGTAATAATAAAAGACTTAGTTTCAACTTTCACAAAAACATCTTTTGATTTAGAAGTGACAAATCATTGAAGTTGAAACCAATTCTTCTTTATTTCTCGAGTTTTTTTAAAAAATCCAACTTACCAATTTGCAAGTGTCAGAGTTAAATTTCTAGAAAGACAAATTAGATTTAACAAGTTCACTATTCAAATTATCAATCTTATGCTTAAGTGAATTATTAAACCCAATAATCCGTTTAACTTCTTGTTTCAGAAATTCAACTTTATCAAGAAGATTCATCTTATCATGTCTAAGTTTTTCTAAATTTTTATTGGTGACAGAACCTTCCATCACCAATAAAAACAATTTCATCATCAGAAGAGATATTTATAAAAACCCTTGTTTTATCTTTATTGTGGTAAAACAATTTCATCATCAGAAGACACAATTTGAGACATCTTGGAATTCATAACTAAATTAACCAAACAAAATTTAACTCAAAGATTAAACAACCCGCTCTGATACCAAATGTGAGTTATGTGTTGCAGAAACGGTTCAGTTAATTTAGAATGAGATGTAAATCCTTAGACCTAGAGGGCGGTAAATAAGTCTTCTCGTCCAATTTTTATGATTGATTAATTACTCACAATAATTAATAATTAAGCATCCAAATCAAACATAAAATAAATAAAGCAAGTAAGGAAAGTTAGAGATGATACCAGGAATTTTACGTGAAAATCCTAGGAAGGGAAAAACCACAAGGGTGAGGCAGAAAACCTCAGAGAAACTAATCCACTATCTCGAAGCAAAATACAACAGACTCTGTCCCAGACTCACACCCACTCCACTTTGATAAGAACTTTGATGCGGAACGCTTTAGGCTTACTTTTGCTACTCGTCGTCCAATTGCTGCAGACTCCTGCCTAACATCACAATTCTTCCAGAAGGGTAGCTGAAAGAAAAAAAATACTCTGCAAGTATTTTATTCCCTTCGTAGTGATCGTTTATCTTCATCTTCAGATAAAAACTTGTAGTTTCAAGGAACCACCTCTGCTGCTATGATTAAATTGTGTAGACTGATAATGTCTTAAAAAATCCTTGATCAGATGAAGAAGAGCATCACAACTTGAACACTCCATGTGTGTGCTCGCAAAAATAAAATCAATTAAGATTTTCTCTCATAAATCTCTCTTTTTAGCTCCAAAAATCTCTCTCTCTAACAATTAAATCATTGAGCCACTCATTTAGGTTGAAGCATAAAGAGGTATTTATAAGGTTTAGTATCCTTAGTACACTTGAAAAACAAATTTAAAACATCTAAGGAAAGTTTTCGAAAAGTCTGGGCTAACTAGGGAACTGAATAGGATCAAAAAGAAAATTCTCGTGCGCATCAGCTTAGTCGGACCAGTCTTGATATTTGGGGACCAATGGAACTTTTGCAGACGTGTAGAAATTTCAAAGTCCCAAGGAAAGACGGAATGGTCTTGATTTTCAGTGACTGGTGGGACTTTTCAGGCATGCTGAAATTCAAAAAGTTTCGAGAAAAGTGAGACCTGTCCTAATAAATGGGGACTAGTGGGACTTCTGAAATTTTTATTTTTCAAGTTTAAAGAATATTTTCTAAATCGTTAAATCCACGGTATCGAGACACCTTCTGTTCAACTCTGAAAATTGCAACACAAGATTAACCAAAAATTACAACTACTTCTGTTATAATTATATATCTCACAACTTAAGGATAACATTCGTCATAACACTGACAAGTAGTAATTGTAAGGACGACTTCATAATTATTTTGATAATGACTTGTTGGCAATCCTGTTTTGTTCTATATCAATAGGTATTTCACCCACTATTGTTAAACGAACAATGCAATATAAGTGACTTGTGCTCCCGGCTTTAGTAATCATATCATGCACACACCAAGTCATTGCATAGTCAATGGACACTACAATTTGGGTCTTGAATCGAATTAATACATAACATCCATAATATATATAAACAATGTTTTTGACCAGCAACAAATTCTTATTAATAAACCAATGTAATTACATCCCAATATAGGGCACACAATCCCAACAACACTACAGAGCTTGAAACTCTAGCTTGAAATGGTGGACTATTAATATTCTTTGTAATTAAAACTTAAAATTAAGATTATTATTTGATAAAAAATTTAAAGAAAAATGTATAAAAATAATATAAAAAAGTCTATATTCATAATGATTGTATTTTCTTTCAATTATATATCATTTCTTTGTGGTTTTTGAAATAGTATTTCCTAGAAATATAGTGAGAATGACAAATTATTATGAATTACATTAATATAAAAATGTTGATTCTTTTTTGTGTTGCAAATTTGGGATGCAGCCTTGGATGAAATAAGTTGGACATAATAGTTGTATTGTGTCCTGTAATCTCACTATTGTAATTTTTAACTCTTTATTTTGTTTTTCTAAAATAAAAAAAAGGTCTATAATTTGTTCTCTAAAATAAATTTTAGCTCTTTATGTCATTTTTCCTAAATTCAAATAAGGTGTATAATTTGTTCTCACTATTATAACCTCATATGGCATTCCACAAGTGCTAGTGGAGAGAGTGAGAAAGAGAGAGAGAGAGAGTCCACTGAGACAGATAAGGTGAGGGTTTTTTGGTGAGAGTATTTTTGGTCATTTAGGAATTGGTTTGTAAGACAATAACATATAATTAGAAGATTAATTTTGTAATTTCAGTGTATGTATGAGTAATAATGGTACTTCAATTTTATTTTTTAACGACTTGAACATGAGGAGGAAATTTGTGATTTTGTCATAATCCATTTAATAACATAAATTGGTCATAGTTTCAAATTGAATACAATTTCTACACCATCTTGCAAAATGTTCTAGTCATAATTCTTGAAGATTTTAGTCAAATACATTTAAAAATATTTGACATTTTCCAATAGAATCAGACAAGGATTACATGGACGTGGGATATTGATGTCATTCCAAGAAGCCATGGAATGTGTCAGATAATGCTGCACATGTTAATGTGCAACCGTATAATACTGCAATCACTCACACATACTCTCTCTCTCTCTCTCTCTCTCTCTCTCTATATATATATATATATATATATAGTTCTGTTTTTTCCTTCAACCTATATAGCCCATCTCATCTTGATTTAGAAACTAGTTTAAGAAGAACCAACTCAGTGAAGTTAGGAGCCCTTGGCCTTGTAATGCTTTTTTTTTTTTTATTATTCACACTTGAGCAGAGAAGTGAAAGAAAGAAGAAAGACAATAATAGGAACGAAAGTTTTTCCCACATCGAGCAGGAGAGAGAATAGCTTCTCATAAAACTACTTCATAAGAAAGTGCGACTTTGCAGTGAAAATCACGCAGCCACGCGGTGAGCACAGAGCGAACTATTCTTTCGCCTTTTACTAAAGAATACCGTGTGCTCGCCGCAAATAGTGGCATACGCCAATTTTTGGAGGGGTCTTTCCCGGTAGGGTTGGCCTCCAAACTAAAACGAAGGTCAAATGTTATGGTGTTTGATAGTGTCTGATTGTTGTAGAATTGCTATTTATGTATGTCATTTGATTGTTTCTTTGTTATGTCTATTTAAATCACATATATTAATATAGAACCCTCAAGATCCAAATTAGTGTTTGAGAGACATGGCTGCAAATAATCAGAAAAAGAAAAAAGATTGCTGGTTCTTTTTAGCAAAAACTATCGTGTTTAGGAATAATCATGCTGCTCAGTGAATTTACTCCATACTCATCCAAAGGAGTTTCATTCGGGAAGCGTAAAAACAACAAATTTTATGTCACGAAGAGAGACTACAAGAATGTGCAAATATATAGCAGGTATTTTACTGATAGTGGTAAACGGTAGACTATAAAATATTTTCATGGTGTTTTTGAGCCTGTGTTGCCTTTTCAGATACATGTCAACCACTAAAGAAAAACATAAGGACATCAACATTCAATAATATCACAATATTTTCAGAATCAAAGTGAAAGTAAACAATTTTTTTCTTTGTAAACTAACCTTCCATTGGAATATGAGTTAGTATTTACTCCACATTCACATCCAGGTTTTGTATTAGTCCCACATAGGATAACTAAGAAGATTCATGTCAAAAGAATGAAGTATAAATAAACAAAGCCCAAAATGTTTACACCATCTTTGCGCTTGGGGCAATGACGCAGCTAGTGAGGTTCTAACCGAGGCGCGTCAAATGCTGGTTGAAAACTATTTCCAAACCCCCTCTTTGGCCTGGGTTCTGCTCGGGCCATCGAGAATTTCTGGAAGGGCTCCCTCTAACCATGGGTTAAGCTCTACAAATCCAAGTACAATATTGTTTATTACCCCTATACCTTTACCCAAATATGTATTCCACATTCGAAAGATAAAAATAAAAAAATAAAAGGTCAAAACCTGGTACAACTGCATACAACAGACATTGGCCATTCAACTTCTCTTCAGTTTTGTGCTTAGAATTTCATTTAATTCAAGTTGAATGATGTTTCTAGGGTTTCTTTTTCCTTCAATATTGGGTATGTATATATATATATATATACACTATTATGCATTCGCATTCATGACGGTTAAATAAAGTAATTTTGGACTGTAGCTAGCAAAAATACATTTTGAACCACATGATTGATTTTTTAATTACTTTTGACCGTTAGATTAGATTTTTTGTCCGTTTCTATATATATATATATATTTGAAGTATTATTGAGGAATGTTTGTGTGTACACATGGTTGTAGGTTTCGAATCCTTGAGGTCTTGGGCTCGATTTTTGTGTTGCATCTTATCTTTTTGTAATTAAGATGGTGTGAAAAATATTACTTCAATGAAATACTAAGGTCCTCTTACTGATTTCTTATGCTTTTTTTGTGAAATGTTAACCTGCATGAATGCTTGTTTATGGTTTCAGGTCTGGTGTGCGATCGAGGGCTTATTCTTGGTGATCTGAAATAACTTCTGACTGAATTTTTTTTCCGATCTTGGTAGCCCATTTAATGTCCGCTGAACATTTGGTTTATGTGCCTTTTCAGCTCCAAACATAATTTCATCATAAATTTTCTTCAGAGAGTGCAAAGGAAATGTAGCTTGGTAATGTTATTGTTTAAACTTTCTAATTGTCATCAATAATCTATTTCACATATAAATCAAATAATGATGAGGATTTTGTGATCTTGAATTAATAATTTTACGTTGAATACTTCCTATGTTACATGGAGTCTTTCAAAATAGGTGAAGTATCCGTGTTCGACACATATTATTCGAATATGGGTACAGGATACAGGGGCGGAACTACTAATAGGCTAACCTGGGCTATAGCTCAAGTCCCAAAAAATAAATAAATAATTTATTACTACTATATTTATTAGTTCACGTCCGACTAGCCCGGCCCACTATTTTATTATATTATTTATATTTTGAGCCTCTAATAATATATTTAATTGGCTTATTCAATTTTAAATCCAAGCATGACATAATATACTTTAAAATTTAGACTCATACCGTTTATATACATATATTATTAGAGTACTATATAATTGCACCGAATCATATGACTACCTAACCTTTTAAAAAATTATTCGTTCAATCATTCATGGTGGTTCTAGACCTTTGGTGAAAATATTTAAAAGAGATTAAATATGTAAGTTTTCTCTAAAAGTCCTATTTTTTCTTCTTTTTCAGTTTTTCACCCAATAGTTCTTAACTCTTATATATATATATATATATATATATATAGAAGATGCTAAATGTAAGAAGCCAGTTTGTACATTCTCTAATAAATTTTTTTTTTTATTTACATTTTTAATTTGTTATTATACTGAAATTTTCTTATAAAAATCTTATATATGTGCATAATTACTATTTCTTAGCAAACTTGTGTTTGTTGTGATTTGTGAAGTGTGAACAACCATCTTAAGAAAAATAAAATTTATGTTATGTCTACTAGAAAGTTCGATTTGGGCCTCTCAACCTTTTTGGGAATTTCAAGACCAGCCCTGCCTTATTATTTTAGATTATCGAGACACTTTTATTGCAAGATGAAAAATAATAGATCAACAAGTGGGGCAACTTCTGATGAGCAGCGACAACAGCCTCTTTCAAAATTTTCAAGAGTTGAACAAACAGAGAGAAACCTATTATCTAATTGATAGATTAATCCGTCTCATATTGACTCTCACTGTTTCTATGGCAACAACAGAACAAACTTTTTGGGCAATGAATAAGATAAATTTCTTACAGATTGCATGATTCTCAACATTGAAAGAGAACTCGGTGAAGATATTGATATAGATTTGGTAGTTAATGAATTTGACTCTTTTAAGGATCGGATAGGAGGATTTATCTTCAATAGCTTACTTAAGCAAACATTATATCTGTTTTTGTATCTATTTGTAATGTACTTGATTTATTTATATGAGAATGTCCTCATTTTTTTTTTTTTTGTCTATTTTTGAATATTTATAACATATCTTTGTTATAAAAATTATTATGTTCATTTTCAATATTTCTTACTTTTAGTCATTTCCACTTTGCAATCCTGGCTCTGCCCCTGGTATGTGTCTGACTCTTTTAGTTAGACATACGCTAAAAAAATATATTCAATTTTCCATTTTATTACATTATTACTTCAAATGAGTGACATGTCTATTATAGTCACTATATTACATAAAAATATTATTTTACTTTAAAGAATAAAATAAAATGATTATTTAGTAGTGTTCATATTTCCTTTTGACACATTCGATATACGAATACATACTCGTATCCAATACACTTACCTGAGTACACGTAACATAAAATACTTTAACATCATCATTCATTGAAAAAAGAAGAAGCTGATGTATCAGAATGACATGAATTATGTTGAATACTTCAATATGTTTAATATATTGCAAGGGGAACTAGGAGAAACACAGTTCATGTATTTGTTTAACAATTGTTTGCTTAATTTTAATATTTTCGTTTATCTTTGAACTAGACCTACCTTGATATCGTATAAGATTGTTAACATCCTAGAATCTCTTCGACGAGTAGGTACAATTTGTTTGCTTCCACAAACAAGTTATAAAAGCAGTTTTTTTCATGTTAAAAAAAAAGAATAAAAAAAAAGAATAAAAGAAAAAGAAGGCCTAATGATACAAATAAATGTTGACAAAGTCCAATGATACGAACTCAATTCATAAAAAGGAACTATGCAGAGTAACAAAATTATTATTATATCTTTGTTTTTGGTCATTTGTATTTATATAAATATAATTATACAAAAATTTTATTTACGTGCAATGCACGTCTTTTTTTACTAGTAATTCCGAAAGTAAGAGGTAAAAATTTAAGTTCTCACACGAAAAAATGGGTGTATGAGTTTCTTAGCGTATAGCTCAATTCAGTACTTAATTGTTAATTATGAATAACTTAAGTATTTATTGAATTTGTGTATTTGATAACTAATATAAATACTTGTTTAAAAAATAAGTGTTACTTAAAATGGGTTAAATTTTAAATAATAGAAACTTTACTTATCACTAAACATTTCTAAAATTTTAAAAACTTAAAAATTCCTAATTTATAATTACATTAAAAACTTCTTGCACTTAATATTTGGTTCTTAAAATCTTCGATGCTTATCACCAAGCAAGCCTAGTGATACTTTTTAACCTTTCAAAGTAGAAAATTGATCATTCAAGTACAAAAATATGTGGGCCAACTGTCAATATAAGCTGTGTAGGATTGAAATTGAAGAAATGAGAAATTATTACACAGTGTTTGACCATGTGATCTCGCCCAATCAAAATCTGTCACGCAACCAAATGTATTAGTTTTATTTAAAAAGAATTTGTTGCATGACAGTTTGTGATTGGCCGGGACAACAAAATCCCGGATCATGTAATAATTTTTCGAAATGAAATAACTTATTTTTATAGAACATTTTTGATCGAAATATATTCTTAATTGCAAGATGAGAGCCTTCCGACTTATATGGGCTCTCATCCTCAGCCTTGTTACATTACCATGTTGTTCTCTCAAAATTTATACCTCTCTACTGTATTCACCAACTCCAGTCAAATATACTGGTCAAGAAAGAGACTATAAAAATTGGTAAACCCTAATTAATTTCTAAAAACTGTCATTTCGAACAACCTTAAAGTGACCACTTTTGTCAAACGAAACAAGCAAAAATGTTATTTTCCCACTTTTGGGGGCAATTTGGTTGATGTGGAGTGGATTTTTCTTGTGAAGCTTGTGGAATTGCATGGAATTAGAAAGAGCAGAAAACACCAAATCCACACATAATCTCTCCCAAGATTGAACCCATATGCTAAAATTAGAAATAATATTGTTAGCAAAAGAAAGAATACGCATTTCCATCACTTTATTATTATTATTATTATTATTATTATTATTATTATATCGTAATGTTAGGTGAATAGAACTAAATTGGCTTAAAATTGTAGATCAAATGATCAATGTAATTTTTGTTTAATTTCTAGTTCGATGGGAATGTACTAATAGTGAATCAAGTCTTAATTACTTCCAAGCTGAAATCAAACTACAACAAAAGTCAAATTGGTAATCTTCTAAAGACAAAAGGTAGAAAAGTAAATTCAAACTATGATGCACACTCACCAAATTAGGTACCATATTGTATATACATGGCGTCTTAATTTCAAAAAAAAATTAAACTTATTTTGATTCCGAAATATGCATGAGAATATATAGTTTTAGTTTCAAAAATTGTTTCCACAAAATTTTTCTACTGCAAAAGTTTCAATTGATCAAACCCTTCTAGAGTTGCTTTGACCAATTGAGGCTAGTGTTGATTTATCAACAATGTCGTGTTTTGAAAGAACTGAAATACTGAGTTGTATTCAATTTTAAACAATTAAATAGGTTACCTATATATATATATATATATAGGGAGGCAATATTCTCACTCTCCTTTTCTACAATTGCACTCCACCTAACTTTTTCTTTTAAAAAAAATGACAAGATAGTCCCTAATCAAACTAATACATCATCCATTATTTTATAATACTACAACTACCCTTTATACTATCAAGTTAAACTCTTTTTTACTTTCTTTATTTTGTTATTTTTGAGTCCTATACTCCTATCAAAAAAAATAATTTTTTTTTACCTTTTTTACTTTCTTTAGTACTTTTTTTTTTTGTCTTGTCAAAATGGATAATTTATTTAACAAAAATATTTTTTTTTTTTGCTGCTTCCAATAGAGATAATTTATTCAATAGAGATAATTTCTTTTTCTGAACCTATCAAAAGATATAATTTATTGAATAACAATAAAAAAAAATTTTGGGTGCTCTCAATGTAGATCGTTTATTCAACAAACAATAAAAATTTTTATGTACTTTTTTTTGGGTCCTGTCAAAAGAAAATTTATTCAACAAAGATAACTATTTTTTGGGTACTTTTTAATTTTTAATTCCTACCAAAAGAAATAATTTATTCAACAGAGATATTTTTTTTATCTCATGCCAAAATATATAATTTCTTTAACAAATATATATCTATATATATTTTGGTCTTGTCAAAAGAAATAATTTATTCAACATAAATAACTTTTTTTGGTTTTGTAAAAAGAGAATTTTTTTTTTATTAATTTTTTCCGAGTATTTTTTTTGAATTCAATCAAAAAAGACCAAAACATTAAAGATAAGAGACAAATAAGATGTCTGAAAGGATAATTTAGTATTTTGAAAAAAATTAATTATTCACATGTAAAGTAAATGTTAGAAGTGACATTTCTCCTAAGATGGGAGTGCAAATGTAGAAAATGGAAGTGCGGATATAGTCTCCCATATATATATATATATATATAAAGGTCTTACCAATACACAAAGCTCCCTCAGGTGTAGGATAGGTGATTGTCAGCAAGCCTCTCTCTATATATCTATATAATATGAAAGCTTGGTATATCTATATAGTATAGAAGTTTGGTATAATAAGGACAAAAGAGATCATCTATCGGTCAAAAGTGATTAAAAAATCAATCTTGGAATCTAAAATGTCTCTTGTTATCTACAATCTGAAATTACTTTATCTAACAGTCACGATGTGAGTGCATAATAGTCCGTAAGCACAGACATACACTAATTATATATATATCATCTCTAAAAACTTCGAAAACACTCCAGATGCATGATAAGAGATTTTTAGAGCAAATATTAAAGAGCATAAATATTATTTTTATTTATATACACAAGATCAAATCTCTATATTCATATATAACATATCATTGAGAGATACATTAGTATATTGGTAACATTCAACGCATCAGAGAAATCGACTAGTGGCAGATATTAATCACTAGATAAGCAAACTCACGGTTGTAAAAGCAATCAGAAAGACAACCTAGAGATTTGGTCCTGTGATTTTTTTACACTTAGTTGAGGGTTTTTCTCCATTTATTATTTTTTTATTTATATGAATGCATGTTTAATTCAAAACTGATATTATCTTTCATGATTCATAATTGAATAAATTAGAACATGTTAGTTTATTCCGTTAAACTCAAGCTAAAACCAAAACTAAAAAGAATTTTTATTTGTTCTAGAGAAAATATTGGTTGCGCCTGGCGCATCTTGACCGTGCATGCGATGCACGAGTGGTGGGCCCCACCGCGCGTGCATTGCACGCACAGCTGGTATGCGCCAGGCGCACCCAATATTTACTCCCTATTCATCTCACCCTAAGGCTTAGTGGACCTTCCGCAACTCTATATGAGAGTCTCTGGTTATGGTCCTTTAACATTTCACGCCAGTTATTATCACGGAAAACACGTGAATTATAGCAATGGCAAAGGAGATGCATACTAGAAAACTAGCAGCCTGGTATATCATATAACCATCCAAAACATCAGGTAAAAGACGAGAAGAAAAAGATTTACAGAAGATCCATTACGAAACATGCATAATGCAACTCATAGAGAACTAGCTTGACTAGCAATTGCTACATTACAGTCTATAAACCCCCAACAATACCCAGAAACTGATTCCCCTAACACACTAAGTATGCACAACAAAAATTTTGCTTTCTTCCCACGTGATGGGAGACTTTGCCTCTATTTTTTGTTTTCCATTTCCTTCTGCAAAACAGACACCAATATGAAGAACAATTAAATAGTGTTATTAGCCTTGTAAGGCACTCTTTATGTGTCCATTGACTTTCTCTTGGCGATGGACAAAGGCATGGGACTCCAAAAGTTGATATTTCAATATTCAAAAAAAAAAAACAAAACAAAAACAATTTTAGGAGGTAACCAAGTGAAATAAAAAAACTCTCTGCAACGAGTAAGTAGTAACTTGCATAGAACAATCATAGTAAAGCAGAATAGTAGTTTGAGACCTTTACCCGTGTATATCTTTCAAAAAGGAAACCTCTCATTTACTTTCTAGCGGAAAGTATGAACAAAAAGCATCCATCATTTTGGGCGTGCAGCAGGAGGAGGAAGGCCATCGCTTTAAAGGAATACATGAGATCCTGCACGGAAGTATGGCAACCAAAAGTTTAAAGCTATGGTACAGTTCTTGGTAAGATGCTGGCTAGTGGAATGTACATTGCACCTGTCACTTATTTCGACTTGAGATTGGCCTTAAGTTTTCTCAATTCCTCCCCTTGTTGCTAAAGGAACACAAAATTGACAGTTCAACAACTAATAAAAAAAATTAGGCAGCAAAGTTAACAGGAAAATACATATTAGATATATTATAAAACTACGAAATAATCTCAAACTAATCAGACCTTGTACAATTTCTTCCACGAGCTCTCTGATCTTTCTTGTAGCAAGCACCATTCCATGGCCATTTCATATTCAATCGTGTTAGGCTGAGAACAATGCGAAGTAGAAACAGCTTGTTTCTGGCAAATAAAAACCCAGAGATCACATTAATACGAACAGCAAACTATTAAAATGCCCAGAATCGAAGAAGTGAGTGCATACGCTTGTACATTTGATATACATACACATGTATATATGTGGGTGATTGTGTTTGTGTGAAAGAGTAGAATGGAACATACCATCTCCCTTTGCCTCTGGAGTTTAATCTTATCAATTAACAAATGGCCAAAAAAATTTGACTGCTTTCCTGGCAAGCTTGGAGGTGCAATGCTTCCAACAAGAGGCCTACAAATAAAAGAATGTTATAAAGTGAGTGCTCTCTCCGCATGTCAAGAGAGTTGGCAAATCACACGGTTTCTAATAACAGGTAACATTAGAACTGGAGGAGACTTCCATCCCAAGCCGTGCAGAATATGTAGTTACAGAACAAGAAGGCAAGGCTAACATCATGCTATATATTTTAAGAAATCAAACTTCAGATGCCAAATCATTTGATAAATTACTTGCCATAAAAAAGATCATTTGATAAATTAGTTATGCCTAGGAAATCTTTAAATTCAAGAATATACTAAGTGGCATACATGCTACACGCTCCAATCAACAGAAAGTCAAAGCATCTGTCATATTCAGATAAGAACCAAGAAACTATGGTTAGCTAGAAAAGAGGACCTCCAGAATTCATGCGATTGCTGTGTTAGAGGGAGAAAATAATAAGTTATACAAAATTATTGTAAACCAGTTATGTGCAGCGAGAGAAATTGAGACCCCAGAAATAAAAACAAGAAAAATGCTGCCAAGGAACACTCATGAGAGGTGTATATGGACACATTTAGTAAGATCAGGTGACAATTGAACAGTTCCTTAAAACCTAATAATAGACCATCAGTTTAGTATGAAAAAATGAAAGCAGATTCAAGATTGATGCAGTTTGAAGTGTGGTTTAATGAAATCATAATTTAATCTATGTCAAAGCCTTAGTTCCTTAGAAGGAAAACAATTGAAACCGAATAATAAACCAGAAGTAACCTCTCACAAGGGCTCTGATATGAAGCAAACACCTGATGTTTAACGAAGGAAAAAGGCACAAAAGAGCCTAATTATAGCTGATACTGTCACATAAACAGTATTTATGTCAAAGGGCTGACTTAACAAAAAAATTTATGCCAAAGGGCTGCAACAGTAATCATAACAGTAACCAGAAATTACTCATGAACGATAGTGATATAGTACTCAAACAGTATTGCCACAGTACTATGAACAATACTGCTACAGAACTTCTCTAAATTGATGCTCCTGCATAAAAAATTAAGCTGCAAAAAACAGAGAAGAAAGTATAGCAAATAATAAAATAGGTATCAGCCAGCTTGAAGGCTATGGGAGTAATGCACAGCCAGAGCAGGTCTAAAAGTCCAATTTGTAAGTATTCCAAGACACCTGGCTGTGCCGAATATTTAAGAGATACTTGATGTTTTCCACATCGTGGGTTCAGATCACTACCCACCCTCCCTTCTGGGTTCAGATCACCATTGGGGCAACTTCAGCGAGGGAAACAGAGCATTTGTCAAAGAGTAGAAAGTGCTAAAAGGAATAAGGCCAGAATAATAGCCAACAGTAAGAAGGTGCAATGAATGATGGAAAGAGAAGAAGGTTTTTACGTCACAGCACATACTATCATGCAACAATTGTCAGGTCTTTTAAAAAACAATGCAAAGCCTCCCTCCCTCGTGGGTTCTTTTAAAAAACAAAAAAGCAAAGCCTCCCTCCCTCGTGGGTTCTTTTAAAAAACAAAAAAGCAAAGCCTCCCTCTCTCTCTTGTGGGTTCAGATCACCATTGGGGCAACTGACAGTAAGAGAAACAGACCATATGTCAAAGAATAGGAAGTGCTAAATGGAATCACACCAGAACAATAGCCAACAGTAAGTGGGTGCAACGAATGTTGAGAAGAGAAGGTTTTTACGTCACAGCACATACTAATATACTACCATGCAACAAGTGACAGGTATTTTAAAAACAAAAATGAAAAACAGAAAAGTTGTTGAACCCTGCTAAATGATACAAGGCATTGCTTTTTTGGACTTGTCTACGTACCTCCCATCTGATAGCATTAGGCATCCCTCATCCAATTTTTTAATGACCCTCTCTGCAGTTTCCCTTGTTTTGAAATTAACAAGAGCTAGCCCTACAACATAAGAAATGTACCAGGTTAGGTTTGACTAATTACAGGCAGTCAAGAATATCTAAATTTAGCTTTGTATTTACATATAACACACGATACATAGAGATTAACTATTCAAGGCATTACTTTTTACTTTTTCCATACCAGAATATGGGCTAGAAATTGTTGTTCTCTGGATTATCTTTGCTGTGCAATTTTCCTTAAAGCCATGCCAAATAATATCCTGAGATATAACAAACTTCATCATTGTAATAAAGATATATATAGTCTAGAAAAACAAAATATACCTGCAAAATTGGCATCCATAACTGCAAATATAGATTAATATAAAACATAAAATTTTATTTACAATTTAAGAAAAAAAAACCACAATTTTATGCAATTCCACAATGCTGAGACACATATAGTCTGCATCAATAGCTAATATTGCAACATAGCACTTTACATGTCATTCTGACATAAAACACAATTCTGGCAGAAGAGACTAAATTTAACGAGGAATATGATGAAGAAAGAAGACAAAATCCATTATAACAAAATTGCAAAGGTTCATTGCCTGGTGCAGTGGTAAAAAAGATTGGGCTGCCATGTGTCAGACAAGGGTTCAAATCTGAGGCAGACACTTGGTGCAAATAAAACCAAAAGCTAGGTTTGTTCCTCATTGACCTCTCCACCTCTGTAACACCTAGCATTCTCAATTAAATGGAACCACACTAAGTATGGCCTTTCTAATTACAATACAATGGCAGCATTAAATCAGCCATTTTTCTTCACTTGACCATGAGAGTGAAACAAAAACAATTCATCCCAAACAATGTCTTGGGCTTCGAATTCGACTCCAAAACAAGGTTCGAATAAAGGAAATCATTGGGAAACCATAATCATCTATTTTATCTGCCAGCCAAGGAAGAGCCTTTGAAATATTTTGTCACAACATAAATCAATCCACAATCTAATACAAATTTAGATGTACAAGAAACCAGTTAAAATAACAGGTTAGGATTAGTTCACTAGAGTATGTTGTCATACCAGGCCCAGTCATGAGATGGATCTAATAAATTCTTATGAACAAGACCCCCAATTTGTTCCTCACAATCTAATACAAATTTAGATGTAGAAGAAACCAGTTAAAATAACAGGTTAGGATTAGTTCACTAGAGTATGTTGTCATACCAGGCCCAGTCATGAGATGGATCTAATAAATTCTTACGAACAAGACCCCCAATTTGTTCCTCTTTTTTTCTTTTTTCTTTTTTCTTTTTTCTTTTTTCTTTTTCCCCACAGGCTGATTAATGATTACATTGCTTGTTAAAAGTTACAAATTAATGGTCGTCCTAAACAAGTTAGAGTAAAATGGAAACATAACAAGACTACCATGATGTTTATCTCCCTCGTGGATACTCATACAGAGAATTGTACCAGGTCAAGGTCTAAAGACCAAATTGAGTTGCACATACCAGCCCAGTTCATAACAGATTCGGCAGGCCCCACATCAGAAGCACATTTAAATATCGGTGCGATGGAAATTCACAAGAAACTCGCGTCATACAGGAAGAGTATAGGGTGTAATGCACTGCAACAACTGCTGCAATGCGGTAACAGACCGTTATAAAGCCATTCGTTATGGTCCAATCGGATTCTTGGGTATTTTTTTCCACCTTATTTCACTTCCACCCAACTAAAACTGCATCCAAACAGTTCTTTAAGAGTAGATCTAGCTACAAATATCCAAAAGAGAGAAGACTTCAGCCTCATTCTTGAATCAAAAGCTTTCAATACTTCCAATAATCGGTAAAATTTCAAGTTTTTTAAGTCTTTTCTGTTTCAACTTGATTTCTCAAATTTTCAGTTATTACCAAAATTTCTTCAAATGGTAAGTAATTCACATCCATACAATTGTGTATACTATATCTAAATGTTATGGAAGTTATATTTTCAATTTTTCCAATTTTATGAATTTTTAATTCAATTATTCATATTTTTTATTTTATTATTTTTATTTCTCAATGTATCATAAATATATTTAATCATTACAATGATATATTTTATTGATATATAACATAGATTAAATAAAACAGCAAGATATTGACATTTAAGTGTTTGAAATGAAATATATACCATAGTATAGTTAATATAATTAGCGCGTATGCACCCCAAGTAGGATTAGATGACAATATTAAAACACTTTTTTGGTAACATATGAGCGAGTTGATGCAAGGGATACCCGAAGCAGAAAAAATGTATATAGGAGGAGACTTTAATGGCCATGTAGGATAAGAGAGTGGGGGATATGAAATGGTACATGGTGGGCATGGATTTGGAGATAGAAATCATGCCGGGGAGACTATCTTAGATTTTGCGGTAGCATATAATCTTATAATTAGGAATACATTTTCTATAAAGAAAGATGAACACTTAATAACCTTTAAAAGTGGTTCAAACGTGAGCCAAATTGATTTCTTTTTAACTAGAAAGGTAGATAGACTAGCAAGCAAAGATTGTAAGGTTATTCCCGGAGAGAGTTTAATCTCACAACATAGGCTCCTTGTTTTAGATATATGTATTAAAGGGCAACCAAAAAGGAGAAAAAAAACCATAAACCCAAGGACTAGGTGGTGGAATTTAATAGGGGAGAAAATGAATTTATTTAAAAATAGTATGTTAAAAGAAGCAACATGGAATGTAGAAGATGAAACAAACTTAATGTGGAATAAGATGGCTACATATATAAAAAGAGTAGCAAAAGAAGTTCTAGGAGAATCAAAAGGAACGGGACAGTCATTTAAAGAAACTTGGTGGTGGAATGAAGAAGTTCAAAATATCATAAAAACAAAACGGGAATGTTATAAAGTTTGGCAAAAAACTAGGAATAGTGAAACCTTTAACAAATATAAAAAAGTAAATAAAGAAGTTAAAAAAGTAGTAAGTGAGGCAAAGCATAGAGCATATGATGATTTTTATTCTAAACTAGGTACAAAAGATGGAAAGAAGAATATATATAAACTTGCCAGCTAAGGGAGAGAAAAACAAGAGATTTTAGCCATATTAAATGTATTAAGAGTGAAGATTCACGGGTTTTAGTAAAAGACAATGAAATTAAAGAAAGATGGAAAAACTATTTTGAGAAATTGCTAAATGAAAACCATAAAAGAAGTTTAGGCTTAGAGGAAAATGTTAGAGATATTATATTTTTCCGTAGGGTCAAGGAGTGGGAGGTTAGGAATGCCTTAAGAAAGATGAAATTGAGGAGGGCTTTAGGACCCGATGGCATTCCTATTGAGGTGTGGAAGTGTCGAGGAGAAGTTGGCTTGTCTTAGTTAACAAAATTGTTTAATAAAATTATAACAACTAAGAGGATGCCAAATGAGTGGTGCCAAAGTTTTCTTGTACCTAAATATAAAAATAAAGGGGACGTACAAAGTTGTAATAATTATCGTGGTATTAAATTAATGAGTCACACTATGAAACTTTGGGAGAGAGTGATTGAACAACGCCTAAGACAAGAGACGGATGTGTCGGAGAATCAATTTGGATTCATGTCGGGTAGGTCCACAATGGAGGCTATTCACTTGTTGAGGAGACTAATGGAAAGATATAGAGAGAAGAAGAGAGATCTCTATATTATTTTTATTGATTTGAAGAAAGCCTATGATAGGGTACCTAGAGACCTATTATGGGGGGTTTTAGAAAAGAAAGAAGTCACAAAGGGATACATCGACACAATAAAGGATATGTATGGTGGGTGTGTAACTATAGTTAGAACGTCTGTAGGGGAAACAAGCGAATTCCTAATCACGGTAGGCTTACACCAAGGGTCAGCATTAAGTCCATACATTTTTGCTCTAGTGATGGATGAGTTGACAAGACACATCCAAGATGATATTCCGTGGTGTATGATGTTTGCCAATAATATTGTTTTAGTTAATGAAACTAGAGGAGGAGTTAATGCCAAATTAGAGATTTGGAGAGAAGCTTTTAGAACTAAAAGGGTTTAAGATAAGTCGAAATAAAACTGAATATATGGAGTGTAACTTTAGTAAATCTAGAAGGACAAATGAGGATGAAGTGAGGATTGAGACTCAAGAAGTTCAAAAAAATGAACATTTTCGCTATTTAGGCTCAATTATTCAAAATGAGGGAGAAATTGGAGATAACGTTAACCATAGAATAAAGGCAGGATAGGTTAAATGGAGTGGTGCATCTAGTATATTGTGCGATAGACGTATCCCCTTACGATTGAAAGGAGAGTTTTATCGAACAACTATTAGACCAGCCATACTTTATAGTATCGAATGTTGGACAGCTAGGTAACAACATCTGCATAAAGTGAGTGTTGCAGAAATGCGAATGTTGAGATGGATGTGCGGGAAGACTAGAAAGGATAGAATTAGAAATGAACACATTCGGGAGATGGTTGGAGTAGCACCAATTGGAGATAAAATGAGAGAGAATCGGTTAAGATGGTTTGGATATGTGCAAAAAAGACCTTTAACTGCGCTGGTTAGGAAAAATGACATAGTCCAAATTGAGGGCAATGTTAGGGGAAGAGGAAGACCAAAGCTAACATGGTAGAGTTAGTAAAGAAAGATATGATAGCATGTGGCTTAACTGAGGAGATGACCTTAAATAAAGCGGAATGGAAATATCGGATTCATGTAGCCGACCCCAAGTAATTGGGAAAAGGCTTGGTTGTTGTTGTTGTTGTATTAGACATATTAATTAAATTATGTTTACAATTATTGGAAATTATAATTACTAGTTTGCATTAAAACATAATGTAATCCTATATATTTGGATTGTTAGCGTAACAGTGTAACTAATTTAAAAGTTATAAGCTTAATGTAAAATATAAATACACCCACAAACTAACAGCAACTATTAGTATATATTAATCGTAAACTAGTTTCACTTAATTTTCAATCAACAAAATTCACTAAATTAGTAATACTAATAATCTAATATACAACTACATGGAATATATGTTGAGAGGACTATACAACTTTTTAAGAATGCTTCAGACGTTGTAGTTGAATTTAGGTTAGGACATTTTTGCCAGTACTTCTATACATGTCCTAGTCCACCAAGTGTTACATTAGCTACGGTATTTGTTTCTATTTTACATGTATGAGAAATTTTGATTGATTTACATATAAGTGGATTAGGTTTAAAACAGCATAATAATTCCTATTTCAAAACAACTCTTTTTCCGCAAGAATTCTAAAATATGCTTCAAGTTCTCTAATAACGTTGAAGAAGCCTTACTAACAGGAAGGGAGGAAAAAGAAGGTGGGGCCTTAAAGGAGCCTTTGAAAAACTAAAAACCTATTTTACCATGCTAAAAAACGGGCTATTACCCAATGCTGATCTTGATGTAGCAGGATGTAAAGACTGGTAAACTGGGGCCAAACTTAAATTTCAGAGTTGGGTTATTTGCCGCAGAGCCTAACCTCAAACTAGAGTTTGCATTCTCACACTTCAGAGCCTGAGGTTTACAAACATACATTATAATAAAAAGACATAAAGTTTTATTAGTTACTCATAAGTCATAAGTAAACATTTTTCTTCAAAAAAAATTGAACATTTACAATTTCTCTCCTCAAATACAAATAAAAGCCAGAAACAAATAATTTGAAAGAATTTCTTTATGCTCATACTGAGGGTAGGCAGAATTTGACACAACCGTGAACACGACTTGAATCCAGCACAAAATTAGCAGGATTGTGCTAACCTTAACCTTTGTTTGTGCTTAGCAGGATTGTGCTAACCTTAATCTTTGTTTGTGCAATAATTGTGCCAACCCAATTAACAATTTTTTTTATAGAAAAAAGGAAAGGAAAAAAAAGGTGCTCAGGTTTGGGGACTAAACACGTTTAACCTGAATTGACCCATTTCATTAATTGTATTAGGTCAACCCCAATTGACCCATGACATGTTTCAACCTATATAATAGGAAATATGTTGTTTTACTGAATAATAGGTAATATATTTATATTCGCATGATAATATAGCAAAAACATAGGTTGATGTTTGTGTAATTTATTTAGATAAAATGAAATATTTAGTTATTCCAAAAAATTTAAATCAATTTTTTTTTTTTTTTTTGTTACATTTAGCACATAGATTGTTAAAGGGAGCGTCGTATTCCAGGCTGAACTACCCATTTATTAAATGGGTTACACGAGTCGTATCTTGCTAACTGTTTCATAAACAGGTTATCTCCAATTAACTCCTACACTACAATACCATTATCTGAACACGACACAAACACAATTGCCATCTGTACGGTACTCATAGCAACCTAGAATATATGGGTTAACCCAAATATGCTTTTGCAAAAAATTCCCCACAATTTTCATGGGGAAAAAAAGAGTAGGCCCTCTGACAACTAAAAAAACCATGCGAAAAGTAAATTCTTCTAAACAACATAATGAAAACTTCTGTTTAGTGTCGTATCACATATTTAAAAGCAATTAATAATTATCTTTCATGTCTACATTAGACAAGAACATACAAAACCAATAATTTTACGTCTCAACACTGCTAGCTATCACAGTTTTGTGAACTGCAAATTTGCAACCTCTTGGAATTGACCATGATTTCTCAGTAACATAGCCAAGAGCTTTGATATTACCACTTGGATCCACGACATAAATGCTCATGCCAATAAGTGCATGCTCACCAGACTCCAAACTCAATTCACACGCACCATAAGGGATACAATTACAAATCTGTATAGACTGTGTAAACATCAAGTATTTGACACAGTTCTCAACAGCATTTTCTTGGGGTCAAACGAAATTTTTTCAATAATCACATTTTTAAGTAGGTATGCAATCGAAAATACAAAGGAATAATTACAATAATAATGATAAAATCATAATTACATTTAAGTTTAATAGAATTTCCAGAAGCACTAAACAACAAACAGTAAGACACAAATACACTATATAGGATACTTGCATCGGAACAAGTGTTACCTCCACTTCGGCAGAAGTATATTCTGGATTCAAATTTCGAAGCAAGACAAGTGTACCTTGCTCATGAGCATTCTGAATTCTTTCCTCCCAAGGCTGAAATGAGTTTAATGAAAACAAACATTAAACCAAAACCAATTGATGAATAGTAGCACCAGAGATGTCAGCATCATCAAAAAATAAAAATAAAAATTTAAATAAATGACCAAAAAAGATCTTTGCTGCTTCCAATGCGAACAGATTTTAACAAACAAAATAAATGGTATAGATTTCATATAGGCATGCTCCAAATATCTAATAAGCCAACAATAGAAAAGTCATTCTCAGAGTTAGCTTAAATATATATAAAAAATAATAAATAAATAAATTGTTAGTTATGAATCTAGTAAAGAGTTGAGGATAGATAACGACAAAATCGCTTAGATGCCAAGAACATTTATTATAATTGGACAGCAGAGAAGAACCATTCATGGAAGTAACAAGATGAAAATTAGGAAGATGCAAGAATTCACAGCATGTTGATACAAATAAACAACCATAAAAAGTGATCATCAACGATTTTGTTGGCACACAATGAACGAATAGAGATCACTTACAGATACAATGTCAAGTCTCTCATGATATTTACATAAAATGGAAACTAAGATGAGAATTAAGATATAAGAAATGAATAGCTACAATAGGTATGACACAACCTGGGAACTTTAAAAGCAGATCATACAAAACCCTGGACACACCCATAACCAGTTCACACAAGTAACCATATGCAGAATAAAGGAAAATAACAGGATGGGAGCACAAAATTCTCAAATTCCTTAACATATTCTTAGCCTCAGACGAACTGAGAAATTTGGCTGCAAGTTCCACTATCTCAGTTGACACATCCCTGCAATGTCATTTAAAATAAGGCTGGACTTTGCTCTACTGGTTTAAAAAGAACAAAACTAACACAGTACATTCTGCCTACAGATCTCACTATCACCATGAAACACGGCAATCATCAAGAATTAAAAGCCAAATCAGAATCAACCAGTCGATTTGAACAGCATTTTCTTTCAACGATTTCAATTACCCAATATAAACTATCACCAAGCTTTCAAACTTCTTTTGTAAATGCGCTGAATTAGCAGTAAACGTGGCCAAATTTTCCAAAACTTATTCTTTTCAAATCATATTTCTAAACAGTAGCAGAATTTTGCAGAAAGAAAATATAAGTTCAACCTCATCTCAATTCAGGTATCCAAACCACATTTAAAATTGGCTAGCTTTATGCAACTAATTACCAACTCTAAATAGTTAGTAATTCATGATTCACTAGACTCTAACCAAAATTATATATCAAAATTGAACAATTATTTCATCGGAATCATATACATGTCATGCTACTGCCATCGGATGGAAAATATGGTTGTGTTTCTTATATAAAAATGTGTGAGGATATAGAATAATTGTATTGGCAATTTCAGAGTTCTAATTGGTCAAATGGCTTTAATTTGATTGCCTACTAATTTGCTTGAAATAGATTTGATTGAAAACTTAAATAAGCAACTACACAAAAGTTGCATGGAGATTGCAAGTTGAAACAAAATTAATGATCAACTTGATCACAAGCATTAGGACAAGTGTGACCGAGTAGACCATAGAACTGTAGACTTAGTTGATAGGTGAAATAGGATAAGTTTTGAATGCGCTTGGAATCGATACCCTCATCAGGGATCAAATGCTCTCAGAATTTGACCTATTGCTTTTTAGATGCATAAAAACTTGGAATCTCATGTTGATCTTTATATGTCTAGAAAGTGTACACAATAAATTTTCCAACAATATCTTATGTGCATATGTTGGATTTGTTTGGTTCATAAGCTAAAACCCGAAAGTCAAACCATCTATGTAAACTTGTGAACAGAGACAAGCACTCCAGAGAGATGACCACTGGTGCTCGAACTTAGACTACAAGTACTCAATATGACGAGCAAAAAGTAAGAGTTCTTACGTCCAATACTGTTTCTAAATCATAAAAGAACAATTTAAAAATTTTCAAATTATTCGAAGACTTGAAAAAGGGTTTCTAAACCCTATATAAAGGGTCTTAGGAACACGTTTTAAACATACAGTAGAGACCAAAATATTTTAACTTTTTCTCACACAAACACATAATTGAGGAGTTAAACATAGAGATTTATGAGAAATTCACTTTCTTTTACACACATAATTTGCCAGAATCAATAAGAGAATCTTAGGACTTTTAAGTGCGCCCATTTAATTTTTTTTTCCTGATAAGTAATATTTCATAAGAGGCACTCAAGAGGGGAGCGCTCCCAAGAGAATACACAAGAAGCCGCAAGCGGCCACCTATACTTTCAAGCAACCCATTTATGTTGTTTTTGGAGCATTAATAAATCATATCTGAAAAGCAACTACATGCAGACATATCCATCACAGAATATTTCACACCTTCACTGGAATTACTCCTCTCGTGGAAAATGAGTGTGGTTCCTAAGACGGACTAGTTGGTTCCTTCCTTCCTGAGTACAAATGTCATTCCATAACAATGAGGGGCATTAAGCCAACGTGTAAAGCAACAGACTAGCGATCCCAGGGTGGACTTTGAGCTGGCTGGGAACGTTGTAGGTCAAAGATATAACAACAAGCTGGTGAATCTAAGGAGTAGAGTCTATGACTAGCTTGAGAGGTTATACTCTCTTCTTACTACTGGATTTGCTGAGTTCTAAACTAAGCTCCATTCCTTTTACCCATTGGGGTTCACACAACTTTTGGTGTCTCTTCCACTGCATTGTGGTTTTGTCTAATTTATGGCAAGCATTATTGATTGATTCGGTTAATTAAGGTCAAAATTGAAATAAAATCGATAAATCAATTAATTGGAGCATATTAAAATTAAATTTAGACAAAAGATTTGAAAAAGACCTATTCATCCCACCCACCCACCCCCCTTCTATAGGTCCTATTAGCATCCCCAAACACAATCCCAAGCAGTATCAAGATTAGATTACTTGAGTGTTAGATTGATCCTGCATTTTTCCCTTTAAGCACACTATGGATTCTGAAGATGTTTTTGAATTACAGGTTTTAAGTTCTAATGTTTCTAGTATGTTCCCCGCATATAGATTTCTCCACTATTTAATTGAATCTTCATGTCCCCACCCATTACTGATGACAGATTGATATATGAGAAATTTCATTCTGGTTGGATTGATATGGCTGAAGCATTTCAAAATCATGGGAATAAAGAGGTTTAAAAATGATTTTGGTTATGTTCAAATTTTAATCATAAAATTTGGTTGCATCTGTCTCCAAAACATCAAAAGCTCAAGTGGTTAAGTTATCTGATCCTACTGAGGTTGGCGCGAATGAGTTTGAAGAGGAAGAAGCGAAAGGAGATTATATCCATGCATCTTCCCGGTTGTTGTATTATGAATGTGTCAAAAGCCAAAAATAATAATAACAATAAAATAATAGTAGTAGTAGTAGAAAAAATAACAATAATAATGATTAATAAATAAGTACTAAACTTGAAAATGATGAAAAAGAGAGCAATGATCTCAAAGACAAAAGTGAAAAACTCAGAACTCTGAAACATGAGCATGTTGAACTTAAGGAAAAACTTGAAAAACTTGGGCAACTTTTATGAAATACTTAGAAATGTTAAGTCAAAACATAATAATCTGAAACTAGAAGTTAGATTCTCTAAATCCCTAGCTAACTTGTGGAAAACTGAAAGAGATTCTCTTAAATAAGGCCAAATTTTTGGGAATTGAGTTCAATCAGATTGTCATTATTAAAAAGTCTTTTATGAAAAAATCTGAAAACTTCGACGTTAGTTGCAAAAATCAAAAGACTCAATCCAAAGCTTCACAAGTGACACTAAAAAACTTGAAAAAACTTTTAAGAATGAATGAACCTGTGGGAGGATAAAGTTGGTTTGAGATTTAATAGTGATCCTAATTTACCCCCTCTACATCAACTATTAAGTTTGTAAAGTAAATAAATTGCTAACTTACCACCTACATCAAGTATTATGTTTGTAAAAGAAGAATAAATTCCCAAAGTTATGGTCTACCCTCTTAGATTTGTGAAAAATTGTCATCATTGTGGGAAAAAAGTACCATTAAGCCTCGATAATATGTGCATGGCAGTGCTCTCTCCAGAAATAAAAATTCTCAACCATTTATAAAAAATAAAAAATAAAAATGATTCTACAACACAATACCAGAATCTTGGAGGAGACAAAGATAAAGCTGGGATAATGAAATTTTAAATTATAAAAAAAAAATATGGTTCTAATAGAAAATGAAGGTGCAAAAAATTGGAATACATTTCAACACCATAGCTCAATCTGGGGGAGAAAGAAAAATAAAAATAAGTAAAAAAATGTTGTACCTCACCTCCCAAGTCCAACCCACTTCCACAATGGTGAAAAAAATTTAAAATCTAAAGTCAAAGTCATTTGAGTTAAGAAAGAAAAATTCAAGTATCCCTTGAGTGAAGGTCGAGAGTCATGTTCGTGCTTTTTTCTTCTAAGCCATTATATTCTATTAGCTCTGTGTCCCCTAGAAAATCTAAAGACGCCAATCTTGTCCTGTAGCACTTTCCTGTCATGATCTAGATTAGTTCTTCAGTGCTTTATTCCTATGCCTAGACTGTGATTCTTTTTGGTGAACTAGTCATTTGGCTTCATTTGCTTTTATTCATGTGCGTCATTTTTTATTAGTGCATTGAGTCTTCTATTTTGGTGTTCTTGCATGAAATAAGGTTCCAATTGTATTCAAATATTTTTCAAACCCAGAACTACAACTGAGACATGGGCGGTTGAAACCAACTCATTGAAATAGGTCTTAAAATGTTTAAACATACTCCATGTCAAACCTCAATTTAGTGGATGATTAATATAAGTTGCTTTGACGATAAAACATTTGTTCACACTAACTATTACTAGTTTTGCCCAGGTTTGAATATGTTAGTGTTGACCTACTACCACTTCTGGGATTAGGATGATAACAAGAATAGCAAAACATTACAATCAGTACAAAATGAAAAGTTAAATAAAAGCAAACGCAAGTAACAGTGAAAAGAAAACAAAAGTATAATTTCTGCTGATAGTAACCTAAATTCTAAAGAAAGCTATATTTTCAATTTATCCAAAGGTACAAAAATGGTAAGTAATATAAAAGTAACAAATTCAAATAAATAAATAAATTCAATGGTTGCCCATTAAGTGTGAACTGCTGAGGTTAAATAACTGAAAAAATAATCAAAATAGTGTGTTAATAAATGTTTACACTTTACATCAATCTCATTACAAAATGAATTCGATGACACAAACAAATAATGATAAAATCCATTTCAGAGAATAATATAGAATATAGTTCTTTTCACCCAAAGGAACCATAATGCAAAATCTACTGAAGGTTGTCATGGAATAGACTTAGTTCGAACTCTACTTTAGAATAGAATAGGTGATTCTCTTTCAATTAATTTTTTAATACTAATGTTGGATGAAATAAAATGTTGAATTGAATACAATAAGAACCTTTTAGAAATGCTATTTATTCTTGAGTCTTGGCTTTCAATACATAAAAATTAATTAAATTAAAAGTTTGAGTTTTAGTGTATTGAGACATAGAAGTTAGGAGGAATTTGCATATGTATATATATATATTGATTGATAGAAATCTGAGTTCGGTCAAACTTTTTTAGCTCTCTCTCATTCTTCACCGTCTACGACAATTGAATATTTCAGTTTGACTCTTTCTAAATTGATAAGGTAAAGAGAGATCTATATAAAGAGAGAGAGAGAAAATAAAGCAAGGCAGAGTATTTAATTTTCCTTAATATATTGCTTCCTCTTAACTTTATTACACATATTTCTAATTCATAGTTTTTTTATTGATTACTATTGCACCTCATAGTGTTCCTTTCATATGTACAGATCACAGGTTCGGATAATATTAATTTGGTCTTGGTCTTAAAAATATTTCTCCATGCATTGATAGAATTGAATTTTCTACCCTGGTTAGGTTATGTCTGGTATATTAGAACTTAGTTTTATGACAAAATTGCCAAAGAGGAAGATTAATAGGACTTAGATGCAGTATGTTGGCAATTTCCAGATTAAAACACGATTGTAATTGGTGGAGTTCTTTTAGAATGGTTTGGGTCTACTTGAGCTTATAAGCATGTTGATTTGCTTAAGAGAGGTTTAATTGAAAATTTCAAAACAAAGATCACATGAAGATAACAAAGTGATACAAAATTAATGTTTTGATGAACTTGGATCACATACATTATGACAAGGTAAGTTTGGTTGAATAGCCTGAATAAATCTTAGGATTAAAATGCTTGACACTAAAGGACTTGGATAACTTTTGGATGTGTTATAAAGTGTTTTCAAAGGTAAAATTGTGCTTTATTCATACTTAGACTACCTTTAAGAACGTTTTGACTGGGCTTGGAATCAATACCCACATTGGTGATTGGTAATACTATCAGAATTAGGACTATTTTCCTTTCTAAAGTCATTATGACTTCGAATCTTGTGTTGATCTTTTACATGTCATGAAAAACGACTCAATACAACGATATATTAATTTGCTCAATTTCGAGTTCCCTTGGCAAGTCAACAAAAAACTAACTACCCCATGTTGAAGTCTACATTTTGTTGCACATCCTGACATTAGAAGTTCTGAAATTGGTTCCGCTGCTCCTAGCCAAGAGGGGGAGAGGGAATCAATGCAGTAGAATATATATATGTGTGATACAAATGTGTAAATTTAAGTCATTCATTTCACCACATTATTGGAAAAATAGAACCCTGATGGAAAACAAGTAATCAAGTACCACTAACTGGTTAACTAATCTGCATGTTCCTATAATATATAAACATTTATCCTTTTTACAACATAAAATATACAAACAACCTTATAAATAACAAAAATTATTTCCAAATAAGGAATCAGAGCATAAAAGTAGTAGTACATTACTGCCAAACTAAAGATTCAGATGCTTTGAGCCTACGAGAAACCTAGTTGTCAATTATCACAAAATGTGAGACACCAGAAAAATCATCATCCATATTGATACTTATGGTGTTTGGAGGCAAATACTGATGCAAAAAAAAGAAAGCATAGCAAATATAATATGAGTGGGGAAAAACTACTTACGAGAGCCCTAAACCATTTGCTTTTATCCTGCAGGCCCGAAGAAAAAATAGATATGTCAGAATCATCATTTATCTAAATAACTTTTGACAACAAAGTAAAAAAGCAGGCATCAAAATACATCAATGACCATAATATCAACAACATAATACATGTGTGTTTGCCTGATGCATATGAGGATTTGGCAGATCAAAAACTAGCTGAATTAAAATACCCAAGCCAATACCATACTCTAATAGATATTAAATAAAGGTCCAACAATCAAGCAAACACGCAACTAGCAACGTGACACATACAATTCATTTCATTGAAATACAATTTCCGCAATGATTCAATGCCATTTAGCCTATCATGGAATTATTCTTACTACAGTACCACCACCAACACCCCTTTCTTTGAGGCCTTTGTTGTAGAACTACAGGAATCTTCATAAAGCAATTTATATACATCATCAATATCTGACAGCAGTGTCGGCACCTAGGTGGAAACCAGTTTATTGGACCAATCCTTTGTTAGGATTGAGGAGTTCTTGAGGAGAGGTCACTTGGTTTTCCTGTATAGTTGATTGTTGTAGTGAGAAGTATCATTAGATGTTCTGCAATCAACAGCATAAACCCTCTCTCGCAATATCCACCTCTCTATTTCACACCATTTCTTACATTTTTGGACTCAACACTCTCTTTGCCCAGAACTCAAACACATTATAGACGAGAATTTGGTTTGATTAGGCACCTGAACCTAAGAGGCTAGGATTTACCTCAAAGAAAGAAAAAAAAAACCCTTTCCTTACCAAAAAAACCTTCCATTATGTCATGGGCACACAGTTCTACATTCACCCCAACTATAGCTACACCTATGCAGAATCAAGGTCATGTACCCCTCATGAAAAAACCCTGTTCAACTGTACCCCACTTGCTCATGCCTCTCCTCCAAGGTTGAAGTGACCCCCACCTTCATATGCACATTTCCACATTCCAGCAAAGTAAGGCAATCTAATGACTTCTCCGAAAGTAAGGAGCTTGGTGAATGCATAAGACACTTCACTCTTCAAACAATGTTGGCAGGACATGAAATCCTCACCAGCGATTTTTCTGTGATGTCCTCATCACAATTCGGCTCATTGAGAACCTCACTTGCCAGGGTAGTCTATCAATAGCATTTCTTCCTTGTATGCAAAATGCCTCGGCGCCTCCTAATTGTTAGGTTGGCACAAATTCCTATTGTGATTAAGTTTCTATTATAGAGTTGTAACTTATTAGGTAATTTCTTAGTAGGCAAGTCTTGGTCTCAAGGAAGGAAAGTACTTGTTAGGCAAGTCTTGGGCTCTAAGGAATTGTAATCTGTAATCCTAGTCCACCAAGGAATTGGGTTTTGGGTTCTATAAATAGTTACCTATGTTATAGGTTGAGGGAGTAAGAAGAAAAGAGGCAATACTCTCATTGTATTTGAGAGGTTACCCTCATTGTTTTGAGAAGGCAACTCTTGCGTAGAGGTAATACTCTCATTGTTATTGAGAGAACACTTTGCGAGAGAATTCTTGTTTAGAATTTGTGAAGGGTTGGTCTCAAGAGTTAAGGGTTGAGAGTTGAGCGTACTCTTGATACAATTCTTCAACTTGTATTGTTACAATCTATATAGTGAAATCGGGCTCTCCGTGGACATAGGCTTGTTTTGCCGAAACACGTATAATTCTTGGTGTGCTCTTGGAAATTTCTTCGTGCTTGTTTACTTATCATCACATCGTAATATTTGGTGGTTCGTGATTGGGGGCTTATTTCTCAACACTAATGCCTATAACCCTTGCCTACAACACATAGCATGGCCATCCATACTGCCCATCCTCTCGTGGCTTTATCATTGTTATCTCCCTGTGCCCCGCTCATGTGTGCCAACTGCCAACCACTGATCGCCAACATGTCTAACATGACTTATCAACTTTGACAGGCTCCCCACCAGCCTCACCCATAAGCTCGGCATGCCCATGGCTCCTCTTATCACACATGAACCACATGCCCAAGGCATTAACTTCATCCTTAAAGTTCTCCACTGTCATGACCTTGATGCAAGGACTCCTCTTCCTCTTCTAGCAAAGGTATCGTCCACCATGACATCACGCTATCCTTTTCTTTATTCTTTTTTTTTTTTTTTTACAAGTACCATGTCATCATGCTCTCGTTGGCACTAGTATCACCCCGGTTAGACATTCTTCTTTTATATCCTAACCTACCTTGGCACTGGTAGGCTCATCTCAGTAATAATTTCCATCCTTATTATCACTGAATCATCTCCACCACTTTGATCCAATGTGCCTCACTCTTAACCTTGGTTGGATAATCACCAATTGTATAATTTCCTTTGCGCCAAAAGAAATATCAAGTCATTTCCACATGGTCTCCCAACTTGTGTTTGCCCTCACACTAGAGGCCTTGATGCAGAATGAAAAAGTACTGAAAAAGAACAAGAGGGAAGAGAATAACTTGAAGGAGAATTATTAATATGAAAAAGTCAATAATCAATCATCAAAAAGTACTGAAACCCTATCACAATGAAAGATCCGAATCTAGAGCAAATTGGTCCAGATTCGCTTGTCCTTCAATTGCATCGCCCTACCATCATCATACATCTCAACCTCTCTCATCTTTGTTACATCAGCTCTAAAATCCAATCACAACCGAACAAAACCTAACTCGAAACACTTTTACCCTCAGAAACAACACCCAGTGACCCTGATCTCTGCTGGTACTTCATCACAGCCCTAATATTCCCCTCATTAGCAAAATTGTACTCTCTTCATCACCGAAGACACCATCGCGGCCACTGGTTCACACAAGGCATCATCACATGAGGCAGGAATTCCAAACACGGGTAAGTCGAATAAGCTCGGGTTTTCTTAGGATTTGCTTTTTCTATAAATAAGGCTTATGTAATAGGGTTTCAATACTCTTTTTATAACTTGATTATCAAATATTGAGAATTCAAGTTCTTCCTCCCTAATTTCTTTCCTGGCTGCCAATTCTTGTTCTTCTCAATCCCCCAGTCCATTTGACCTCACATTCATCTGTCATCTCATCCCCATCATGTAGTATCATCCCATCTTCACTGTGTATCTATTTCTTTCTTTCCAATCTTGCACCAAGTGGTATCAGTGCGTCATTTGGTACCAAAGCAAAAGATCCCAGTCAAAACCAAAGATAAGTATTGAAACCCTATTATATAACCTTATACATAGACAACATCCTAAACAAACCAAGGAAACCCGAAAAATAAGGAAATACAACAATAACCCTAAAAATGAAGATTTCTGAAATAATAAGTAAATAAAAATATGTAATCTAAATTTTATAAAACCTTTAATTTTATCTATCCTTGCCCTTTATGCTGAAAGTAGAGGCAATTCATGTGTAACTCCTCTTTGGGCAATCTCGTATCATCCGCACCCCTTACAACAACACCTAGTTCCACACCAATCCAACTCAAAACAGTCTTGCCATCACACAAGACGCACTCTAAGGTCCACCCTGCCTCCACCTTGGAATAACCACTCCGCTCAAGCATGACAACTTCCTTTTTTTTCACAAGTAATGTTTCATTGAGTTCATCCCATATACAAGATCACAAAAGACCCAAACAGGCCGCTATACTCTTAACCTATCCACAAAATCCAGTATATCCTGTGTAGCTTTACAATTCCATCCATGTGTCCAGAAAAACAAATAAGGATAGAGAATTTAAGACACCAAAGAGGAGCCCCCTTTCCTTCAAAGGATCTTCTATTTCTTTCCTGCCACAACCCCCACCACAAGCAAAGCGTGGCTGTTCTCCACACATCTCGGACTTGGTTAGCCACTATACATCCTCTCCAAGCCCCAGGAGTGCTCCTCTTAGAACTCGGCATCACCAAATATAAATGTCGAACATAGCTAGAAACATGTCCCAACCGACCCTCGCCACTGGACTCGGAATCTCTTCATCCCTTTTGCACATGCAACACCAATGCACAATAACCTACCGCCTCCTTCGATTATCAATCGTCAAGATCAATTCCAAACTTGTCATCCACCCGAAAAATGCCGCTTTCAATGGACTTTGGTTCTCCAAATTGCGGTCCAAGGAAAGGTAAGCACACTATCCTCCAAGAAGCTCCAAGCAACCCTATCAGGATTCCATCCAAATCCGCTCATCCATGCCCTCCCCATCCGCATTTTGGCATATAACAACACCAACAAACCTACAATATCCTCTAACTCCCAATCTTGAAAATGCCTCCCAAGCACACCCCACCATTGAATAGGGTTTTAGGGTTCAGGATGGCTGAGGCATTCGCTTTCAGAAGGATATTTGGTGTGGTGATCGTCCTCTGGCATGCATCTTCCCCAACCTTTTCCGGATTGCTCCGAATAAACATGCCTTGGTTGCTGACTGTTATCAACTTGATAGAGGGAGGACATTATGGGATGTGCGTTTCTCAAGGCATTTTTAGGATTGGGAGCTGGAGAACGCCATAGAGTTCTTGTAATTGCATTGCTAGGAGGTGGCTAGATATCCGAGTGTGTGTTCCTTCATCTCAACGGATATTTGACGTTCGTTCTCTCTATAGATACCTCCAGGGTCTTCTTTCCAGTAGAAGGTCGTCTGGCATACAAAGGCCCCTCTCAAGGTGGCTTTTTTTGTGTGGGTGGCTGTTCTGGGGAGTATTTCGACTCTGGATAACCTGAGGAGGAGAGAGGTTACTGTGAACTGGTGTTGCACATGCAAGAGAGATGAAGAATCGGTGATCATCTTTTGTAACATTGCCCTGTGGCCCGGGACAGTTGGGGTATCCTTTTGGGTTTGTTTGGGGTATAGTGGGTTATGCCTCGTTCCTCGAGTGGCTTGATAGAGGCTTGGAGAGGTTGTACAGTGGGTTTCCAAGCCTAGGACTTTTGGAGGGTGACACCCTTGTGTGTTTGGTGGTGCTTAAGGAGGGAACGGAATACATCCTTTAATGGCGAGGAGAAACCTATTGGGGCACTGAAGTTCGCTATTATTACTTCTATTTTGTGCGGGGTTTTGGAGAGAAATTGTAAATCCATGGGGGAGAGAGTTGATTTTTTGGACATGCTAAGAGCTTAGGGGCCCTATCTGGTCCTTGTGTGGCTTTTGTAGGATGCGTTTCCCGTTTAAACGCTTTTTAAAACAATCTTACTTATCAAAATATATATATATATATATATATATATATATGGCTGGAAAGCTCTCGTCTCCTTTCTAACAAAAAAATGATGCTCAATTCTGACTTCCCTATGTGAATTATGGCCATTTTAGTAAAAGGAAACTGAAAATTCTACACTCGAGAATAACACTTCGTTGGAGCAGCCTACTTCTCTTCAACACTTTTTTTCAGTTTCCAAGCTTATTATTCCTGATTTTTAAAACCTCTTTTGATGAGCTTTTAAGTCCCAATGGCCTTATTTAAGTATAGCTAGTTTTGAGTCAAATTAATTTTGTGTTTTTCGATGTTCATGGCTTGGTACTTGCATTATTTATTCTGAAGGCTGGAGGGTTATTTCATGCCAACTATATTTAAGCACTTGCTCATGTACTAGAGAATAGCCATCAATGAACTAGCATGATATTTGAGTCTTCGGTTTGTTAAGAAGTTTTCCTTGTTACCCTTGCTCTTACCCCTCGGGTGGAATTCTTTAGGGTGACGAGAATATATATCCTTTGATTTTACACTTCCGTTACTTTCTAGTTCTTCGTCTTTCCAATACTAGTTGAAATGGATGATAAGAATGAATAGAAGAGAAAGGGTTAATAATCAACATGTGAGGATAGGAGTGGTGCCTATTAGTGACAAAATAAGAGAAAGTTGACTTAGCTAGTATGGTCATACACAATGTAGACCTGTGTTCACCACCATCTACTCTAAGGATATTTAAGGTGTAAACCAACACGTAGACCTGTGTAACCCAACGTAGAGAAGGTGTAACTTAAATATTTAAATCCTTCAACACACCCCCTCACATGTGGCCTTCTTTTGGTTCAACACGTGTTTCAATTTTAATTATCAAACATGTGGCCTTCTTTTGATTTCAATTTTAATTATCAGAGTAACATTGAGGTTTGAACACAAGACCTTGCTTGCTCTAATACCATGTTGACCACCATCTACCCAACAGATACGTTTGGTACGCAGGAATGGAATGATCATTCTCATTCCACTATTTGGTTGCAAAATGAAAATATGTAGGAATGGAATGATGTTCAAATTGAATTATCCAAAATACCCCTCTCTGTAACAAATAAATTAAACTAACAAAATAACATTCTTCTATAATGTTTTTAAAAGAAATAGTTGTGTTGGTGGAAGGTGGCGGAGGCAATGGTGGAAGGTGGGGGTGGGGGAAGGCGGCAATGGTGGTGTCGGTGGAAGTGGCGAAAGGCAGTGATGGCGAAAAGCAACAGTGGTGTATATGGTGGTGGTGGAAGGCGTCGACGGTGGTAAAAGACAATGGAGGTGGTCGAAGACAGCGACGGTGGTAGAAGGCGGACACGGTGGTGGTGGTGGTGGAAGACAGCAGTGGTGTAGATGGTGGTGGTGGAAGACACTGGAGGTAGCAATGGCGGTGACGGTGGTGGAAGGCGGTAGTGGTGTAGGTGGTGGTGGAAGGTGGTCACGATGGTGGAAGGCAACGGCGGCTGTGGTGGAAGGAGGTGGAGTGGAGGTGGCAATGGTGGAAGGCGGTGGTGGGAGGCAATGGAGGTGGAGGTGGAGGTGGTGATGTGGTAAAGGGCTTATTGGGAACATCAATTTTTTTTTTTAATCTTAACTGCGAATGGAATGGCCATTCCATAGGTGGTTTAGCTATGGAATGGATTTTCATTCCAAGGGAATGGCCATCAACAACCTATAAATGCATCAATAAGAAATATTTATTTGTATAGAACATATGAAAAAAAGAGACCAACCAAAACCAAGATGAGATGAAGTATTTAAAAATGATTTCAAAAAAAGATATATAATAAGACATGGCTTATAATGTCTCATGGAAACAATAGCCCCACAACGCAAAGGCTTTCCAAGAGATCTATTATGTTGTGGCCCAAATTTTGACTCGGCCCAGGTCGCGTTGCGACTCGATTTTGACCTGAAAAATGGGCTTTGTGAGGTCCAAAGCCACGGGGTTTAGGGGAGAGCGGCCACAAGGAAACAAATTTAACCCGTTCTTTTGCTTGTGGTGGACCCTATTTAGGACTCTCTTGTAACCCAGTATATAAGGACATCTAGGGTTTAGAGTAGGATTATAAGAAAACACTGAAAATCACAAAAAGAGAGTGAGAGAGAGAGCACTAGGGTTTGGGGACTGAAACTTGTAATCTCTTTGGTTTCACATAGTGAAAATCTTCATCGTAGACGTAGGCACATCGTCGAACCACATAAATTCGCGTGTTCTATGTGTGGTGCTTGTTTCGTTCTCTGTTGTATTTCGTGATTGTGCTTGGTTCGCGGTTGTTTGTCGTAACAAACTGGTATCAGAGCTTTCGGTTCGAAGTTGTGATGGCAACCATGTTTTTAAAAATCAAGAAGTTTAACGACAAGAACGATTTCAACTTGTGGCGGGTTAGGATGCAGACCCTCTTGGTTTAACAAAGGTAATCCAAGGCGCTAAAGGAAAGGGATGCACTGCAAGAAAAGTTGAAAGAAGAGCAAAAAGATGACGTTATGGAGAAAGCACACAATGTAATTCTGTTATGCTTAAGTAACGAGGTTTTACAGGAAGTATCTAGAGAGACTACATCGAATGGGCTATGGAACAAGTTGGAGTCCCGATATATGACAAAATCTCTTACGAATCGCTTGTACCCTAGGAAGCACGGATACTTCTACAAAAGTAACATACCCGTATCGGATACTGATACTTCTCGGATACTTGTGGACAAGTTTCCGATACTTCCTAAACGTATCCATAATTTTAAAATATTTTTTTTTATTTCTAGCACGTTTACGACACTTCTTGGATACTTTAACCATATATCTAACACTTCTCGGATACTTCAGAACATATTTCTAACAATAATATCATAGTATAATTGTTAAGAAAGTTTACATTTATTTAAAAAAGAAGTGTTGATATATATATCATAATTTAGTACAAAATTTATCCATGCAAATTATGCAATATGATTCTTAACTCTTAGTTTGTTTGTTAATCATAATATTTTATAAAGAAATGTAAATAAATTTATTTTTTGTATCTATAAAAATATAATTTGTTATTTTTATATTGACATATCCTACCGTACCCTTATCCTGTTTTTTTTTTAGATTTGTCGTATCGTATCGTACCCGTGTCCCATATCCGTATCCATGCTTCCTAGCTTGTACCTAAAGAAGCGGTTATTCACTATTCAGACGCAGGAAGGTACGTCTCTGAAAGACCATCTTGACAAGGTTAATGTGGTCATCATGGATTTGAAGAATACTGATGTTAAAATACAGGATGAGGATCAGGCTATTATTCTGTTGTGTTCTCTACCACCCTCGTACGAGAACTTTGTCGATATGATGATGTATAGCAGAACTATTTTGTCCATTGAAGACGTGAAGGCAGCTTTGAATTCCAAGGAGTTACAGAGAAGGATGTTGAGAGCAATACAGAAAGTTTAGCAGAGTGCTTGGTCGTTACAGGAAGAACGAATCAGAAGGGAGGGTCTGGCAGCAGAGGCTATTTTAAGTCTAACAACAAATCAAAGGTGCTGAAATGTTACACTTGTCACAAGGAATGGCACTTCAGGAAAGACTGTCCGGAGCGTAAGAAGGTAAAAGGAAAAATCCCCTGAAGCCAGTGAGGTAGTGGTTGTTACAAAGGGTAATAATTCAGATGGTGGTAGCTTTCTCACGATTTCGGTTAGTGGCTCTAAAGATGAGTGAATTCTTGATTCGGGTTGCTCGTATCACATTTATCCACGCAAGGACTAGTTTACCTCTTACCGATCCTTTGATAGTGTGGATGTTCTGATGGAAAATAATGTGTTGTGCAAGGTTGTAGGTATCGGTACAGTTCGAATCAAGATGTTTGACGGTATAGTGAAAACACTGACTGACGTTAGGCATGTTCCAGAACTGAAGAATATGATTTCCCTGGGTACGCTGGATTCCACGATTTCTGTCAGTGGCTCTAAAGATGAGTGAATTCTTGATTCGGGTTACTCGTATCACATTTATCCAACCAAGGACTGGTTTACCTCTTATCGATCCTTTGATAGTGTGGAAGTTCTGATGGAAAATAATGTGTCATGCAAGGTTGTAGGTATCGGTACAGTTCGAATCAAGATGTTTGACGGTATAGTGAGAACACTGACTGACGTCAGGCATGTTCACTGGATTCCATCGCGTGCAGTTACAAGGCTTGAGGTGGAATCATTAGGGTTTCAAATGGTGCTTTTGTGGTGATGAAGGGACTGAAGAAAATATGGCTTGTATACTCTGCAAGGTACCACAATCACAGGTTCAACTGCAGTATCATCCTCGGATTCGAATTTAGATACTACCAGATTGTGGCATATGTGACTTGGGCATATGAGTGAGAGGGGGATGAATATCCTGAGTAAGCAGGGTCTGCTTGGTGGTCAAAAAACTGGGAAACTGAATTTCTGTGAGCATTGTGTCTTTGGGAAACAGTGCAAAGTGAAGTTCAGTACGGGAATTCACCGAATCAATGGCACAGTGGATACCCTCAGGTTACTTCATATGATGGTGGTAGATAAATGATGACGTTGATTGATGAATTTTCTCGAATAGTTTGGGTTCATATTCTGAAGCACAAAAATGAGGCTTTTGTCACGTTCAAGCAGTGGAAGACCTTGATTGAAAAGCATATTGGAAAATAGGTTAAATGCTTGATGACAAACAACGGTTTGGAATTTTGTGATATAAAATCTAATGAGTTCTGCAATGCTCACGGGACTGTGAGACACCGCAAAGTGAGGAAAACTCTGGAATTGCAGAACAGATCAACAGAACACTGTTAGAGATAGCACAATGTATGTTGTCCAATGCTGGGTTAGGCAAAGTGTTCTAGGTTGAAGTTGTTTCCACAATTTGTTACTTGGTGAACCGGTCTCCATCAGCTGCTATCGACTGTAAGACTCCAGAGGAGGTATGGTCTGAAAATATTTGGGTGTCCTACATATGCTCATGTCAATAAGGGGAAGCTTGAACCGAGGGCTATGAAGTGCATATTTCTTGGTTATGAACCCGGGGTCAAGAGATACAGATTGTGGTGCCCAGATGCTTCGGGAAAGAAGATGGTTGTTAGCAAAGATCTGACCTTTCATGAGTCTGCGATGCTTACTCCGCAGGAGGTAGTTGATTCAACTAGAGCTTAAGGTTTCAGTGAGCAGGTGGAGCTATCAGAGGTTCAGTTACAAATGTTCCTAATCGGTCGAATGATCAGCAGGTGTATTTTTGAGTTGAGGAGGAAGATGCATAGTTGCAGTAGTACAATGTGGCTAGAGACAGACCGAGGAGGAAGGTTAAGCCACCTCAGAAGAATGGGTTTTCACAAGCTGATTCGGTTGCTTATGCACTTAGTGTGGCAGAGAGTATTGTTTATCATGAGGCCATCATGGGTGGAGAGTCGACACAGTGGTCTGTTGCCATGAGTGAGGAGATTGAGTCTCTTCATAAGAACCAGACTTGGGAGCTAGTTGAGAAGCCTAAGGGCCAAAAGATTGTGGATTGTAAATCTTCAAGAAAAAGGAAGGAACTCCGGGGGTAGAAGATGCGAGATTCAAGGCACGCATGGTGGCGAAAGGATATACACAGAGGAAAGGGATGGGCTTCAATAAAGTCATTTCTCTTGTGGTGAAACATAGCTCAATCAGGGTGTTACTTCTATGGTTGCTCTGTATGACTTAAAGGTTGACTAGCTTGGTGTCAAGACTGCGTTTTTGCATAGTGAGTTGGAAGAGCAGATTTATATGCATCAGCCTGAGGAATTTAAGATTCTGGAAAAGGAAAACCATGTTTGCCTACTGAAGAAGTCTTTGTATAGGCTGAATCAGTCTCCTAGACAATGGTACAAGCAATTCGACACCTTTATGGTTGGAAGTGGCTACTGCAGGATTAAGTTCGACAGTTGTGTGTATCAAAGAAGGCTCTTAGATGGTTTATATTTGTACTTGTTGCTCTATGTTGATGACATGTTGATAACTTATAGAAATATGTCAGAAATCAATATGTTGAAGGCTCGGCTTAATGGTGAATTTAAGATGAAGGATTTAGGTGCCGCGAAGAGGATTTTGGGTATGGAGATTTACATGGACAGAGGGGCGGGCAGATTGTATTTGTCACAGAGGAAATAAATTGAGAAGGTGTTAGAACGCTTCAGTATGCAAGCATCAAAGCATGAGTACTCCATTGGCAGCCCACTTCAGACTTTCGGCAGGATCATCGCCACAGACAGAGGATGAGGTGGAGCACATGTCTCGTGTTCCTTATGCTAGTGCAGTTGGTAGCATCATGTATGCTATAGTGTGCATTGGGCCAGACATTTCACATACAGTTAGTGTCGTCTGCAGATATATGGATAAACCTTGGAAGATTCATTGGCAAGCTGGAAATGTATATTGCGGTACTTATGAGACACCAGAGATGTTAAATTAGTTAGCGACACATCTGGGAGTGTTGTTTGATATGTTGATTCGGATTATGCTAGAGATCTTGAAACGAGGTCGTCCATGATAGAGTATGTCTTCACACTTTGTGGGAGTGTGATCAGTTGGAAGGTGACTTCGCAGTCTACAGTTGCATTGTCTACTCTAGAGGCAAAGTACATGACAGTCATAGAGGCAGTGAAGGAAGCTATATGGCAATGGGGCTTGGTTAGTGATCTAGGCTTGCAGTAGGATGATTTGACCGTGTTTTACGACAGCCAGAGTGCTATACATCTGACTAAAAATCAAATATTCCATAAGAGGAGCAAGCATATTGATGTCAAGTTGCACTTCATCAGAGATGTGATTGCACAGGATGCTATTGCAATGAGGAAGATTGGGACAGTAGAGAATCCGGCGAATATGATGGCTAAGGTCACTCCTATTATCAAGTTCAAACACTGTTTTGGGCATGATTGGTATTTATAGTAGTTGGGGCCCTTAGGGGCATGCGAAGGAAGTAGCTGGGATTGCGAAGCTCGGCAAAAATCAAGCCAAGGTGGACATTTTTTACGTTGTGACCTGAGAAATTTTCTCGCCCTTTTTTACTTGCGGGTTTTGGACCCTATTTAGGACTCTTGTAGCCTAACATATAAGGGCATCTAAGGTTTGGAGTGGGATTATGAGAAAACATTGAAAATCACATAAAGAGAGAGAGAGAGCAAGAGCTAGGGTTTGGGGAATCTCTTTGGTTTCAAAAAGTGAACATTCGTCGGATCTTCGCCGTGGACGTGGACGTAGGCACATCGCAAAACCACGTAAATTCTTATGTTCCTATGGATATAATATTGCATGTGCCAGCGGAAAAAAGTAATCACCAATATATAATGAATGACAAATATGAAAAATCTGTTATCATATTATGATTAAGTGTGGGAGAAAATTGTGAATTATAAACTACGATGCACCATTAAGCCCATATTTTTTGCCTTCGCTCCAAGTATATTAACATAGCACATTCAATATGACACTATTTTATACAATTTGTTGATGATAATGTTTTAATTATTAAAACCTAGAACAATGATAATTATTAAAGCTTTGAAGATAATTTTGAGATCAAGAGAATATGAAATAAGTAAAACTAAATATATAGAATATAAATTTAGCTACTAAAAATACAAGTGGGAATGTAATGATGATCAGAAGTCAAGAAAAAATAAAAAGGGAATATTTCCAATGCCATTATTCAAAAAGAGAGAGAAATTATATATTATTTTAATTGTATAATTAAAGCCAAATATGTTAAATGGAGAAATTATGTTGGTTTATTCACTAAAAAGTTCTATTAAAAAACGAAAAAATGTATTGGACCAGCCATGCTTTCTATAATTAAAATCTGAATGGTAAAGAACAATATATACATAATATGAGCATATTGAGATGAATGTGCAGTAAGAAAAAAATAATCTAGAAAGCACGGACACTCCTCTAGGGGGATTGTCATGATGATGTCGAACCCATGTCTGAGCATATACATGTTAGACACCACCGAAAATGTGTTCGACACGGCTATGAGTGTCCTGAAATTTGAATGATCTCTTTTCTTGGTTGGACACGGCATAGGCATGGCATGGACATTGGAAGAACATATTTGGGACATTTTTGGAACATGAAGAGGCAGTTTTGCAATTATTTTAAAAAAAATAGAGTTTCAATAAAAGGCGAGAAATTGAATAAGATGGTTAGACCGTGAATAGCGAAGAACAAAACTGCACCAATAAGGAAGAGTAACAAGCCCACAATGAGACTAATGCTAGAGGAAGGAAAGGCCAAAACTACAATATACTGAGATAGTAAGGTAAAATATAATAGCATGTGGTTTGGCTTAAGTTATGGCCCTTTACTTCTATATGGCTTACTTAGGAAGAGGAAGGAGAAAAGAATACTTTTGTATGGCTTCCCTTGCATTTGTGGTGCCAGAAATTGCTTGTGGCAATTGGCTACCTATGTGGGGATTATCGGCAAGTGGAAGCAGATGAAGAAGTGGACACTGAGAGGATTGTGGTGATGGTTGAGGATGGGGGGAGATTCCGCTTTTTGTGGTCGCTGAAGATGATTGTGAGGCATACAAAGTGGCATTGATGGAGGAGGTCGTGCCATAGTTGGTCCCAAAGGCTAATTCTCTAGTTGGAAGGGATGTAAAGCAGACTTATTAGGAGGACAAATGGTTGCGGCAACATGATGAGGCTGTCAAAGCCATCGCCGAAGCAAAGAAAAGGTCGATCAAATTTTAAAATTCAAAGAGAGGTTTGGTGGGCCTAATTACAAAGGCCCAATTCAGCATAAGGAACATGGTAATGGACTGACTGGTGGGGCTTTGTATAGAGGCCCAAATCACTACAATTTCGAGAGTGGACCTAATTCAGAAGGTTCATTGGGAAAGCTGGCTGATAGGATCGGACCCTTTACGCCCACTCAAAGTTTCCAAACCCCCAATGATAGAGCCAAAACTGAGTAGGGGGGTCACAAGCAGGCTGTCTTAAATCAAAGGGAGCCTAAGGTGGATAAGCCCATTTCGTGGGTGAGCATATGTAGTCCAAGGATATGGAGCAACAAGGAAATGGCGTCCACCTTTACAAAAAAAGGTTTGGGCCTCTTCAAGTTGGCCCAAATCATTACGAGCTTGGGACAAAAGACATGGGTGGGTTGGATCGCTTTTCAAATAATTCTAACTGTGGCCCAAATTTGCACGGACTGGATCGTAGTAATGTGCGTGGCGGTCCAAGAATCACACAAGCACGTCATTTAACAGGGAAGTCGAGGCAAGTTGATGATAGATCCAATAGATGGGGCCATACCCAATCATCCCATAATCAGCACAATAGAAGGAGGTGGTCTAGGGCCGAGATGCATAAATGGGTTGCACACGATGTATGCTTCAGCGATTCAGGTAAGCCCAACCTTTCTGATTCCCCTTGGGTGTGCTCTTGATATTATGCCTTGGGAAGGGAGTGATCCCATCGGTGGGGGGCTAATGGTTCCTTTGGTTGTGGTGGGTCCTGAGATCGAGAGGGGTGAGTTGCTTACTGTTGATGGAGGAGTGTATGGGGAGGAGTGGGTGAGGGAGAACATTGGGGATGTGGGTAACCTATTAGGTGTGACCTACGAGGATAATAATGCTCGGACTTTGGAGATGTTTCAATCCATTGATGAGAGTTAGAAAGGGGGTAGGAAGAAGAGGATTCCTTCCAGGAAAGGGGGGAGGGAGGTACGAAATCTCATTTCACACGTGAACTATAAAGGGAAGAAAGGGGGGAGAGGGAGGAGGAGGGGGTGGGGAATTCAATTGTATGCTCATGAAGTTCAGCATTGTCTTGTGAAATGTCCACGATCTCAACAACAAGAAAAAGAGGAAGGTGGTGAAGTTGGCAATGCAGAAATTGAGTGCTCAAGTGGCGTGTTTGCAGGAGATGAAGTTGGCTTCGGTCTCGGATAGGGTGGTGAGGAGTCTTTGGACTGGGAGATTTGTGGAGTGGGAGGTGTTGGATACTACTGGTACCTCAGGGGGAGTTCTTGGGATGAGCGATAGGAAGTGGATGTCCAAGGTGGATGCATGGACAGGGAGATTCTACACCTCCTGCACATTTTCCATGGAGGAGGATGGATTCTATTGGGATTTTTCAACGTCTATGGCCCTGCAAAGGACGGGGAGAGGCATTTGTTGTGGCAGGAGCTTGGCTCTGCTCGGAGGAGATGGTCCTATCGGGTGGGGATTTTAACGTGATTTGTTCCCCGTCTGAGAGGTCTACAAAGGTGAGGTGGACTTCGGCTATGGAGCAGTTTTTGGGGTTCATTGATGGTCACCAGTTGTTAGATTTACCAATGGAGGGCGTGTCTTTTACTTGGTCTAGTGGCAGGCAGGCTCCTACACTCTCTTGACTGAATAGATTCCTCCTATCCGAAAATTAGGAGAAATATCAGGAGGTGGTTCAGATTTGAGAACATGTGGCTTCGGGCAGAGGACTTAAAGGAGAAAGTGTGGGCTTGGTGGGAGGGGTATAGGGTGAATGGCACTACGAGCTTCACTCTTGCGGGCAAGCTCTCTTCTTTGAAGGAAGACATCAAAAGGTGGAATAAGGAGGTGTTTGGGAATTTGGAATGGAGGAAGAATATGGCGCTATCATAGATTGCAAAGCTTGATCGTTTAGAAGGGTTGAAAGGCCTTAGGGAGGCGGAGAGGCGCACGAGGGAGGAGTGTCAGGCAGAGATTGCCATATCAGAGGACATTTTACGGGCAAGCCCTCTTCTTTGAAGGAAGACATCAAAAGGTGGAATAAGGAGGTGTTTGGGAATTTGGAATGGAGGAAGAATATGGAGCTGTCATAGATTGCAAAGCTTGATCGTTTAGAAGGGTTGAAAGGCCTTAGGGAGGCGGAGAGGCGCACGAGGGAGGAGTGTCAGGCAGAGATTGCCATATCAGAGGACATTTTGCGGTGTCAAAAATCTTGAACTTTGTGTCTTAAGGAGGGTGACATGAACACGAGGTTTTTTTCACAAGCTTGCCAATGCCCATCGGAGAGGCAACCACATTGGGAGGATTTGGGTCGATGGGGAGGTGTTATGTAAGGAGGAGGAGGTGTGTAGGGGGGTTTCTTCTTTCCAGAGATTGTAGACGGAAAGCTCTAGTTGGAGACTCGTGCTTACTGCTTAGGGGGTTGCATTTTGATTCGATTTCATATGCGAATAAAGGTGGGTTGGAGAGGCCATTCAGCAAAGAGGAAGTGTTGATGGCGCTGAAGAGCTGCAACAAGGACAAAGCTCCGGGTCCAAATGGATTTATCATGAGATTCCTCCTTCAGAGCTGGGAGGTGGTTAGGGGAGAGGTGATGAGCACTTTTTATGCATATCACTTTTAGGGCTGATTTCAAAAATGCAAGCATGTTTCCTTTATTGCCCTTATCCCCAAGAAGGGGGAGCGTCTAATGTTAAGGACTTTAGACCTATTAGTTTGGTGGGATGTATTTACAAACTAAAAGCTAAGGTTCTAGCCTTGAGGTTAAGGGATGTCATGGATGGAGTTATTTGGGAATCCCAAAATGCTTTTGTTGGTGGGGCATGAGACTTTTTATTCAACACTCATTGCTAATGAGTTCGTGGATTCCATGTTCCGCAATCGGGGGTTCTTCGAAAGCTCAACATTGAGAAGTCCTATGATCATGCGAGTTAGAGCTCCTTGCTTTATTTAAAGAAGATGGGGTTCGGGGAGAGATTGAGGTGGTGGATTGAGTTTTGTAATTCCTCAATGAGATTATCGATTCTTGTAAACAAGTCTCCGACAGGTCTCTTCAGTAGTTAGCGGGGTTTGAGGCAGGGGGACCACTCTCCCTTTCCAGTTGTTCATTATTGTGATGGAAGCTCTCAGCAGATTGATGAGAAGGGCAGTGGAGTTGGGCTTCTTCAGAGATTTCAAGATGGGCAGGGACTCTTCCAGTCAGTTTGACATATCCCACATGTTGTTTGCAGATGACATTTTAGTTTTCTGCAATGCAGATGAGCTCAAATGAGATACTTGAGGTGTGTGTTGATTTGCTTTCAAACACTCTGGTATAAAAGTCAATGTGAGGAAGAGCGTGTTGGTTCCAATGGGGGAGGTTGCAGAGATTTCTGCCCTGGCTGACATTCTTGGCTGCGGAGTCGGATCTTTCCCTATCTCGTATCTGGGTTTGCCTTTGGAGTCACCTTCAAGGAGAGTGGGAGGATGGGATCCAGTGGTCGGGAGGTTCAAGGGGAGGCTCGCAGGGTGGAAGACGCAATATCTTTCGATGGATAAGAGGGTCACCCTAATGAAGAGCACATTGTCGAGTCTTCCTATCTCTCTTTCAGATTACCTCTTCGATGGCAAGGAGGATAGAGAGGTTTCAGCAAAACTTTCTATGGAGTCGCATGGAGGAGATCAAGTACTATCTTTTTCACTGGGAGCAAGTTTGCAGGCAGATTCAGTCGGGTAGCCTAGGGATCAGGAGATTAGTGCCTTACAATCTCTTGGGGAAGTAGTTGTGGAGGTTTGGGGTGGAAAGGCAGAGACTTTAGAGGACGGTTATTTCTATCAGATTTTGGGAGGAGGGGTGGTTGGTGCTCTATTTAGGTGAGAAGTCCAGGAAGGGTAGGTATTTGGAAATTCATCCAGAAAGGGCTAGAATAATTTTCTAAACACATAAGATTCAAGGTTCGTGATGTCAAGGGATTCATTTTTGGCAGGAAATTTGGTGTGGCGACCGTTCGTTGGCATGCACCTTCCCCAGACTCTTCTAGATTGCTCCAGATACACATGTTTTGGTTTCCAACTGTTATCGGCTTGATAGCGAGAGGACGACTTGGGATGTGCGCTTTTTGAGGCATTTCCAGGTTTACAAATTGGAGGACACCATTGGGTTCTTGGAGTTGCTATATCGCCAGAAGGTGATTGGTGGATTTGACTCCCTAGTGTGGGTGCCCTCATCTCAAGGGAGGTTTGATGTTCACTCTTTCTATAGGAGCTTTTGGGATGCTCCAACGCCTGTTTTCCCACTTAAGGTGGCCTTCTTTGTTTGGACGGCAGTTCTGGGGAGGATACTGGTATTGGATAACCTGGGGAGGAGGAGACAGGTTATTGTCAACTGGTGTTGCATGTGTAAGAGAGATGAAGAGTCGGTAGATCATCTTGTTGTCTGGGACAATTAAGGCTTCTTGTTGGGGTTGTTCAGGTCCAGTGGGTCATGCCTCGGTCCTTGAGAGGCTTGGAGAGATTGTACAGTGGGTTCCCAAGCTTGTGACTTTGGGTGGCGCCCTTGTTGTGTTTGGTGGCGCTTGTGGAGGGAACAGAATTGGAGATCCTTCGATAGTGAGGAGACTCTTATTAGGGCACTGAAATTCTCTATTATTAGTTCTCTTTTTGTTGGGATCGTGGAAGAAATTGTAAATCCATGGGAGAGATAAGTTGATTTTTTTGGATATATTGAGAGTTTAGGGACCCCTATTTGGTCCTTGTGTAGCTTTTGCAAGATGCGTTCCCCGTTTGAATGCTTTCTAATACAATCTATCCAGAGTGAAATGATGAAATGAGACTCTTGTAGCCAACTTGAAAAAGCTGGGAAAAGCTTTTGTTGAGTTGAATTACGTTCCCAAATGAAAATCCAAAGAACTTACAGCATCTGGTCTTCGGTTGACTTCAAACCCCTTGCCCTTGGTTTTCTCCTCATCTAGAGAGACTCTTGCAGATGCCTTTAGCAACTCGCCTTTAGAAAGATTCGATGTCCTCTCATCAAGCTTCTCCTTCTCAGGGAGGCACTTGTCAAGCGCAATAAAGTCCTTAGAAAGTCTAGATTTTGCTTTTTCTTCATAAAAAGCAACAGTTGACACTGTATCTTTTAAAGATCCACCAAAATTGTCGCTCAAACTTTGAACATTATTCCTATTCTTGTCCATGGATAATTTAAAAGAACTATCAACCCTCACTTTCTTCGAAGGCCTATCTTCCAAAGCACGACAATCTCTTGCAGATTTTACTCCTTTGTCCAGCCCAAGAGAATCCTTACCAAGTCCAGCTCTTGTTTTTCCATCACCAGAAGTCATAGTTGGTACCAAAGACTTCATGTCATTTCCATGGACAGTTAACTTCTTATCACTATTCAAATTCTTGTCCTCAGATAATTTAACAGAACTATCAACCCTTGCTTTCTTAGAAGGCTTATCATGCAAAGCATCAGAGCCCTTATCAGATTGTACTCTCTCTTTGATATCAACCTGCTTGACAGGAACGACACTCACTTTTTTAACCTCTTCCTTATCATAATCAACCATGCACATTGTTTTGGTTTTGTCTTCTGAAACACTTGACCCTTCACCGCTGTTAATAGCCACATCATTGGAACCCAAACCTGAAGCAGGCTTTTCTCCTGCCAAAAATTCCCATTTAACAAAAGAATCTTTCACAACTTCATCTTCTTTTGCTTCCAAATGATTAGAATTTCCCACTGTTTTCACTGTTATAAAGTCGTCAGATGGATTTTTCTCGGGAAGCTGCAATATTTTATTATATGCAACAGTATCCATATTATCCTCTTTCTCATCAGACTTGAGTTTGGGAACACAGCAGAATCTTTCACACTCTTTTCTGTTAAATATAAACTTAACTGTAAAATTTGAGAAACAATAGACGTGTAAGAGTTTAAATGATCAGAACAAAGGACACTATTTAAAAACCAAAGTAGAAGTTGAAAACATGGGATACAAAAGCATAATAATAATACCTTCAATCCCAGCAACTTTGTCACCCATCTTATCCGATATTGTATAGTGACCAACATCAAAGGTGCGGTAAAATATGTAGTCAGCCATCTGAAGTTCTTCCACCGAGGGTTGTGGATTTCTGCTGTCCTTCGAAGTGCAGACAACATTGAGTTTGCCAGCAATAGCTTCCTGATTTGGCATATGAAAATTAAAAAGACAAAAAGTCAATTCAATTTGTAAATAAGGGTAATACAAGAGAACAATTAAGGACAAGGGATACGGGAAGAGGAGAAGGAAGCCGAGGGAACAAGGCTCAACACCAGGGGATACTCACAAGGATGCCTTACGCGGAGCCTCTCTTCCCGCGTATGGGTTAAGCCCGCAGGGAGTATGCACCCGCGTGGTTAACCCATGCGCGGGCGGCCTTCCCCCGCGCAAGGTTAGCTCCTCCCCGCGTAGGGACATTTCTGTAAAAAGAATCTTTTATACCCATAAGAGGGTTGGCAAAGCATACAAGAGCATAGGGAGCGATAGGATTGGGGGCAATCCTCTCTGACGGGCATGTTATGGTTGGTAATTGGATTATGTTTTCTGGGACCAACTCTGAAAAGAGTATGATTCCATAAGACACTTCTAAACTAACAATCATGGTATACTCTCAAGGGCTACAAGGAACCATGGAAGAATGGGCCATTGTGTGGCTTGCCGGCTCACAATCCTGAGTGGTTGTCTTCGTAGCAAGGGCTATGTAGAAGATTATTAATTCCTTTCTTCAATATGGAAAGTAACTTGTCGCGACGTTACTTCTAGCATTGAGGAGTGGGAATTAGTACGAGGCTACGGTGTCCCACAGACTATTTTAGGCACAGAGATAGGCTGTGATATGGTCTGGGCGATCATGGTGTCATAATGAAGCATATGGCGTCATGGTCCCAAGCGGGAAGGTGGGTTGAGTGTGGTATGGAGGATTGAGAGGAAGGCTCGTTGGGCCATGAGCATCTAAAGGCTATGCTAGCATGACTCCACGCGGGCATCATCATAGCACCTCTCACGGGTATTACCAATCCCGCGAAGGGTATAAGGATCTGGGCTCGTGGTTACAACCGGGAGTGGTGAAGGAAGGGATACGCGGCCAATTGCCACGTAGGATGACAGCTGTCATAAGCCCCACACCTGAGGTCTATAAATACCCCATGGCGTGGTGACATGTGGATCATTCTGGTGCCCCCTCCCTCTCCGAATCACTCTTGCTTTCTCTCTCTCCCACCTAGCACTCAGCTTACATTCCCATTGTTGATTTTCAGTTAATTCATCAGCTTAATTCTTCTAAATACTTACAGTCCAGTCCTATGATAGTCATTCCTTTTAGCAAGAACACTTTCTATTTATTTACACAATGAAAAAAACTTAGGTGAGTCACCACCAGAGGCATTCAACATATTATTTCATATTCTTAGCTGATTTTCTAAAACTACATCCAAATAATGTAAACCAACTCCAATTGTTTACTCACAAAAATTCTCTCTCTCTCTCTTTGGCGGTCCATTGCCTGACCTTCACGACCGAACACAGACTCCATCTCTTCCAACAATCCATTACTCTGTGATTCCGTCTCAAGCTCCCGTACAAACTCCGATTAACCTATCTGTCGGACAATTTCTTCACAGCCATCTCCACATCCATTGAATCTTCAACTGACGAAAACTCCGTGGACTTGAAGAGATCAGAGCCAGACTTATCCTAATCTCACGATTGTTTCACAGTCATTTTGACTACAATATCAAATGATCTTGAAGAAGACCTTCACAATCGAAGTCCTCGATCAACAATCAAAGACCTCCACATTAAGTTTGGATTTGATAATCATCTCATGCAATGATGTCCATCTTTTGGTACGATTTTGTGGTTCCCTATTTCATATTGTGAAACGATCTTGGACAGATCAAGTCAAGACACTTCAAATACGATTCCACACAGACTTCTTGTAGGCGATTTAATCCCATAAGATCTCCGATCATCTTCATATCTCTAACGATCTCATCCCTTCAGATCTCTGACGAAATAACTCTGACGAAATAACTGAATCACTTCTGTTATTGTCGGTGCGCAGCATTCAGGGTAGAAATAGCATCACTCAGAGAACCTCCAGATTGGATGTAAAGCATTTTCTCATTGCATTTCCTAAGTGCCTCTTGAGATCCACATAAAACAATATGTTTTATTCTTTTTCTTTTTCTTTTTCTTTATGTGTGTATATATATATATATATACTAGCTAATTGCCCGTGCCTATGGCACTATAAAAAAATTGTAGATAGAGAGGATAGGTGGATGTATATGTGAATTTAGGTGTGAATATAGTGGGTGAATCGTGATCGTTTGATCATAGATAGATAGAGTTATTTTAGACCGTAGATAGGCATAAATATTTTGAAACGTAAGATTGGTTTTTAAGCATTTTTTACCGCTAGATGGTGATTTTTTTTTAGAGGGAGATTCAAACACAATGCTTAGATGTAATATGGATGATACATGTAGTGCTTATTGGTACACGTTATATACACTAGCTGTATATGCAGTTTATATGTGTTGTATATATCTATTGCAAACATATTGATTTCGCATTAACATAATTGTTAAATGTATAGATCGTTCCATACGTATATCATATATCATCCTGTGTCATATTCTCATCCTGTGCATGTTTTCTGATTATGTCTTCTTTTCTGATATATCATGTGTTCCTTCATATGTGACTACTCTTAAATTGAATTATTTTTTGGTTTGTCTAATTTACTGTTTACTATATTTGTACCTCATGTTATGATTATTAAGAAATATTTAGGTGTTGTTTGATCATTCAATTTAGCGCTTAATTCTGAACAGATTAAGCGCTTATCCAATTAAGTGTGTTTGATAATGTAATTTGAATATCACTTAAAACGGTTCAGTGCTTAATTCTGAACAGATTAAGCGCTTATCCAATTAAGTGTGTTTGATAACGTAATTTGAATATCACTTAAAACGGTAAGCACCACTTAAAATGGGGCAAATTTTTAAGTGACAGAGGCATCACTTTAGTTTGATTTTTAATTGATTTATTGATTCTCCCTTCGCTGGTACCCAAGACCTAATGTGAAAAAAAGTGGGTTGGTGTCAAGTAGACAGCCAACTATAATATCCATGTCGAATCTCTTTGATGAATTATCATTAAATTAAACAAACTCAAAATAATAAGACAAAAAAAAATAGGATAGCATCATGGAATGTGTGATCATTAACTGATAGGTGTAGTGAACTTGTAGATACATTAGCAAGGAGAAAAGTAAATATAATTTGCTTACCAGAAACAAAATAGAAAGGCAAAAAAACTCGGGAGTTAAACGAAGGATATAAAGTATTCTATTCAAGAGGTAAAGCTAGCCAAAGGATCGGCGTAGGTATAGTGGTACATCATTATGTGAAAGATAAAGTTGTTGAAGTAAGAAGACCAAGGAACAGAATAATAGCTATTAGAGTTGCTTAGGATACAACCATTTTAAAATAAAATTAGTGCATATACGCCTCAAGGAGGAGCATTAGATGGAACTACGAAAAAACTATTTTGAGATTCGATGGATGAAATGATGCAATCCATACCTATTACCTAGTCGTGAGAGTATATTCATAGGCAGTGATTTTAATGGGCATGTAGGTGTGGAGCATTAGATGGAACTACGAAAAAACCAATTTGAGATTCCATGGATAAAATGATGCAATCCATACCTAGTCATGAGAGAATATTCAAAGGCAATGATTTTAATGGGCACATAGGTGTGGATCGAACAGGGTAAACACAAGTTCATAAAGGATACGGTATTGAAGGGCGAAATGAGATAGGAGAAACACTTTTAGAATTAGCAAAAGCATATGTTTTATCTATGGCAAATACATTCTTTTAGAGAGAGAGAGAGAAAGACATTTATAACATTCAAAAGTGGAAGGAATAAAACACAAATTGACTATTGTTTATATAGAAGAAGAGAATTGGTCACTTGCAAGGATTGCAAGTAGGGATGGCAACAAGGCGGTTAGGGGCGGGAGCCCCCTTCCCCATCCCCGTTTAACTGAGGCCACCCCTTCACAGTCCAAAACCGTTTAACAAACAACCACCCGCACCCCGTTTAAGTTCCCCAGCCGAGCCAGCCCTGCCATGCCCCGTTTAACTTCCCACTCAGATTTAAAACCTCATATTTAAAAATAAAAACCAAATCCATATTCTTCCAAACTTCAATAACATAAGCCCTTCAGACACTTTGTTCAGAAATAAAATAACCTGAAGCAAAGAATAACATAAGTTTTATTAATTAATCATCAGACATAATTGGGTATATGGTACTAATTGATCATCGAACAATGGGAGGCACTCTACCCACACATTCTACTAATTAAGATTAGGAAAAATATAAACTTGTCGATCTGTTTTTGTTAGCTACTGATACGTCAATTATTGAGATAAACACCCAGGAAGGAGAGAGATTGTATTCTTATCTAACACTGACAAGAGTCCTAGTTGGACACTATCTATTGGAATCGCAAAAAAATCAACCAAGCATTGTAGCATTACTCTTACAATTAGTATATCAATTAATGGATGGGTAACAGATTTGAAAATTACCTAGGCAAGGAGGTGACCTTTGAATGTCTTAAGACTAATTGATAATATACGACCCGTATTTTATTTTATTTTTTTGATAAGATTATATTAGAAGGCGTTCAAATGGGGAATGCAACCCGCAAAACTACATAAGGACCAAATGGGGTCCCTAACCTCTCAGTATGTCCAAAAAATCTACTCTCTCTCCCATAGCTTTACAATTTCTCCCAATAACCCAAAAAAAAAAAAAAGAGAGAGAGAGAACTAATAATAGAGAATTTCAGCACCCCAATAGGATTCTCCACCCCATTGAAGGATCTCCTATTCCATTCCCTCCACAAACACCACCAAACACACAAAGGCGCCACCCTACAAAAACCGCGAGCTTGGGTCCCACTGTACAACCTCTCCAAGCCTCTATTGTGCCTCTAGAAGATCGAGGCATAACCCATAGAATCCCAAAAGCAAGTCCCAGTAATCCTGAGCCACTGGGCAATGAAGCAAAAGTGGTCCACCGACTCCTCATCTCTCTTGCACATACAGCACCAGTTAATAATAACATAGCGCCACCTCCTCAAGTTGTCGATCGTCAAAATCATCCCTAGGCCAGCCGTCCAACCGAAGAAAGCCACCAAGAGGCCATCCACACCAAAGAGTTGGGCCTGCCACCCTCCACCACCCACCACCTGACAATAAATCAACTCCAAGAAACCAATAGCGTCCTCAACTCCCAATCCTGAAAGTGCCTCGAAAAGTGAACATCCCAAGTCATCCTACCGCTATCAAGAAGATAGCATTCAACGACAAAAGCGAGTATATATTCAGGGAAATTCGATAAAGAGAAGAAAAGGAACATGCCAACGACGAATCGCCACACCAAGAGTCCTCCCAAAAGCGAATATCTCTACCATTCCCAACTCGGAATATGATAAAGAATTAGTGGATTTGTTCCGCCCAAAATAGGAATGGGCTAGGGTTATGAACTTATAATCTATAATCTGATGATCGAGTCGATTCCATGATTATAAGTTCATTCCATACTGGACCAAACCGGCATTCTCATTATGAGAAGGGTCATTCGAGCGTATCGAAATAGATACTATGCTTACATATGGATCCCTACGCCATTCCATTCCATTTAGGATTAGGAATAGGCATAGTAATCGGACTTGCTTTTTACATATATCTCGTTATTTGGGACCATATTTACCATTACCTCTTTGGGATTCTATTGAATTGAGAAATAGCTTTGAGTGTCCATCTTTTTTATATATATAAGGCATCCTTCCGAATGAATTTCCAAACACCCACACACCCCGAAATCCTCACGTCCAAAGAACACCAACCTCCCCTCTCCTCCCCAAATCTACTGGCAATAACCATCCTCCATAGTCTTTGCCTCTCCCTCCCAAACCTCCCCAACCACTTCCCCAGGGGAGCCTTGTTGAAAGGCACCATCCTCCTAATCCCAAGGCCACCCAACTAAATCGCTTGCACACTTGCTCCCAACTGACCATATGATATTTGAACTCCTCCCCCATACCAACCCACAGAAAGTTTCGTTGAAGCCCCTCAATCCTCCAGCCACAGAGGTGGGAATCTAAAAGACAAAAAGAAAATAAGTAGGAAGACTCGACAGAGTGCTCTTCAAAAGGGTGACCCTTCCGCCCTTCGAAAGATACTACTTCTTCCACCCCGTCAGCCTTCTCTCAAACCTCTCCACCACCAGATCCCATCCATCCACTCTTCTCAAGGGATCTCCCAACAGCAAACCAAAATACCATATAGGGAAAGATCCATCTCCACACCCAAGGTCTCGACCAGACTAGAAATTCCCAGAACCTCTTCCACCGGAACCAGCACACTTTACGCTACATTGATTTTTAGACCCTGTCTAAAAATAGATCAACACACATCTCAAGTATCTCAACTACGACTCCTCAACAGGAACAACTAGGATGTCGTCGGCAAAAAGGAAATGGGAAATCTCCAACTGACTGGAAGCATCCCTCCCCACCCTGAAGCCTATGATGAAGCCCAACTCAATTGCCATCCTCATCAACCTACTGAGCACCTCCATCACGATAATGAACAAAAAAGGAGAGAGTGGATCCCATGTCCGAGCCCTCGGGAGCTACTGAAGAAACCAATCGGAGACCCGTTCACAAGAACCGAGAACTGAACTGAGGAAATACAAAACTTAATACACCTCCTCCACCCCACCCCAAAGCCCATCCTCTCCATCATGTAAAGCAAGAAGCACCAATTCACATGATCGTAAGCTTTCTCAATATCAAGCTTACAAAGAACCCCTGGAACACCACTACTCAATCTAGAGTCCACACACTCACTAGCAATGAGAGTTGAGTCCAAACTCTAGCGTCCACCAACAAGAATTCTGACATGATACCATCCATGACATCCCTTAACCTCGAGGCTAGGACTTTAGCTATAAGTTTGTACTTTGTAGATGACTCAACCAAACTGATAGGTCTAAAGTCCCTAACATTAGTCGCACCCCCCTTCTTGGCAATAAAAGCAATAAAGGAAGCATTCAAGCTTTTCTCAAACCGACCCTGGGAGTTTAAAGGAAGAAAAGTACCCACCACCTCCCTTGACCACCTCCCAATTTTTTTAAGAAGAATCTCTAAGTGAAACCATCTGGGCATGGGGCTTTATCTCCATACAACTCTTAAGCGCCAACAAGACTTCCTCTTCGCTGAATGCCTCTCCAACCCGCCTCTAAAATCGAATCAAAATGCAACCCCCTAAGAAGGAATCTCCAACTAAACTCCTCTGTGTACAATATCTAAAAAAAAAAAAAAGATCCTACACACCTCCTCCCTAAAAAGCACCTACCCGTCAACTCTAATCCTCCCAATGTGCTTGCCCCTCCGATGGGCATTGGCGAGCCTATGGAAAAATCTTGTGCTCGTCACCCTTCTTAAGTATGAGTCCGAGACATCTAATGCCATGAAATTTCTTTTGAGGCAATCTACGCTATTTGTGACGAACATTCCTCTCTCGTGTGCCTCTCCTCCCCGAGACCTCCCAACCCCTCCATACGATTAAGCTTAGCAATCTCTGACAACACCCTATTCTTCCTCCATTCCAAGTTCCCAAACACCTCCTTCCACTTTTTATGTTTTCCTTCAAAGAAAAAAGCATGCCTGCAAGAATGAAACTCGAGGTACCCCTCACCCTGCATTCCTCCCACCAAGCCCACATTCTCTCCTTGAAGTCCTCCGCCCGAAGCCACATATTCTCAAACCCGAAAGGAGAGCTTCTCCTCCGCAAGTCACCACAATCCAAGACCAACGGAATATGATCTGAGGCAAGTCTAGTCAGCGCCGCCTGAACCACATCCGGGTACTTCTCCTCCCACTCTTCGGATAGGAGGAATCTTTCCAGCCGAGAGAGGGTAGGAGAACGGCTATCGCTAGACCATGTGAGAGACGCACCCTCCAACGTTGGTCCATAGCCGAAGTCCCCCCGGTAAAGCTCTCAGACAGGGACCAAACCACGTTGAAATCCCCTCCAAGGAAGAGGCCATCTCCTCCGCACAGAACCAAGCTTCTCCCACAACAAATGCCTCTCCCCATCCTCAACTAGATCGTAAGCCCTAATGGAAGCCATCCTCCTTGGAAAACACACAAGAAATAGAACATCTCCCAATCCAAACGTCAACATTGGACACCTATCTCCTCTACCGCATAAGGACACCCCCTGAGGTGCCCATAGCATCCAACACCTCCCACTTAACAAACCTCCCGCCCCAAATACTCCTCACCACCCTATCCCAGACCGAAGCTAACTTCGTCTCCTGCAAGCACACCACTTGAGCTCCCCAATTACAGACTGCCAACTTAACCACCTTCTGTTTTTTCAGGTTATTGAGACCACAAGCATTCCATGAAACAATTCGGAACTTCATGGACAAACAAACCACCCCTCTCCACCTCAGGCCGCTCTATAGCCAACGGGACCACCTGCTCCCATAGTTGTTAAAAGCGCGCCTCGCGCCAGTGCAAGAACAGCACCTGGGTATATCCCAGGCGATGCGAGTTGAATCAGGCGCATGCTTTTATTGCTTACACGCTGAGCGCAAGACACGAGAAAGGCACGCCTAATTAAAGTTACCATTTTATTTTATTTTTCCCTCTTAATTGTGAGCTGTCACCATCTAATTGGTTACTCTAATAACTCTGCTAAGAACTACCAGTAAAAAAGAAAAGAGAAAAAGAAAAACAAGTGTTTTAGAAGAATAAAGGACAAAAGACCCAAATCAGATCTAGGGCTTTGTTGTTGGTGACTTGGTGGTAAGCTTGGCACTAATCGGCACCGACTGACTCTACTTGTCAGCGATCAGCAGCTTCGACCCAAATCAGGTAAGCTGCTGCTTCTTCTTCTTCTTCCTCCTCTCCTTCTTTCTTCTTCCTCTTCTTCTTCTTCTTCTTCTTCTTTTCTCTTTCTTTCAATCGACACCGACTGACTCTCTCTCTCTCTTCTTCTTCTTTTTTTCTTTCTTTCGTTCAGTCGACACCGATTGTCTCTGTCTTTCTTTTTTTCTCTCTTGCTTTTTCTACTCTGTCTTCTTTTTTCTTTTTTTCATTCTGGTCTCTCTCTTTTTCTGTCTGCTTTTTTCTGCACTTCTGCTCTTTTATTTCTCTCTCCCCCCTTGGCAACTTGAGCTGCTGCTGCTGCTTCTTCTTTAGAACCTGTTCGAAGTGCATTAACTGTTCTTTTTTCTTTTTTTAATCTGTTTTTCTGTTTTATTTTTTTTATTCTGTTTTTCTTTTCTATTTAACATATAGTTAAACTTTGCGTAGATTTAATACAAACGTCCTATTTGTTTTCCCTATTCTGTTTTTTTCTGTTTTATTTAAGATATAGCTAAACTTTCTGCTCTGTTTTTTTTTTTTTCTGTTTTATATGTTGTAAATTGCCATGAATATGCTTTTTATTTGCCATTGAGTGTTGATTGCTGCCATTTTACACTGTTTTTGCATGCCATGCTATTGCTGTGAAACTAATATGCTGGAACAATCTCTTGATTAGATCCACTGCAAGCAGATGAATTACACAGCTCCTCAACCGAAACATCATCTTGCCCCCTCAGATCCTCCCTGCAATACAGACCCTTCAAAGCCTTGTGGACACGCAGCTCCTTGATTAAAGCCGTCAACGCCTCATCACTCAGCCTGACCTGGAGTGCTCTGCCAACCCAAACAGTTACATCATCCTGGCCTGCTTTTCGGAATCGTTATTCTGCAAATTTTCCAACAGACTGTGAGAATCCACCCTTGGCTCAATCTCCTCCACCGAACCAAGCTCCAAAGTCTCCTCTACAGGCTCCAGTCATCCCCAACCGAGCATCCGTTTCCTTCTCCCCTGAGCTTTCCCCCAAAGTCCCAAGAAGAGATGGAGGAGGAGCAGTAGAAGCACTGACCAGAGGAACTCACCTATCGGATGGTCACAATGGTGGCCTGTGAAGATAAAGCTGACGGGGGACGCACCAACTAGAGCTCTCTCAAGTCTCAAGAAACGGCTGTTGAACTACCAAAGAGAGATTAGGGTTTCTTAAGGCATACACACACACTAAAGGAAATTTTGTATATAAAATGAGTAAAAGGGTAAAATAGTATTTTTGCATTATAAATGGGGCGGGGCGGGGCTACCATCCCCATCACTACCCAAAACCATTAAACTGTCCCCAATAACCATGTTAAACGAGGCGGATACCCGCAGGCTATTTTGCCATCCCTAATTGCATGGTTTTTCCAGGCAAAAGCCTTACAAATCAACATCGGCTACTAACAACCTTAATCAAATTGGAAATGGATTGAAAAATTCCATTCCAATACTAACACAAAAGGAAAAGAAGAAAGCAAAAAATTCTACACATAAAGCTTCAAAAGACATTTTACGGCCAATCTCCATGTCCAAACTGTAACAACCTATATCCTATATTCCTATAGATTTCAAAAAAAGAACGTGACGAATGATAGGTCCTTTCTAGAGGTGGCTTGACTTCCTCGACTCCCCACCTCCGAGGAGATTGAGGCTCGGTCGACAATAGGAATGTTGATAGGAGAAAGTAAGTCCTTCGGTCGTTCCTTGTCGGTCGTTTCAATAGGGAGGTGGATAACCTGAGGCGAATTGGAGAGTGGTCGACAAAAGTTTGGAAGGTTTCGAATGGAGTAAGAGTCACAACCGAATGGTCTGTTGTCGATTTCCTTCCTCCAAGAAGGCATTCAGAGTTTTGCATGAAGGGAAGAGGAATTGTAGTCAAGCATTTCTCATGATTGATGTTTGGTATTTCTGAACAGGGTGTTCTAGGCTGTTGAAGGTGAAGAAGTGGGTTAAAAAGTCGCTTTGTTGGAACAATGTACACCAGAGCAAGAGGGATAACGATTTATGGATGGATGTGTGGTGTAGAAATCATTTGCTGGCATCCCATTTACTCCTGTCATTATCGGATAGTTGTGAACAAGGAAGCATTCGGCCACTCACCAACCTCTATCGACTTGATAGTGGGAGGTTGTTTTGGGATGTCCAGTTTGTGTGAGTGTTCCAGGATTGGAAGCAAGGAGACATTGGTGAGTTTTTGGCTCTGTTGTATCGCCAGGAGGTGGGAGGGACGGGCATGGATGGTTGGTATTGGATGAAGTCTAGCCATGGGATGTTTGAGGTGTGCTCTTTCTCTAAGAACTTGACGGGCACTAGAGGGCCTTCTTTCCCCTGGAAGGCAGTGTGGCACACAAAGGCACCATTCAAGATAGCCTTTTTTTTTAATGGATGGTGGTCCTAGGAAGGATTTTGACTATTGATAACCTAAGAAGGAGGTATTAAGTTATTGTTAATTGGTATTACATGCGCAAGAGATGAAAAGTTTATCAATCATCTTCTCTAGCATTGCCCCGTAAATCGAGACAGTTAGGCTATGCTTTTTACTCTTTTTGGCGTCCATTGGGTTATGTCCAAGTCCCTGCATAGTATTATTGAAACTTGGAGAGGGTGTGCAATGAGGAGGCAAGTATGTGATGCTTGGAGGGTAGCGTCCCTTTGTTTATGGTAGGGGTTGTGGCATTTGCGGAACAGGCAGTCCTTTGACGGGGTCAAGGTTCCGACTTGGGTTCCTAAGTTCTCTAATTCTTTATACTTTATTATTTGGGTACAAGGATGAAATTGTAAATCAGTAGGGATGAATTTTGTGGATACTTCAAATTGTATAGCAGACCTTCTTGGTCTTGCCTTTGTTCTTAGGTTGCCCTCCACTTTGAGCACTTCTAAAGAAATCCTACTTACCCAAACAAAAACAAAAACCATCGGCTACTAATCTTAGACTAATTAATTAAAGGAATTAAATATAAAAAAAGTGAGAAAAGGTCGTCAAAATATAAAATAGAAAGAACTAAAAGCTAGCAAAGTGGCAACATTTAGAGAACGAATATTGTAAGAAACAATGGAACTGGAATGACAACATAAATAACTTGTGGTTAGAAATGGCAAATTATACTCGGAGTATGGTGAAAGAAAGTGCGGGAGAGACCAAAGAGACAAAATTTATCAAAAAAGAAACAAGGTGGTGGGATGATGAAATACAACAAATACTACAACAAAAAAGAAAAAGTTTCAACGAATAATAAAAAAGTAAGCAACGAAAAGATTTAGAGAAATATAAGAAATTAAAAAATGAAGCCAAGAAAAGTTAAATATTATAGAAGAGATGGCTTGTAATAAAAAAGAATGAAAAAAGAGAATTCATGTGACCGAACCCATTCATAGGGGATTAAGGCAAGGATGATGAGGTAACATCCAAGCAATGTCATCCAAAATGGCATTACACAATACAGACACTTGCTCAATGTCATCCAAAATGGCATCACACAATAAAGACGCTTGCTCTAATTTTTATATATAAATTTGGATTTGAAGTTCAGTTCATAGATGCTTTACTTCAACGACAAAGAACAATCAAACAATAAGCAATGATCTTTCCCATACATACAAGATGTAAAGATTTATATATCTAAGTTTACAAAAGTGTGTTTAATCATAATTTCATTTATAAAAGCTACTCAACAGAGTCATAGTTGCTTCAACTTGTTATTCAAGTATCAGTTCTAAAGCGACTCTCCAGAATTACATAAATTATTTTTAAATGAAAAAAGCTATATTTCTAAAACCAAAATTTCAAGCTCAGAAAAAGGAACTTACAATGGCCATCACTTTTATTTTCGGTTTCCAATCACTCGAATGAAGAGTCCATATAGCTACAAATGTCTTTCTGGTTTAACAAATGGTTTATATATTAACATATTGTAATCACTTCAGAATGGAACCTTGTTATGCTATATCAAACAAAAATTCTCTATTTATTACAACAGTCGTAGTTTACTGATTTTTCCTTTCTGACGACTTCAATTGAAAGTCCAAACTCAAATTCAAGCACCATTTTTACATTTAATTGTTCTGGTGACTATAAGAAACCATGTTAATTGGATTCTAGAATATAAAACTAAAATAAATAGATACACAATACTGACAAGCGTTATATATTTCTAGCACAAAATTACAACATATAAACTTCTAATAGTTCATTCCAATGCCCACTAATATAAGTTCCAACTATTATTGTAGTGATAAATTTACCATTAAAGGAAATTAGTAAGGGAATCAGTACTTAAACAAGTACTAACTAGAAAATTGAACTCTCAGCCAAAAACAAAATATTAATATTGCTATTATAACAAAATTTTAAACTACCGGGACATGGACAGAGATTATTAATGGAGATATCAAACATAAAACTGTTGTAAGAAAAAATGGTGGAAACTAATAGCGAATTACAGAAAATTTTAGTGAAACCTTTGGATATATTTAAATATATTGAAAGTTGAAGAAACAATAATCCAATAAAGATGCATATATACTGAGTATGCAATTTATAGACTCCAATAAGAGAATGTCATGTATAAATAAATCATTCAAATGAAGTGTTCTCAATAAATTAATTTTTTCAACTTTTATCTTACAAACCCGCTATCCCCTATCCAAATCTCTTCAATGGTTATATATATTATGAGTATTACAGTATTACATTGCATTTTAAATAAAATATAATATAAGGTAATATAAATGTTAAATATATCATATTATCTTTAAAAAGTATACAACATATTGTATATTGTATGTCTAAATATTAAATTTTACATAATATAGAATCTTAAAAAATTTATGTTTTTGTTAAATTGGAAAAGGAAAAAAATCAGTATCTTATTTTGTTTTACTGATTACACCAGAGAATGCCAACACATTTTGAGTCAACATACCCCTACTTATGCATGACATTACCAGTAAACTCTTTTCAACAAGAACTAATACATCTCACTGGTGAAGGGTGCGATGAAGCCACTGAAGACTCGTACAACCTTCTCCTTGTTTAAATTTACTTTGTAAAAAGTGAAGACCCAGGACATGTGAATTATTATCACAATATCGTCACCACGAGTTGAAACATTTTCAAGATACCACTGACAACTTCACAAAAGAAACGTGCATATGACATAAGAACTCCATGAAATATGATGTATAGTGACAATGTCACGTCTGTAATGATAAATCATGTGAAACATTACTAGAATGATAACCAAGATACATATCCACATCAAGCTCAACCAATACATGCAATGTCAATTGATACTGACATCTCATCTACATAAATGAAATTTAAAGTTTTCATTAATAAAGGATGAAAAAAAAAGAGGGTAACCCAACCAAATCAAATAAATGAAGAGATCTTCTGTGTTATAACAAACACAAATTTATTGAATGAACAACGTGAAAAAAATCTACTGCAATGGTAACATCAACCCTTATATCATAACTATGTTGTCGTTGTGTCTTAATCTCATATCAATGAGGTCGGCCGCATGAATTCTCTTTTTTCAATCTTTTCTATTACAAGCCATCTCCACCATAATATTTAACCTTTTAACAACATTTCTAACGATTTCATCCCAAATTAACTTCGGTCGCCCTCTCTATCTCTTACCTTCCATGCAAATGAGTCTTCTTCTTATCGATGCATCTATAGGTCTTTTTTGTCTATATCCATAGCACCTAAGACTACCTTCTCTTATTTTATCACTAATAGGCGACACTCCAAATTTCTCACTCACACGTTAATTGATGACCCTATCGCTACATGAATTTGTTATTCTTGTTACTTTTTAAAAGCCCCAACTCCTTGAACCGTATAAAATGGTTGGCCTTGTAACAGTTTTATAAAATTATCCTTCTAATTTAATTTTATTTTATCACATAAAACATTACATGTCTGTTTCTATTTTGCCCAACTTGCTCCAATTCTACTAATTATATTACAATCTATCTCACCATCCTTTTGTATTATTGATTCTAAGTACCAAAAAGGGTCACTTGGGATAATCCTTTTGGGCAATATTTGACTCTTTACTAGCTGTACATTCCATATATTTAGTTTTAATTCTACTAATTTTTTAAGCTTCTAATTCCAACGCTCCACTTCTCTAATTGCATTGCTAAATTTTCTTTTGAAGTGTCCAATAGCATCATGTCATTGGTAAACAACATGCACCATAGAATACCTCCTTGGAAGTCTTTTTGTGATTTCATCGAATATTATTGTGAATAAATATTGATTAGTGCAAACTGCAAACCCTTAATGCAATCCTACATTTATAGAAAAATCACTAGTCTCACCACACATAATGCGAATTCTAGATTCTCTATATACATACATATCCTGAATAATCTTTATCATTTCTATAAGAATTTGTTTTCTTTGTAAAGCACACCAACATTTATCTCTCAGCACTATATCATATGTTTTTTTCTAAATTTATAAAGACCATATGTAGATCCTTTTGCTTACTCTCCCACTTTTCAACTAAATGTTTAATTAAATAAATAACCTCCATTATGGATCTCCATGTCATAAATCCAAATTTGATTCTTACACATTGTGAATTCCTTAATCTCTATTTTATCACCCTTTCCCATAGTTTCATTGTATGACTTGTTAATTTAGTTCATCGGTAATTGTTCCAATTTTGTATATCCCCTTTGTTTTTGTTAATAGGTATTATCGTGTTTTTCCTCTATTCATTTGGCATCTTTCGTTCTTTTAAAAATAAATTTGTTAGTCATTCAATTCCTACCTTTCTTAGCGATCTCCATATTTTATCCAGCCCAACCGCTTTTCTTTTTTCCATCTTTTTAAGCATGTCTTATACTTATTGTTATTTTATTTACCATTCCTACATTGAATTCATTGCTTTCCACTTCTTCTCTAGGGTATACCTCATTAAGAAAGGACTGAGATAAATTTTCCAAACATATTCGGTTTAGAGTGAAGAGTGAGAGGCATCTTCGGCTTTGGGTGGATGAGAGGTGTGGAGGGAGACCGCTATCAGAGGCCTTCCTGAGACTTTTTCGGATTGAGTCAAACAGGTTCTCTACAGTGGGAGATAGTTATCACCTTGATAGTGGGAGATTGGTTTGCAACATTTAGCTTGTGAGGCATCTTTAGGATTGGGAGTTGGAGGACTTTGTACGCTTTTTGGCTTTATAACGTATAACCGGCAGTTAGGTGGAGATGGGGAGGATGAGTGGATTTAGGCGGCAGCTACTCATGGGATATTTGAGGTCCATTCTTTCTATAGGAGTTTGGTGGATGTGTAGAGCGCTTTCCTTTCCTTAAAAGACCTTTTGGTGTACAAAAGCCCTATTGAAGGTGGCCTTCTTCAGATGGGCGGCAGCCTTGGGGATGATTCTAACGATTGATAACCTACAGAGGAGGAGGAGGCTAACTATCGTCAATTGATGCTGCATGTGTAAGAGGGATGGGGAGTCACTGAATCATCGCCTCTTGCAGGTTGCTCCCCTTTGCTTATGGTGGCTCTATGTCAGGAGAGGAATAGAATATCCTTTGAAGGGAAAGAGACTCCGATTTGGGCCATCAAATTCTATATACATAGTTCCTAATTTTTTTGGATTCATAGTTAATGTAGTAAATCTATGGAGGATCTCATGTAGTTTCTGGATAGCTTGAGCCTATAGTGAATCTTTTGGTCTTTTGTGCAGCTATATAGGGGATGTGCTCACCTCTTAGAGCGTTTTTTATAAAATCTTTACTTAACAAAAAAAAAATCCATCTAGCTAATATGTCCTTATCTTTAATAATATCAATTGTCTACATCCTTAATACATCTAATTTGATCCAAGTATCTAGTTGATTTATCTCTGCTATTTGTCAATTTATAAATAGCTGTTAGGTCGGCTCAAATTCCTATTGTGATTAGGTTTCTATTATAGAGTTGTATCTTATTAGGTAATTTTTTAGTAGGCAAGTCTTGGTCTCAAGGAAGGAAAGTACTTGTTAGGCAAGTCTTGGGCTCTAAGGAATTGTAATCCTAGTCCACCAAGGAATTGGGTTTTGGGCTCTATAAATAGTTACCTATGTTATAGGTTGAGATGAGTGAAAAGAGAAGAGGCAACACTCTTATTGTTTTTGAGAGGACACTTAGAGAGAGAATTCTTCTTTAGAATTTGTGATTTACTTTTGAGTGAGATTGGGTGTATAAGGGTTAAGGGTTGAGAGTTAAGCGTACTCTTGATACAATCTTTCTACTTGTATTGTTACAATCTATGTAGTGAAATCGAGCTCTCCGTGGACGTAGACTTGTTTTGCCGAACCACGTATAATTCTTGGTGTGTTCTTGCCAATTTCTTTGTGCTTGTTTACTTATCATCACATCGTAATATTTGGTGGTTCGTGATTGGGGGCTTATTTCTCAACAATAGCTTTCTCACCCTTTTTTGTGTCTAGTTTTGCATATAAATTATTTAGTGCATTTTGCTTAGCTTTAGTTACTATCTTCTTAGTTTCATTTTTTTATCCTCTTATTGCTTACTTTTTGGCGTCTTTGAACTCTCTCTCTCTTTTGTTGTAGCATTGTTGTATTTCTTTTTTTGATAAGTAGTATTTGTTGTATTTCATCAATCAATACCACAAAAAGATGGAGAGATTGATGGTGATGTACTGAGTAGGATTAGAGCCGGGTGACCAAAATGGAGGCAAGCTAGTGGTATCCTTTGCGACAAACGAATACCAAATAAATTAAAAGAAAATTTTTATAGAACAGTAATTAGACCGATAACATTGTATGGAAGGGAGTGTTGAGCGTTGAAGAAGACACAACGCATTCATGTAGCAGAAATGACGACGCTACGATGGATGATAGGAATCACTAGAAGAGATAACATAAATAATGAATGTGTGAGGAAAACATTTGGTATAGCGTCTATAAATGATAAAATTAGGAAAAGTAAACTTAGGCGGTATGGCCATATTCATCGTAGATCCGATGATGCACCTATTAAAAGAGGAAGAGTTGTTTGAGAAGGTAAAAGACAAAGGGCCGACCAAAGCTTACAAAGAATGAAGTAATTAAAAATGACTTTAAAAACGAGAGAAGACATGGTATATAAAAGGAAACAATGGAAAAAGAAAATTCATGTCACCGACCCCATCCATTTGGGATAAAGGCAAGGATGATGATGATGATGGAGTTATTTGTATTTTCTTTCCAATTTCATCGCATTTCTTTTAATATTCGTTCTCTAAATATTACATTATTACCTCTTTGCTATATTTTAGTTCTTTCCATTTTAAGTTTTGATGACATTTTCTTGCTTTTTTATATTTAAATCATAATTAATAAGTCTAAGACTAGCAGCCAATGTTGGTTTGTGAGGCTCTCGTCAGGGATCAGCTCAAAATCCCTACAAGTGACCAAGTCCCTTCTATATAAACAATAGTCAATTTCTGTTTTGTTTCCACTTTTGAATGTAATAAATGTTCTTCTCTTCTTTTTTAAAGAATGTATTTGCTATTGCTAAATCATATGCTCTTGCAAATTGGATAAGGGCCTGTTCACCAACAAAAAGTAATTTATGTTATTGCTTTCTCCAAAAGCAAAATCATGATTTTGATTCCTTAGTTGAAATAGAAAGTAAAATCAAGTTTAGTAATGCTGACTGTTTTCAAAATAATGAAAGCAAAAACACAAAAGGTGTGTTTAATAAAAATTGTGTTTTTGCTTTTGATATGGGACCTGGGCCAATAAAAACATGACAACGGGCCAAACACAACGTATTTTCTCTCTCTGCGTTATCGTCTCTCTCTGCAATGTATATTCCTTCAAATTCATGTGTTCTTGATCAACCAAAACCTTTACCTTCACCCAAACCATCACAGCATGATCCATCGCTAAACAACTCTCACAACCCAGCAAAGCACAAACCACAACCTAGAGTCACAAACCCACTATCGTGAAACCCACTACCCAAATGGCAACCACTCAAAACCCAAACAAAAACCCAATCGAAAATCAATCGAAACCTCACTGCGTCAACCCCACCTAAACCCCAGTCAAAAATCGTTGTCGGATTCTTCACCACCACAATTGAGATTGAACCAAATCCTCACCAGTTGAATCATCTCAGCAGAATCAGGAAGCCATCTCATCGTTGTCATTGTGCTTCACCATCTTGCCATCAAAAGTCATCCCTGTCGCTCTTGGTCGTCGGAGTTTGTTAGGTCGTTACTGTCGTCAATTGGCACCTTATAGTGGATCAATCTTCCTAAGCATAGGGAAGTAGTCCACCCGATTGGATTTACCCACCTTTTCCATCAAACCCCAAACTAGTTCCTTAAACTCTTGTGCCATTAAAGAGCTTGTTGCCGGTGTTGTCACCGATCGATTGTTGTCAATGTTGTTGCCGATCTGTCATCATGAGAGAGAGAGAGGGGGGGGTATGCGTGAAAGACGATTAGTGTTATAAACGAACCCTTCACAGCATTAATTTTAAGTTGACGCTTCCGCTACAGTAGCAGGAAGTGATTCCTTGCTACAGTAGAGAAAACATAGAAAGTGAGAAGTTCTCACTTTCCCTTTCCTTTGTTAAAAATGAAAGTACTTCCTGAAAGGTCAAAAGCAAAATCATTTTATTAAACGTGATTTTACGTTTTGATTTTGTTTTTGGAGGACTGAAAGCAGAAAACAAGAAGTACTTTCTGTTAGTGAATGGGGCCTAAGTGTTTCTCTTATCTATTTTGCTCTCCAAAACCGTATCCTCATGAACTTGTGTGTACCCTATTTGATCCACACTTACATGCCCATTAAAATTACCGCCTACTAATATGTTGTCATGACTAGGTATGGAATGCATCATTTCATCCAAAACTACATATAAATCTAATTTGGTCAGAGAAAGTAACCTCCACAACTAGGAAAACAGAAAAAGCACAAGGCACTTAAACATCGAACTTCAACATAAGAAAAGATAGAATGCTAAAACAATTATCATAATTAAATTACCAGATGATTGACACTTGCTAGACAAGCTCCTTCACCAGATGCCAAAAATATTTCATTCTCAAGTGTCTCTTTATCTTGAAGCCAATGCAAAATCTCTAGACGGTGGAAAAACCAATGAACTTTTACTTTCTTTGTCTTGTTTGGATTCTCCCATATCTTTATAAGCTTACCAATATAAGGCAAAGCTCTTCCTTCCTTGTGCAAATATACACAGTCATGCAGGGTGTACTCCATGCCATCATAGGTAAATGATTCATAAAATTGGACCTCTTGCTTTTTCCCGCCAACTCCCCTCTTTTTACCCCATTTAAATTCCACGTTCTTGACATTATTCACTTCACCTAAATCAGACATAGTTGCAATCTTTTCTCTTAGCCACGTCGTTAATAATCAGTGCCAAAGTACTTGAACCTGAAAAACAATATATATAAATATATATATTAAAAAAATAACATTTATTAAGAAAATAAACACCAAAAGGGTTGAAATTAATTCAAATGATGGCCGCAGAGACACACTCACAACTATTGGTTGTACCTATCCAAGCTTAAAAAAATTATTAACAACACAAAGATATGCTAGAATAATACTGTACTAAATCTCAAGATAAAAAATGAATACTAATACGGAAAATGGACAGGATAATGCCTCAATCCCAAACTTATAATACGCATTTCGTTCTTTAGATGTCCCAAAATTATTTCCCACAATCAAATGTCAATGAGTTGTTACTAGCATACCAACATGCTTAGTGTAGTTTTGCCACAGCAACAAGCTTGCCCATCACTCATTTTCCATTATCCTCGATGGTCATGATAATTCAAAATTGACCAAACCAACTGATTAAAAAATAATAATCAATAGTAACAACAACAAAATATGATTAAGTTCTTTCTTTTTCCTTTTCTTTTTTATTTTTAAGGTAAAATAGGATCATGTTTACATACATAGATTTATTTTAGGCCCAGTGGGGATGCCCGTTCTCACTGAATTTTTATTTTTTCCATTACATGCCTGTAATTTTTAATACACAACAACAACAACAACCAAACCTTTTCCCAATTCCTTGGGGTCAACTACATTAATCCTATGTTTCCATTTCGCTCTATTTAAGGTCATATCCTCAATCAATCCGCATGATATCATATCTTTCTTTACTAACTCTACCCATGTTAGCTTTGGTCTTCCTCTTCCCCTAACATTACCCTCAATTTGGACTATGTCACTTTTCCTGACTAGCGTAGTTAAAAGTCTTCTTTGCACATGTCCAAACCATCTTAACCAATTTTTTTTCATTTTATCTCCAATTGGTGTTACTCCAACCATCTCCCGAATGTGTTCATTTATAATTCTATTCTTTCTAGTCTTACCGCACATCATCTCAACATTCGAATTTCTGCAACACTCACTTTATGCAAATGTTGTTGCCTAGCTGCCCATCATTTGGTACCATAAAGTATGGTTGGTCTAATAGTTGTCCGATAAAATTCTCCTTTCAATCGTAAGGGGATATGCCTATTACACAATATACCAGATGCACACCTCCATTTAACTCATTCTGCCTTGATTCTATGATTAAGGTCATCTCCAATTTAGAACGCCTGTAGGGGAAACAAGCGAATTCTCAATCACTGTAAAGGCTTACACCAAGGGTCAACATTAAGTCCATACCTTTATGCTTTAGTGATGGATGAGTTGACGTACATTCAAGATGATGCCTGTAATTTTTAATAAAATTCTAAAAATGCCCCCACTAATTTTTTTTAAAACCTCACAATGTATACTTTCCCCCCACTAAAGTTATAGGTCCTGAACACGAAATTTTATTTAAACAAATAAAAAGTTTCTATGTCAATGGCAAAGACACGTTGGTCTAGTGGGGCAATTGCTCCCACTCAACTTTTTTGTTATTTTAGTTTTGCATGTCTATCTTTTAAATTGTATAAATGCCTCCATAAAATTATAAAAATACCCTTGGTTATATTTAATGACATTGAAAATGAGTCATACTTTTTTTTTTCAAAACATGAGTCATACAGCATTTCCAAATTATGAAAAATCGTAGAGTACATTTGTAAATGTGTCGAATGAAAATATTATCAATCCACATTTACATTTTTGTAATCATTATCTTGGTCCAAAAACTTTTTAATATTATTATTATTCAAGGTCATCCCCACTAAAGAAAATTCCTGGCGTCATCACTATTTACATGTGTCCACAACAGTTATCAACAACAATTCTAAATCTATAACAGTCCTGTGATCATGATCCACTAAATAGAAATCTAATAGATAATCACATGAACCATGTTCAACATACTTGTGAAAACTAGTATCCTAATCTTGAAAACCAGTCTTCCCATTCAAATATGCACCCAAAAGCTTCAAAATACTACTAATTATTTTTAAGTAAATTACACCTGGTACTACTATCAGTGGCATTCAATAGCTAGTGATGGTATTGTTTTCCTTTAAAGTCAACTACAGAGATGAAACAATTTCATATGACACGATTCTATGAAAACAAACAGAAACTCTAAAAATATACATCGTCCACTATTCAATTAACTTCGGATAGACACATTCTCATCTGATTTCTCCGGAAAAATTATGTTAAAAGTGGTTCTTTCCAGACAAACAGAGTCTGTATTTACAGGCAAAATTCTGGAAAATATATATAATACTACATAAACAAGTAAAATACTTGGAAAAATTGGCGAAATGTAGCAATGTATATATTGAAAGATAAAAAATTAAAAAATAACACCATACAAGTTTTACGTTATTCAACAGTGAAGTCGGGTTCAGGAAAAATTCTCTCTTTATTTTTCTAGGGAAACAAACGGAGGCTTGGTGAACCCTAGAATCATGCATGAAGTAATGGAGAGTTGGAGACAAGCAAGAATGACAACAAAATAATAAAGATTTAAACTTAACAATAGACTTTACAGTTTTCTCTTGATTTTTCTGCCACAAATCCTTGAAGCAAAATAGGAGACAGTCTCTGATCTCGTTACTTGTCCTTTTGGTGATTGTTGATTTGTTCGGTAATTTTCGTCGGAGATTGCGTCGGCCTTCTCTCCGTCGATGATTCGCCGTGGAAGTCGCCGACGGCAGTGTGCATAGGCAACTTGCAATGTATGGATGAGAGCGGGTGAGATTGGAGGGAAAGAGAAACAGAAAATAACAAAGTGTACAATCTGGTTGTTTTTATAAGGGTTTCAGAGGGGAGAAATGTATAAATTACTCGTGCTATATGTATATATATATATATATATATATATATATATATATATCTCACCCTTCTTAAATTTGCTCTTTGGTGCAATAGTCTCGAATTGGAAAATTGAAAGCACCAAGGCTAGCCGACATCTAAATTTGCCCTTCTTAAATTTGCTCTCAATTTGGAGAGTCTAAACCACTGCACGTTGTGTTTGGGATTTGGTGGGATTTAGAATTCAAAATAGAATTTGTTTGGAATCAAAGAAATTTAGAATAAAATTGAATTTAATGGAATATACCCAATTTGCCCGTGAAATACTTTAATTTTAATTAAAATGAGAAGATGCTCAAAGAAATATTTTCTTTATATGCATTTTAATTTATTCCAAACGCACAAATGAAATTTCATTTCAAATCCAATCCCATTCTTTTCATTTTTTATTTCAAATTCAAAAATATTTCAATACACATACCAGAACAATTTGGATTGTTATTATAAAAATTTCAGAGGGAGAAATATAAATTAAATTTCTCAAAAGAATGTATATATACATATATAAACGTGTATATATCAATCTTCCTAAATTCGTTCTCAAATTAGAGAGTCAAGAGACTCCAAACCATTACACACTCTTTGAATTTAGAGAGTGTAATAATAAAGGTTGTTATACAAATTAATTCTAAGGCGAAGATGTATTTACGTGAACCTTATATAAATACATTCAATTGTTATGCTAGACAGTTTCAAGATAACTCTTTATTATAAAAATATAATAAAATTCTTTAAACTTATTAGTTGTTGTTTTCAAGAAAGTTTATAATAAGAGTAAAAAAATAAAAATTAGTGTTATTATTATTTTGAGAATGAAATTTAAAATAATCTTATACTTCGTATTAAATAACAACCATATATATATATATATATAGAGTAATGATCTCTTGCTTACCAATGAGCAAGAAATTCATCCACACCAAACACAGTATCCGTTGGATGTGATTGATATAAAAAAAGCAATTATCAAAAAAAAACTTAGCAATCACATCCAACGGTTAGTGTGCTTGGCGTGGATGAATTTCTTACTCACCAGTGAGCAAGAGATCATTACTATATATATATATATATATATATATATATATATTGATATTTGTGTTTGAATATAATTTTTTAAAATTTTATTTTATTTTGGACTTAGACATAAATGAATACATGAGTTCATTGAGGGTGTCACTCTATGGACATACATATTATTGAATCTGACTTAGTTGAATTCCGGAGATAATGCTGTCATTTTTATATTCCGTTTGCACCTATAAAATGCTTCATCTATCTTCAATAAGCGACTACGCACCTCTAAGCCTTGATTTGAAATTATTTGTAATTTCGTTAATTATATTTTTCAAATATTACTATTTATCACATATTTGTATTTATGTGATTATCTCCTCTTATAATTGAATTTTGTCACTTTTGATTGTCCAATTCTAACAAACTTAATCAATTTGTAGATGTCTAACCAATAATTCACTGCTAGACGATAAATATATAACTATGGTAATTCCTAATAACAAATTTATTAAAGAAATACAACTATGAAATAAATAATCGATCAAAATAAGGTTTTTTTATATTATTCCCAGTTTAGACATATTCAAATAAATAAAAAAAAGTCTAAAATTTTGAAGTGCCTATTTGATTCAATTTTTAAAAAATAATTATCAAACACTTTAAGAGCTTGTTTTAACATTGATATTAAAGAAGCTAAAAGTGTTTTTTTTTTCTAAACACAATCTTACTTGTGTTTATGTAATTAAATAGAAACTCCAATTGAAGCTTCTCAAATTACATTTATATTATGCTGCATGAAATTGGAGTTTTGAAATTTAAATTTGTAGAGTGGAGAAAATTTTGTCCATTCACTATTAACAAAAAAAAATATTATAATTCCACAAATTCCAATTCCAAACTCCAATTTCATGCAGCCGAACATATCCTTAGCAATCGAGTTTCTAAGTTTTAGGCTCCATTCGAATAAAATAACGTTTTAGCCACGTTTTATTTTGCATAAAGAAGAAAACTGTTTGTAGTGAGTTCTAGAAGTGGTGGTCAAACCTTTTTCACAACGACGGTCACTAGAGAGTGGAAGTCCAGGTGGAGATCCAAGCTATCACGAAAGAGGGCCCCTCAACAGGAGTGTCAGGAAGAGCACGAGATTATCAAAAGCTCTTAAGAGAATGGTTGGTTAATGAGGATGGTCCTTTTTTTGTTGTTGTTGTGTTATGCCTTGAGCCATTAACCCCTTCATTATTTATACTAGTTCGAGAATGGACAAAGACTGCTGGTCCTCGAGAATATCCTGCGGTCCACACTCTTTCAAGATGTGTCCACCAGAAGACTTCTAAAACAAAGCATGTTTCTCTAATATCCGGATGAAATACAGACAAGACACTGCATTTAATGCATGTCCGATTGTCGAAGCAAAGGGTCGAATCTCATAAATGCGAAGGCAAGGTTTCCTTCATAGAGGGAGGGTAAAGGAGTATGAGGAACCGCATCATATCTTTTAGTCGCAGATCAGGTATATTTGTGACTTCAGAGGTGATCTTCCTCTCTTTTGTGACAGGCTGAGAAACTGGGGTCTTCTCCTAACCTTGAGATAAAAGTAAAATCCCTTCCAGACTCAGTGTCCCTTGAACCTCAACCACCGAGCCTACACCCTGGGTTCCATGTAAAGCGTTGGTCCATTGTCTTACCCTCACAAGAACCAGGAGCGCCGTGAGGTTTATCCGTAGAGAGGAGGTCCTCGCCAATGGAGGTTGATCCGTAGAAAGGACCTTGACGAGGTTTATCTGCTATCCGTATAGAGGAGGTCATCGCCAATGGAGGTTGATCCGTAGAGAGGACCTTGGAGAGGTTTATCCGTAGAGAGGAAGTCCTCGCCAATGGAGGTTGATCCGTAGAAAGGACCTCGGAGAGGTTTATCCATAGAGAGGAGATCCTCGCCAATGGAGGTTGATCTGTAGAAAGGACCTCCGTGAGGTTTATCCGTAGAAATGAGGTTCTCGCTAATGGAGGTTGATCCGTATAGAGGATGTCCTCACTAATGGAGGTTGATCCGTAAAGAGGACCTTCACGAGGCTTATCCATAAAGAGGAGGTCCTCACCCAAACTTTGTTGCAATCTCCCTCGCATTATGCTAAATACTTGCATCAGAGTTGTCACGTCATATCAGTCTTTACGTGTATGGAAGATGGTTGGGGCCCGTCTGACCTTGATGACCGCTCAAATTGCCTTGTTATCATATAGTCAAACTTAGAACACGCCATATGGTGACATTCTAGTTATGAGTACCAACAAAAACTATGTTATGTTTATGCATCATATATGAAAAGTGCTTTAAATAATACAGTTCTTATGTGATATCCTAAATTTTAATAAAGATTTATGATATTGTGAGAAAAAAAGGTAAATTATAAGAAGTGAAAGGATTATAACAAATAAATAGGAGATTAAAAATTTGGATTGTTATTATAAAAATTTCAGAGGGAGGAATATATAAATTAAAATTTCCAAAAGAATGTATATATGTATATATACGTATATATATATATATATCAATCTTCCTAAATTCGTTCTCAAATTGGAGAGTCAAGAGACTCCAAACCATTGCACACTCTTTGAATTTAGAGAGTGTAATAATAAAGGTTGTTATACAAATTAATTCTAAGGCGAAGATGTATTTACGTGAATCTTAGATGAAGCATTTTCTAGGTGCAAACGGAATATAAAAATGGCAGCACTATCTCCGGAATTTAACTAAGCCAGATTCAATAATATGTATGTCCATAGAGTAGCACCCTCTATGAAGTCATGTATTCATTTTCGTCCAAGTCCAAAATAAAATATAATTTAAAAAAATTACATTCAAACACAAATATCAATATATAGATTTATATATATATATGTATGTATGTGTGTGTGTATATATATATATATATATATATATGTTGACCATAGAAGTTGGAAACGTTACCATAATGGAATTCGTGGAATTCCTATTATTTCGTTACCAGTTTACTAATCTGAATACCAAAATACCATTATCAATCTCCACCGAAACCTCTCTAGAATATTGAGTTTAACCGCTTATAATTTCATCAAAACCTTGCCAAATTTTGAACTTGGTCATCGGAGACTTCAACAGAATTACCGAAATTTAATTTCACTCACCATCTCAACTTATGAATCTGTCAATGTGTATCTTGTATGGGCTCACCCCAGGCCCCTTTTATAGGCTCCATATTTATGATTTTCATTTATGAATGGTTAAATAATATATTTAATAAAGTAACCCAAGAGTTAGGAGTTACAAATCATTTGTGACTAATTAAATATAAATTGATGAAAGCCCAAGAGACAACATGTATAAATGATTAATTACATAATCTAAAAAATAGGAGTTATAACTCAAGAGTCTTTTTACTCATAGATAATTAAATGACCTATTTAATCACGTAATCAACCAATAATGACCATTTAATTTTGTAAATGATGAAAGGAGATAAAAAATCACAACCAAAAATTTAAAATATTTATAATTTTGAAATATGTTACAACAAAATTTTGAATTATTTACCTCACACGAGTCTGTAAATATGTGATTAATGATTGATAGAGAGGAAAGAACACCGACAATTAGAAGGGAGACTCGTGAAGATATACACTGTAAAAAAATTATACCAACATGCTTCCGACTCTCGAGGGAAAATTTAGATATTGGGTCGGATATTAGGTACTCTCTATCGTTATTGTTTATCTACATAATTATAATGAAATATCGCGCTGTTTTAATTATTTAATTATTCATTGTAATGGATACACACAAAAAAAGGGTATCAGAGCTTATAAGATGAACACATGATGTGGGCGTGTATCATTAGGTGAAAATTCCTAAATCATATTGGGTCGGATAAATGGTCTGAGGTCACTAAGCTGGTTAAAATTAGTAGCCCTATGTCGAAGATCTAACTAGATTCAATCAAATGTGGATGAAAAATCCAATGCGAGATTGTTGAGAATCACGTCTCAAAATCGTACTCATATTAGAATTATATATTATAATTATATTTCACTTTAAGAAATCAATTGTTAGAAAATGTTTGGGTTATAAGAAATTGTATACCTTGTCTAAGGAGAGTTGTGTTATGAATTCTCTCTCTATAACAATACTATTATTAATAAAACATAGGTTTTATATATTTGTATCAGTTTAGTACCTTTATATATATATTATTTTTCCTGTTGAACTTACATTACAGTCCACTGACAATTACCTAATTAAATAAAAATATATATATATAATCCGACGTGATTCTCCACTCACATAAATGCAATGTGACCTGTATCCCGCGACTCTTAAATTCAATAATCACTCAAAGACATAACTTGTTCCAAAAGTTATGTACACAAAAAAAAAAAAAGTCTATTCGCAATATCATACAGGTCATTAAGTTTCAAAAAGTTGCATTCTTTACCTGCATACAAAGTGCACATCTACTCAAGAAACAACTAAAAATGTGCATTGGTTAATTGACAAAATACACACCATCTTCTAAAGTCTTCAGATGGATTTTTCATGGGAAGCCAGAGTCTTTTATTATATGCTACATCATCATATTATCCTTAGACTCGGTAACCCAGCTGACCGTTTCACACTCTTTTCTGTTGAACATAAACTTGACTGTAAAATTTGAGAAACAATAATCGTGTAAGAGTTTAAACACCTACTTAAAAACCAAAGTAGAAGTTGAAAACAAGGGATAGAGAATAATAATAATAATAATAATAATACCTTCAATCCCAGCAACTTTGTCACCCATCTCATCCGATATTGTAAAGCGACCAACGTCAAAGGTACGGTAAAATATGTAGTCAGCCATCTGAAGTTCTTCCACCAAGGGTTGTGGATTTCTGCTGTCTTTCGAAGTGCAGACGACATTGCATTTGCCAGCAATAGCTTCCTGGTTTGGCATATGAAAATTAAAAGGACAAGAAGTCAAATCAATTGAAAAAAACTTGGGTGAGTCACCACCAGAGGCATTCAGCATTTTTTCATGTTCTTAGCTGATTTTTTCTAACTACATCCAAAAGACTGTAAACCAACTCTGACTGTGTGTCACAAAAACTCTCTCTCTCTCTCGGGCGGTCCATTGCTTGACCTTCACGAACGAACTCGAAGACTCCATCTCTTCCGACGATCCATTTACTCTGTGATTCCACCTCCAGCTCCGTATGCACCTTCAACATTCCGTACAAAGTCCAATTAACCTCTCTCAGTGGCAATTTCTTTGCATCCATTGAATCTTCTGTTGGAAAGTAGAATTTGATCAATCATTTTTGGGTCAAAATTAAAATGGGCCCACTAAGTTTTAGAAGTGGATCCACATTGAAACACGTTCCTCTCCGAGAGTAGATGAACGTGATATATTTATTTGCTCAAAATTGTTTCCAGATAAATGAGAACATGGATCTAAAGTGGGGGTTTGATCATAGTTTCAAGAGGAAAAAATGGATTTGTCCGACGTCGAAAAAGTAAGAGAAAAATGTTGTGCATGTATAAACCAGGAATGACATTTGGTTTGGGTCCAAGGGCACCCATGATTTTGTAGAGGGAGAAGACCTAGCCAAGGTTGGGTCCAAACACACGTGCGTGCTCGGCTGGTCCTGGCCTGGGCTTGGAATTGGGTTCTCACTAAGGGTGGCAAATTGGGTGCAAACCTGCCCATATCTGCCTAATCAAAAATGGATATGGGTGACTTATTTTCTTATACGGGTCATAAACGAGTTAGATAAATATAAACCAATTAATTGGCGGGTTAGATGCGTTGAACATGGGTACCCATATTCAATTCATCTTCCACCCATAAAACAAAATGTGAATTAAAGTTTCTCTCTTCTATCCAACATCTCTCTTTGATCTCACTTCTCTCTCTCTCTCTCTTCCCTTTCTCTCTCTTCGATCCCACCTCTTTCTCTCTTCCCCTTTCTCTCTCTATACTTGGTCAATCTTTTTATTTTTAGAAAAAATATTTTAGTAAGAATTCTATTTTTAGAAAAAAATAATATTTTTCCTTTTTAGTAATTATTGTAAGGTTTCACCATTGTAATTTCCTAATTAAAAAAAAGAAGAATATATAATTTAGACACAAACTTTATAGTGCAACAACAATTTTCATTGGAGCAATGTCTGTGCATATATATATATATATATATATATATATTCATCGTCTTATATAGGATTCATGAACGAATTTGTTATTTTCCATTGCAGTACGTCTCTTATCAGTCCTAAAAAAGTGGAATTGAGTAAACTAAGCGTACATGCAGTGATCTCTTGAAAAGAAGTTGTGCTTGATTTTTTATTAAGTGGTTCAAATTAAGATGAGACCCACCCTATCTTCATTGATCTTATATATATATATATATATATATATATATATATATATTATGACTAATCTAAGCGTGACACTAATTGATATGATTAGTGGATTTGTTAATAGAAAATCCAAAAAAATGTTGCATACGGAAGAAAGGTAGGTAGGTTTGTGTTTTGATATTGGAAGCAGTAAGTACAAGTTCATCCATTATTCTTTTCCTTGTATTTATTTATTTATTATTCTAAGCATTGTCATTTTACACTATAATAATAATAAAATCTTAATTTGTATGTAATATATTTTCAAGTTTGGCATTTAGTTAGTCCTCTCTTAGCTGTTAGGTCAACGAAACATGCATTCCAATAGCTTAATTAATAGCCAAATTGAAAAGAGATTATAATTATTATGCAAGTATTGATATAAAAATATATATATACCATACACATTGTATAAGGAAGTGTTATCTGAAATTCATTGGGTGATATGAGAAAAATACCTAGAGTTTTGTTCACAGAATCCATGAAAAATAAATAGATCAAAAATCAAATCATTTGATTCAGACCAACACATATATATACTATATGTGTTTGTGTGTAGATATATAAATTCATTAGTATTTTTTGATACTGTCATGTCTAGTCGGGTCAAATATGGATTGACGGGTTGACCCGACCCATATTTAACCCACTACAAATGGGTTGAATATGGGTCACAACCCATATTCAACCCACTCATATTCGATCATGTCCAAACCCATCCAACCCGCCCAGTTTGCCAACCCTAGTTCTCACAAAAAAAGTCTTTTATTAAAAAGAATTTTGGTTTGGGCTTCAACCTGCGTGTGTGATTGGGCTTGTCAAGAACTGCATAATAACTGAATTTAATTTCGGTCCACTCAGAAAAGGTATGACTCTTTGGGTCATGGGCCGTAACTGGCCGGGTTAGGCTGATAGGGTCAATTGTAAACTAAACCGGTGGCGGCTAAGTAGTTATAAACAGAATCGGTGCAACCTATATCTGTTCAATCTATTAGGGCCGAATAGTTGCACCTGGTGGCAGTTCAGGTTGACACCAACAAGCACCATTACCTCTATAAATACCCCTGCTGGCTTCATTTGTAAAGTCATTCTTAAGAGAATTTTGTTTTCTTTCTTTCTCCCTTCTCTTTGCTCTGGTTTAAGTCTAATTTTGTGGGTTCATACTTGGGTTCGAGTCTAAGAGTTCTGTTAAGTCCGAACTGAGTCAAAGAGAGTATTACATAAAAAGCATGAGTTATTTATAAAAACTACTCAACAGAATCACAGTTGCTTCAACTTGTTATTCAAGTATTAGTTCTGAAGCGATTACAATTGCCATCTCTCTTATTTTCGGTTTCCAATCACTCAAATGAAGAGTCCATATAGTTACAAAGGTCTTTCTGGTTTAACAAATGGTTTATACACTAATATTTTGTAACAAATGAAGAGTCCATATAGTTACCTTCCATGCAAATTAGTCTTTTCTTCTTTCCGGTGCATCTATAGGCCTTCTTTGTACATGTTTATAGCACCTAAGTCTACCTTCTCTTTTTGTTTTCACTAATAGGCGTCAATCCTGATTTCTCACTCACATGTTAATTGTTGACCTTATCGCTGCATGAATTCGTTATTCCTCTTACTTTTTCAAAGCCCAACCCTTTGAATCATATAAAATAGTTGGCCTAGTTACAACTTTATATAATTATCCTTTTAACTTATTTGTTATTCTTTTATCGCATAAAACGTCACATGTCTATCTCCACTTTCTTCAACCGGCTCCAATTTTACTAATTATATCACCATCTATCTCACCATCCTTTTGTAATAGATTCTAAGTACCAAAAAAGGTCACTTGGATAATCCTTTGCCTTAGAGGTGATCATTATATTATCAATATTTGTCTCTTTACTAAATTTGCATTCCATATTCAGTGTTAGTTTTACTAATTTTTTAAACTTTTGATTCTAATGTGTTTCTCTACTATAATTTCATTGCTAAATTTTCTTTAGAAGTGTCCAATAGCATAATGTCATCGGTAAACAACATGCACCATGGAATGTCACCTTGTAAGTATTTAGTGATTTCATCTAATATTATTGTGAATAAATATTGACTTAGTGCAGACCCTTGATGCAATTATGCAATCCTACATTTATTGAAAAATCCCTAGTCTCACCACATGTACTGCAAATTATAGTTCTCTATTTACACACATCCTAAATAATCTTTTATCCTTTCTAAAAGGAAATTGTTTTCTTTGTAGAGCCACCAAAATATATCTCTCGGCACTCTATCATATGCTTTTTCTAAATTTATAAAGACCATATGTAGATCTTTTTGCTTACTCTCACACTCTTCAACTAAATCCAAATTTGATTTCTTTGAATGGAATGGCAATAGAAAACTCATTATTAGTCATCACATTCTTGATAACGGGATTCATTATTGATCTCCTATTCCTGCAATCAACATGAGGTTTAAACAACTTCCACTAATACTTGATTGGTTTGTGACGTTTATCAAAGTTAAAAAATTAATTTAAGAACTCCTATAGAAACAAAAAATACTATTTAAGAAATATCAAATCTAACTTAACTCTCCACTTTCTGTCTGTCCCTTGACAATGACAGCAATTGACCATAACAACTTTGTCTAACAATACAAGCAAAAAAGTACTAGAATTAGAGACTAATGTGAACCTAGATTGTGCGTCATAAGAATTTTCGAAACATCAGGAATTTAACCAACATTCCAGGTCTTGATCCTACATGAATAGCCAACAAAATGTCAAATGAGATCAAACGACCATACTTCCTTCCAGAAAATGATCACTTTAAATTATGTATAAATCTAATTTGGTGAGAGAAAGTAACCTACAAAACTAGGAAAAGATAAAGAGCACAAAGCAATTAAACATCGAACTGCAGCATAAGAAAGAATGCTAAAACAATTATCATAATTAAATTACCAGATGATTGACACTTGCTAGACCAGCTCCTTCACCAGATGCCAAAAATATTTCATTTTCAAGTGTCTCTTCATCTCGAAGCCAATGCAAAATATCTGAAGGGCGGAAAAACCAATGAACTTTTACTTTCTTTGTCTTGTCTGGATTCTCCCATATCTTTATAAGCTTACCAATATAAGGCAAAGCTTCTCCTTCCTTGTGCAAATATACAGAGTCATGCAGAGTGTACTCCGTGCCATCGTAGCTAAAAGATTCATAAAACTGGACCTCTTTCTTTTTCCCGCCAACTCCTCTCTTTTTACCCCATTTAAATTCCAGGTACTTGACATTATTCACTTCACTTGAATCAAACATGGTTGCAAGCTTCTCTCTTAGCCACGAGGTTAATAATCAGTGCCAGAGTACTTGAACCTGAAAAACAAAATATACTATATATATTAAAAAAAACAATAACATGTATTAAGTCAAATGATGGCTGCCAGACACATTCACAACTATTGCTTGTACCTGTTCAAGCTAAGCAAATTTTATTAACCAAGCAAGATGTGCTAGAATAATACTGTACTAAATCTCAAGATAAAAAAAATGAATACTAATACAGAAAAAGGACAGGATACTGCCTGCCTTGTTTAGATGTCCCAAAATTATTTTCCACAGTCAAAAGACCATGAGTTGTTACTGGCATACCAACACGCTAAGTGTATTTTTTCCATACCAAAAAGCTTGCCCATTATTCATTTTCCATTTTCCCCGATGGTCGTGATAATTAAAAATTGATCAAACCCACAAATTAAAAATAATAATCAATAATAACAACAATAAAATATGATCAAGTTCTTTCTTTTTCCTTTTATTTTTTATTTTTAAGGTAAAATAGGATCATGTTTACATATGTCCACAACAGTTATCAACAAATATTATAAGTCCATAACAGTCCTGTGATCTGATCCACTAAATAGAAATCAAATAGATAATCATCACATGAACCATGTTCAACGTAAATGTGAAAACTAGTGTCCTGATCTTGAAAAATAGTCTTCACATTCAAATATGCACCCAAAAGTTTCAAAATACTACTTTTTATTTTTAAGTAAATTGCATCTGGTACTACTATCAGTGACATTGGTAGTGTTTCAATTTAAAGTCGACTACAGAGATGAAATGATTTCATACCTCTCCGACGATTCTATGAAAACAAACGGAACCTCTGAAAATATATATCGTGCACTATTCAATTAACTACATATTATCCGTACTACGTCTGATTTATCGGGAAATTTTATATTAAAAGTGGTTCTTTCCAGAAAAAGGTCTGTCTAAACCCTGAATTCAGAGGCAAATTTCCGGAAATATATATAATATGATATAGATAAGCAAAATACTTAAAAAAAAGAAGGGCGAAATACATCAGTGCATATATTGAAGCATTAATATATATATATATATATACTGCCATACAAGTTTTACGTTCTCCAACAGTGAAGTGGTTCAGTCTCGTTATTTTTTGGGGAACCAACAGAGGCTTAGTGAGCCCTAGAATCATGCATGAAGTAATGGAGACAAGCACGAATGACAAAAATAAATGCAGAAATAATTACAATTGACAATAAATAAAGAAATAAAAATCTTCTGCTACAAACCCTGGAAGCAAAACAGGCCACGGTCTCTGATTTCGTTTTGGTGATTGTTGATTTCTTCGGTGATTTTCGTCGGCCTTCCCTCCACCGATGATTTCGGTGTATAGCCACTTTGTAGTGTGGGGAAGAGACGTGAGATTCGAGGAAAAGAGGAAACAGAAAAGTGTACAATTTGTGTTGTTTTTACAATGATTTCATAGGGATAAATATGTAAATTAAATTTGTTGCTTTGAAAAAAAATTAAATATATATAAAAATTAAATATCTATCTGTATCTCTGTATATAATATATAAAAAAATTTAAAAAAAATAAATAAATACCAAAATATATATACATATTATATATGTATATGTGTGTGTATATATAAATCACCCTTCCTAAATTTGCTCCCATGGAGAGTCCAAGCCATTTTACACACCTTGAAGTTTATAATGTTTTTTTTTTTTTTGATAAGGTAAGATTAAGTTTATAGTGGTTCATTAGAAATGAAGTTATACAAATTAGTTCCAACTGTGATATTTTAATTTGAGTAGTGCTAGCGGCAGTCGCTTAAGCGCTCCACTGATTGGTGGAAATAAATTCTAAAAATTAAATGCATTCCCGTAATAAATGTCCTACTTTTTCATCAATCAATATGCTCTTTCACTTTTAAAGTATTTACACTTGTGCCATCAACAAACAAATAAAATAATAAACATAAAAATAAAATATTAATATTTTAAAAATAAAACATCAATCCATATATATTATTAAAAATATTAATAAAAATAAAATTATAAACATAAAGTGTATAGATTAATTGAATAAGTATATAGATTATTAAAAATATTTAAAAGCAGGCAAATATAAAAAAAATATTAATAAAAATATTTTAATACTTTTAAAATATGTTCTTTAATTCAATTAATCATAATAACAAAATTTTAAAAATTATATAGGAAATGATTATAATAAGTATATAGATTATTAAAAATATTTAAAAGTAAGACAATATAAAAAAGTAATTAATAAAAATATTTTAATATTTTATTTTTATAATTTTATTTGTTAGTTAATGGCATCAGTGTAAATACTTTAGAAATGGGAGGGTATATTAATTGATGAAAAAGTAGGACATTTAGTGCATGAAAACATTTAATTTTTAGAATTGATTTCCACCAATTGATGGAGCGACTGTGCAATGACACTCGTTTGAGCGACTGTCGCTAGCACTCCTCTTTTAATTTAGATGTATTAACTGTAAAAAAAAAAAAAACGAAAATTAGTGTTGTTAGAACAAAATTTTAAAAATACAATAATCTCATGCTTCCTATTAAACAACAACAACCAAATAAAAAATTACAAAAATATCTGGTTAAAAAATGTTATTAAGCCATTATGTAAATAAAGCACACTTTTTTTTGTAAAAATAATCTTATTTAAAGCACTTTTTATATATGACGTATATACAAAATTGGCATTGTCTTCCCCGCAAAATAAAATGTCGACAATACTTATAAAAGAAAAAAAAAATCAAAACTATTCAATTAAAATTCACTATTTTATTCAAATGGAGCCTAAAACTTGGTGCCTCGATTGCTAAAATGTATCTTGGAATGTTTCACTTGGAGAAATTAAAAGCTCCACTTAGCCAAAATCTATAACCTTTTTCTTATTATTATTTTTTTAACATAGACACAAATAAGAGTATGTTTTCAAAAATGAAAGCACTTTTAGCTGGTTCAACATCAATGCCAAACACATGCTCTTAAAGTGTTTGATAATTATTTTATGAAAATTGAAACAAATAAACCCTTCAAATTTTAAGACATTTTTTTTTATTTGAATAAATCTAAACTGGGAATAATGCCACAAACTCCTACTTTGGTCGTGCCTCAATTTTATAATTGTATTTTTTTAAAAAAAAAAATTGTTACTTGGAAAAAATATGGCCATGAAGAATTGTAAATATGTGGTTAATGATTGATAGAGAAGAAACAACACTGACAACTAGAAGAGGGTCTCGTGAAGATATATTGGGTCTATTTTTACTTCAATTATTCAAGTAATGTATACACACAGCAAAATATATTTTGTTATCAGAGCTAACCATTCATTTTGTAAGTTTGGTTTTACTTGTAGGAGGAGTAGCGGCTTCATTTTGTAAGTTTGGTTTTACTTGTAGGAGGAGTGCTAGCGGCAGTCACTCAAGCGATTGTACTTGCACATCGCTCCACGAAAATTAATCTTAAAAATTAAATACTTTTCTGTAATAAATGTCCTACTTTTTCATCAATCAATATACCCTTCTACTTCTTAAGTATTTACAATAGTGCCATCAACAAACAAATAAAATTATAAACATAAAAATAAAATATTAATATTTTAAAAAATATTTAAAAAATAAAATATCAATCCATATAGATTATTAAAAATATTAATAAAAATAAAATTATAAACACTTTAAAAATGTGTTCTTTAATTCAATTAACCATAATAACAAAATTTTAAAAATTAGATAGGAAATGATTATAATAAGTATATAGATTATTAAAAATATTTAAAAGTAGGACAATATAAAAAAGTTATTAATAAAAATATTTTTAATAACTATATAGATAGATATTCACCAATCGATGGAGCGATTGTGTAAGAACAGTCGCTTGCCGCTAGCACTTCTCTACAAGAAAATCAGATATAAAAATGGCGACTGAAATTACTGTTTCTTTTATTATATATAATTTCAAGACCACAATATATCTACGATAAGATTCTTTATTTACAATGAAGTGGAATACAAACTCTAACAGATCTCAATGAATATGATACAGGCAGAATATGATACAGGCACAAACTATTGAAGATAGTTCTAGATCTAGTCCAAGACGAATTACTGTGAAAAAATTATTGAAACTATTAATTAGCGATTAAGAAGAGACAAAAAGTATGCGGACTTGCTCTACCGTATTATTGAAGTAGAAGTAGAATGAAAAATATTTATTTTTATATATATTATACTATTATTTCTAGATAATCCATACGCAAAATAAAAAATTAAAATATTATTCCTAAGTAAAAACACTTAAAATATTATTATTTTTATTTTAAACTTTTTAATTTATTAAAAAAATTATTTACATTATAAAATACTTGATTCTTAAATTTTTAATGTCATAATTATCCTTCTCTTTAACACTTAACATATTATAAATTAGATAATATAAGAAATTCACTTTTTACTCATTTATATGTAATAAGAATGAAAGAGTAACTGATTAGAATAAAAAAATTTTGAGTTGGTAACAAATTTTATATCAAGGAATAAAACAACTTATCTCATTATACAATTTTTAATTGATTTTTTTTTTTGGTTCAGGAAGATATGTTTAATTGAATTGAAAATAAAAGAAAAGTCTAATTTTACTTAAATAAAAACTATGTTATATACTTCAATAAACAAGACAAGAAAAGTTTGTTTGATTTAAAAAGAAAAATTTTAAAATTATATTGTTATGTGATTAAATTAAGGGTAAAGTGCAAAAAACACCTCGCTATATACAAAATGTGCAGAAAACTCCCTGCAATTTATTATGTGTATATAATTTCCTGCATTTTTACAATCTGTGCAAATACCCACTGGATAAAAATTTCATTTTTAAATGGCCAAAATGTCACTCGCATCCTTTAAAACTCTTGGGCCATGTTTGGACGTAATATTTTCTATTTTTATATTAACTAAAAATATATTTTAATTATTTTATTATTTCATATGGGCTCGACGAGTGAAAATAAGGGAGTATTTGTACAGTTTTTAAATAAATAAGAAATTAATATTCGGATGAGCTATTTTTGGTAGGGGTGACCACGGATCGGATTTTGCATAATCCTAGTCCGATCCGCGAATTACGGATTAGAGAAAATTCAATCCGATCCGATCCGTGGGAATCTACCAATCCGATCCGATCCGTTCAATCACGGATCGGATTGGCCTAGTACTCCTATTTGAATTTTTTTTTTCTACTTCAAAATTTTCAAAAAAAAAATTGATCAACAAACACAACACTTTTTAAATGAACATAATTGTTAAATAAACAAATATAATATATATTAAGTTTTTAGGTTTACCCATGTAAGTATGTAGCATATTATATTATTATACATATAATTACTAATTATATATATAAATATATTGCCACGGATCGGATCGAATTTCTGACCCTCCAATCCGCAATCCGATCCGTGGCTAACGGATTTTAATTTTTCAATCCGCCACCAATCCATTAGCTAAAGGATCGGATCGGATTCGTCCGGATCAGATCGGATTGGATCAGATTCGCGGATTTTTTGTGCACCCCTAATTTTTGGACATCTAAACATGACACTAGAATATAAGAGTGCTTTACATATTTTAGTTGTTAAATTGACAAAATGTCCTTATTTGCACATTTTGTAAACAGTGAGGGAGTTTTTTGCATTGCATGAGAGTTTTCTACACATTTTGTATACAATGAGGGTGTTTTTTACACTTTACCCTTAAATTAACTACGTTTAACACTTTAACATATATTTTCCGTGTTAATATATACTATATAAATTTGTAAAGGCTAAGATTAAAAATAATGAAAAATATCTTTTCCAAAAATTCCTCTTCTTTTCATCCGTAGAGTAGAGAATTGTATTGTCACTAGTTAGAAACTTTAGCACTTAACAAAAATAAAGAAAAAAACTATAATATAAACTAAAATGATGCATTAGAACTAAAGAGAAATTTATTTTTTTCTTCAATACACTATTTTGGAATGGAAACATCTTAACTTTAACATAGAACGACAATTATAATATTAAAAATGTAAAAATCAAGTAATATGTGATTTAAAAACTTTTTTATAATTTCATTTTAAACAAAAGAAAGAGTAGAATGACTGAAATATCAATAACCTATTAAAAATATTTTTTAATTCAATTAAGTGTTTTAAAGTGTATATAAATATTATAAATATTTTTTGTAAGAATACATTTTAAGACAATTTTTGAAAATAGAAAAAGTTATTTGAAAATATTTTTGAATTCAATTAAGTGTATTTAAATATTATAAATTGTATTGACATTTATAAGAACTAGTAAAAAGAACGTGCATTACACGTGAATAAAAAAGCTTTAATAAATAAAAAAGTATAAAATGAAAATAATAATATTTTAAATGTATTTAGTCAGGAATAATATTTTAATCTTTTATTTTGCATATAGATTCTCTAGAATTAATAATATAATATATATAAAAATAGATATTTTTCTTTCTTCTGTTTCGACCGTACGGTAAAGTGAGTCGGCATACATTTTGCGTGTTCTGGACGCTGATTAACGGCTATACAGGCGCCTGTATATATAGAGAGAGAAATATGTGTTGCTCTGTTTTCGTTTCACTTTCTACTGTAACTAGACCATCGCCGATACATTCATTGTTCACGCTTAAGCTCTGTCTCCACCAAGAACTCCAGCGGCGACACCACCGCCACGGCATCGGAGTATAAGAAACCCGAAATCAAACTTTCTTGGGGGTGACAAGGTTCCATCAACATCCGACAAGTTGCCTCTCAACTCTTTGAAGTGATTGTGAAATCAAAGCCGTACGCTCTGTTGACCTCTATATTGTGTTTGTGTATGAATTCTTCTCGTTCTTTGAAGTGCTTGTGAAATTATTGACATCTATATACAATAAATATATAATGACCTTCTTATATTGTGTTTTTGTTTGAATTCTACTCGTTCTTTGAAGTTCTTGTGAAATTATTGACATCTATATACAATAAATATATATGGACCTTCTTATATTGTGTTTGTGTTTGAATTCTTCTCGTTCTTTGAAGTGCTTGTAAAATTATTGACATCTATATACAATAAATATATATTGACCTTCTCATATTGTGTTTGTGCTTGTGAAATTATTAGGTCAGATTTTAGATTTAAATTGTATTTTATCTGTGTTCATGCATATATGTTTCAGTTATGTTTAAGGCCTAATTAATGGTAGTGACTAGATGGATCTTTGGTAAATTTATTTTTAAGGTATGATATATATACACACACATATATATCTTGTTCTTTGGGGTTCTTGTATGTTCAGGTTTAGTTAATGGTAGTAACTAGATGGATCTTTGGTGAATTTATTATTGCTGGAAATTTTCATTTATATGTAGGTGTACTTCACAGTCTATGGACATCTTAAAGGCCTACTTGATTCTCATGGTTGGTTATTTACAATGCTGTTCACTTCTCAATATGTGTTTTTCTGTTATTGAGTTCTATGTGACACATTATCCTTTTTGGTCCCTTTAATTATCTATGAGCTATCTAGATTGTTGATGGATGTTGAGTTGGTTGCTTTGATTTCTTCTAACGTTCATAACCGTGTTGATGTAGTGGACAGCAGTGGTCAACTTACATTTGGTGCAAATATGATTGCTGCTTCAGGAGCTGGGGCAGCCATAGTCAGTGGGTTGTTAAGACCAGACTTCAAGTAAGGTTAGGGTTTCTTATTTTTGTAGCTTCTTAAGTTTGATGGCTGTATACTTGATTCATGAAAAAAAAATATGTATTTTCTGGTAGCTGTCAATATGAACTCTATATATACAAATAATCATATTATGTATATGTATGTAATTTATGTAATACAGAATTCCATGGCAGTAATTAATATATTCATATCGTGTAGCTCCAAAATTTGCTTGTAATGCGAATCCATTAATGAGAGTCCATAACTGGAAAATGAGCCGAAGTTCAGAAGAAAGAACTCCTTAATAGTAGGACACTTGTCAAGCTAAGACAGGTTTTGAGATATGCAACTAAGCCTCCTGACACACCTAAAACAATGTGGGTATGGAGAGAGAAGTTAGTAGTGCAAATTGACTTCCAAATTTAGTTATCTATGGTTTTTTTTTTGTTTGGCTCGCACAATTTCTTATTCTGTTATCTTTTCTTGTTTTGGTAAGCAGCACACACCCACAGTTGCCCCTTACGACGACTTGGACCATCATCGTTCCACTTGAAGAGTAGGGAAGTACCCATTGGAGCTAAGCGCTTGGTGGTAATTTGACAACAATTTCAAAATTGAAGACTTTTTAGGAAAAGAAGATTACAGACCTTAAGAAGCACTAATAGACACTAATAATCATTCCGATGACTTTTTTTCTTGTGGATTTGCAAAACATATTAATTGACTATTTTACTTTAAAATTATGCTATTAGCATTTAGTATCTCTCTGGACATTCATTTATTTTCCTCCTTGTTTAGACACAGGGAATGAGGCCAGGTGTGGTTCCTTACAATAGTGTTCTCTCTGCATTGAGAAGGATTGTACATGAAGGAGTGTGAAGGTTGTACAGGTCAGTGCTTACCTAAATATCTGAAGTGCAAATTTAGAGATTTCTGCCTTCATGATCCCTGCCATAAAACATCCAGTGCTTTGCAGAATGACGTTTCTTGTTCTCCTTTCCTAATTGAACTAGATATGAACACCAAATTCCATTATATCTAAAGCTTAATCAACTCAGAACAATTTGCAAGCATAGTTACTATACCATTCAATTTCCTCGATACATCTTTCTATGCAATATATTTTGTTGTCATCATTCCATTTTTGTGGTTTAAACAGAAGCCTTTTTGCCTTCATTAGCTGGGACAAGTCATGTTGCCATCCAATTCCCACCATATGAAAGGCTAAAGTCATACATAGCAAAAAGGGGTAATTGTTTATCTTTTCGTATTTTCTTCTTCTTTTTTTTTTTTTTTTTTTTACCTTTTGACAATAAACTCACATAGCCACTTGAGAAGATATTGGGTGAGCTGGGCATACCACGCCATTAACATGCCCACCCAATAAAAAATGCAACATTCAATAAAATTGGTCTCACCTACATATATATAAAAATTTCTCTTAACCAATTGAGATTTGTTGAAATTGTACATTTTAACTAGGAGGTGGGCAAGTTAGTAGTGCAAATTGACTTCCAAATTTAATTATCTACGTTTCTTTTTTCTTTTCTTTTTTTTGGCGCTCACAATTTCTTCTTCTTTTCTCTTTTTTGGTAAACAAGACATATGCACACACCCATAGTTGCCCCTTATGAGGACTTGCACCGTCATCCTTCCACTTGAAAAGTAGGGAAGTACCCATTAGAGCTAAAGCTCTTGGTGGTAATTTGATAACAATTTCAAAATTGAAGGTTTTTTTAGGAAAAGAAGATTGTACCTAAAGAAGCACTAATAGACACTAATAATCATTCCGATGGCCTTTTTTCTTGTGGATTTGCAGAGCATTTAGTATCTATCTGGACATTCATTTATTTTCCTCCTTGTTTAGACACAGGGCATGAGGCCAGGTGTGGTTCCTTACAATAATAGTGTTCTCTGTGCATTGCGAAGGATTGTCCATGAAGGAGGAGTGCGAGGGTTGTACAGGTTAGTGCTTACATAAATAATAAAAATGTGAATTTAGAGATTTCTGCCTTCATGATCCCTGCCATAAAGCATCCAGTGATTTGCATAATGAAGTTTCTTGTTTTCCTTTCCCAATTGAACTAGATACGAACACCAAATTCCATTATATCTAAAGCTTAATCAACTAAGAACAATTTGCAAGCATTCAATTTCCTAGATACATCTTTCTATGCAATATATTTTGTTGTCATAATTCCATTTTTGTGATTTAAACAGTGGCCTTTTACCTTCATTAGCTGGGATAAGTCATGTTGTCATCCAATTCCCAACATATGAAAGGCTAAAGTCATACTTAGCAAATAGGGGTAATATGTTTTTCTTTTCCTTTTTTTTTTACCATGACAATAAACTCACACACCCACTTGAGTAGATATTGGGTGATCCGGGCATACCACGTCATTAGTTTGCCCACCCAATAAAAATGTAACATTCAATAAAATTGCTCTCACCTACATATAGATAAAAATTGCTCTTAACCAACTGAAATGTTTTGAGATTGTACATTTTCATTGGGTGGGGGCAAGTTAGTAGTACAAATTGACTTGACTTCCAAATTTAATTATCTATTGTTTTTTTTTTGTTTGACGCACAATTTTTCTTTTTTGGTAAGCAAGACACATGCACACACCCACAGTTGGCCCTTACGAGGACTTGAACCGTCATCCTTCCACTTGAAGAATAGGGAAGTACCCATTAGAGCTAAGCTCTTGGTGGTTATTTGACAGCAATTTCAAAATTGAAGGCTTTTTAGGAAAAGAAGACTACATACCTTAAGAAGCACTAATAGACACTAATAATCATTCTGATGACCTTTTTTCTTGTGGATTTGCAGAACTTATTAATTGACTATTTCACTTTAAAATTATGCTATTAGCATTTAGTATCTCTCTGGACATTCATTTAATTTTCTCCTTGTTTAGACAGAGGGAATGAGGCCAGGTGTGGTTCCTTACAATAGTGTTCTCTGTGCATTGAGAAGGATTGTACACGAAGAAGGAGTGCGAGGGTTGTACAGGTCAGTGCTTACCTAAATATCAAAAATGCAAATTTAGAGATTTTTGCCTTCATGATCCCTTCCATAAAGCATCCAGTGATTTGCAGAATGAAGTTTCTTGTTCTCTTTTCCCAATTGAACTAGATACGAACACCAAATTCCATTATATCTAAAGCTTAATCAACTAAGAACAATTTGCAAGCATAGTTACTATACCGTGAAATTTCCTAGATACATCTTTCTATGCAATATATTTTGTTGTCATAATTTCATTTTTGTGGTTTAAATAGTGGTCTTTGGGCTTCATTAGCTGGGATAAGTCATGTTGACATCCAATTCTCAACATATGAAAGGCTAAAGTTATACTTAGCAAATCGGGGTAATATGTTTTTCTTTTCCTTTATTCTTAGTCTTCTTCTTCTTTTTATTTACCTTGACAATAAACTCACAAAACCTCTTGAGAAGATATTGGGTGAGCCGGGCATACCACGTCCCACGTCATTAGTATGTCCACCCAATAAAAACGCAACATTCAATAAAATTGGTCTCACCTACATATATATAAAAATCGCTCTTAACCAATTGAAATTTGTTGAAATTGTACATTTTCACTACGTGGGCATACCTATGACGTGGTATTTCTGGCTCACCCAATATCTTCTCAAGTGGGTGTGCGAGTTTATTTTATTGTCAAGGTAAAAAAAATTAATTATGGACAAGATTAATGTGGGGGTATTCATGTAACTTTGTGATGTTAATTTCTCTCAGTAATTGAAAGTATTAGTAAGTAGAGGGACAAAATTGCATGAATATCCCTCCTTAAATATTGCATATGGTATTTTTTCCCATCTAGTCTCACACTTCTAAATTACATAAAGTTAGCTTCCCCAGTGGAAAAGATTAAGCTCTTTGTCGTGTGAAAGATGATTTTTTTGGAGTCAGAAATGTTATTCTAATCAGTTTTTTAAAAAAAATGTTGGGGATTGGTTTTAACTTGGGGCTAGACCTTATAATGGTAACAAAATGTGCTAGTGGAACTGTGGAAGGCCCTTATGATTTGTCCATGGTAGTCACCATTGTGGTCATTCTACGAGTTATTGAAATCATATACTTTTCAACCTTCAATCCTTAAAGAGTTAAATATCTTCATTTCGTTTTGGGGTATTAGATAGCTCTGAGTTCCATTTAGATTGAATGAAGGTAATAATAGGTAGCTCCAAGATCCTTTTAGATTAAGTGAACTCCTCTCCTATCTTTCATTGTTAGGACTTAGGAGTGAAATATCAGTTCATTCATACAACCTCAGATGGAAGATCTTGGTTGTTATTCTTAATCCTGATGCTAAGATTCTGGAAGACCCTAATAATTTGTCCATGGTAGTCATTCTCTGATAATGCTAATATGTTACTAAAATGATTATGCTTGCAATCTTTTGTTTCTTGAATGGTCAAATATCTTCATATAATTTTGAGGGTATATATCATTTTATCTTTTTTGTGTTAGGAGTTGGGACTACTTAACATTTTTTTTTTGCTTTCATCATGGTCTTTGGCTCAATCCTCAGTCTTAGAAAAAGAGAATAAATAAAAAAAAAAAAATATTATCCATCTTATCAATGCTGCACATGTCAGATTAGGAGTCACCAAGGCCTATTGTCCCAAGCTCAATGTTACTCTGGGCCAACTTGATTTATGAAGTTGGTGGGTGCGGCCTGATAGTGGGTCTTAGGCCATCATTATGACTGTAGTCTGATTAGCTTGACTCGATTAAGACCTCATTTTAGGTGAATTGGTGCAGCTTGCTAAAGGTCTACTAGAAACTCGATTTTATATATTTTTTTAGACAAAAAAAAAAAAAAAAAAAACTAAGCACATTTGGAGCACAGATGGCCAACAGCCAAAAATCCCTACTCTTTACCATTAAAATTAAGACTAAGCATCATTTGAAAATTCATATCCTTATAGGTACAAAGTGAGAGAGCAATGTAATTTTCAAGACAAACAAAGAAAACAACAATTCTCTCTCCCTCTCCCTCTCCTTTTCTTTTTCTATTTTTTTTTCTTTTCAGAACCACTCACTCAAAAATCTAAATCTAAATTGCTCACAACCCCTTATCAGAAACTTGCATATATAATTTTTTAACATCATCTAGACAACTTATGTATTATGGTGCTATACTTTTATAAGCTGTAGTGTGTACTTTTTTAACCTCTTCCATGTAGTAAACTCCAGAGCATCATTGTTTAAAATTGCTTTGCCTTTTGAATATTAAGATTGCATTTTTTTTTGCTTTTCATCCTAATATGATGAAATAAAGGGGCTTAAATGTGCTAGTACATTTATCTAATTTTAATCTTGAACTTTCATTGTAGGGTTACTGTATGTCTTAGATTTTTATTGTTCAAGTTCATCCAACATGAGGATCTATTGCAAAAGCTGTTGGAGCACCTTAAGCAGCTGTGCAAATGGTGCTGGTTCTTCACATTTTAAATTCTCCATTCTGGTAAGCACCGTCTTTGCTCAAGTTATGATTGTTTTAAATGTTGTTTTCACTTCTCTAGTTTGTTTTATTATTTTGTGACATGGTTTGAATGTATGTCCTTAGACTACACATTGTTTATTTTTCATGATAATAGGGGCCAATTTTTTCTCTCGTGTTCTACCTTTTCTTTTGATTGATCTATTTGTGTTGTTTTTGTAGTTATGATTCTATATTATTCATGTTGGTGATGTAATCTAGTTTTTTAGTCTGTCTCATGAATTGTGCTGATTTTCTTTATGTAGATATTTGACATTCTTATCTTTTGCAATGATTCTATATCATTCATGTTGGTGAGGTAATCTAGAGTTGTAATTTGTTCTATTATTTGTATTGAACTGAACAAAGTAAGCCCTTGAGGGAAGAATCTTGGTCCAACCATAAAGGAAAGCCAAGCAACTTCCCTCGAGAAGGTGTAACTCATAGGAAAGAGGGATCAACTTAACCCACCCAATCCTGCATTTAGGAAGGAATGCAGGAAAAGAAAGCACTTGGAACTGGCCGGACTTTAGCTTTTGTAAGAAAGCCCGACCTTAGAGCACAGCTTAGCTCAGCACTTTGGAATAGAGCGAAGGAAAAGTGCCCTGGGTCTCTCAATCCGGGAGGAAAGAAGACTCACTTGAAGAGCTACCAGGGTAGAGAAGGTAGTCAAACTTATTAACCGGAACAAACCAACTCCATTGGACAAGTAAGGGTTAACCCCCTAAATCAAAGTTAGGGGGACTTCCTCAAAGACAGGATTGGTAAGATCGGACGTTAAGAGAGAACAATGGATGAGAACTAGCGTCTGCAGCGTCCAAGCCATTTCACTCAAGCTTCTTTCAAGAGAAGCTCTTCGCTCAACTCCCTTGACTTCACATTAATGTCATGCCATGTTCCACTTGACCCACTTGTCGATCAGTCAGTAAGGCAGGTCATTAACAATCGAATTAGCTATAGGTCTTCTCAGAAAGGGGAAGGAAAGGAAGAGGTCACTTCACTCACTACTTTAGTGGAAGTCGAAGTCTAAAAGCGGAAAGCCGAAGAGGTTAGATTAGCTACTTGCCTACTTAGTCTAAAGTGGCAAGGAATCAACCCGACCTTAGCTCATCAAGTCGTGTCAAGGCAGGTCATTAACAATCGACTTAGCTACAGGTCTTCTCTAGAAGGGGAAGGAAAGGAAGAGGTCACTTCACTCACTACTTTAGCGGAAGTTGAAGTCTAAAAGCGGAAAGCCAAAGAGGTTAGATTAGCTACTTGCCTACTCAGTCTAAAATGACAAGGAATCAACCCGACCTTAGCTCATCAAGTCGTGTCACCCCTTATGTAGCCCCTCCCCCTCTCTCTTTGGAAGGTACTTTCGCTCCACTCACCTTAACTCACCAAGGGAGTACCTTCAGGAATATACCTTCTTAGGGGGGTTAGGGTTGGTCGAGTGACTTTCAGTTCCTTGATTCTTATCTTTTTGAAAAGGAAACTTGGATAAGAGAATACCTCAACATACGGCAACAAAGAGTCGTCCAAGACTAGGAAAGAAAGGAGGTGTTTACAGGTTTGAGCAAGTGATTAACCGACAGGCATCTGAATCTATCTAGACCACCACTCAACGACAAGACCCTCATTTTCAACCTGCCCGAAATTGACGAGACGATTCTGAATTCTCCTATACCTCGCTGGAGCAGAAAGTCAAGTATATTCAAACCAACTAGTTATGGAAGATGTCAAAAATCTCGACCCTTATCTCATATGTGTAGGCCCAGATTGTGACATTCCTATCCATGAAGTAGATAGTATTGTGCTATTGTTTTGGTTCATGATTTATTTGGCTTCTTATTTAGTTGTGTTATTGCTTTGGTTAATGATTGATTTGACTTCTAATTCGATAGTGGTTTTTTATTTCTTCTTTTGATTGGTATAGTATTGTCTGGATGATAAACATGTCCTATTTTCATGGTAATTAGCATATTTCACTTGAGTTGTTATGTATATATGTGATAATTAGATCCATCCTCTTATATACATAATTACGTTGAGGTTTATATCTTAGTTTTGATCAATCCCTAATCATTATCCCAATGATCTACTAATAGAGTCCTGACTTTTACCCCATACTAATCTAATAACTTGGCTCTCATCATCATCCTTGCCTTAATACCATATGAATGGGGTCGGCCATGTGAATTCTCTCTAGTAGATCTAAAATCTCAAATACATAGACTAATTACCCCATACTAATCTAATAACTAGGCTCTAGTAGATATAATAACTTGGCTCTAGTAAATCATTTTCCAATCTAATTTTCAAGTCCAATTCAATCTTCAAAGTCAAAAATACTTTTCTAAATCAACTTCCGTCCCAGCTTTCAGATTCTCAGTTCAATACACTTTAATTTACTCCTTTTCATTTCAATTTCAAGCACAGTTTTACCCCATACTAATCTAATAACATGGCTCTCATCATCATCCTTCCCTTAATCCCATATGAATGGGGTCGGCTACGTGAATTCTCTCTAGTAGATCTAAAATCTCAAATACATGAACTATTCCTCTAATAACTTGGCTCTAGTAAATCAATTTCCAATCTAATTTTCAAGTCCAATACAATATTCAAAGTCAAAAATACTTTTCTAAATCAACTTCCATTAATACCTAATCATTTCCCAATGATCTACTAATACTAATAGAGTTCTGACTTTTGAGCTCCTCTTATTCCAAATCACTTCTTTTGAACACTTGTTATTCCTCTTATTCAAAACCACTTTATTTGACCTCCTCTTGTTCATAATCACTTTTTTGATCTACTGTTAATCAAAATCACTTTTTTTTTTTAAAACTACAGTTAATCAAAATTATTATTTTTTAACTCTTATTCCAAATTACTTCTTTTGAACTCTCGTATTCCAAATCACTTTCTTGAACTCCTATTAATCAAAATCACATTTTTGAACGCTACTTATTTCAAATCACATTTTTTGAACTCATCTTATTCCAAATCACTATTTTAGAACTCCTATTATGCATAATAACTCTTTAGCATAATCACTTTTTGTGAACTACACTTGTGCAAACTCTGTTTTTTGAACTCGCCTTAATCAAAATCACTTTTTTGAACTCCTCTTATTCAAAATCACTTTTCTTATTCCAAATCTTGTTTTTTGAACTTGCATTTCTTAACTACACTCACAAACTGTGTTTTTTAACTCTCTTTCAAACTTAGTTTTTTGAACTCCCCTTGTAATCTTGTTTTTTTCAACTCCACTTGAAAACTCGTGTTTTTTGACTCCGCTCAAATTTATATTTTTTCAACTTTATCTCAAACTTATGTTTTTCAACTTCCCTTCCCAAACTTGTTTTTTTCATCTCACCTCTGAAACTCGTGTTTTTGAACTCCCCTTTCAAACTCATTTTGTTTAACTTCACTTGTCTTTTGAACTCTCCTTGCAATCTCATTTTTTTGCTCCATTCTCAATCTTGTTTTTCAACTCCCCTCTCAAACTCGTGCTTTTAAACTCTCACATTTCAAACTCATTTTTTAAAACTCCCCTCATAAAATAGTTTTTTTTTCAAACTTCCCTCGCAAATTCGTGTTGAATTTGTTCTCAAATTCATTTTTTTTAACTCCCCTCGCAAACTCAATTTTTTTTCCAACTCTACTCACAAATTCGTGTTTTTGAACTTTATTTCAAACTCATTTTTTGAACTCACCTCGCAATCTCGTTTTTTTCAACTCCACTTGCAAAATCATGTTTATCAACTCACCTCTTAAACTTGTGTTTTTCAACTCTATCTTAAAATCATGTTTTTTAACTTCCTTCTAAAACTCGCTTTTTTCAGCTCTTCTCTCAAACTCGTGTTTTTAAATTTCCCTTTCAAACTCATTTTGTTCAACTTCACTCATGTTTTTGAACTCCCCTCTTAAACTCGTGCTTTTAAACTCTCATTTGAAACATATATTTTTTAAACTCCCCTCGTAAACTCGTATTTTTCAACTTTTTCCGCAAACGTGTTTTTCAACTTCGTTCTCAAATTTGTTTTTTTAACTCCTGGCAAACTCGATTTTTACCTACTCCACTCACAAGCAATTCCCTTCTCAAACTCATATTTTTTCAACTCCCCTCGCAAACTCAATAGTTTTTTCAACAATACCTAAAACTTGTGCTTTTCAGCTTTCCTCGCAAACTCTTGTTTTTTAACTCCCCTCGTAAACTCGTGTTTTTCAACTTCCCTTGCAAACTCATGTTTTTCAACTCTGTTCTCAAATTTGTTTTTTTTCAACTTCCCTCACAAACTCGATTTTTTCCAACTCCACTCACAAACAATTCTCTTCTCAAACTCATTTTTTTTAACTCCCCTCGAGTTTTTGAAATTCACTTGCATGCTCGTGTTTTTCAACCCCCTCTTAAGCTTCTATTTTTTTTCAACTTTATCTCAAACTCGTGTTTTTGAACTCCCTTTTCAAACTAGTTTTATTTCAATCCATCTTGCAAACTTGTTATTTTTCAACTCCTCTGTCAAGCTCCTGCTCTTGTTTTTCATATTTTTTCAACTCCCCTCCCAAAACTCGTGTATATTCGTCTCCACTCACAAACTCTTGTTTTGGAACTCTCACACTCAATTTTTTGAACTCCCTTTGCAATCTCATTTTTTTCAACTCTAACATGCAAACTCATGTTGTACAACTCCCCTCTCATACTCGTGTTTTTGAACATTCCTTTCAAACTCATTTTGTTCAACTTTACTCGTGTTTTTGAACTCACCTTGTAATCTTATTTTTTCCTCTCCACTCAATCTCCTATTTTTTAACTCCCCTCTCAAACTCATGCTTTTAAACTCTCCTTCCAAACTCATTTTTTTTAAACTCCATCGTAAACTCGTTTTTTCAACTTCCTTAGCAAACTCGTGTTTTTCAACTTTGTTCTCATATTTATTTTTTTCAACTCCTTTCGCAAACTTATTTTTTCAACTACCTTCTGTCTCGAACTCGTGTTTTTGAACTCCCCTTTCAAACTAGTTTTTTTCAATTATTCTCGCAAATTTTTTATTTTCAACTCTTTTATCAAGCTCCTGCTCTTGTTTTTAATTCTCTTCTCAAAGTTATGTTTTTACAACTTTCCCTTCCTAAACTCGTGTTTTTTTGTCTCCACGAACAAACAAGTGTCTTTTAACTCCCTTTCACACTCATTTTTTTGAAGTCCCATTGCAATCTTAGATTTTTCAACTCCAATTGCAAACTCGTGTTTTTCAACTTTCCTCTCAAAACTCGTGTTTTTGAAAGTTACTTTCAAACTCATTTTGTTCAATTTCACTCGTGTTTTTGAACTCACTTGTAATCTTATTTTTTGCTCCATTCTCAATCTCTTGTTTTTCAACTACTCTGTCAAACTCGTGCTTTTTTAAACTCTTCTTCTAATCTTATTTTTTTTCAACATCCCTGGTGAACTCGTGTTTCAACTCTTTTCTCAAATTTATTTTTTTCAACTCCTCTTGAAAACTCAATTTTTTCCAACTCCACTCACAAACAATTCTCTTCGCAAACTCATTTTTTTTACTTCCTTCGGGTATTTGAACACCCCTTGCAATCCCTTTTATTCAAATCCACTTGCAAACTCGTGTTTTTCAACTCCCTCTCAAATTCATTTTTTTTCAACTCACCTTGCACACTCCACTTGTACTCCCTTCTCTCTCAAACTCGTGTTTTTGAACTCCCCTTTCAAACTAGTTTTATTTCAGTTCATCTCGCAAACTTGTTATTTTTCAGCTCCTCTATCAAGCTCTTACTTATGTTTTTGGACGTTCCTTTCAAACTCATTTTGTTCTACTTTACTCGTGTTTTTGAACTTGCCTTATATTCTTATTTTTTTCTCTCCAAACTCAATCTCTTGTTTTTCAACTCCCCTCTCAAACTCATACTTTTAAATTCTCCTTCCAAACTCATTTTTTTAAACTGCATTGTAAACTCATTTTTTCAACTTCTTGGCAAACTCGTGTTTTTTAACTCCCTTCGGAAACTCATTTTTTTCAACACCCTTTGCAAACTCATTTTTTTAACTCCATTTGGTCTTGAACTTGTGTTTTTGAACTCCCCTTTCAAACTAGTTTTTTTCAATTAATTTCATAAATTTGTTATTTTAAACTCCTCTATCAAGCTCCTTCTCTTGTTTTTAATTCTAATCTCAAAGTTTTTCAACTTTCCCTTCCCAAAACTTGAGTTTTTTTGTCTCCACGCGCAAACTTGTATTTTTGAACTCCCATTCAGACCCATTTTTTTGAACTCTCATTGCAATCTCATTTTTTTCAACTCCACTTGCAAACTCGTGTTTTTCAATTCTCCTCTCAAACTTGTGTTTTTGAATGTTACTTTCAAACTCATTTTGTTCAGCTTCACTTGTGTTTTTGAATTCATTAGTAATCTTATTTTTTCTGCTCCATTGTTAATCTCCTGTTTTTCAACTCCCCCATCAAACTCGTGCTTTTAAACTCTCCTTCTAAACTCAATTTTTTCAACTTGCCTGGGTACTTGTGTTTTTTAACTTTGTTCTCAAATTTGTTTTTTCCATATCCTCTCGAAAACTCGATTTTTTCCAACTCCACTCAAACAATTCTCTTCTCAAACTCGTGTTTTTCAACTCACTCTCAAATTCATATTTTTTCAACTCCCCTTGCAAACTACACTTGTACTCCCTTCCCTCTCAAACTTGTGTTTTTGTACTCCCCTTTCAAACTAGTTTTGTTTCAATTCATCTCTCAAACTTGTTATTTTTAACTCCTCTATCATGCTCTTGATTATGTTTTTAATTCCCATCTCAAACTCATGTTTTTTTGTCTCAACTCACAAATTCGTGTTTTTGAACTCTATTTCACACTCATTTTTTTGAACTCCCTTTGCAATCTCGTTTTAATTCTCATCTCGAAGTTATGTTTTTTCTACTTCCCTTTCCCAAAACCCATTTTTTTCTTCTTCACGCACAAACTCGTTTTTGAACTCCCTTTCACGCTCATTTTGTTGAACTCTCATTGCAATCTCATTTTTTTCAACTCCACTTGCAAACTCGTGTTTTTGAACGTTTCTTTCAAACTCATTTTGTTTAACTTCACTTGTGTTTTTGAACTAACTTGTAATCTTATTTGTTCTACTCCATTGTCAATCACCTATTTTTCAACTCCCCTCTCAAACTCGTGCTTTTAAACTCTCCTAAACTCATTTTTTTCAACTTCCCTAGCAAACTTGTGTTTTTCAACTCTGTTCTCAAATTTGTTTTTTTCAACTCCTCTCGAAAACTCGATTTTTTTCAACTCCACTCAAGCAATTCTCTTCTCAAACTTATTTTTTTGAACTCCCTTCGAGTTTTTTCACTCTCCTTGCAATCTCCTATTTTCAAATCCACTTGCAAACTCATTTTTTCAATTCCCCTCGCAAACTCATTTTTTCAACTCCTTTTCGTCTCGAACTCATGTTTTTGAACGCCTCATTTCAAACTAGTTTTCTTCAATTAATCTCTCAAATTTTTTATTTTCAACTCCTCTATCAAGCTCCCAAAACTCGTGGTTTTTCGTGTCCACGCACAAACTCGTGTTTTGAACTCCCTTTGTCACTCATTTTTTGAACTCCCATTGCAATCTCGTTTTTTTCAACTTCACTTCCAAACTCGTATTTTTCAACTCTTCTCTCAAACTCGTGGTTATGAACGTTGATTTCAAACTCATTTTGTTCAACTTCACTAGTGTTTTTTAACGCTCTTGTAATCTTATTTTTTCTGCTCCATTATCAGTCTCCAGTTTTTCAACTCCCCTCTAAAACTTGTGCTTTTAAACTCTCTTTCCAAACTCATTTTTTCAACTTTCCTTACAAACTTGTGTTTTTCAAATGTGTTCTGAAATTTATTTTTTTTCAACTCCTCTCGAAAACTCGATTTTTTCTAACTCCACTTGAACAATTTTCTTCTCAAACTCATTTTTTTTTAACTCCCTTCGGGTTTTTGAAATCACCTTGGAATTCATTTTTTTCAAATCCACTTGTAAACTCGTGTTTTTCAACTCCGTCTCAAATTTATATTTTTTAAACTTTCCTTGCAAACTCATTTTTTCAACGCCCTTTCGTCTCGAATTAGTGTTTTTGAACTCCCCTTTCAAACTAGTTTTATTTTAATTCATCTCGCAAACTTGTTATTATTCAAGTCCTCTATCAAGCTCGGGATCTTGTTTTTAATTCCCATCTTAAACTCATTTTTTTCCATCCTCCACTCACAAACTCGTGTTTTTGAACTCTCTTTCACACTCATTTTTTTCAACTCTACATGCAAACTCATGTTGTAATACTCCCCTCTCATTCTCGTGTTTTTGAACATTCCTTTCAAACTCATTTTGTTCAAATCTTTCCTTCTCACCGACAATCCCCGATGGAGAGAAGCGGGCAAACAGAGCCGGACCTTACTCCAGCAATGCCGACCGGCACTTCAACCACTGAAATAGCAACTTTACTCGTGTTTTTGAACTCACCTTGTAATCTTATTTTTTACTCTTCACTCTCAATCTCCTATTTTTTGAACTTCTCTCTTAAACTCATGCTTTTAAACTCCATCGTAAACTCATTTTTTCAACTTCCTTGGCAAACTCGTGTTTTTCAACTCTGTTCTAAAATTTGTTTTTTGAACTCCACTCACAAACAGTTCTCTTCTCAAACTCATTTTTTTTTAACTCCCCTTACAATCCTGTTTTTTTGAAATCCACTTGCAAGCTCGTGTTCTTCAACTCTCGTCACAAACTTATATTTTTTCAACTTTATCTCAAACTCGTGTTTTTCAACTTCAAACTCATGTTTTTCAACTCCCTCTCAATTTCATATTTTTTCAACTCTCCTCACAAACTCATTTTTTCAACTTCCTTCCGTCTCGAACTGTTTTTTTCAATTAATCTGGCAAATTTGTTAATTTTCAACTCCTTTATCAAGCTCAAGCTCATGCTCTTGTTTTTATTTTTCATCTCAAACTCATGTTTTTTCAACTTCCTTCCCAAAATTCGTGTTTTTTCGTCTCCACGCACAAACTTGTGTTTTGGAACTCCCTTCCAAACTCATTTTTTTGAAGTTCCATTGCAATCTCATTTTTTTCAACTCAATTTGAAAACTCGTGTTTTCCAATTCTCCTCTCAAACTCGTGTTTTTGAACGTTCCTTTCAAACTCTTGTTCAACTTCACTCGTGTTTTTTAACTCCCTTGTAATTTTATTTGCTTTGTTCCATTGTCAATCTCGTTTTTCAACTGCCCTCTCAAACTCGCGTGCTTTTAAACTATCCTTCCAAACTCATTTTTTTAAATTCCATTGTAAACTCATTTTTTGAACTTCCTTGCCGAACTCATGTTTTCCAACTGTCTCAAATTAGTTTTTTTCAACTTCTCTTGAAAACTTGATTTTTTCCATTCCACTAACAATTCTCTTCCCAAACTTTTTTTTTTAACTCCCTTTGGGTTTTTGAACTCCCCTTGCAATCCCTTTTTTTCAAATCCACTTGCAAACTCGTGTTTTTCAACTCCCCTTAAAAACTCATTTTTCAACTCCTTACCGTCTCGAACTCATGTTTTTGAACATCCCTTTCAAACTAGTATTGTTTAATTAATCTCGCAAATTTGTTATTTTCAACTCCTCTATCGAGCTGTTGCTCTTGTTTTTAATTCCCATCTCAAACTCATGTTTCTTCTAACTTTCTTCCCAAAACTCGTGTTTTTTCGTCTCCACGCACGTACTCTTGTTTTTCAACTCCCTTTCACTATTTTTTTTCAACTCCACTTGCAATCTCGTGTTTTTCAACTCCACTTGCAGATTCATGTTTTTTAACTCTCCTCTCAAACTCGTGTTTAAAAACTTCACTCTTGTTTTTGAACTCACTTGTAATCTTATTTTTTCTGCTCCATTCACAATATGTTGTTTTTCAACACCCTCTCAAACTCGTATTTTAAAACTCTCCTGCCAAATTCATTTTTTGAAACTGCATCATAAACTCATTCTTTTAACTTCCCTGGAGAACCCGTGTTGTTCAACTCTTTTCTAATTTATTTTTTCAACTCCTCTCAAAAGCTCAATTTTTTCAACTCCACTCACAATAATTCTCTTCTTAAACTCATTTTTTTTTTACTCCCTTCGAGTTTTTGAACTCCCCTTGCAAATCATTTTTTTCAAATCCACTCTCAAATTCAACTCGTGTTTTTCAACTCCTTCTCAAATTTAGATTTTTAACTTTCCTCGCAAACTCATTTTTTCAATGCCCTTTCGTCTCGAATTAGTGTTTTTAAACTCCCCTTTCAAACTAGTTTTATTTCAATTCATCTCGCAAATTTGTTATTTTTGAAGTCTTCTATCAATCTCCTGATCTTGTTTTTAATTCCCATCTCAAACTCATGTTTTATCATCTCCATTCATAAACTTGTGTTTTTGAATTCTCTTTCACACTCATTTTTTTTGAACTCCCTTTGCAATCTTATTTTTTTCAACTCTATATGTAAACTCATGTTGTACAACTCCCTTCTCATACTCATGTTTTTCAATGTTCCTTTTAAACCCATTTTGTGTCTTGTAATCTTAATTTTTTCTCTCAACTCTCAATCTCCTGTTTTTCAACTCCACTCACTACAAAATCTATTCTCAAACTCTTTTTTTTTTTTTACTCTTTTCGGGTTTTTGAACACCCCTTGCAATCCCTTTTTTTTTTTAAATCCACTTGCAAACTCGTAATTTTCAACTCTCTCTGAAATTCATATTTTTTTAACTCACCTCGCAAACTCCACTTGTACTCCCTTCCCTCTCAAACTCATGTTTGAAGCTCCCCTTTCAAAGTAGTTTTATTTAAATTCATCTCACAAACTTGTTATTTTTCAACTCCTCTATCAAGCTCCTCCTCTTGTTTTTAATACCCATCTCAAATTCCCCTCCCAAAACTCGTGTTTTTTCATCTCCACTCACAAACTCGTGTTTTTGAACTCTCTTTCACGCTCATTTTTTGAACTCCCTTTTCAATCTCATTTTTTTCAATTCTACATGCAAACTCGTGTTGTAGAACTCCCCCTGTCATACTCGTGTTTGTGATTGTTCATTTCATACTCATTTTGTTCAACTTTACTCGTGTTTTTGAACTCGCCGTGTAATCTTATTTTTCTTCTCCAATCTCAATCTCCTATTTTTTAACTCCCCTCTCAAACTAATGATCTTAAATTCTTCTTCCAAACTCATTTTTTTAAACTGCATTGTAAGTTCGTTTTTTCAACTTCTTTAGCAAACTCGTGTTTTTCAACTCCCTTCACCAACTCATTTTTTTCATCTCCCTTCACAAAGTCATTTTTTCAACTCCCTTCTGTCTTGAACTCGTGTTTTTGAACTGCCCTTTCAAACTCGTGTTTTTTTGTCTCCATGCACAAACTCGTGTTTTTGAACTCTCTTTCATGCTCATTTTTTTGAACTCCCTTTGCAATATCATTTTTTTCAATTCTACATGAAACTTGTGTCGTACAATTTCCCTCTCATACTTGTGTTTTTGAACGTTCCTTTCAAACTCATTTTGTTCAACTTCACTTGTGTTTTTGAACTCACACATTTTTGGCTCCATTCTGAATCTTCTATCTTTTAACTCCCCTCTCAAACCTGTGCTTTTAAACTCTCGTAAACTCATTTTTTTCAACTTCCCTTGCGAACTTGTGTTTCTTCAACTTTGTTCTCAATTTTTTTTTTCAACTCCTCTCAAAAACTCGATGCTTTCCAACTCCACTCACAAACAATTCTTTTTTGAAACTCATTTTTTTTTAACTCCCTTTGGGTTTTGAAATCCCCTTGCAATCCCATTTTTTCAAATCCACTTGCAAATTTGTGTTTTTCAACTCCTTTCCGTCTTGAACTTGTGTTTTTTGAAAACCCCTTTTAAACTTGTTTTCTTCAATTAATCTCGCAAATTTGTTATTTTCAACTCCTTTATCAATTTAATGCTCTTGTTTTTAATTTCCATCTCCAACTCATGTTTTTTCAACTTCCTTCCAAAAACTCGTGTTTTTTCGTCTCCACGCACACTCGTGTTTTTGAACTCCCTTTCACACATTTTTTTAAACTCCCATTGCAATCTTGTTTTTTTCAACTCCACTTGCGAAATCTTGTTTTTCAACTTTCCTCTCAAACTCGTGTTTTTGAACGTTACTTTCAAACTCATTTTGTTCAACTTCACTTGTGTTTTTAAATCCCAAATCTTTTTTTTTTTTGGCTTAATTCTCAATCTCCTAATTTTCGACTCCTCTCTCAAACTCGTGCTTTGAAACTCTTTTTTTAAACTACATCGTAAAATCAAATTTTCTACTTCCCTAGCGAACTCGTGTTTTTCAACTCTATTCTTGAATTTGTCTTTTTTGACTCCTCTCAAAAACTCGATTTTTTTCAACCCCACTCACAAACAATTCTCTTCTCAAACTCTTTTTTTTGAACACCCCTTGCAATCTCTTTTTTCAAATCCACTTGCAAACTTGTTCTTTTCAACTCCCTCTCAAATTCTTATTTTTTCAAACTCACCTCGTAAACTCCACTTGTACTCCCTACCCTCTCAAACTCGTGTTTTTGAACTCCCCTTTCAAATTAGTTTTATTTCAATTCATCTCACAAATTTGTTATTTTTCAACTACTTTATCAATCTCCTGCCCTTGTTTTTAATTCCCATCTCAAACTCCCCTCCCAAAAGTTGTGTTTTTTTGTCTCCACTCACGAACTCGTGTTATTTTACTCTATTTCGCGCTCCTTTTTTTGAACTCTTTTTGCAATCACATTTTTTTTCAATTCTACTTGCAAACTTATGTTATACAACTCCCCTCTCATACTCGTGTTTTTGAATGTTCCTTTCAAACTCATTTTGTTCAACTTTACTCGTGTTTTTGAACTCGCATTGTAATCTTATTTTTTCCTCTCCAATCTCAATCTCCTATTTTTCAACTCCCCTCTTAAACTTATGCTTTAAAACTCTCTTTTCAGACTCATTTTTTTAAACTGCATCGTAAACTTGTTTTTTCAACTTCCCTCGGCAAACTCGTGTTTTTCAACTCCCTTCGCAAACTCATTTTTTTAACTCCCTTCTGTCTTAACTCGTGTTTTTGAACTCCCCTTTCAAACTAGTTTTTTTCAATTAATCTTGCAAATTTGTTATTTTCAACTCCTCTATCAAACTCCTGCTCTTGCTTTTAATTCTTATCTCAAAGTTATGTTTTTTCAACTTCTCCTTCCCAAAACTCAAGTTTTTTTGTCTCTACGCACAAACTCATGTTTTTGAACTCCCTTTCACACTTATAGTTTTGAACTCGCATTCCAATGTCATTTTTTTCAACTCCACTTGCAAACTCGTGTTTTTCAACTTTCCTCTCAAACTCATGTTTTTGAACGTTCTTTTCAAACTCATTTTGTTCAGCTTCACTTGTGTACACGTAATCTTATTTTTCCCACCATTCTCTATCTCCTGTTTTTCAACTACCCTCTCAAACTCGTGCTTTTAAACTCTCCTTTTAAACTATTTTTTTAACTTCCCTAGTGAACTTATGTTTTTCAACTCTGTTCTCAATTTTTTTTTTTAACTCCTCTCGAAAACTCAATTTTTTCCAACTCCATTCACAAACAATTCTCTTCTCAAACTCATTTTTTTTTTTAACTCCCTTTGGGTTTTTGAACTTCCCCTTCAATCCCGTTTTTTCAAATCCACTTGTAAACTCATATTTTTCAACTTCCCTTGTAAAATCATTTTAACTCCTTTCGGCCTCGAACTTTTATTTTTTAAAACCCCTTTTAAATTAGTTTTCTTCAATTAATCTTTCTAATTTGTTATTTTCAACTCTTTTATCAAACTCATGCTCTTTTTTTTAATTCTCATCTCAAACTCGTGTTTTTTCCAACTTCCTTCCCAAAACTCATGTGTTTTCGTCTTCACGCACAAACTCAGGTTTTTGAACTCCCTTTCGCGCTCATTTTTTTTAACTCCCATTGCGAACTCGTTTTTTTTAACTCCATTTGCAAACTCTTGATTTTCATCTTTCCTCTCACACTCGTGTTTTTGAACTCCCTTGTAATTTTATTTTTTCTGCCCCATTCTCAATCTCCTATTTTTCAACTCCCCTCTCAAACTCGTGCTTTTAAACTCTCCTTTCAAACTCATTTTTTTAAAAATCCATCGTAAACTCGTTTTTTCAACTTCCCTGGCGAACTCGTGTTTTTTAACTCTGTTCTCAAATTTATTGTTTTCAACTCCTCTCGAAAACTCAATTTTTCCAACTCTACTCACAAACAATTCTCTTAAACTCATTTTTTTTAACTCCCTTTAGGTTTTTGAACTCTCCTTGCAATCCCTTTTTTTTCAAATCAACTTGCAAACTCATGTTTTTAAACTTACCTTTCAAACTAGTTTTATTTCAATTCATCTCGTAAACTTGTTATTTTCAACTCCTATATGAAGCTCCTAATCTTGTTTTTAATTTCCATCTCAAACTCGTGTTTTAGAACTCTATTTCACACTCATTTTTTTGAACTCCCTTTGTAATCTCATTTTTTCAACTATTCATGCAAACTCGTGTTGTATAACTCCCCTATCATACTTATGTTTTTGAATGTTCCTTTCAAACTCATTTTGTTCAACTTTACTCGTCTTTTTGAACTCACATTGTAATCTTATTTTTTACTCCCTAGATCTCCTGTTTTTTCAACTCCCCTCTCAAACTCATGCTTTTAAACTCTCCTTCCAAACTCATTTTTTTAAACTCCATTGTAAACTCGTTTTTTCAACTTCCTCACCAAACTCATGTTTTTCAACTTCATTTGCAAAATCATTTTTTCAACTCCCTTCCATCTTGAACAAGTGTACTTTTTGTTATTTTCAATTAATCTCGCACATTTGTCAAGCTCCTGCTCTTGTTTATAATTATCATCTCAAAGTTATGTTTTTTCAACTTCCCATACCTAAAACTCATGTTTTTTCGTTTCCACGCACAAACTTGTTTTTGAACTCCCTTTCACTCTCATTTTTTTGAACTCTCATTGGCAATCCCATTTTTTTTCAATTCTACTTGCAAATTCGTGTTTTTCAACTCTCCTCTCAAAATCGTGTTTTTCAACGTTCCTTTAAAACTTATTTTGTTCAACTTCACTCGTGTTTTTGAACTCACTTGTAACCTTATTTTTTCTACTCCATTCTCAATCACCTGTTTTTCAACTCCCCTCTCATACTCGTGCTTTTAAACTCTCCTTCTAAACTCATTTTTTTTTCAACTTCCCCGGCAAACTTATGTTTTTCAACCCTATTCTCAAATTTGTTTTTTCCAACTCCACTCAAACAATTTTCTTCTCAAACTTATTTTTTTTGAACTCCCCTTTTTTCAAATCCACTTGCAAACTCGTGTTTTTCAATTCCCCTTGCAAACTCATTTTTTCAACTCCTTTCCTTCTCGAACTCGTGTTTTTGAACACCCCCTTTCAAACTAGTTTTCTTCAATTAATCTCTCAAATTTGTTATTTTCAACAACTCTACCAAGGAACTCTACCAAGCTCCTGCACGTGTTCTTTCAACTTCCTTCCCAAAACTCGTGTTTTCTTGTCTCCACGCAAAAGCTCGTGTTGTTGAACTCCATTTCACACTCATTATTTTGAACTCCCATTGCAATCTCATTTTTTTCAACCCCACTTTCAAACTCGTGTTTTTCAACTCCTCTCAAACTCATGTTTATAGACGTTCATTTCAAACTCATTTTGTTAAACTTCTCTCGTGTTTTTGAACTCCCTTTTAATCTTATTTTTTTTGCCCAATTCTCAACCTCCTATTTTTCAGCTCCCATCTCAAACTAATGCTTTTAAACTCTCCTTCCAAACTCATTTTTTTAAACTGCATTGTAAACTCGTGTTTTTCAACTTCCTTGGCAAACTCGTGGTTTTCAACTCTGTTTTCAAATTTGTTTTTTTCTACTCCTCTCGAAAACTTGATTTTTTCTAACTCGACTCAAACAATTCTCTTCTCAAACTCATTTTTTCAAACTCCCCTTGCAATCTCTTTTTTTCAAATTCACTTGTAAACTCGTGTTTTAACTCCCTCTCATATTCATATTTTTTTCAACTTTCTTCGCAAACTCATTTTTTCAGCGCCCTTCCATCTCGAACTAGTGTTTTTGTACTTTCCTTTCCAACTAGTTTTATTTCAGTTCATCTCACAAACTTGTTATTCAAGTCCTCTATCAAACTCCTGACCTTGTTTTTAGTTCCCATCTCAAACTCATGGTTTTTAGTCTCCACTCACAAACTCTTGTTTTTCACACTGGTCTTTTTGAACGTTCCTTTCAAACTTATTTTGTTCAACTTTACTCGCCACTCTCAATCTCTTATTTTTCCAACTCCCTTCTCAAACTCATGCCTTTAAACTCTCATTCAAAACTCATTTTTTTAAACTTCATCATAAACTTGTTCTTTCAACTTCCCTGTCAAACACGTGTTTTTCAGTTCTGTTCTTAAATTTGATTTTTTCTAACTCCACTCAAAAAAAATTCTCTTCTCAAAATCATGTTTTTTGAACTCCCCTAGGGTTTTTGAACTCCACTTACAATCTTGTTTTTTTCAAATCCACTTGCACGCTTGTTTTTTCAACTCTCGTCTCCAACTTATATGTTTACAACTCTATCTCAAACTCGTGTTTTTCAACTCTTCTCTCAAACTCGCGTGTTTATGAATGTTCATTTTAAACTCATTTTGTTCAACTTCTCTCGTGTTTTAAAACTCCCTTGTAATCTTTATTTTTCTGCTTCATTTTCTCAATCTCCTATTTTTCAACTCCCCTCTCAAACTCGTGCCTTTAAACTCTCTTTCTAAACTCATGTTTTTAAACTCCATCATAAACTTGTTTTTTCAATTTCCCTGGCAAACTCGTGTTTTTCAACCTTGTTATTTAATTTGATTTTTTCAACTCCTCTCAAAAACTTGATTTTTTTTAACTCTCCACTCTAACAATTCTTTTCTCAAACTTATTTTTTTGGAACTCCCTTGGAGTTTTTGTACTACCTTTGCAATCCATTTTTTTCAAATCCACTTGCAAACTTGTGTTTTAACTCGGTCTCGAATTTATATTTTTTCAACTTCCCTTGCAAACTCATTTTTTCAACGCCCTTCCATCTCAAACTAGTGTTTTTGAACTTTCCTTTCAAATTAGTTTTATTTCAATTCATCACACAAACTTGTTATTCAAGTCCTCTATCAAGCTCTTGATCTTGTTTTTAATTCCTTTCTCAAACTCATGTTTTTTTGTCTCCACTCACAAACTTGTGTTTTTGAACTCTCTTTCACACATTTTTTTGAACTCCTTTGCAATCTCGTTTTTTTCAACTCTACATGTAATACCCCGTAATTTGAGGAATTTAAATTTGATTTTTTTATTTATTTGATGGAATTTTTAATTATTTAAATGCTTTAATTAATTTTGTTAATGCTTGTTTTTATATGTTTAATGTGGATGTTTGAATTGTTGCTAAGTGTTGGTTGTGTTTAATTGTGTGTTAAATATTTGTTTTAAATATAATTTTTTTTTTCTGATTAAATAAAAATATGTTGGTTTGGGTTGCATTTTCTTAATTCTTGTTTTTTTTTATTATTATTATTATTATGTTGGGCTAGGCAGCTGGGCTGGGCTATATATATATATATATATAGTTGGGCTAAATATTTTATATTTATTAGTTTCATTATTTAAGAATGTTAAATAAGAGAAAAGGAATTAGGGTTCAGTAGTTTCTACGTAGAGAGGATTCCTACGCACAGATAAGGAGAAAACGGTAGACGCCAGGAAAAGAGAAAAGAAGTGATTTTTGCTTAATATCACAAGGCAAGTTCGAACTCTTCTCTTCCCCTTTGAATCTGTATACATATATATTTTTGTATATACATGTTGCTGGAATATATATATAATATATATATTAATTGTATAGACATGTTGCTAGAAATTGTATGCAATTAATTATGAAATTAAATGATTTTTCATGTTAAGAATTTATGTGAATTAAACATGAAAATTTTGGAGTTTTGGTACTATTTTAGGGTATTTTTGCATATATATATACATGTATATATGACTGTATAGACTTGTATATATATATATATATATACATGAAATTGGGTTTACTGTATTCATCATTTTTGAACGTTTTTGTTCCTATTAAAAGGTAGATCTTACTTCCTAGAACAATCCTTGAAAGTTTGGTTATGAACCGTTGGGTAGATTGACGAGAAACTGAGTTTAAAATTTTAGATTTTCGAAACTTGAAATTGGGCGTTTTTGATTTAGTCTACGAGAGGGGATGATTTTGGTACCAATGCGTAGCTTAGATCGATACGAGTTCAATGGTATATTTATATACGCGATTCGGTGCCCGGAAGTGATCGGAAAGTGATCGGGAAGTTTTCCACCATTGTTGGGAGCGTGAAGCTTCAGGTGGGGAAGAAGAAGGAAAGAAAAAGAAAAGAAAAAAAAAGAAAAAAAGGGTGGCCATGCGTCCGCCGGCGCGTGGGGGCGCGTGCCGCCGGTGGCCGGAAAAGTATTTTTGGGGCCCACTCTCGGGGGCCCACCTCTGGGTCTGATATGGGCCCATTCCGAATTATTTTATTATTTGTTTTGAATTTTAAAATTTTTTGGAAAAACTTGAAAATTAGGAAAATTATTTTTTAAAAATACTTTTATAATTCTAAAAATTCCCAAATTTTTATGTCAACTTCCTGGGAGCTTAAAGAGCTTGGGGTTTAAATTTCAAGTCGAAATGATTTACCATTGTCTTTAAATTAATTTTTAAAGCGTCTAAAAACTGAGTTTTTCAGTTTCTTTAATTTTAGAAAATATTTAGAAATTTCCAAAAATTTCGAAAATTTTATTGTAACTTTCTGGAGGCTAAATATACTTGGATTTAAATTTTCAACTCAAAATGATCTTCCTTTGTTGTTCAAATGATTTTTAAAGTGTCCAAAAGTTGGGTTTTTCACTTTCTGTAATTTTAGAAAATACTTTTGTAATTCCAAAAATTCCAAAATTTTTGTGGTAACTTTCTGGAGGTTAAATAAACTTGGGTTTAAATTTTCATCTTGAAAGGAGCTTCCCTTAGTGTTCAATGAATTTTTAAAGTGTTTAAAAGTTGGGTTTTCACCTTCTTTTATTTGTTGAAAATATTTTGTAAAATTCTAGAAAATTCCAGAATGATTTAATAGGGTTATTAGAAGTAGAAAAGACCCAAAAACCTAGATAAGATTTTGGTTTAGATTCCCTCATAGATTTGAGTGCATTGGGGGTTGGATTGGGTGGTTGCTTCTAAAGTGGTTAAATTGTGTTGTTTGATTTACTTGAATGTATTTTCATTTAAGGATATAAATGCCCATTAAATACTTGATTATAGCTTACTTGTGAACGATTTGTCTTATGGTGATAATTTCATGTCGGATAATTTGAATTACTTTGTTTGTGCAAATTAAGATCATAATGCACCTTATTTATTTTATGTTTCATATTGGGAATGCATCTATACATTTTATTTGGCATGTAAGGATTGCCTGGCGTGTCAGGATCGCCCATACCTAATAAGGTATCTATGCATTTTATTTTGGCATGTAAGGATTGCCAGGCGTGTCAGGATCGCCCATACCTAATAAGGTATCTATGCATTTTATTTTGGCATGTAAGGATTGCTAGGCGTGTCAGGATCGCCCATACCTAATAAGGTATCTATTCATTTTATTTTGGCATGTAAGGATTGCCAGGCGTGTCAGGATCGCCCATACCTAATAAAGTATCTATGCATTTTATTTTGGCATGTACGGATTGCCAAGGCGTGTCAGGATCGCCCATACCTAATAAGGTATCTATGCATTTTATTTTGGCATGTAAGGATTGCTAGGCGTGTCAGGATCGCCCATACCTAATAAGGTATCTATTCATTTTATTTTGGCATGTAAGGATTGCCAGGCGTGTCAGGATCGCCCATACCTAATAAAGTATCTATGCATTTTATTTTGGCATGTACGGATTGCCAAGGCGTGTCAGGATCGCCCATACCTAATAAGGTATATATGCATTATATTTGGCATGTTGGGATTGCCAAGGCGTGTCAGGATCGCCCATACCTAATAAGGTATCTATGCATTATATTTGGCATGTTGGGATTGCCAAGGCGTGTTAGGATCGCCTAATACCTAATAAGGTATATATGCATTATATTTGGCATGTTGGGATTGCCAAGGCGTGTTGGGATCGCCTAATACCTAATAAGGTATCTATGCATTATATTTGGCATGTTGGGATTGCCAAGGCGTGTCGGGATCGCCAAACAATTAATATGATATCTTTATATTTTATTTGGAGCATGTCAGGATTGCCTAATATCTAGTAAGAATGTTTCTCGTTATATATTCAAGCATGTTACGATTATTTCTTGTGTAAACTTAAAATTAGTCTGCACTTGCATTAAGATAACTGATGTGTTAGTGTAGGGTGTGGGGCGGCTCTATTCTTGGGTCACAGGATTAATTGGGGATATATGCTTATGAGCTGGTGGGTTATCTTTAATTGTATGTAAACATAAATTTGTTGTCTTGGGAAATGATTATTGGTGAAGGCAGGATAGGTTTGCCTAATACCTTGTAAGGCATTTGTAGAATATATGGATGAAGGCATGTTAGGATTGTCTATGGTTTGAACTTAGAAATTTGTTTTACCTGTATTGTGATAATGGATGGGTTAGTTCGGAACATAGTTCTAGTTACTTCTAAGATAGGAGATTTAATAACTAAACGGTATAATTATATCTATATGTCTTTACTGTCCTCATATAGAGGATATGTTTACCGGTTCTCTGATTGGGTTGTAGTAGAGAGAATTTGCTCGTGGGTTTAACCCACTTTGTTGATATTTCAGGTTTCAGACAGTTTTCACCTGGAGATTTGCGTGTGGAATTCGTAGAGCTTAACAATCATCCATTCCTTACCATACTTTAGTGTAGGGACTTAAATCTGTTCATAAAGTTTTACTTTTATGTTTTTTGGTTAAGGGGTCCGTGGGGTTACCGGACCTCCAAGTTGTATCAATCAGAATAATACAATGTTATTTAACATGATTATTTATTTCAGTTAGACTTTCCTTTCAGTATTTATAATTCTTTTTCTTTAGTCATTGTATTTTATGCTTGTTTGCTATCAGTTGTATGTATCTTCCAGGTTTTGTGTATGAGACTGGCCACCTCATGCGCGAAATTTTCTGGGGGGTATTTCACTACATGCAAACTCGTGTTGTAATACTCCCCTCTCATACTCGTGTTTTTGAATGTTCTTTTCAAACTCATTTTGTTCAACTTTACTCGTGTTTTTGAACTCACCTTGAAATATTATGTTTTCCTCTCCACTCTTAATCTCCTGTTTTTCAACTCCCCTCTCAAACTCATTCAAAACTCATTTTTTTAAACTCCATTGTAAACTCGTTCTTTCAACTTCCTTGGCAAACTCATGTTTTTCAGCTCTGTTCTCAAATTTATTTTTTCAACTCCTCTCGAAAATTTGATTTTTTCTAACTCCACTCACAAAAAATTCTCTTCTCAAACTTTTTTTAAACTCCCCTCGGGTTTTTGAACTCCCCTTGCAATTCCCTTTTTTCAACTCTCGTCTCAAACTTATATTTTTCCAAGTCAAACTCGTGTTTTTCAACTCCCTCTCAAATTCTTTTTTTTTCAACTCTCCTCGGAAACTCATTTTTTCAACTCCTTTTCGTCTCGAACTTGTGTTTTTGAACTCCCATTTCAAACTAGTTTTTTTCAATTAATCTCGCAAATTTGTTATTTTTCAACTCCTCCATGCTCATGCTCATGTTTTTAATTTCCATCTCAAACTCGTGTTTTTTCAACTTCCTTCCCAAAACTCGTGTTTTTTCGTCTCCACGCACCAACTCGTGTTTTTGAACTCCCTTTGAAACTCGTGTTTTTGAACTCCCTTTGAAACTCAATTTTTTGAACTCCCATTGCAATCTCATTTTTTTCGAATCGACTTGCAAACTCGTGTTTCTCAACTCCCTCTCAAATTCATATTTTTTCAACTTCCCTCGCAAAATCCTTTTTTCAACTCTCTTCCATCTCTAACTTGTGATTTTGAACTCCCCTTTCAAACATGTTTTCAACTCCTCTATCAAGCTCCTGCGTTTGTTTTTAATTCGCATCTCAAACTTTGTTCTTTGAACTTCCTTCCCAAAACACCTGTTTTTCGTCTCCACGCACAAACATGTGTTTTTGAACTCTCTTTCACACTCATTTTTTTGAACTCTCATTCCAATCTCATTTTTTTCAACTCCACTTGTAAACTCGTGTTTTTCAACTCTCCTCTCAAACTTGTGTTTTTTGAACGTTACTTTCGAACTCATTTTGTTCAACTTCACTCGTGTTTTTGAACTCCCTTGGAATCTTATTTTTTCTGCTCTATTCTCAATCTTCTGTTTTTCAACTCCCCTCTCAAACTCGTGTTTTTAAACTCTCCTTTCAAACTCATTTTTTTTAACTTCACTGGCGAACTCGTGTTTTTCAACTCTGTTCTCAAATTTGTTTTTTTCAACTCCTTTCGAAAACTCAAAATTTTCAAACTCAACTCACAAACAATTCTCTTCTCAAACTCAATGTTTTAACTCCCTTAGGGTTTTTGAACTCCTCTTCCAATCCTTTTTTTTCAAATCCACTTGCAAACTTGTATTTTTCAACTCCCTCTCAAATTCATATTTTTTCAGCTTCCTTCGCAAACTCATTTTTTCAACGTCCTTCCGTCTCGAACTAGGTTTTTTCAATTAATCTTGTAAATTTGTTATTTTTTAACTCCTCTATCAAGCTTCTGCTCTTGTTTTTAATTCCCATGTCAAACTCATGTTTTTTCAACTTCCTTCCCAAAACTCGTGTCTTTTCATCTCCACGCACAAACATGTGTTTTTGAACTCCCTTTCACACTTATTTTTTTGAACTCCAATTGCAACTCGTTCTTTTGAACTCCACTTGCAAACTCGGGTTATTCAACTCTCCTTTCAAACTCGTGTTTTTGAACCTTTCTTTAAAACTCATTTTGTTCATGTTCACTCGTGTTTTTGAACTCCATTGTAATCTTTTTTTTTTTTGATCCATTCTCAATCTCCTGTTTTTCAACTCCCCCCCTCAAATTCGTGCTTTTAAACTGTCCTTCCAAACTCATTTTTTTAAAGTCCATCGTAAACTTGTGTTTTTCAACTTCCCTAGCGAACCCGTGCTTTTCAACTCTGTTCTCAAATTTGATTTTTTCAACTCCTCTCGAAAACTTAATTTTTTCCAACTCCACCCACAAACAATTCTCTTCTCAAACTCATTTTTTTTAACTTCCTTGCAATCCCTTTATTTTTCAAATCCACTTGCAAACTCGTGTTTTTCAACTTCCTCTCAAATTCATATTTTTTCAACTCCCTTCCATCTCGTACTTGTGTTTTTGAACTCCCCTTTTAAACAAGTGCTTTTCAATTAATCTCGCAAATTTGTTATTTTTCAACTTCTCTTGTCAATCTTCTGCTTTTGTTTTTAATTCCCATCTCAAACTCATGTTTTTTCAACTTGTTTTCCTAAATTCATGTTTTTTTGTCTTCATGCACATGTGTTTTTGAACTTCCTTTCACACATTTTTTTAACTCCACTTGCAAACTCGTGTTTTTCAACTCCACTTGCAAACTCGTGTTTTTCAACTCCACTTGCAAACTCGTGTCTTTTAACGTCTCTTTCAAACTCATTTTGTTCAACTTCACTCGTGTTTTTGAACTCCCTTGGAATCTTATTGTTTTTGCTCCTTTCTCAATCTCCTATTTTTTAACTCCCTGCTCAAACTCATGCTTTTAAACTCTCCTTCCAAACTCATTTTTTTCACTTCCCTAGTGAACTCGTGTTTTTCAACTCTGTTCTCAATTTTGTTTTTTTCAACTCTACCCGAAAACTCGATTTTTTTGAACTCCACTCACAAACAATTCTCTTCTCAAACTTATTTGTTTTTGAACTCCCCTTGCAATCCTTTTTTTTTCAAATCCACTTGCAAACTCGTGTTTTTCAACTCTCCTCTCAAACTCGTGTTTTTTAACGTTTCTTTCAAACTCATTTTGTTCAACTTCACTCGTGTTTTTGAACTCCCTTGGAATCTTATTTTTTCTGCTCCTTTCTCAATCTCCTATTTTTTAACTCCCTGCTCAAACTCGTGCTTTTAAACTCTCCTTCCAAACTCATTTTTTTCAACTTTCCTAGCAAACTCGTGTTTTTTAACTCTGTTCTCAATTTTGTTTTTTTCAACTCTACCTAAAAACTCAATTTTTTCCAACTCCACTCACAAACAATTCTCTTCTCAAACTTATTTGTTTTGAACTCCCTTCGGGTTTTTGAACTCCCCTTGCAATCCCTTTTTTTTTCCAAATCGACTTGCAAACTTGTGTTTTCCAACTCCCTCTCAAATTCATATGTTTTCAACTTCCCTCGAAAACTCCTTTTTTCAACTCCTCTTATCAAGCTCCTGCTCTTGTTTCCAATTCCCATCTCAAACTCATGTTTTTTCAACTTCCTTCCCAAAACTTGTGTTTTTTGTCAACAAGCATGAACATGTGTTTTTGAACTACCTTTTTTTGAACTCCCATTGCAATCTCGTTTTTTTCAACTCCACTTGCAAACTCGTATTTTTCAACTCTCCTCTCAACTCGAGTTTTTGAACGTTCCTTTCAAACTCATTTTGTAACTTCACTCATATTTTTTATGCTTTTAACCTCTCCTTCCAAACTCATTTTTTTCAACTTCCCTAGTGAACTCGTGTTTTTCAACTCTGTTCTCAAATTTGTTGTTTTCAATTTCACCCGAAAACTCGATTTTTTCCAACTCCACTCACAAACAATTCTCTTCTCAAACTTATTTGTTTTGAACTCCCTTTGGGTTTTTGAACTCCCCTCGATTCCGGAGCATCCTGCGTAGGCTTATAACCACCTTGGCCAGTAGCATCACTAAACTTGAACGCGGCCTTTTGAACATGCTCTTTCACATCTTGTACGTGCAACTTGGAAAAATCATTGACCTGATTATCAAGTGATTCATCTTGCTCAGTTGCAGTAATTAATTTCTTGTCAGCATCCTTTTTCAAGGCTATTTCTCTCAAATCAACAATTGTTTTTAAAGTGGGTCTCTAAAGTTATATCATTGGAAACCTTTTCAGGTGCATCTGCAATGACTAAGGCATGAACAATTTCATCCTCTTTAGCTACAAGAGATGAAACAATAGAATTTTGTTTGCAATCAATCTTAACAAAATCAATAATCTCCTCTACAAAATTACCATCCTCTCTGCGGTAGAACTCCTCTGCATACATGTTAACCGACGAATTCTCTTTCCTGTAATTGTGATATTTGTTATACATCATCTACTCATATTTTGGTGGTAGATATTTAGCTTTTATAAACATTTTGATCTTGTACCATGATTGCACATGTTTTCCTTGCCTCATCCGGTTAGTTTGTGTCTGATCCCACCAAGCTAAAGCACATCCTTTCACAGCTTGAAGGCTACAAGCGGAACTTGCTTGTTTTCGGATACATCAAAATACTCAAAAAATTCTTCAACTTCTGCAATCCAAGACTTCCTAAATAATAAAACTTCCACGAAAAGTGAGTAGATCAAGTTTTCTTTGAAACTCACGATTGTCTGGATAGACTTTGTCATGTCTACCTCGATCACGTCAATGAAACGCAACTCCTCTGAATCCAAACTCATCATCGAAATAATTCTCAGGCTGGAGGAGGCCTACGCGGATATACAGGAACATAACCCATATTCGGTTGGTTGCGAGGAACAACTCCAACACGATCCCGAACTAGACTATGAACCTGGTTGCCACCAATCCCAAACCAGAAATCTGTCTACAACATTTATCAAATCTCCGTTCTTGAGTATGAATGGCTGCCCAAGGGGCCTTCACTCTGCGATCTTCGTCGACAAAGTGGGTGCTACCAAACCAACCAATTGCCATCAGACCAGGATAAATTAAGGCTCTGATACCAATTGACGAAGTGGAAGTTATGAATGTTCGTGCACGAATAAAATAAACAACTTTGAATCCACAAAGTTGAGAGAAAATTGCAAAGCAATTGATATATTATTGATAAATTGATTGATTCCTGTCCTATGACATTACATATATTTGTAATAGAGAAATCATAATCCTAATAGCGCAAGGAGACCTAAAAACGAAAGAAAAACTAGCAGCACAAGGAAACTGCTAAAACTAAAACTTTTTTCAAATATTTTGAAAAAAATAAATAAGAAACCTAATAATTAAAAACTACTAAATATTAAATTTCACCCGAATCCGATTTTGTTTGGTCCACGAACAAAGTTCTCGAAATATTCAACAGGTATCCTATAAGACAAAAAAATACACTTTTGAGGCCTTAGACGATGGAATTCGGCTAAACAATACCATGGTTCATTAGGTTTTGCTTATTGGGTCATTTTCGATCAAATATGGGTTTCTTTGAGTCAAAACAGGTTTGTCGACAATTATGTCCTACATCATCCACTCTCAAACTTGTGTTTTTAAACTCTCTTTTCAAACCTGTTTTTTTCAACTCCCTTTGTAAACTCGTTTTTTTTCAATTTCCCTCACAACTCGTGTTTTTTTAACTCCATTCTCAAATTCATTTTTTTTTAATTCTCTTCGCAAACTCGATTTTTTCCAACTCCACTCAGAAACATTTTCCTTCTCAAACTCATGTTTTACAACTCCCTCTCAAATTTCAACTCCCCTTGCAAACTTATAGTTTTTCAACGGTATCTAAACCTCATTCTTTTCAGCTTCCCTCGTGAACTCGTATTTTTCAAGCTTTTGAACTCCTTTTCAACTTAAAGGCAGGAATTCGTGGACCGATTGCGTGCATATACAGATTGGGCAACTATTTATTGAATGAAAGCGTTGCGCCTATTACCGATGATTTGCCTTCTTGTGCCTATAGGATTCTTGCTTACGATTGATGACCGATCCAGTTGGACATGCAGCTGACAGCTAGCAATTGAGACAGTTGAGACCGATACAGTACGAGACACGAAGAATACATTGAAAGTGACCGATTGCAACTTGAATTCCTTTAAATAGTTCCGATAGCTGACAGCTAGCAATTGAGACAGTTGAGACCAATACCACAGAACACATTGAAAGTGACCGATTGCAACTTGAATTCCTTTAATTAGTTCTGATTCCAGATTCGCTGCTAACAAGGGCGGGAAGGGGAGTATCTTTCTAAAGGCAGGAATTCGTGGACGGATTCCAGTGATGATAGCCGGATTGTGAGAGTTAGATTCCCGATTCGCTAAACTTGAGAGATTCCAAAAGAGAGATTCGCTGCTACCAAGGGCATGACACAGCTTTCATACAGAAATCGTTTCACTACTGAAACTGAAATCGATTCCAAAAGAGAGATTCGCTGCTAACAAGGGCATGTTCTCTTACCTAATTGCTTAAGCTGAAACTGAAATTGCATGCTTACTTCCATCAGCTTGAATCCGCTTACCTAGAAGATCTATTTCAGAGGCATTGCGACTATTGAGAAATTGCCATGGAGAGCTATTCCTGAACTCAAGAACTACAGGGCAGGCGTTTTTAACTGAAAGCACCTTAACAATACTTGGGCATATCCAGCTTCTTAAGCTATTCTTGCATCTCCAGCCCCAGCACCTCTTTCTTTTGCACCTCCCTATAGCCAGCCTGGACTCCTCTTTGATTGCCCCTGACTACACTACAACACCTATAAAGAAGCTTGTTCTTTGAGCTTACTCTTGCTCCTATTGCCTGTTAGGGAAGGAAGGAAAGCTAGGATTACCGGACTTGTTGTTCATAGCGCATCTGCAACTGAAGCCCACCTACTGTTACTAGTTGTCTGGTCTCACTCAGCCACATACTAGACTGCTCTCACCTTATTCTCTCAACAAAGCCTCTCCCCTCACTAATAAGAATAGCTGCCGCTGGTCAATTGCTTTGATTACAGTGCCTATTTAGTAAAGTAATTCACTTTGACTCCTCCAGTTCAGGTGCAAGAACCAGTACCGCATGAGCATGAAGGATATTGGGTTTTCTACCTACAGTGAGGGAAAGGCATCGCATCAAGATTGATGTGATACCATTCGGTAAGAGAAGAGATCTACTACCCTTTATTAAAGAGCAGAGGAGCAAGGAACAACCGACTCTTTCATCTAGATTAGAGAAGATATCAACCCTTGAATTTAAAGCCAGGGTATCGGTGCCTTCTAAAAGACAAGCGCATTGCATGTGTTGGTCTTTATTTGAAATTGAATCCAATCAAAAATTTCTAAAGAGGAGCGTATCGCTTATGGAATTGCTATTCATATTAGCCTATAGCCTGTTAACTGCTTATGAAGAAGAGAGATGAATTTGATACAATACCTCCTGGCCACAAAAGCAATCGTTGAACACGTTGCAGGCCCAATCATCAGGAGAAGAGCCCAGGATGGTTAAGGCTGCTAATGCTATTAAGGGGCAGACGGAGGTAGCAAAGCCCCACCCCAAGGTGGGGAACTCTATGTATATTGATGTGTGCATCAATGCCAAGTTCACTGGGGGGCTGGGGCTATGGTGGACACGGGGGCAACACACAACTTCATTGTGGATCAAGAGGCACGTCGATTGGGGCTCAAGCTTGAGAATGGCTCCAGCAAAATTAAGGCAGTAAACTCGGAGGCGCTCCCCATTGCAGGCTTGGCGAAGGGTGTGCCCATGCGGATAGGACTGTTGAGGATAGTGTGCCTAATGAGTGAAGAGGCCCCCTCATGATTCCCACGGTAAAGGTCGGAAAGGAAAGGATTTATCCCTGAGTCACAGGATCCCTGGCTCTCATATTAGCTGTCGACATCGGCATAATCTTAACCTGCCCAGGCAACTATTCCATAGCTTCGTCTAAGATCCTCTTTGGTTATTACGCTTTTCTCTCGACTAGATGTGTAACACCCTTAAGATTTATATAGGACCTTGTTTTATTTTTTTGTTTGGATTCAAGGTAATTTTTGGACTTTGAAGGGCTATAAGTGAAATTATGGATTTGTGTATATATATATATATATATATGTAGACTATATGTACTAGTCTTGTGAGTGAAGCTTTAAAATGGAAGTGGCAGAGGATGTCAAAGCTTCTAAGGGAAGCTTTGACCCAAATGTTTGTTATACTTATATGTACTTATGGCTAGTTTGACACATATGTTGTGTTATTAGTATATACAAATGCATGTATATCTTGAGGTAAAGGAATCAGAAGAAAGAGAACCGGTCTGGGCACGTGTAAAGAGCATGAAACATGCATAAGATGCATGTTACACTTGGGTGTATTTTAGACACCTGTACATGGTCAAAATAGTTGTGTATGACTAAAGCTAGTACAATAGTATTGTAAAAGAAAAGAAAAGGAAAAACAGAAGGTGGAGTTTGTGGCTTTCTGTAGAGAGAGAGAGAAAGAAGAAGAAAAAAGAGAAGAAGAAGAAGAGGAGAAGAAAAAGAAAGAGAAGAAGAGGAGGAGAAGAAGAAGACTAATCAGTCACTACCAGGCAAGTTGAATCTTGCCTTTCACTTCTATATATATAAATATATATAGATAAATCAAATGCATGTATGATTTAAGTGGTAGCTTCTGTTTTCATCATCAATAGTTATGAGTGTCAATGGACAGCTCTGCTGTCCATAATTAATCTTCTTTCCTTTTATTCTTCTTTCCTTATTTCACCTTTACTTAATTTACGTAGGCTTGTACTGTTAGCATATTGACAGAATATATTGTTTCCATATAAAGTTAGACTGCTAGAATCACTCGGCAATTAGTTTCTTTCCATGTATAGCTCTCTTGTAAAGGTCCTATATAATAAACAGATCACTCAAAGGCTAATTGATTCGGCCATTCAAACAGATTCTGACTTATTTTGACATGGTATCAGAGCCAAGTTGAATTTTTTTTCCTTTTGGTTTGGTTGTCGCCCGCGTGATTTTTTTTCTCCTCTCAGTGTTCGTGTGTTGGCGTCTTCTGGATTATTCCTGGTTTGAGTTTTTTTTTTCTCGCAACCTCTGTTCAGGTCTCGGCCGGAGTTCTTTTCTGGTGAGCCTCTCGACGCGTTTGTTTCTGATCTCCATAGTTTCTCGGTAGTTTCTGTTTTCATCTCGGCAGTCGCATCCTTCTGGTGAATTAGTTTCTTTGTGATGGACTCTGCACCTGTGTGTGTCAAGTTTACGGGCACAAACTACTCTACTTGGGCTTTTCAGTTTGAATTTTTCCTCAAAGGAAAAGATCTTTGGGGTCATATTGATGGCACGGATGTCGCTCCACAATCCGCTACTGACAAATCTAAAGATCTCGTAGCTTCTCCCTCATAGGCTGTCCTTGATGCTCGGATTATGTTTTGGCTTCTTGGTTCAGTGGACCCACATATTGTTACCAACTTGCGGCCTCATTGCTCCGCTCAATCCATGTGGAATTACTTGAAGCAGGTTTATCATCAAGTTAATGATGCTCGTCGCTTTCAGTTGGAACATGCAATTGCCATGTTTCAACATGGTAGTCTTTCCATCCAAGACTACTACTCGGCCTTTCTGACTCTTTGGCACGAATATACTGATTTGGTTACAGCAAATGTTCCTGCTGGTGCTCTTTCGACTATCCAGACTCTTCGTGAGACTAGCCGACGTGATCAATTTCTTATGAAATTACGTCCGGAATATGAATCTATTCGCTCCTCTCTACTGAACCGATCTCCTGTTCCTTCTCTTGATATTTGTTTTGGTGAGTTCCTTCGCGAAGAACAACGTTTTAGTACTCAAGCTATTCTAGAGCAAACTCATGGCAGTTCGGGCCCGACACCTGTGGCTTATGTTGCCCAAGGTCGAGGATCACCTATGCCTTTTAAACATTTGCAGTGTTTCTGCTACAAGGAATATGGGCATATTGCTGCTAATTGTCCTAAGAAATATTGTTCTTATTGCAAGAAGAAGGGTCACATTATCAAAGAATGTCGTCTCCGTCCCCAGAATCGTCAGGCCCAAGCATTTCAGACTTTTGTTATTGTTCCTCCCGCAGTGCCTTCTGTCGCACATGGCTTTTCCTCAGGTGCTTCCTCTGATCTTGCACCTCCTACACCAAATTACTGCACACCAGAAATGGTGCAACAAATGCTAATTTCGGCATTATCTACAATGGGGTTTCAAGGTAAAGATTCTACTAAACTTTGGTACGTAGACTCGGGAGCTTCTAATCACATGACGAATACTCCCACCGCTTTGTGTCATGTTCGGCCCTATGCTGGTCAATCTGCCATTCAGACTGCCAATGGCAGTTCCTTGCCCATATCTGCTGTAGGAGATGCCTCTTCTAAATTTACTGATGTGTTTCTTGCTCCTCAGCTTTCCACGAGTCTTATCTCTGTTGGTCAATTAGTTGATAACAATTGTGATGTTAATTTTTCTGGTGATGGTTGTGTTGTGCAGACCAGGTAACGGGGGAGTCGATCGCGAAGGGACCTAAAGTGGGGCGCTTATTTTCACTATTTTTACCTGCTCCAACACTTTCTCCAGTTTCTTTTATTCAGTCTTTTGCTTTTGCTTGTAATAATGTTTCTGATCTGAGTATGGTGTGGCGTCGTCGTTTAGGCCATCCCAATACTCAGATCTTATCTCATGTATTGCACTCTGATTTTCTTGGTAATAAAAAATGTTCTTTATCTCTTGAGTGTGATTCTTGTAAACTTGGTAAAAGCAAAATTCTTTCCTTTCCTTTGCATGCTAGTAGAGCTTCTCATTGTTTTGATCTTATCCATAGTGATGTTTGGGGACCTTCCCCGGTTAGTTCACATGAAAAATTTAAATACTTTGTGACTTTCATTGATGATCATAGTAGATTCACTTGGGTTTATTTTCTTCGTTCTAAATCTGAGGTTTTTTGTACTTTCATTGAGTTTTTAGCATATGTTGAGAATTAATTTTCTGCGACTATTAAGACATTACGTACAGATTCTGGTGGTGAATATTTGCCTACTGAGTTTCAGGCATTCTTGGCTTCTGAAGGTATTATTCATCAACGTTCATATACTGCTACTCCCCAACGTTCATGTACTGCTACTTGTTAGAATCCTCTGTTCCATCCATGTTCTGGGTCGAGGCTTTAAAAACTGCTACTCACTTGATTAATCGTTTACCTTCCCAAGTCTTACACATGGAGTCTCCTTATTTCCGCTTGTTTGCTAAACAACCTAGTTATGATAATCTCCGTATCTTTGGTTGTGTATGTTTTGTCCATTTACCTCCTCATGAGCGACATAAATTATCTGCTCAATCTGTTAAATGTGCATTCTTAGGATATAATGTGTGTCAAAAGGGATTTGTTTTGCTATGATCCTACTTTACATCGTACACGCATTTCTAGGATTGTTATTTTCTTTGAAAATCAACATTTCTTTCCTGTGTCCTCTGTGTCCTCTTCTTCTACTGTGGTCCTCCCTTCCTTTGAGCAGCAGTTCTCAGATCTTCATCAAGTCAGCTCTCGCTTTAAACCAGGTATTGTGTATACGAGACGTTCCCGCCCACAATCTCTTCCGGTGGCTCCACCGATATCTGATCCTACCATGCTCCAGAACCAGTCAATTGCAGCACCTCCAGAGTCCTTGGTATGTCGCTCTTCTCGAGTGTCTGTACCTCCAGATCGGTATGGTTTTTCTTCTGGCCACTCTATTTTTGCTCTTACTGCTACATTGTCCAATTTTGATATTCCCACATGCTACTCACATGCTGTCAAGCATGATTGTTGGCGACAAGCTATGTAGGAAGAAATTGCTGCTCTAGAGGCCAATCACACCTGGGACATTGCACCTTGTCCTTCCACCATAGTTCCCCTGGGTTGCAAATGGGTTTACTCCGTCAAGGTTTGATCTGATGGAAGTTTGGATCGTTATAAAGCTCGGCTTGTTGCACTTGGAAATAATGAGGAATATGGTGTCAATTATGAAGAGACATTTGCTCCTGTGGCTAAAATGACCACTGTTCGTACGATTCTAGCTCTTGCTGCTTCCAATGATTGGCCACTACATCAGATGGATGTCAAGAATGCTTTTCTTCACGGGGATCTTAAAGAGTGTATTTATATTAAGCCACCCCCGGGATTGTTTCCCTCTCCGACCTCACATATGTGTAAGCTTCGTCGCTCCCTTTATGGTCTCAAACAAGCTCCGAAGGCCTGGTTTGATAAATTTCGAACTACTTTATTACACTTCTCATTCAAGCAGAGCAAGTATGACACTTCCTTGTTTCTTCGAAAATTAGACATGGGTATTGTTGTTCTTTTGGTTTATGTTGATGATATTGTGATTACTGGTTCCGATTCTATTTTACTTGGTCAGCTTAAGACTCATCTATCTGAGTCCTTTCACATGAAAGATCTTGGATCTCTCACATATTTTCTCGGTCTTGAGGTGCATCGTAGTCCATCTGGTATTTCCCTCAATCAACATAAGTATGCTAGTGACCTGGTGGCTACAGCTGGCCTACAGGAGGCTACATCTGTTGATACTCCCATGGAATTGAATGTCAAGCTTCGCAAAGAAGAGGGTGATTTACTTGCTGATCCCAGTTTATACCGGAAGTTGGTGGGTAGTCTTGTCTACCTCACCATTACTAGACCAGACATTTCTTTTGCAGTTCAGCAAGTCAGCCAGTTTCTTCAAACCCCTCGTCAACTTCATTTGGTTACTGTTTGTAGGATCATACGCTATGTTCAGGGCACTTCTGCCCGTGGCTTATTCTTTCCTGCAGGCAATTCTCCTCGACTTACTGCTTATAGCGATGCTGATTGGGCCGGTTGTGCTGATACACGTCGCTCCATCACTGGTTGGTGTGTTTTCTTAGGTGATGCATTGATCTCCTGGAAGAGTAAGAAGCAAGACAGAGTCTCTAAGTCATCTATAGAATCTGAGTATCGGACAATGTCTCTTCCTTGTTCTAAAATTATTTGACTTCGAGGTTTGCTTGCTGAGTTAGTTTTTTCTGAGACTGATCCTACACCTCTACATGCTGATAATACGAGTGCTATTTAGATCACGGCTAATCCTGTCTATCATGAGCGCACAAAGCATATTGAAGTTGACTGTCACTCTATTCGTGAAGCATTTGAAGCTCGTGTTATCACTCTTCCACATGTTTCCACTGAACTACAAATTGCTGATATCTTCACCAAAGCTCTTACTCGCCATCGACATTGTTTCTTAAGTAGCAAATTGATGCTTGTTGATCAACTCGCATCAATTTGAGGGGGGCTGTCAATGGACAGCTCTGCTGTCCATAATTAATCTTCTTTCCTTTTATTCTTCTTTCCTTATTTCATCTTTACTTAATTTACGTAGGCTTGTACTGTTAGCATATTGACAGAATATATTGTTTCCATATAAAGTTAGACTGCTAGAATCACTCGGCAATTAGTTTCTTTCCATGTATAGCTCTCTTGTAAAGGTCCTATATAATAAACAGATCACTTAAAGGCTAATTGATTCGGCCATTCAAACAGATTCTAACTTATTTTGACAGTGAGTTGTTTGCATCAATTTTTCTGTGAAAACTGGAGAATCTCTTGCAACTTTTTACTGCTAAAGTTAGAGCAAGATTTATGTTGGTTCACTAAGATAATCAAAGTGATAAAAGTCAAGGTAAAGAAAGAATGAGGAAATTGTAGACATGTGCCAATGTGTGCATTATGTGTGTATATATATATATTTTATATATGGACGAAATGAAGACAGGGAGTCTTCCAGGTTTTTTTAAAAGTTCTTTTAACAAACTATCTATGATATAGATTGCATGGCTTATGGTGTAGTTGGTGTTGGGTGTGCATGGTCACGATTTTGAAGGTGGTGGGTCGTTGCATGGTGGCCAATTATGGTGCTCCGGCGAGGTGTGGTGGCGCCATAACATGGTGGTTGAGGTTTGGCGGTTGAGTTTCGGCTGTTGGAGTATTTATGCATGGCTTATGGTGTGGGTGCTCGGCTAACGAAGGCTGGGTAGTTGGTGGTAGCTTGGATGATGGTCACGGCTGAAAATGGGTCTTTGGAATGGTGCTGCTGGAAGTGGAGTGCTGGGCAGTCATGGCGGTAGTTTGGGGTGGTCAAAATCGGCCAAAGAATATGGTGGGTGGCTCAGCAAATGGTGGTTGTTCATGGTGAGTTTCACGGCTGGGTTTTTCCTGGTGGTCTTTGGCTATAACTTCAATTATGGTTGAAGAGGGTGAAGGCAAGATGGCCGAAATTGGGTCTTTTTGTGCAGCTAGGTGGTGTCGTGAGGGGAGGGCCTTGCATGGGTTTGGCCAGGAGGAATTGGGTTTTCCTTGGCAGCCATGATGGTGGTTAGGTTGGGTGGTGGAGATGGTGGCTGGGTATGTCTCGGCCATGGAGCTGAATGAGGTTGCTGGATGTTTAACTGTGGATTAATTAGTGGGCTAGCATGTTGAGTTGGATTTTGATCAGTTGATTTGGGCTGGCTAGCTTAAGGATTTGCTTGATTCATTGGGCTCTAAATTGGGCAGTGTACTACCATGGTTCAAACATGGGATATTGTTTGGTGTTTGGTTTGGGCTTTGGAAATGGATCAGTCGTGAAACTAAAAGAATTTCTTTTTAGACTGAAATAGAACTTGGAGAAAAATGTTTCTAATGCTCCATAAATTACGAAACTTTTCGAAATTCTATGTTTATGCATATTAGGACTAATTATGCTAGAATAGTTGGTTCTAGGGAAAAATTCTTGAATGCTCCATAAATTATGTAAATTTATGAAATCTTTTGTTTTAACATAATAGAGCTTGTATGTTATGTTGAAATAGTTGGTCCTAAGGATTTAAGATTCGGTTAGCGACGATTTAAGCCTTATGAACGCACACAATTCGCTCATTTAATTTATTAAATGTGAATAGTATTTAATAAATTATATAAGATTTTATGTCGGTAAAGAATGCTTGTTCCTTTTGTTTCAATTTAGAGGAAATTAGGGAAAAATATCCTTTAAGCTCTAAAAATTGCGAAAAAAAATCTTAGAGTCGTACATTTTGGCATAGTAAACTTAATTATGCTAAAATAATTAAGTTTAGAAAATTTTGAGTGGTGAAATCTTAAAGTGATTAATTAATGTGATTAGTGATCACATTAAGAGAACGGTTTGATTTATTAAATGTCAAAAGCATTTAGTAAATCCTAAAAGCTTGAAATCTTGAAAACGTATTAAAAATCTTAAAGAATTTGTGAGGTATGTGGTCAGGGACCTACCTATGGGGTGTGTACAGCCCTTTTGTTATAGCCATTGGGCGAAGAGTGCCCTTATTGTGTGGACGTGGTCTGGGACCATCTGGGGGAGTAGACGTACAAACCCAGCCACATGTGCGAGCTTCCTTAGTCCGGGACTATGCGGTGCGCACCACTTGTTGGCTAAGCATGCCATCTATTGGAGGGGAGCCCGGGGATCATGTGAGGTTATGTTAAGTTAATTTAGATGATTAGCTTAATAAGGAATTGTTGATAACACGGTTCCTGTGTGTGAACTAAATTGTGAATATGATAATTAACTAGCGTTTAATTATCATAAGAAAATTTGTGAATCTAATCAACAAAGATTGTTGTACGTGTCCTTATATATAGGAATTTAAGGCAAGGTCAATTTGTTGAGCAATGATAGTGTTTTGCAATTCTTGCTGAGCTTGTTGGGCTCATTCCATTTTATTTTCAGGTACCGAGTGAATGGAGGAAGCGCGGTACAGGACGATGGAGGCCATTTACATGTAAATTTCTTGGCATGTAATTATCTTTTGTTGTATATAGTTGGCTCTCAAAATGAGGGATGAAGTCTCCAGATGAAGTTTTTTTGTAATAGATGATCTAGATGATCATATTTGATTTGTATATGTAAACATTTTGGTTAATGTATGGTAAGAAGAACGTTCTATTTCAAGTCGCGCACCAAATTCAAGTACTGGACTAGAGTTTCAGGTATTTAAATTTGGGGGTGTGACAAGATGAGATAGATGATATGCCCAGCTACATGAATGACAACATTCACGGGAAAGCCAGCCTAGCCCTTCTCTGCACTCACTTGCCCCCTACTACACCTTTAGGAAGGAATAGAGTAAGGCCTTTACCTTTCTATGAGCTAGACTAATAGTAAGGAGTGGAATAAGGAACTACATCCCTAGAGAAAGGAAGAAGACTATCTTGGAGAAATAAAAGACAATAGTTAAGAGAATGCTATGGAATGGAGCTTATGGGAATGTGAGGCTTACTTATGACAATGGTTAATAGAGAGAGAAAGGTGCAATGGTAATAATTGACAGAACATGTATATACGGTTAAATGGAAAGAAAGAGGCATAACGGTCATATTGGCAAAATAATACATATATATATATGTCATGAGAATACCCAACTGAAATTGTCCTCCTTTCCTGAATAAATAATAATAAAAAAACAATAGATAAAGTCTTTCTCATATGGTTCGTTGACAACAAGTTAAGGGTGATCACCAAATTTTTGAAGGGAAGTTGGTTAATGCGGGACCCATGTTTGAAGACTATTTCATGCAAGACTCATCTTGGGAGACTATTCCACACGAGACTCTCTTGGAAAGTTGTTGCGCGGGATTCCTATGTCGAAATATTGTGTAGCGCGGGACTCTCTTGGTGAAAGAGTATTTCATGTGGGGCTCATGTGCCAAATCAAGTTCATTTTCTGGAACTCAACAAAGCAGTGAAAAGGCAATTTAGCGAGATTGCTCAGTTATATTTGGCTTCATGGAGATATTATATATATGTGTGTATATATACAACATTTTTAATGGTTGCATATTAAAAAAAATTACTTGGAAAATGGGTCTATTAGTTTAAAAATTATTATTAGGCACGTGAGGCATGAGTATACCTGTGCATATGTCGCGTGAGGCATGAATATACTCGCGCACATATATACACACACACACACACACACACGGGAAAAGAATAATACCCGAATAAAAAGAGCAACAGATACTTTATAGTGGGACTTTACAGTGAGGACACATGATCCACTGTTGTTTGAAGTGGGAAGGATTGGAGGTGATTTGAGGACATGTGGTGGGCTTGAAAAAAGTTTAACGGCTCTTTTTAAGAACTCAATGGTTACTTTGCTTTACTAAATGTCACCCGCGTGGAACGATTATTTTTTTCTCATGATGTACTGCTAAAATATAACAATATCAAATAAGGAGTTATATTGAGCACATGGGATTAATGCAGTGCACGAGTGTCTTTGAGGGGGGAATTATGTGAAGCGGGCATATATAGTGGCTCTTGGAAGTAAAAATGCTGCGGGCATCTGTTTGACTTGTCACACGACATGGGCATCTGTTTATCCATCACAATATATACATCAAAAACCCTTTTCCAGTTTTTTCTCTCTATCTACCGCAACTTGCGTAATAAATATACTAAGTGGGTTTCTCTCTCTCAGCGGGACTCATTTACTGAATATGTTCCAATTGGTTTATAACTATTATATTGGTCACACGGGTATACAATGGTGTGTTGGAGACACTTTATACAACTTTGGTAAACAAAATACATAATTTGTTGACCAAGGTTATTACAAGGGGGTTGACTAACACTACTGTCCCACCCGGGCAATTTGCGATCACAACAAAACCCACGTGGAGGGGTGGTGTCATGGCGCGCAATGGCATCTTCCCAGGCGACTATGGTGAGTGTCACGAGCACACTTTGTCATAGTCTGACACAGGAAAAGGGTAAAAGGTGGCGTGGTAGGCTTAAATGAGAGGTTCATCTGAGTAGGATGGAGGTGCAAACGGGGTAACCCTTGTGACACAAAAGCCCACAGGACACATGGATGACTCCCTCGTGCTAGGCATGTGCTTGGACTAGTATAGATAGTGCATTGCCCTGACGTGATGGATCATTCAGGCCCTAGTCAAGTCCTTCCTTTTCTGGCTCTCATTCTCTCCCCTCCTGTCCTATAAGATTGAGTTAGTCTTTTAGTTTTGAACCAAGTCCTTTTCTCATTGACCGCTCTATACAATTTCCTGCTTCATAACTCGTTTTTTCAACTTCTTGCTTCAGAACTTGTATTTTTAACCTTTGTTTTAAAACTCTTTTTTAACTAAGCTTCAAAAATCGTCTTTTTATATTTCGGCTTCAAAACTCACCCTTCTAACTTCCTATTTCAAAACTCGACTTTTTAACTCCTTTAATTCAAAACTCATCTTGCTAACTCCCACGTTTCTTCAAAACTCGTTTCTTTAACTTTCCGCTTCAAAACTCGTTTTTTTAACTTTCGCTTCAAAATTCGTCAAAATTCTTTTTTAATTTTCATTTTTAAAACTCGTCCGTTTAACTTCTCATTTCAATACTCGTCTTTTTAACTTCCTCTTTGCTTCAAAACTCCTTTTTTTAATTTCCTCTTTTCTTAAAAACTCGTCATTTTAACTTCCTTTTTCTTCAAAACTTGTATTTGTAACTTACCGATCAAAAACTTGTCTTTTTAACTTTCCTTTTCAAAAACTCTTCTTTTTTACTTCTGCTTTAAAACTTGTCTTTTTAACTTCCCTTTTCAAAATTGTCTTTTTAACTCTCTTTTCTTCGAAACTCGTATTTTTAACTCAACTCTTTTTTTCAAAACTCGTTATTTTAACTTTCTATTTCAAAACTCGTCTTTTTAACTCCCTCTTTTCTTGAAAACTCATCTTTTTAACTCATTTCACTCTCGCTTCAAATATCGTCTTTTTAACTTCCCACTTAAAAACCATTAGTTTTTACTTGCCGCTTCAAAACTCGTCATTTTAACTTCTCACTTCAAGACTCGTCCTTTTAACCTCTCACTTCAAAACTCATCATTTTAACTCCCATATTTTCTTCAAAACTCGTCTTTTTAAATTCCAACTCATCTTTTTAACTTTCCGTTTCAATACTCATCTTTTTAACTTCCCCTTTCAAAAACTCTTCTTTTTTACCTCGGCTACAAAACTTGTTTTTTTTTAACTTCCCTTTTCAAAACTCATTTTTTTAACTCAAATCATTTTTTCTATAACTCTTATTTTTAACTCCCTCTTTTCTTCAAAACTCATATTTTTAACTTCTTCTTTTCTTTAAAACTCGTCTTTTTCTAAACTCGTCTTTTTATCTTCGTGCTTCAAACTTGTCTTTTTAGCTTTCCGTTTAAAAACTCGTCTATTTAACTTTCGTTTCAAAACTCGCATTTTTAACCTCCGCTTTAAAACTTGATCAGAACTCGTCTTTTTAACTCCCCCCTTTTCTTGAAAACTCATCTTTTTAACTTCCCATTTCTTGAAAACTCATCTTTTTAACTTCCCATTTCAAGGCTCATTTTTTTTTAACTTCCATTTCAAAATTCGTCTTAACTTCCTGCGTCAAACCCATTCTTTTTAACTTCCTCTTTTTTTCAGAACTCGTCTTTTTCAGCTACCATCTCAAGACTCCTCTTTTTCAGCTCTAATCTCAAAACTCGACTTCTTCAACTCTCATCTCAAACTCATTTTCTTCAACTCCCTTCACAAACTCAGTTTTTTCATCTCGCATCTCAGAACTTGAACTCGTTTTCTTCAACTTCCAATTTGTACTCCTTTTTTTCAACTCCCATCTCAAACTCGTTTTTTTCATCTTCCATCTAAAACTTGTTTTTTGAACTCCCCTCTCAAAACTAGTTTTTTCAACTCCCATCTCAAGCTCTTTATTTCAACTCCTATCTCAAACTCATTTTTTTCAACTCCATCTCAAACACTTGCTTCATTCAACTCCAATCTCAAACTCTTGTTTTTTTCAACTCCCATCCCAAACTCTCATTTTTTTCAACTCCCATCTCAAAACTCATATTTTTCAACTCCTGTTTCAAAACTCATTTTTTTCATCTCACATTTCAAAACTCGTCTTTTTTAGCTCTCATCTCAAAATTTGTCGTCAAACGTTGATGGGTTCAAGTTTTGGAGATAGGTATTTTCAAGAATAACTTAAAGTGGAAGAAGGAAAAGAGAAGGTTGAGCGGGTAGGGGAGAGAACTTAGGCAAGAGAATAAAATGAGGGAATAGGGAGTGTGGCAGAGTCTCCAAGTACTGCCAATCATTGTCTCATCACATTACCATGTACTGCTAATTATAGTGCTATTGGCACATGTCAGGCACATGATAGTCTATGGACACTTGCCACGTGTCAACATACTAATGTTCCACGTGTCAAGTACTAACATGCCACAAATTCCTCCATTATTCTCCTTACCAAGACAGAGCGACTCATCTATGGTCTTTGTTTTATCACTGACATGTGCGTCCTCTTCAGTGGATGACTCGGCGACATCGGCATCTGCCTAGGCGAATTCCTCAGTAAATATATATGGCATTCGCCTGGGTAAATGCTATATTTTACCGATTTTAGGCGGATGTCTTATTAGTTTGTAAACAACTCATGTCATTTAGATACTTTAAAGTAACTAGTTTACTTTATTATATCATATCATATATATATGTCATAAATATATTTTATACTTTAGACATATATTATTATAACTAAATGCAAATGGCACCTACCTAAAGTAAATAGTTATATAATATTGGATTTACATACCTTAATTAAATAAATAATATATGAGGATGGCTTTCTTTAAATAATATGAACAAGGTAATCTGCCTTAGGCATTTAATTCAATTGGGTTGATCAAATGCCTCAGTAAACATGCCATAGTAAATTGACTATATATATGACATCCTGTTAGTAATATATTATAACAATATATTAATATAGTGTTATGACCTGCCTTTAGTAAGTAAATACCATATATAATTAATATATAGAAGTAAGGTTTTTTTTTTGTATATATAAGTTGGTTTACGAGATTGAAAAACAGATTAGGGAAAAAGAAGCAGAAGAAAAACTGAGAAAGGAGAGAAGAAAAGAATGTGACAGCAGAAAAGAATAAAAGAGTATCTGATGCTCTCTCACTTTTTCTTATTTATACTATCTGGATAAACACATAATTACTTATATACCCTTCAGTATAGAAAAAATAAAATAAAAGGATAGTTTCCAACACTCCCCCTCAAGCTGGTGCAAAGATATTAAACATGGCCAGCTTGTCTAGAACTGAATAAAAACCTGTAGTCGCCACTCTTTTTGTTAGAATATCTGCAAGTTGATCACCTGACTTCACATAAAGAGTACACATAAAGAGTACAGATCAGACCTCCACTTACTTTCTCTTTAATAAAGTGTCTATCAACTTCAATGTGTTTAGTTCTATCATGCTAGACTGGATTGTGTGCAATGTTTATTGCAGCTTTGTTTTCACAATATAACCTCATTGGATCGTTGGAGTAAAACCCCAATTCTTGCAGCAACAATTTCAACAGTTTCAACCACAGTAATTCACATACTCCATGAGCCATAGCTCTAAATTCTGCTTCGGCACTAGATCTAGCAACAACTGACTGTTTTTTTCTGCACCATGTTACTAGATTACCTCCAACGAAAGAGCAATAACCAGATGTGGATCTCCGATCTGAAATTGATCCAGCCCAATCTGCATCTTTATAAGATTCTACTTGCATGTGATTATTTCCAGAAAATAACAACCCTTTACCAGGAGCAGACTTCAAGTATTGGAGAATTCTATAAACTACCTCCATATGAGAATCACATGGTGCATGCATAAATTGGCTCACAACACTGACTGCATAAGCAATATCAGGACGAGTGTGTGACAAGTAAATTAATTTCCCCACAAGCCTATGGTATCTACCTCTATCAACTGGAGCATCTAGACCACCTTCTCCTAATTCGTGATTTTGTTCAATTGGCGTACCAATAGGTTTACACCCTAACATTCATGTTTCTTTGACAAGGTCAAGCACATATTTCCTTTGTGAGATGAAAACCCCTTGCTTCGATCTAGCAACTTCAATACCTAGGAAGGACTTCAAAATTCCCAAATCCTTTATCTCAAATTAACTAGCTATGTAGGTCCTCAACTTTGACATTTCTTCTACATCATTTCCAGTCAATACTAATGAATAAGTGACGAATGCTTAATGAATAATGTATGATCTCCTTGGCTTTGGTTATAGCCAAATCTTCGCATAGCTTTGGTAAACCTCTCAAACCATGCTCTAGGAGATTGCTTTAACCCATACAATGCTGCTTTCTTCAGTTTACATACTCTGCCATTAAATGATGTAAACACAAAGCCTGGGGGAACATTCATGAACACTTCCTCCTCTAAATCTCCATGAAGTAAGGCATTCTTCACATCAAACTGTCGAAGCGACCAACCAAAATTTGCAGCCAAAGAGAGCAAAACTCGGTCAGAATTCATCTTTGCCATAGGAGCAAATGTCTCCTGATAGTCAATCCCATAAGCTTGTGTGAAGCCTTTTGCCACCAATTTGGCTTTGTACCTCTTTATTGAGCCATCCCCATTCTATTTCACTGTGAATACCCATTTGCATCCAACTGTCTTTTTCCCTCTAGGCAACTCAACTAATTCCCAAGTATCATTTTTCTGAAGAGCTTTCATCTCCTCATACATTGATGCCTTCCACTTTGGATTAGCAAATTCATCTTGTAAATTTTGAGGAATAGATACAGAAGACAATTGGGGATGCAAAGGCATGATAAAATGGAGAAAGATGCTGATAAGAAACAAAGTTAGATATTGGATGTTGAGTACAAGACCTAACACCCTTACGAAGAGCAATTGGAACATCAGTATCGAAGAAAACAGGAGTATGATCATCAATAATAGTGGGTAACTTAGGATTACCTGAGTCAGAGGTGATGATTGGCAAGGAGGGAAAGAAATAGTCCTATCCTTGTGTCTTCTTGCATACACCTTCAACTCCTTATCAGGTTGCTCCTGCTCTTCATGAACTTGATACTGAGAATGATCATCAATAACAGCAGGTAACTTAGGATTACTTGAGTCAGAGGGTGATGATTGGCAAGGAGGGAAAGAAATAGTCTTATCCTTGTGTCTTCTTGCATACACCTTCAACTCCTTATCAGGTTGCTCCTGCTCTTTAGAACTTGGTACTGAGAATCTTTAGGATCATGTTCTTGAGACAATTGTTGTTCCTTTTGTAAAGGACATGAAGGAACAGTGGTAGGCAATAGAAAGGACTCCATAGGAGGCAATACTCCCACGATGGATTTCTCTTCATTCATACTCTCCCCCTAAAGAGAAGTCTTTTGTGAAAAATAAGCCGTAGACTCAAAAAAGGTAGCATCCATAAAGACAAATTGCTTACCTAATGGAGGATGGAAACATTTATAACCCTTTTGAGTTGGAGAATACCCTAACAAAACACATTTAATAGCTCTTGGATCTAACTTGCCACGTGCACGATTATGAACATGAACAAACAAACACACCCAAAAACTCAAGGAGGAACTAAAAAAGAGTTGGAAGAGGACAATAAAGGCGAAAAAACTTCAATTGGTGACTTGAAATCAAGGACTCTTGAGGGCAATCGATTAATAAGGTATGTTGCAGGGAGTACAACATCTCCCCAATATGGTTTAGGAACATGCATAGAAAACATTGAGGCCCGAGCAACCTCTAGAAGATGCCAAATTTTTTGCTAAGGAGTGTCAACACAAGTACTTTGATGTATTATACCGTGTTCCTGGAAGTACAAACTAAGACCACCAGAAAAGTATTCACCGCCATTAGCTGAACCAACAATTTTTATTTTTGTATTAAACTGAGTGACCACCATTTTGTGATATGTTTTGAACACATGAAATTTGGAGACATTTATTCTTGAAAATAAAGAAGGGAAATGTTTTTGCAACAAAAGAAATGATGGGTGTCCTAATTATCGATGCCATAGCCAAATCTGATTTATAGAGGTATCACAGGAATTGAACCTTTACTAGAGACAGACGAAAAAGAACCATCTGCTTTCTGAACTTTTTGTCTACCTGAACAAGTAGTATAAGAAAAAAAATAAAGTAGACAAGCCAGTCATATGGCCAGACACCCCTGAATCAATGGTCCATGGATGATGAGTTACAAGATGCACTTGGAGCATTAGCCAAGTTACCTAGTGAGCAAAAGAGGTGGATGTAGTTGCCGGAGTCGTAGTGGGTGAAGAAGATTCAACAGTAGTATGGTGAGCACGGAATTGAGAACCACAACCACCACCTGACCAACCTCCTCTACCCCAAACTGAGGACGACCATCTATATCTTCCAGCAATTTTCTCTAGTATGTCTAGTTTTGTTGCAATAATCACAAAAAAATTGTCTTTGTCATTAGCTGGACTATCCATTAATTTATTCTTATCAAATTTCTTGGTCCCTCCCTTTCCATCTCATTGGGTAAAGGTGGCAAGTGCAGAGCTCTCCTATGGCATTGACTGAAGCATAACAACTCGTCTACTTTCCTCACTTTGAACATATGCATATGCCCCCATCAGAGAAGAGGGGCTCTTTACCTAAAATCTGAATTCGAACCTGGTCAAATTCAAGATTTAAACCAGCTAAAAACTCAAATATGCGTTCTTGTTCAATCAACTTATGCAATTTAGCAACATCCGCAGCATACTCCATATCTAGCCTTTGATAATGATCTAACTCCTGCCACTAACCCCGCAGGGTATGAAAGTAAGTTGCCAATGATAAATTTCTCTGTTTGGTGTCATGAATTCAGCGCTTTAAATCATAAATTTGTGCCACATTACCCATCTTTAAATAAGTTTGGGATATGGCATCCCAAACTTCCTTGACAATTCTTAAGAATAGGTATCTGTTGAGAAACAAGCCCCCAATCACGAACCACCAAATATTACGATGTGATGATAAGTAAACAAGTACAAAAAAATTTGTAAGAACACACTAAGAATTATACGTGATTCGGCAAAACAAGCCTACGCTCACGGAGAGCCCAATTTCACTATATAGATTGTAACAGTACAAGTTGAAAAATTGTATCAAGAGTACGCTCAACTCTCAACTCTTAACCCTTGTACACCCAATCTCACTTAAAAGGAAATCACAAATTCTAAACAATAATTCTCTCTCTAAGTGTCCTCTCAATAACAATGAGAGTATTGCATCTACGCAAGAGTTGCCCTCTCAAAACAATGAGAGTAACCTTTCAAATACAATGAGAGTATTGCTTCTTTTCTTCTCACTTGTCTCAACCTATAATATAGGTAACTATTTATAGAGCCCAAAACCCAATTCCTTGGCGGACAAGGATTACAATTCCTTAGAGCCCAAGACTTGCCTAACAAGTACTTTCCTTCTTTGAGACTAAGACTTGCCTTCTAAGAAATTATCTAATAAGATACAACTCTATAATATAAACCTAATCACAATAGGAATTTGAGTCAACCCAACAAATCTCCTACTTGGCAAAAATTTTGACAAGACTTCAATACACGAGACTCCCGTCTGTAAATCTACAAACGATCCATCGGCCTTTCAAACTCCAGCTACATAACCCGAATCAAGTATGAAACAATACTACCCTTGATCCACACGGCCAATGTATATATGCAGCTGTATCAAGTCAACACTATCAAGTGACTTTAGAAGGGGCCTTAGATGCAACCCTTCTCCAAGCAGGAACTTCCATCTCACCCACGTCTGTCCAGAAACATGCAACTCGTACCTTCAATAGATCAAACGAAACATGTCTCAAGATCTTGTTACCAATTGTACCCCGTTTCCTATCCACAATTGAAGTCTGAGGGCCATTGGCACTCCCCACCAGACGATACAAACCTCCACTCTGTTCTCTTCGCCTTCGATGCAACCCTTCTCCAAGCAGGAACTTCCATCTCACCCACGTCTGTCCAGAAACATGCAACCCGTATCTTCAATAAATCAAACGAAACATGTCTCAAGATCTTGTTACCAATTGCATCCCGTTTCCTATCCACAATCGAAGTTTGAGGGCCATTGGCACTCCCCACCAGATGATACAAACCTCCATTCTATTCTCCTCGCATTAATACCATGCAGCCCTTGGTGATCTTCACGACTCCCCCTGCAATGGAGCACTTGCAGCCCATGGAGTCCAACCGACTCAAGGAAATTAAATTACACCGCAACTTGGGTGAATCTATCTAAAAGCCACTCATGTTGGGTAAGAGTGTTACCTTTGTAAATTGTGAGAACATCCCCAATACAGAGTCGAATAGTGCTAACACCTTGACTCTATATCCTGCCAATCATCAATCGACATTTTTTTCAATTTTCCATCCTTCCCTTTCAACGCCCGTGCTAAGCCTTGTTGAATCAGGATGTCTTTCACCCTCTTTTGCCATAAGATGAAGTTATCCTTACCATCAAATCTCTCCACCTTATATTGTGTAGCAATATTATTGGCCATGATTGTCACAAGTGCCCAAGACGAACAACACCCGTATTATGAAGAAAAAATCTAAACAAGATTTTTATCAAACACCTTGTGTGAACCTTGAAGCTCTGATACTAGTTTGTTAAGAAACAAACCCCCAATCACGAACCATCAAATATTACAAAGAAATTTGCAAGAACACACCAAGAATTATACGTGGTTCGGCAAAACAAGCCTACGTCCACAGAGAGCCTGATTTCACTATTTAGACTGTAACAATACAAGTTGAAGAATTGTATCAAGACTACGCTCAACTCTCAACCCTTAACCCTTGTGCACCCAATCTCACTCAAAAGGAAATCACAAATTCTAAACAAGAATTCTTTGTCTAAGTGTCCTTTCAATAACAATGAGAGTATTACCTCTACGCAAAAGTTGCCCTCTCAAAACAATGAGAGTATTGCCTCTTTTCTTTTCACTTGTCTCAACCTATAACATAGGTAACTATTTATAGAGTCCAAAAGTCAATTCCTTGGTGGACAAGAATTACAATTCCTTAGAGCCCAAGACTTGCCTAACAAGTACTTTCTTTCCTTAAGACCAAAACTTGTCTACTAAGAAATTACCTAATAAGATACAACTCTATAATAGAAACTTAATCACAATAGGAATTTGAGCCAACCCAACAATATCCATTACTAATTTTTGGTTTCATGGTGTGAAGAAGCCATGCCATAACTGTTGAATTTTCTGCCTCCCATTTCTCATATAAGGGGTCATCAACCTTTGGTTCCTTTATCTTACCAGTCAGATAACCCATTGTTCCTTTACTTTTAATAAACAATGTTGCGGACTGTGACCAAGCGAGATAGTTTTGGCCGTCTAACTTCACTGTTGTGATCTGGAGAGTAGGGTTTTCGACATGAGTACTGCCTTGACCCACTATCCGCTGTTTTGGGATTTGGGAGATCTCACTTTCTTCTGACATCTTGTGGTCAGCCTCAAATACCACTTAATCTCTTCCAATCACACAAGATAAAGCTAGAAAAGAAATATTAAACAATAACTGGGAAGGCACAATCTGATTAGCAGAAGTGAAACTCTGCGTTATAGCATCAAAAACTGAAATCAGGCATGCAGAATAGTAACTGCAGCAGATCTATAAACAAACCCATCACCTGGTGAGAAATAAAAAAAAATCCATCTCTCTCAGTTATTTCTTCAAACATGCATAGTGCACACAAACATTTGATCAGACTCCTCTGTTACAGATTGGAGTATAGAAATTGCATCAAGAAACCCTAGATCTAGATTCCTTCATTTCTCCTCTTTAAAAAAAATCAGAAAGAAATAACAAATGGAGTCGGATCAGGCTGAAATATTTACAGAGAGAATTCCCTAACAGTGGCCAACATGGTGGCAGGTTTTACCATGTACGGACGTCCGTATGCTGACATCAGCGCTGTCTTTGGTTGCTTGTTTTGTTAGTTCAGTCCCCTCTAAGATCTTTGCGGCTCTGATACCAATTTGGTTTATGAGATTGAAAAACATATTATGGAAAAAGAAGCAGAAGAAGAAAAACTGAGAAAGGAGAAGAAAAGAATGTGACGGCAGAAAAGAATGAGAGAGTATCTGATGCTCTCTCACTTTATCTTTTTTATCCTATCTTGGATAAACACATATACCCTTCAGTTTAGAAAAAATAAAATAAAAGGATAGTTTCCAACAATAAGCCATTAAATGCCTTTCTCTTTTTCTTGGACAAGACATGGCATCTGCATAAAGCAGATGCCCCCTTTTTTTTGAATTTGCAGATTCCCAGCAGGTGTACACATAAAAGGATAGTTTCCAACAATAAGCCATTAAATGCCTTTCTCTTTTTCTTGGACAAGACATGGCATCTGCATAAAGCAGATTATGCAGATGCCCCCTTTTTTTTGAATTTGCAGATTCCCAGCAGGTGTACACATTCGCCTGTTTTGGCGAATGTGTACATTTGCCTAGAATATAGCTACAAGCAGATGTACACATCCGCTTGTTTAGGCGGATGTGTTCATCCGCCTATTTTTGGCAGAATCCAAGCGGATTCAAGCGAATCCACTTGTTCTTGATTTTTTTCTTTTAGGCAGATAGGCTATCCAGCAACTTTTGGGCATTCTCTTGATTAGGAAAGTGCTACACTCGCCTATCTAATACATATTTTATTAGTGTATTTTATTTCTTTTTCTTGTTATTTAACTTTTAGAAACCTTACATTTTGCCCCCTTGCATGCACATATCATTTAGTTGATATAGGCATGCAATACAGATGCAATGCACAACATTCAAAATTGTTACCTTTATACCTTTTTGGCTTTCTATATATATAAAGATCCCCACGTGACCCTCACTTCTTTTCTTTTGGAGAAGAAAGCCATCAAATGCCCCCACATGCTTTACTCAAGTTATGCTTGTATTTATAAGTAAGGCCTTGGTCCTGCCACTTATTTTCTTCCATTTTCTCCTAACTTGTTTCATTCTGCACGTGAGACAACACACAAAAACTTTTACCATTATTAATTTAATGAGTGATAGATTACTTACCAGCTCCAAGGGAGAGGTCCCTCTCGCCCCTCCACAATCCGAATGGCGACAAGCTCTTTTTCTAAGCAATGGTCCAAATCATTTTTGGAGCAATGTTGATAATCCCCCAGAGCACTTCCTTATGATGACTTTCTTCTCTTGGAGGTTGATGCCAATAACAGTCACACTGTCCCTCCAGCTTCTATTCCTCGCTTAGCGATAGAACGGGGAGATTATTCATACTCCTATGTGAAACACAAGAGCCACACCTGTCTTATTCCTGCCGCCTCTGGTTCAACCACATCTTTTCTAATGATTGATATCTTGATTTTTTCTGGAACATGCAAAAGTTATTTTTCCCATTAATATTTTTTCTAAGTTCTTACTTTGCCGGAATGAAACCACTCTCAGTATCCTTATAGCACTGGAGCCCCCTTACCGACACATTCCTCTCATCTTAGGGCAAATTTGCACCAACACTAGAGGATGTTTACATCTTGTTGAGGCTTCCCATTTTTGGCAGTTTGAATATCAAAGAAAATGATGTGGAAATTGCAAGCTTTAAAGACAGCACAATCCGCGACAAAAGGAGTTGGTTCATGGCTCGATGGATCTAGACGTCTCGATGTTCATCAAAAATGTTCTTCTACCAGGTTGTCTTATGTCCAATGGTATCGATAATTCTTTCGAGATTACGCTCTACTGATTCGACAAGTCACGCGTTGAAGAAAGGGCCCTGTAAAAGTGTGAAAGGGGCCGGTTCAAAAGCAAATGTGTTGGTGGGCTTTTTACCATATTGGCTGGACAGGTACATCTTTGTGGGTATCCCCTTAGATGGCCCCAATTCTAGAGTTTTCTCGCTCGCGGCACTCCTTTCGCGTGGTCCCGCCTTACCACTTGCCCCCTTATTTCTTGGAAACCTATATCGACGCCTCGACATGTTGTGCGAGGATTGGCCTCATTCCATGGGACGTTATGACATTCTAACTTTTTCTTCTTTGACTTTCCTTATGATCTTCCTTTATGAGCGCTTCCTGCAATTTGCCCCCCCCCCCTCCTTGGAATCTTTCAGATATGATCGGAAGAGAAAAGGAAAAACAACCAGACGCGTTTAGCGCTAGCATTATTTGTCGTGCACTCGCCCTTATGTTGGTCCTTTAGATGGACTTGTACCCACTCTCTTGTACCATACTGAGACTACACAAGTTGATTTTTCCTTTGCAGCTATGATAACCCGTGGTTCAATTCTATAGATTCTAGAGAAGGTACAATCACTTACGATCCTCATCGCGTGTCATGACAGCTCGACTTTGATCAAGGCATCCCCAATTCTTTTAAAAGACCAACCATATACAAAGCTTGTTGTTCCCGGTTTAGTCGTGGTAAATGTTCCTTGTTGAGGTCATTCCCTTTGGAGTTTATAGCCCCTTCTTGTGATTGCATTGGGGAATTTACAGCCACATATCAAACTTTTTGGAAAAGAACCTTAGATTCAATTATCGAATTTCGATCGTCTGATCATGAAGTACACAAGACAATGCCAATACTTAAGGATGACGTGTCTGTGTTTTTCTGAGAAACGCAGAAACCACAGTCGTCCACTTGTCGATGTTATTCCTGAAGTTGGTCCATCCCACGCTTCCAGGTCAGCAAGTTGTGCTTCTTCTAATGAGGCCTTTCTCTGCTTACCCAACGTCAATCATCTCGTCTCACTGCTCTTCCTCCTAGAGACGTTCTTCATGCAAATGAGTCATTTGAACTTGATGATTCTGTCACTCCCTCGACTAGGGCCATGGACTTGATGCCCTGTCAATCAATCAATAAACAAAAAGGGAAATTTGGAAAGCTTAAGCAGATATCACATTATTTTTGTATGTGTCTTTTCTGCAAATATCACTTTCAACAATAAAATGACTATTTTTGTATGTGTCTCAATGAATCTCTTTATCGCCCTTCAGGTCGCCCATTCATGGACCAGTGCATTCTTTGGCCACTCTTCTCCTTAGGCGAATACCCTCGTCGATGATGATAGTGGAGCTATCCCTGTGCCTTTAGTTTCGGTAAACACACGTCGTCGCGTGATTCTCCTTGAGTCGGATGATGAAGACGATCCGAAGACGATCCGCCTATTCTTAGCTTGCCTCAGCACACCATGCATCCCTCTCCTGCAGACGCAAGGGATGAAGAGTGCGCAGAAAATGCATTGGGTACCTTTAATCTTCCTTCAGTTGACCACGACCCGGGAATTTGTCAAGATAGAGATGTCATCGAGGGTTATCCCTCTTCACACCCACTCCAATTCAACTCACCACTTGCCAGTCACACGGGAGATTCTAGGCATTCTCCTTGTAGCAGTTTTGGCAATCCCTCTCGTGATGCCTTCTGACCGTTGGCCCACGAATAATGCACGTTCAGGCAATCCCAACCATTCCCTGGGCAACATTGTCAAAAATCATCATGTCATAACGAAACTCACTAAGAGACCGACTTCCTTGTTGGGCATTAGATAAACATATTTGTTTTCTTCAACTCCCATTTCTCGAACTCATTTTTTCAACTCCCATCTCGAACTGGTTTTTTTCAACCCCCATCTTAATCCTTGTTTGTTCATCTCCCATCTCAAACTTGTATTTTTAAACTCCTATCTCAAACTCTCCTTTTTTTCAATTCCCAACTAAATCTCTCATTTTTTCCAACTCCCATATCAAACTCAATTTTTTTGCTCCCATATCAAAACTTGTTTTTTTCATCACCCATCTTAAACTAAACTTTTCCAACTCTATCTCAAACTGGTTTTTTTCAACTCACATCTCTAGCACGTTATTTCCAGCTCCCATCTCAATCCTCGTTTGTTCATCTCGCATCTTAAACTCGTATTTTTTTTCAACTACCATCTCAACTCCCATCTCTAACTCTCATTCTCAAAACTCGTCCTTTTCAACTCTCATCTCAAACTCGTTTTTTTCAACTCCCATATTAGAACTCGTTTGTTTCATCCCCCATCTAAAACTTGATTTTTCAACTTCATTTCAAACTCATTTTCTTCAACTCCCACTTTGAATTCGTTTTTGTCAACTCCCATCTCAAACTGGTTTTTTTCAACTCCTATCTCTAACTCATTTTTTCCAGCCCCCATCTCAATCCTCATTTGTTCATCTCCCATCTCAAACTCATATTTTTTTAACTACCATCTCAAACTCTTTTTTTTCATCTACCATCCCAAACTCCTTTTTCTTCAACTCCCATCTCAAACCTCGTTTTTTTCAACTCCCATCTCAATCCGTCATTTTTTTCAACTCCCATCCCAAACTCTCTCCTTTCCAACTCTCCTCTCAAAAATCTGTTTTTTCAACTACCATCTCAAACTCCTTTTTTTTCAAATACCATCTCAAACTCCTTTTTCTTCAACTCCCATCTCAAACTCCTTTTTTTCAACTCCTGTCTCAAAGTCATTTTTTCATCTCCCATCTCAAAACTCGCCTTTTACATAACTCCCATCTCAAACTCATTTTCTTCCACTCCCATTTCGAACTCATTTTCTTCAACTCCCATTTAGTCAAATATAGAATACCCCATACTAGAGCTTTTGACTAGTTTTATCGCAATGCTTTTTCTTTCTTTTTTTTGTTTCCTTTTGTTTCTTTGAAGTGGATGAGTATTTTATAGTGTGTAAAAATCTTCCTTACTTCTTTATTCTTGTTTAGGGTGTTTGACTATAAAAGTTTGGTCTTTTGTTGTGAATGCGGGTGTGACAGAGTTTGTTGAGAACTCAATAAAAATATTAAACACAAAATTTCTATTTCTTCGATTGTGAAAGGTTAAGGAGATCAAATGAATGTCAAATTAAAGAAGGAATAACTCTCGTCTTAAGGTTTTTCTGTCTTGTAACGACATTAACTCTCAAAAAATTTATGACATGCAGAAAATAGAAATAATTTGATATTTCATTTAAAATTGGACACAAAACTGATAAAGAGAATATTACACAAAGAGAAAGAAAGAAAGAGGGAGACAGAGAAGAAGAGAAGGGGATGAGATACAAATAGAGAGAGAGATAGCTGTGAAGTGAATAAAGTAAATGTCTTGTATTGTGATGGCATGAAGAGAGCCTACAATCTTCAGATCTTTTATTTATATTAGCTCCATTGGTAGTTGTGTAAGGTCTAATATATATATATATATATATATATATATATATATATATATAAGATAAAAGAGATTTAATTTAAGAAAAAAGAAGAGAGTATCTCTAATATTTATTAGACACGGTTATCTTTGGTTTCCAAACTCTATTTGCTTACAAAACTCTTTCACGATCTCCCATGATCGCGCCTTCGCTTCTCATGTTTACACGTGCATCATTCATTAATTGGGAAGAGTGTTGTCTTTGGCAGAAAGGTTAAAGATACAATGAGAAAGAGATAGAAGAGGGTCGTCCCTGTCCAAAGTAGTCAGAAATTGGGAAGGAGATTCTTTACCAGAAGAGTTAGAGAGGGAGAGGGAAGTCTGGAAAGGAGACAAGGAGGGGAATCGTGGGAAAAACAATTGGCAGGAGAATTGATAAAGAAGTTTGTGTCAAAGGAGAACTAACAACTGACGAAGAAGTCTAATCAAATCACAATCAGGCAATTGATTTGTATCTTCTTCTCTATATAACAATAGCAAATAATGTTAGATTAGAAGAATTATTGGAATCATGATATGGTTAGTGTGTGTGTGTATATATATATTAGGAGAATGAAATTATTAAATATATCGTTAACATAAATGTGACATATATATGGATTTAGGTTATATGTGATTATATCTCAGAACATGTTTTTATGTGTTTAATGTGGGCATACAACTGATGCGGTATGAGATAGTTATTAAGAGTATGGTTCGTGTGGAAACAGTGTATAGAAGTAGAGTAATTTGTATGTGAACATGCAACCATAGCCACTTAATTTATTACTTGCTCAGTTGCTTGTAGATCATATATATGTGTGTGTGTGTGTGTATATATAAGATTTGATTATTATTTTTCCAAGGCACTGAGCTATCATTAGATAGATAGTTACAATCAACAGAAAAAGCTTCAAGTAACCAAAGTGGCCAAACATGCCACTCAAGGTCAGTAGCTTGCTGATGCAATGCCCATTTACTCACAGTGAGCAACTGTGTTACAATTTCTAGGGACCCAGCACAAAGAATAGTCCAAAGAATTCTTCAACAGATTCTCTCTGTCTTGCAAAACAACCATGGACAGAGAATCCACTGGTTTCAAAGCCATAATGGGTTGACAGTCCTCTTCTACATCAATTGCTTCGTAACCCCAAGATTGCAACAGCTTCAAACCTTCCCGCAATATCACAGCCTCTGCAACACCTGCTGAAGCTACACCAGAAAAAAATAGGGATGCAACCCTCACAGGATAACCATCATGGTTCCTCAAAACCCTCCACCACAAAGGTTTGATGATACATCAAATGAGGCATCCACATTCATTTTAAATCTACCAAAAGTAGGCACACTCCATTTATGAGTAAAACCACCAGACTTCGCAGAAGGCAAAGAAACAGCAGGTTTGTTTGCTTGAACAAACTCGTGATAGAAGAAGACAGCTTGCTCCATTACAGCCACCTGCTCTTCCAAATATAACAAGACACAAAAGAGGCAAGACTAAATAACTCATCAGATTCTTGAACACCATTCCAAAGCTTTGTCAACCAGTCCCATCTTTGATACCAGTCACCACTACAACCTTCAAAACTTAGCCTAAGGGGACTAAGTCTCCACACTAGCTGTGCAACTGGACAGTCAAACAAAACATGGCAGGTAGATTCTTCAGCCTGGCGACAGGCACAGCAAGTTGCATCACTTAGAATACCTCTAATTTTCATGTTCAGCAGAACTGGCAGCCTCTCATGGCTACACTGCCATAAAAAGAGCCGAATTTTTCTGAATTTTTTAATTTTGGGTAAAATACACTTACCTCCCTTGATGTTTGGCCTAATTCACGCGATTATGTTTGTAAAAAAATTTACACCGTGCTCCCTTAACTTTAGTTCGTGTTAACAAAGACCCCCTTCGGTCCAAATATCCATTAAACCTGTCAAAAAAATTGATTGTACTGACCAAAAAACCCTTCAACACATTAAAATGACCTTATCACCCTTCAAAGTGCTATGAAATTACAAATAAGAAACTTGTAAACCGTCCTCTCTTTTTCTCTCTCCACCCTCTCTTTCTACCCACCACCCCCCCATATATATATATATATATCTCCACCCACTCTTTCTCCCTCTACCGAGATAAGATAGACCACATTATATGAGTGAGAACACTTGCAAGAATGAATATCCTGTTTGCTGCAATTAAATGGGTTCTAATTCTGTAGAACAACCAAATGTTAGGCTTTGATTGCGAATTGGTTTAGTTTTATGTCAACTTCTTGCAACAACAGAAGGTTTGCGATATTTAGAGGAATTGAGTATTGGACAGTGCAGGCCAATTTTTTTAATCTTACTTGTTTACAAGTTAATTGGGTTCATTTGGTTTCTCTTTCTTGCTTGAAATTGGGAGGAAGGGACTTACGGCACTGATTAGCTAGAGTCGGAGCTATATATATATATATATGGCCATTGAAGCTCCGTTGTTTGGACATTGATTGGGGTTCCGCAAGTTGTTCTCACACTCATCTCACACACTGTATATACGAATATGCATACATATATATAGGTATAAGCCCACGGTGCATGATTGGGGTTTCAAATTTGGGGTTATTTGATTTTGATTTTTTTTCAATTAATTCTCATCATGTTGGTCTCAAGTTCATGCTCATTATGTGTAGGCCTGATCTTTGTTAAGATTTTGGAGGATTGAATCAAGATTGTGGTGTATATACGAATATGCATATATGTATACACACAAACACACAAACATAAGCCCACTGTAAATCAGGGAAAATCTGTAACAACTTTTGAATTGACATGGATGGGTATTTGAAAAAAAAAAGGATTGGCTGCCATTTGATTTCTTGGGGGTGGAGAGGTGAGAGAGAGAGAGGAGAGAACGGAGAGAGGGTTGAAGAGAGAGGTGGTGGCCACGTTGATGGAAGTGTTGAGAAGGGGTGGTGGTTGTAGAACTTGTATGAGGTTGAGAGGGGAAAGAGAGAGAAGGAAGAAGACAAAGGAGAGGGGAATAATTAAAATATTTTGTGGGCAAAAATATCAATTCATAGACCAGATTTTTTGTTTATTTTATTATAATAAATATTGGGGTACAATAGTAATTACACATACATTTTTGACATCTGTGAGCGGTGAAATGTTAAAAGGAGGTGAGTGTAACTTTTTTACAAACATAACTACCATGTGTAATTAGGCCAAACCTTAGGGAGGTCAGTGTATTAAACCCTTTAATTTTCCAAATGCCCTTCCAAATGGTAAATTTTGAAGAAGCACTGGAACTTGCTTGGCCTAAAATTTTCACCATGTCTCAACAAATCAAAAGCGAGTCTATAGGCAGGCAGTCTTGACTGAAAATTGTCCATCAACAGAAGGCCCTCAATTTTTTAATCAACCCCACCTGTTACCCCGAGAGGAATTTATAAGATAAGCTTTGAATCTCTGTCATTGAATGTTCCCTTCACTAGATCCACCTTCCATGAATGTGTGTCCTGGTTAATCAACTCGGCTACTGTTTCCAAGCTTGAACCCTGCCTTAATGAAGTAATGGACTGATTGTACTGATCTGGCAACCAATTTTCAGTCCATATATTAACTTTATACCCATTTGAAATCCTCCATTTACAACCTGATATCACAATAGATTTAGTAGTAGATAAACTCTTCCAAACCCATGAGTAGTTACTGCAATAGGAGTCCAGAAAGGAAGAAGAGGCCAAATATTTCTGCTTAAAAACTCTATAAAACATGGAATCTTCCCCCACCTCGAGCCTCCATGAAAATTTAGCAAGCAAAGCCAAGTTAAAAGGCCCTATGTCTTTAAAACCAAAACTCCCAAGCTTCTTAGGTTGACATATATGATCCCACGCAATCCATTTTACCTTGGATGATTTTTCATGTGCACTCCACCAGAAATTCACTAGCATACTTGACAGGTTCTTACAAGTATCTGAAGAAATCTTAAAACACAATGCATGGAATACGTAGGTAATGAGGCTAAAACAGATCTAACAAGAACTTCTTTGATCATAGGCAAACCCAAATATACATTTCTCCACCCATTGGAAGCAATTCTCAAAACCTCTCTGATCTGACTATGCAAATCACTAGTTGTATTAGAACTAAAAAAGAGGCCAGATTTGTCATAACTAACAAGCTGTCTAGAAAGAGACTCATAATCCTCCAACACCTTCTTCAAAGCCTCAGTCTTCTCCACACAAGCTCTTCCAAAAAGAAGAGCATCATCTCCAAATAACAAATGAGAAATAGGAGTAGCTCCCCTACAAATTTGAACTCCTTTAAGCAAATGATTATTCTGAGCTTCCTTTAAAAAAGTTGTTAACCTTGGACAGAAAAGAAAGAGATAAAGGAAGAGAGGGTCCCCTTGTCGCAATCCTTTAGAGGGTAAAATCAAACCACCTGCCTCTCCATTAAGGAAAACATAGTATGATAGACTGAACACAACACATAATGATCTGAACCCATGTACAATCAAAACCCATTTTAAGCATCATCTCCTCCAAAAAAATGCCAATCCACCCTGTCATATGCTTTAGCCATATCTAATTTCAATGCAAAAAACCCTTGCTTGGGGTTCCCCCTAGTCTTTAAGTAATGCATGATCTCATGAGCAAAGATTAAGTAATGCATGATCTCATGAGCAAAGATTATGTTATCATGAGTGGTGTGTTCTACCACGAGGAATGATTGCCACTAGACTGGATTGTAGGAATTGGTGAAGATCAAGCTAAATAAACTGAATGAGAACGTAGGCTGGGTGCTAGATGGGAGAAAGAGAAAGCAAGAGTGATTAGGAGAGAGAGGGGGCACCAGAATGATCCACATGTCACCATGCCATGGGGTATTTAAAGACCTCAGGCATGGGGCTTTTGACAGCTGTCATTCTACATGGCACTCTGCCCCGTGCCCCTTCCTTCACCACCCTTTGTTGTAACCATGAGCCCAAATCTTTGTGTCCTTCGCGGGTTTAGTCAAGCCCGCGTAGAGTCACCATAGCATAGCTTCCTGTTTTATGCCCATAGCTCAACAAGCCTTCCTATCAATTCTCCATTCCACACTCAACCCATCTTTCCCCTTAGGATCGTGACATTATATGCTTCATTATACATCATGATCGCCCAGATCATATCACAGTATGTCTCTGTGCCTAAAATGATCTGTGGGACTCTGTAGTCTCATACTGATTCCAACTTTTCAATCTTAGAAGTAACATCGCGACAAGTTACTTTCTATATTGAAAAGGAGAATTAGTAGTCTTCTACATATTCCCTGCTACAAGAGTTATCACTCGAGGTTGTAGGCTCAAAGCCACACAACGACCCATTCATCAATGACTCCTTGTAACCCTTAAGCATACCATAGTATCAGTTTAGAAGTGTTCACCTAGACACACCCCTCTAAGGGGTTTGCCCAAGAAACATCGCCCAACTGTTATCTATAATAACATGCCCGTGAGAAAGGATTGCCCCCAATCCCCTTTCTCCTCATCTACCTGCATGTTTACAAACTTTCATACACACAGGAAAGTCCTTCCCGCATGAATGACCTTACATGGGTAGATCCTACCCGCGTATAGGTTATCCACGCAGGTTGGTCTTTCCCGCGTGGATAACCTGTACACGGGAGAGACCTTCCCGCGTATGAGTTTCCTGCGCAAGTAGGTCTTCCCCGTGCGTAGTTTTCTTCCTTTATGATTCAAGGCCTTCCTTTTTGTACATAAATAGCTTTCTCAGATGAGCCTTTTTGTATGGATAGGCTTTTCTATGTATTTGGCAACCCTCGCCAGCACCTTTTCTTGGCTCTGACCTATCCATCTTTACAAGCACTTTGATTTTCACTAATCAAAGAGTGCATAAAAGGTTTCAATCCATTGACCAGCACTTTGAAGAAAAGTTTGTGTGCCACATTACAAAGTGAGATGGGTCAAAACTGGGTCATTTTAATAGGGTTCCTAACCTTGGGAACAAGCACTATGTTTGTGTGATTAAAACTTCTAATGAGTGAACCGTAACTCAAAAATGACTTGAAAGAAGAAAGTAAATCACCTTTGACTATATCCCAATTGCTTTGGTAAAACAAAGGAGTGAAGCCATCCAGACCAATTTGAGGTGTATACCTTAGTTAAATAGGGAAAAGCCTAATCTATAGGAAGTATGTGCTGGACGTGAGATATCATAAGTTGTAGTCTTTGTATAACTACGAGTCTAGGAGCAGTAGCACTTAGGAGAGGACATGTCGTTAGGTTGTTTGTGGAGTTTGTCTTCAGTTCAAATGATAATCATTTATTGCCTTGCTAACTTGTAGAATATATGTGATTAAACATATGTGTGGGTGATTGAATACCTGAGGGAGTGGGTATTCCAGTTTGACATGTACATATTAAAGAATATGGGAGGCTTAATATGTTGATTGGATGTTGACGCGAGGAGAGATAAGCTTGGGATTCTTGTTTATCTAAGAACAGTAATAGCTAGGAGAAGAACCTATGAACAGTAGTTTTTGGAATTTGTCTTGAGTTAATCGTAATTGATTTATTTAGTAAGCTATTAGATTAAAAGATTTGGATTTAACAAGTAAATCCTTGCATAAATAAAGGATTTGTTCCAAGCATGAACTAATGGATGTGTTCCACATTGAATAATTGGATTTGTTCCTTAATATAAATTAGTGGAGATGATTAATAGCGGCTGTGCTCTCTCCTTGAGTAATGGAGATTAATCATGTTGCATTTGTTCCCTAGCTATTTTAATGAAGTTCCAAAAAAAATTATGAAATGTTATCATTGAGAATATTGCTATCATTACAATTTATTACAAATGCACTACTACTAAGGAGAAGGTATGAATGAACTTGTTGAGCTGTGAGTTCACGCCTTATTTACCATTTCAGGTGATGGACGAGCTAATGCATGATGGATGATCTTTTATCACTATTTCACAATGTTATTTATTTTTTATTATGTTTTTAGAGGTCGTGTAGGGAGGTTAGAATGTAAAATTGGTATTAGATTTCGTATTGTGTGTTTGGTTGTTAAGACAATTATGTAATGTCGTTCAATAGACCTATTACCAGCCGTTGGTTATTCTCATTATATTGTATAGAATGGTGATGTATTTCATGTACATGGGTGGATGTTAATTAAAATCACGCTAAGGGTTGAATGTTGGTCAAAGTTGTCTTTGATTTGAAACTGAGGTGTGACAGGTTGTTTTTATTATAACTTTGATGTGTTAAATGTTATGAAAATACTATTGTCATACATATTTTGGCACGTCCGGTTGGACAGTGTCGAAGAAATCAGTTGTTAAAGATGGTCATTCTTCATTTACTCGCTTGAGCAAATTTGTTGGTGTAAAGACAGTCATTCTTCATTTACTCACTTAAGTAGTACATACACGGACACAAAATACCAACATGATGACATGTCAAGCTCGAAAAAGTTAGAATAGACACATGATGTAGATGCATCAATACACAAGATTTTATCTGTATACATCAGTTATGGAAGATCACTACAGATAATTTTGGTTAATCGTCTAATTTTGTATTAAGAATTATATAATATGAAAGATGAATTAATGCAAATATCAAGATTTATGTTTCATATATATACTACTACTACTCTAACGTTATATTTTTGTCCTTACAATTACATTCTTCTTCCATAATGTCAAGTTTGAGTATTGGTATGGGAGCTTGAAGACAATCACTTTATGCAGATAATGCAATAGACTTAAATTTGTATTTAGTTTGTCCCTCCCCACACCCTCTAACTTTAGAGAAGCTTATGTAATGAACTTCATTCTTTTCTTGTTCATTAACCAGCTGTAAGGAACTTTATTTTACAGAATGCAATGAAGGAAAGTACTGTAACAACCTTAAATATTCTATCAGTGAAGAATATATACCATGGACATGAGGAATAGGAAAGCAACATAACCATATTCATGAAAATGTTGAAAAGGTCATTGGCTCGAGTCTTCCTTGGGCTAGTCCTTATTGATTTTTTATTTTTTTTTGAGGAATTCATGGAGGCATGAACGTGTACATGAGGATTAGTATCGCCCAAGTAGCTAGGGGATTTTTGATCCTCCCCTTTAAAAGAGAGGTAACAGATATGACTGTCACATCATCAATCGTAAAACCCGTTGAATTAATTTTAAGATCTCTCTTTTGGAGTAAAAGTCTCATTCCAATAGTTCGTAACTTTTTTCACATCAATTTGAACTTTGGTCTTGCTGTATAGGTCATACTTGCTGCACATGAATAAGAAAGAGATTTAGAAAAAACTTGGTGTAGTAATAAGTAAAATAAAATAATAGTTTCTATATATTGAGCATTCCTAGAATAAATCAAATGAATATCAAACTTAAATATTTGGAGCCATTTCATATTCTCAAAATCTTATTCATTAAATGCTTATATGCTCCTGTTTTGTGTAAAGCTGCAAGATGAATTTATTCCTTCAAAATCAACTTGTTACATAAATAGCTTCATTGTCTATAATTGTTGAACTTCATTGAATTGCTCTCTTTTTATATTTTTACATACCATAAAAGGAATGATACTAAATGATGAAAAGAGCTGCTGATGGTAGTGTTGTTTTGTTCTCCTTGGCCACCTGAAAATGACACAATAATTAGAACTAATTGTTACATCTTTCCTACAATAACATGATTTTTGTTTATGCCCTTTTTAGTACAAAAAGGTAGACAATTCTTGGGACTGCCTTTGTTTGATTTTGTTGGAAGAAAATGAAGGAAAAAAAAGAATATTGTTTGATTCTACCACTTTACCTTTTCATAACTATAATAAATCATTTTTTACTTTTTTACTTTTAGGGTAGAAATGTAAAAATCGAAGAATTATTTATTTCCTTGCATTTTTATTCCACCAAACATGTACCTAGATTGTAATGTAACAATAATTACAAGAGGTTGAGAAGGATTACCAAACACAAGTAGTCGTCATGCCCCCAGGACATCATCACATTGTTGGAAGCAGGATTGTTGTAGTCTGGATTTTCCTTAAAATACTGTAGCAAACAGCCCAAAATGTTTCAAAAAATTTCATTATATATAAAAAAAATCAACACATCTATAAACTCAAGTTTTGATTCATTTTATCATGTCTTGATGGTTGAAAGTGTGAGATTTGTAAGAAATAAAGACCTTGTGATGAAAAATTGATTCGTTAAAGGCACAACCAACAAGGGATGTCTCACCCTGCAATATTGATACTGATCACTAATTTTGTATGAGAAAAATGAAGAATGGAATGACATCAATATTGATTCATTTTATCATGTTCATGATGCTTAACAGGAAATTGAGAAAGCTCTCCAAAGCTAGGATGAAGAAGAAACTTCCCAAGATCTAAAAAGCCCTAAAAGCAAAGTTAAAATCACTCCATGTAGTCCATTAATCTCAACCAATTAGGTTTATCTACTTGATCCATACCTCTGTAACATCATATCCAAAAAAATTAGAAGAGCTGTGTATATATATCCTATAATTGAGTATAAACTTGGTTGAGGAAGTCATACCAAATAAAGTTCTTATGATCTTGATAATATATAATGCAACAAACATAAAACACTAGTTTAATAATAGAAATCAACATATAATTAAGAGCATGAAATAATTAACCATGGATAAGGCCAGTCAAGTGCAACCAATCTTCACTGGGTAGTATCTTCTGATGGCTTCAGCTGTCTGCAACAAGTGCTCAATTTAAGGCTCATCCAAGTTTGGATCACTCTCCACGACGTCGTTTAGAAGTTCACAACATTCCCATATGCTCATCTCCACCTTGTCGAATTTTTCATACTCTTTTCTCATCTTCTTGACCTACAAATTATCATTACGATAATTAGTACATCTTTGTTTGATACAAGTCATCATGGAATTTTTCTAGACTTTATGGTCCATATGAAAACAAAAAATAACTAAAATCATGAATCAATTTTTTTTTTAGAAATTCAAGTTAATTGTATAGAAACAAGTAACATGTCCAGTCGTGTTGTTGGTAGGCTAGGAGACTTGGGCCCCCAAACATACTTGAGAGCCCAAGGCCCAAATCCTTGAAAACAAAAGATGCATTGTCAAAAGATACACTTTAATAGGCCCAAAACCAAAACAAATGACCGTTAATTCTAATAGTACTACACCATTCGGTTAATAATTAGGGATTTGAATCAACCATTCAATCAATTCAAACCTCAAATTGGAAGATCAGGGAAATACGGCGGTGGCCAGATGCATGAATCCAAGAGAGTCTTTCAATTACAAGCACAAAGCCTATTTTGAATGAGAACGTTGATTTTGTGGAGGACCATTGATGAAGTGCAACTTTGTTGATGAAGTTCCTTCCATTCTTCGCCTTCCAATGCTGGGATGCCTAAATAATCAACTCTGACCAACTCGATTCGCAAATATGGAACCTGCATTTGTTTTGTATGAAAAGTCAAATTGGTTTGGAGAATGGGCATGAGAAGACGAAGTGTGAAGTCAACTCTACAGAAATGAACATAGAACACAAGAATTTGGTGTTTTCCTTCCAGCCATGTATGGGCAATCGAGTGTTGACAGATGACCCTGTACAACGAGCTAGAGGGTGATCTTACATCTTGGAACCAAATAACTATTCTATATAAAGTGATGTCATGACACTGAAGGTGGTGGGTGGGAGAGAGCAAAAGAGGTGTGTGTGTGTGTTTGGCTGGAAAAAAATATGAGGGGGACCATTAAACGAAGTCTTGGTGGAGCGGAGAGGGATTGGGAACCAAGAGAAGGTCAGGGAAGAGGATTGTCAAATGGGAAATGAAATCCAATTGCCCAGTTGTTGTGATAAAGTGTGAAAGAGTTTGGTTCAGTCGGACTCCAAAGGATTTAATAGAAGCTTAATTTGTTTTGAGGATTAGAGGTCCATCCCTAAGCCAATTGTCACTCTAGAATATGATGATACACCCATTCCACATCTTCTGCTTGATCAAATGCCAAGCAACATGCCTCAGCTATAGTGTCTTCCTTCAATTCCATCAGCTTGATTGAGATATGTTGATTACGCACAAATCTTTGTTTATGATGAGCTGTATTATAACCCATTGAGTTCATAGGTTATGTTGGTTGTCAGAGACAATGTTCCATAAGTGCCTTAGAGTTCTAATCGTGTTTAGCAATTCAAGATTTGGAATACCAAAGCCCCCACTAGGTTTAGGTTTACAAATGCTCCCCCAAGCCACTTTAGCTCCTAAGGTCAATTCCAGACCTAAAACACATCTGTAAACCTTATTGATTTTGGCTAGAACTAATTTAGGTAGGATTAAGATGTTTGACCAATAGATGTGCATGCTAATAAGGACAAATTTGATAAGTTATAGCCTAGTAACATAGAAAAGAGCCTTAGATAACCAATGCCCAATTTTGTGAGTGATTCTGTCAACCAAAACCTTACAATCAATAGCTTTAAGTCTAGTGGTGATTAGAGGGATCCCCAAATGCCTAATAGGAAGTGAACCCCTTTTCAATTCCAAGTAGTTGTAGCAAAGATTGTTCTACAGGAGTGTCAACCTCTGAACAAAAGAGGTGACTTTTTGAGTGGTTAATAGAGAAGCCAATTGCATTTTTGAGGGTGGTTATAGAGATTAGGTCTCCATGTGAGAACAGTACGAGGTCATTAACAAAACAAATATGGGATATAGCAAGGTTCTTGCATTTCCAATGGAATTTAAAAGAGGGGGAGGCTAAAATGATATGATTAGTTATAGATGTGAACACCTCCATGGCACTGACAAAAAGTGAGGGTGAGATGGGGTCTCTGTGCCTAATGCCTTTGACCCCCTTGAAGTAACCTTGGAATTTCCCATTTAAGAAAATAGTGTAACTGAGTGATGTAACAGGCTTTGACCCAAATGATGAATGGATCAGGGAAGCCAAAGATGGTAAGTGAGTCAAGAATAAAGTCCCAACCAATAGTGTCAAAGGCCTTCCTAAGGTCAATTTTGATGGCACGTTTGAATTTTTTTGAATTGCTTAAGATAGCCATAAAGAATTTTCTGTGCAAGAAAGATGTTATCACTGATTCTTTTATGCTAGAAAAAAGCAAATTAGTTTATGTCAATAATGTGGGGAAGTGCAAGCTTGAATTTGTTGGCAATAAGCTTGGCAATACACTTGTAGATGAGGTTACAACATAAGATATGTCTAAACTCATTTAGGGATGATGGGTTGGGTGTTTTAGGGATTAGGGAGATATAAGTTGAATTAATCTCACCAAGAAGCTTTGATTAACAAAAAAATTATTTAATAGCACTAGCGATGTAATACCCGCTCCAACACATGGTATGATATTGTCTGCTTTGGGCCTGAGCCCGCACAGTTTTTCTCTTGGGTTTTACCCCAAAAGGCCTCATACCATTTGAAGAGAACATACTACATATAAGTGCATCCCCTTTTCCACACCCAGGCGATGTGGGATTGAGCACCCTGTACCCTGTCAATGTGGTAGCTCAGCCCAGTGTCTGTCTTTTCACCCGCCCACTCACACTCATCTACAAGCGTTACTACAATCCACCCCCTACGAGGCCCGACATCCTCGTCGGCACACTTTCGGCCAGGTTCAAGCTCTGATACCAACTGTAATACCCCACTCTAACACATGGTATGCTATTGTCTGCTTTGGCCCATAGCCCGCACAGTTTTGCTCTTGGATTTTACCCCAAAAGGCCTCATACCATTTGAAGAAAACATATTACATATAAGCACATCCCCTTTTTCACACCCAAACGATGTGGGATTGAGCACCCTGCACCATGTACCCTATCAGTGTGGTAGCTTAGCCCAGTGTCTATCCTCACATCCGTCCACTCACACCCGTCCACAAGGGTTACTACAATCTATACCCCCACAAAATTTCGTGCATGAGGTGGCCAGTCTCATACACAAAACCTGAGGGATACTAACAACTGATAGCAACAAGCATAGAAGACAAAAAACAGAATGAAATAATTTCTAAAAGTTGAACAGAAAATTCCACTGAATTGAAATAACCGATAAATGAATAAATAAATATATGTCTGGTAATACAATTTGGAAGTCTCGTAACCCAAGGACCCCTTAACTAGAATGAACAAAAGTTTAAGACTCTAATTTAAAACCAACAACCAAAATCTTTAAAAGAGTTCATAGTCTGACCTTTAAATAAGATGATAAGTTTCTACCCTATGACCGATGAGAAGAGATGTCTGCCACAACCAACCCTAAAACTCTATCCTCACAGGGAACCTATTTGAAACCTGAAATATCAACAAAGTGGGTTAAACCCACGAGCAAGTCCTATCTACTACATCCCAATTAAAGAACCAATATATATACCCTCAGTATAAGGGTCACAAAAGAAATTCATAGATTTCATTCTTTTATCCAGTTTCATGTTTCCAAAACAATAGTCATTATTTATAATGTTCCACCCAAATCCTTATTATACAAAAGTGAACACATTTCTTAAGTTCAGCAGAAATAAACATAACATGAAATAATATCAAGTTTAAGCAATCCTAACATGCCATCATTTTATCCTTTGATACCTTAATAAGTATAGGTATATACATACTGGTCATTCCCTACCTAGTTCATGTTTTCAGAAATCAAAATCATCTTATACATTATCCCAACAAACCCTTATCATTCAACAATGAACACATTCTTTAAGTTCAAAATAAAGAAACATATGCATGCATTTTATTAAATTTAGGCAATCTTGACATGCCAAATATAATGTATAAATACCTTATTAGGTATGGGCGATCCTGACACGTCGGGCAATCCTGACATGTCAAATAAAATGTATAGATACCTTATTAGGTATGGGCGATCCTGACACGCCGGACAATCCTTAAATGCCAAATAAAATGTATAGATACCTTATTAGGTATGGGCGATCCTAACACGCCGGGCAATTCTTACATGCCAAATAAAATGTATAGATATTTTCCCAATATGAAACTTAAAATAAACAAGGTGCATTATGATTTTAATTTGCACAAACAAAGTTATTTAAATTATCTGGCATGCAATCATCATCTTAAGACAACTCGTTCAAAAGTTAACGATAATCAAGTATTTCATGGGCATTTATCTTCAAAGGAAAATACATTCAAGTAAATCAAATAATACAAATATCTACTTTAGAAGCAAACACTCAATCAAACCACACATTTATCTAAACCTTTAAGGGAGTCAAAACATAACTCGAATTTCATTTCTCGGGCCTATTCTGTTCCTAAAATCGGTTTAAACATTCTAAAAAATTTCTAATATTCTCAAAATTTTAAAAGAAATATTTTCTAATAAGAGACAAATAAAACATAGTCAGAGGCATACTTATACAACTGATACAACTTCAAGGAAAACTCCTTTTCACTCAAAATTTAAAACCCAGATGCATTTTAATTCTATAAAGTTACCTGCATTCTTTTTTTTTTTTGAATTTTCTGAAATTTTAAAATATTTTTCTAAAATTAAAGAAGGTGAAAACCCAACTTTTAGACATTTTAAAAATCAATTAAACACCAAGGGAAGCTCATTTTGAGATGACAATTTAAACCCAAGTTCATTTATCATCCAGGAAGTTACAGTAAAAATTTGGGAATTTTTAGAATTATAAAAGTATTTTCTAAAATAAAAGAAGATGAAAAATCCAACTTTTAAACACTTTAAGAATCAATTGGACTACAAGGGGAGCTCATTTCAACATAAAAATTTAAACCCAAAGGCATTTAATCTTTAGAAAGTCACAGTACAAATTTGGGAATTTTCATAACTTTTTAAGTATCTTTCTAAAATTAAAGAAGGTGAAAAACCCTATTTTAGACACTTTAAAAATCAATTTAACGATGAGGGAAGCTCATTTTCACTTGAAATTAAAAACATAAGTGTATTTTATCCCTAAAAGATTATCCAATTTTTTTTTAAATTTTTTAGTATTTAAAAACAATTTAAAAAATTATTTTTTCTATTTTTCTAAAATAAAAAATAATTTTAATATTTTAAAAATACCCTGGACTGGGCCTAAAGTGGGCCCAGAGGTGAGCCCCGGCGAGTGGGGCCCGTTGCCACCGTACCTGGCACCGACCGGTGCCGGCTTCAGTGGCACGCCCCCCCCCCCCCCCGACACGCCGGCGACGCACATGGGGGGCGCAGCCCCCTTCCTTTTCCTTTTCTTTTTTTTTTCTTTTCTTCTTCCCTCACCTCAAGCTTCCACGTTCAATAATGGTGGCCAAACTTTTCAACCATTTTTCGGTCACTTCCAGACACTGAATCGCGCTTATGAATATACCATTGAACTCGTCTTGATTTAAGCTACGCATTGGTACCAAATTCACACCCTCTCGTGGCCTAAATAAAAAACGCCCAATTTTAAGATTCGAAAATCTAAAATTTCTAAGTCAAATTCCCGTCAATATACCTAACGGTTCACAACCAAAATTTCAAGGATTGTTCTAGGAAGCAAGATCTACCTATTCACCAGAACAAAAACCCTCAAAAATGATAAACACAGTAGACCCAAATTTCATGTTCGTATATATATATATATATATACCCACCTATACGGTCATATATACATGTATATACATATGCAAAAATATCCTAAAACAGTACCAAAACTCCAAAATCTTCATGTTTAATTCACAGAATTATTCTTAGCATGCAAAATCATTTAATTTCATAATTAAATACATACAAATGTCTAGCAACATGTCTATACAATTAATATTATATATATATATATATATTCCAGCAACATGTATATACAAATAATATATATGTATACAGATTCAAAGGGGAAGAGAAGAGTTCAAACTTGCCTCTTTAACGATTCAAAGCTTGCTCACCCGATCGCTCCTTCACTCCCTTCTCTCTTTCGTTTACTCTCTTGGTTTCTATGCATAAAGCAAACGGTAGAAACCCTAGTCTCTTATTTTCTTTTGTCCTAATTATTTTTATTCTGTTATTATTTTTCTATAAAAACTAAATAAACTAAAATAAATAAAAGAATTATGATAATATAACCATAACTCTGGCCCATCAACTTAAGCATACCCTTAGCCCAACCATTCCAGCCCAGATTCCTCCCTAGCCCAATCCAAATCATTTAAAAATTCAAATCAGACAATACATGATCAATAAATAATTCACATAAAATGATAAAAAATAAAAGCAGAGAATTTCACATGAAATAATTGGAATCTAGAAAGACAAAAAAATTCACATAAAATGATAAACAAAATCAAACTTATCCATTCACATGAAATGATAAAACGCCTATAAAGGAAAAACAACTCACATAAAATGATAAAAATAGAGGCAAGGCATTTCACATGAATCAATAAAATAATATAAAGCAATTCAAAATTTAAAAATAATTGCCGTCCAAATTTTTGGGGTATTACAGGCGATGTCTCTTCTTATAATAGGTCATAAGTGATGGAAAAAAATAGGCATTGTACCCATCAGGGTCTGGTGCTTTGTCCCTATTAAGGCTTAAAAAGCATGATTTGATATCATAATCAGAGGGTATAGAGGAGAGGAGATGAAGGGTGTGGGATGAAACTAATTTTGTGATGAAAGGGATGAGGGATTGACTGCCACTATAGGGTGGTGGATTACAACCTAGGAGGCATTTGAAATGATCAACTACCTCAACTTTCAGCATACTCTGATCATCAATAACATCCTCATTTGCAGTTTGTAGGGACATGATCTTTTTCCTATTTAACCTTATGTTAAAGCACTTGAAAAAGTAAGCAATGTTGTTATCTCATTCCTTGAGCCATCTTTGCCTTTGATTTTTGCCTGAAGCACTGTTCTTCTGCAAATGCAAGGTTGCAATACCCTTGTGCCAACACTCTTTCCTCTCAATTGAAAATTTAAAGTGTCACTATCCAAAGTAATTTGACAGTGATCCATCTTTTCTTTAGGTTCAGTAGCAAGGGCTATGAGTTGATAGATTTCAATCCTACAAACTTATTTCAAAGAAGTCTTTAACAACTTAAGTTTCTAAACAATCCTGAACATTTTGGTGCCCCTAATGTGAGTACCCCAAATGTTTTCAACAATGGGAAGGAAGTGTGGGTTTGCAGCCCAGGAATTAAAGTATCTTTATAGGATTAAATTCCTTAGAGATGCATCCCCTAGTTTGATAAAAATAGGTGAGTGGTCTGAGACCCTAGGAGGAAGAAAACAACACTCTGACAGTGGGAACTTGGAAGACCATGTTTCGTTGACCAGTGCTCTATCAATTTTCATTGTTATGTTAGCCACTCCAAGACTCTTGTTATTCCATGTGAATTGGATCCCTGTATACCTTAGATCCTCAAGGCTTAAGTTAAACAAGCAATCATTGAACTCAGTAATAGTTGTGCTCCACCTAGAGGACCTTCCAGCCCTCTCAGAAAAACTTGTAATAGCATTGAAATCCCCAAGAACCAGCCATGGAAAGTCAAAGAACATATTAAAGTGAAACTCAATATTAGACCAAAGAGATATTCTGTCAGCACAAGCATTTGCTCCATAGATAAAAGAAACAAAAAACTGTGAGTGATTAAGAAAAATAACAAAGTAGTTCATGATTTGTCTTAAAGGTTGAAGTAGGTTGAGTGAGATTTTTTCAGGATTCCACAAGATCCAAATTTTCCCCAGTGGTGAGTGATTGTAGTTATGTAGAATGATCCATTTCTTATAAATAAACTTGTGAAAAGCATCTACATTTTCAAAACTAACTCTAGTCTCCAAAATAGCAAGATGTCCAAACTACAACTTACTAAAAGCTTTATGATTTCAAGCTGCTTGGAAAGATTGTTCAAGCCTCTAATGTTCAAAGTGGCAACATTCATCATTTAAGAGGAGGTTTAAGGCTACCTTTCATATATTTGAGTCCCCTAATGGGGGAGGATATGGATTTTCATACCATTCTTTGATGTGTTCTTCTTAACATGGTGCTTCTTTTTGTCAAGAGGGAGCCCCTTGATGTTGGTGGATTCTTAACCTCCTAATTCATTTGAAGAAGTAGTTTCAACACTCTAAGAGATATCATCTTGTAGATGGTTAAAACTGTTTGTTATGGCTAGTAATGGTGGGTTAGAGAATCTATTGGGAACTAGGCTCTAGGAAGAGTGAATGGTGGTTTTGATAGAATAGGGGGAGAGATCCACCACTAATCTGTGGTTCTCTAAATTGACAAAGGTCCTGAAAGAATTTCTACTTTCATTTTTCTATGGTGATGGAGATGAAGGTTGGTGTGTTGGCTGAACAGGTTTATGACTTGCACATTCCATTGTGGTATTTGCAACAATAGTCATAGAAAGGACCAGATTTTCTAGAATCAGGTGAAACACCTTAAGCAGAAGAAATTATTTTTTATGGGGTTAACTGGTTTGGAAGTACATGATTAACATCATGCCTTGGATGATCCTCATGGATCATTAGAACAAAGGGGTTAGAGAAGGTTGGTCAAGGTTCAGGCATTGGTTGGTTTGGTTGTTACAAAGACTGGTGCATTTGGTGGGACAGTGGTTTTCATGATTTGGTGGGAAAGGATGGTTGGATTTTGAATGCCCGTTCTTTTTCTTGTGGGTGAAAACTTGCCACTTAGTGCCTGATGCAACATGAGCATTGACATTTCTAAAGGATTTGCAAGATTTGTTTGGATGGCCTATTCTGGATTAGTGAGAGCAGAATTTGGGGAGTCCCTGATACTCCAATTTGATGTCAACCATCCTCCAATCACTTGTTTTAAGTGTAATTTTTTAAGGAAGTTTTAGTGCTTACATCAAGTTCAACACAAACCCTGACAAACTGTAGTTTTGATGTAGTCTCTATAGCATAATATGCATGTAAAGGCCTACCAACTACATTATTAAAGTGGCTAAGCCATTTGGCAGTTCAGTATTGGAAAGGAAATTTGGAGACTTTGATCTATATAGGAGCAAGTTTGCTTGTTTCTGTAATACCCCGTAAATAATTCTGTTTTGAGAATACGATAGATCGTAATATGCAATACAATTGATCGTAACCTGCGTTACAATTGATCGTAGCATGCAATACGATTGATCATAATAGGATTTGATTGATCGTAATTATGATATAAATTCTGTTTTACGACTCTATTTTAAGTTGGTTTCCTATTTTGTTTTGGGTTTATATGAAACCCTATTATATAGAACTTATATGCATGTTTTAATAGAGAGAAAGAGAGGGAGAAGATCACAAAACCCTAATCCTTGGTCTTGCACATACAGATTTGAGAAGGACGAATTGAGACAAACACGCGATGAGATACGTAACGTTGCTCTACAAATCGTAAGGCAAGTTTCTTTCTTCTCTTCTCTTTTGAAGCC